>JAUCMX010000006.1:15482211-16082211 GCA_033459395.1 Hemibagrus guttatus
GTCCCCAGTGTCTGGTATAATAAGTCGGTTCTTATGGGCGTACATGTATATATTAGTGTTTGTGTATCCATAGTAAAGATATGCCATGTGATGAGTATAGCTTTTGGCACCGTTATGCTTGAGTAATGCATACTGTGATCTCTTGGGGCCAGTTCCTCTGTTACAGGTTTGGTGCAGTCAAGCAGTCCCTGTGCTCCCAGCCCTCGTGAGGTGTTTGTATATGCACAGTGCCTTACAGAATTATTGGCAACCTTTATAAACATGGACAAAAATCCTTTTAATGCTTTTTCTAGTAGTATTTTCTGTAAAATAAAATGCATGCGAATAATTTTAAACCCTTAGACATATTATGAATAGATGCAAACAAGTTGTCTTTATTGAGAAAAAAATTATTTGCTGAGTCAACAGGAAGTCTGTTGTTGCCTTTAATCATCCTGTTTCCCTGGGGGTAAATATGCAGTGGCACATATGTAAAATCCCTTGGCAACATGAGGGGAAAAAAAAAAAACATAGAATGTACAGCACAAGAGAGATGCATGGTTGTCAACCTGCTCAGATCATTTAATGGATACGAAAATGCACAGTTAAAGTTTCTGAAACTGTATGGGGGAAGGTGAAGGAGGTGAGGAAAGAGCCTCAAGATCAGTTTTAGAACTGAACATCCTAGATGGTTTTTGTTTTACATAACGTACTCTTAAGAAGAATTAAAAGAAGGAATCCCTTCCTGAGATCATCTCTCAAAATGCAGCATGTAAAGTCTTCTTTGATGTGTTGCTGGTGGTTTTTTAGCTGGTGGTTCTTGGGCTCTTGTGTAGCTCTATTGCATCATTAATTCTGCTAAATAGCGGGATATTTCGCCCTCTAACCTCATCACTTCTGCCATGTTTCAATCCTATCCATTCCTAGCACTTTCAAAAGGATGGCCAAACATACTAATAAAAATCCCTACAGAAATAGTTACAGAAACAGAAAATCTGTGTTTTGCATATAATCTCAGTCTGCATATTTGAACTGTTGTGAAAATCTGTGGTCTGAATTGAAGCGTGACCTTCACATGCACAAACCTAAAATTATAAGTGTTCTGCATTGACCAAGACTCCTTTACAAGTGTCCCCAAACTATTTAGCCATTACAGGAAGAGACTCAGTGCTGTTGATTTCTCCAGGGCATGCGTCACTAAATATTAATTGTAAGGGTGCAGATCACTTTGCAACTAGTTTTTTTTCACCCCGTAAAATCACATTTTTTGGATTTGATATAATAATTCTTATTATATTGACATATACAGTATGACATTATGAGCAGTGACAGGTGAAGTGAATAACACTGATTATCTCCTCATCATGGCACCTGTTAGTGGGTGGGATATATTAGGCAGCAAGTGAACATTTTGTCCTCGGAGTTGATGTGTTAGAAGCAGGGAAAAATGGGCAAGTGTAAGGATTTGAGCGAGTTTGACGAGCACAATATTAGGCAGGTGGTCATAATGTTATGCCTAGTCAGTGTATATGTCCCTGTACATTTGGGCTTGATGTGTGCCTTCTTGCATGTGCTGTTCTTTTTTTTTTATGTATTCATTTTTTCCCTATTTATTTTTTAAATTCTTTTTGTGGGTGTGCAAGTAACCTGGGGGATTTGCAATCAGGAGAAAATTGTGTACTTTCACTGTCTGCGATCATATAGGTATCCTCTATATACCTAAATATACATTTAACAGAATCGTTAATATGTCTGCATGTGCAACAATGAATCGTTTTAGTGTGGCAGTGTAGGAAAATTGGCCTGTACAACAGACTGCTTACAGCATGTATATTTTTAGACTCGCTGGCAAAAATGCCAACTAGCACATTTCAGGAAATCCAGGAAGTCTGCTTCCTTGTGGTAGATATTTAGCCACCCATGACAGCACACCTGATGATCTTATTGATACTATTAATAAGGTTTTTAAATTATTTAAAACATTTACACTGTAGTATTTTAGTACCAGAGATGAAAAATGTAAATAATCATATTCTGCCTTGAAATTGGTCACCTTTTTAATGTCCAGTTTTATTAAGCATGTGTGTTATACTTTGTTTTCCTGTACATATGAGTGAAGCTTATTGTGTGTTTTCTCAGGTGCTATGGATGAGCTGCAAAGTCTGGATCCGCGCCGGCAGGAGCTCCTGGAGGCACGTTTCATGGGCGGCATCAGCGGCAGCACAGGCAGTACTGGCAGCACAAGTGGAGGAACCAAGGTGAGTGTCAGCATGACCCACAGTCCAAGCTTTTTTTATCTCTCTCTTTGTACAAGCTGAAGCAAAATGGCAGCAGGTATACCTACCCTGCCTTCACCTCTGTTGTCTCTAAGTGGAATACTTTTGGAAGTGAATAGTCAATGAGGGGAAAATGTCTCTAGTTGTTAAAGGAATTATATGGCCTTTTAGGAGGTTATTTGATCCAGTGAAAGCTTCCTCGTTTTGTGACATCCCTGCTCTCTGTCATTAGACTCGATCTGCCTGCCTCATGCTGTTCTGCAGGGGTGTCATTAATTTGTAATCAGCACCTGCTGTATTTAGGCAAGGTGTTAAGTCTCTCTCTTTCAGTCTTTGCCAGTTTACTGGTTTGTGTCAATATGTGCAAATCTATGTACGAATTATGCCATCTTCATGTTTCAGGCCTTAACAAACAACGAATGTTCGAATCATAGCTTTGGCAGTCTGGGATCTTCCAGCGATAAGGAGTCAGAGGTATGTACTCTTACATTTCTCACCAACATTCACATTTTACTGCTTAAACACACTTTAAATCTGCACAACTAGCAGTTACTCTTCCAAGACTTCACATCAAGCTCCCAACATCTTAAACTGGCTAGTGATGAGCAGTTACACTGTGAACGTTGTTACTGTAGGTGGTTGTGGGTAAAAATGGACCTGGATATTTCAAACAGGCTTGAGTGCCTGGGCCACATCTGCATTTTTGGTGTGTTGGTTAATTTGTTTATTTATTTATTTAAAAACATAAATGTGTGTCTTTTACCTAAATCTGATTGTGGTTGAGAGTGAGTTTACAAAATCTAGTTCTTTATGCATGCACACACACACACCAGTATAATCACAAGAGCTTGGTGAGATACATGTAAAATGTGAGCTCATGCACGCTGTACATAATGAACTTTAAATAGTCATATCATGGTTGTGCATCCTGTAGCTTCCTAGTGATGATACTTATGGATAAATGTGTATGTAAGTTTAATTCTCTGTCACATTTTTTTAGTGAACTGTGTGCTAGATACAGCTGGCCAGATGACATCTGTCCCTAAGCCTCAGGCTACATGGACACTGGATATTGGGGCACTAGTTTCCTTTATAATAATTGCTGTGTGGTGTTGTGGATAGAATGTGTATTGGAAGGACAGTTGCTATACACATAGGCAAGCTAGTGTGCTATGAATTTTCACTAATACAGCTCCAGCATGAACATATTGGGTAGTTGCATACTATGGTCTGATTACATTTTAAAGATTATTTTCAAAGATATCTACATCTTGAGTTCAGTACCTGTGATTTAAGATTGTAAATGGTTTAAGCTGATAACTAGCTGCTGTATATCTTTTTTTACCACCTAAACCTAGGCAGTGCTAAGCACCCGATTTCCAACATACCCAGACAGACATTAAAAACATTGTCTGCAGCCCTCCCCCTCCTGCCCCCTGCCTAGCACACCTGCTTGTGCCATAAATCACACAGAGACAGAGAGAGAGAACTGAAGAGAAAATGATTGGTAGAGAGATAGTGCTGGAGTAAGAGATGGCTAAGGTGGTAATTGGTAATGCAGGATGGAGCAAAGGGGGTGTGTATGTATGGAGCACAGAGGAAAGAAGGAAAAAGGGAAGCCAGCAACCAAAACGGTGACAGGGATTAAAATGGAAAGGGCCAGAAACTGAAGGAGACGTGCATAAAGCCCATGTCTAGTCCTGTGGTGGCTTGAGCTGCTGATTGTGCACAGATGCCAGGCACACAGATGCCCCCATACGTCAGCACACCCTCTAATGATGCAGCAGATACACTCTCAATCACCACACACACCTGTCACAAACACTCCCACAGACACAGAGCAACCATCAGTGCTAATGCTGTGCCTAATAATGCTGCACAAAGATGTGAATGCACAAATACAGAACTACAAATGCTGCAGTCTAAACACAAAAACATACAAATCCACTGCGTAGTGCAGCTAACAAAATAAATATTGCAGTCTACATCACACTTCAGAAACGCAGAAACCTCTAACCAAAATCTGTCATACTGCGCTGCAGTCTCACTTGTATGGTACAAAATGTCTATCACTAGCTTCAGAATAGTATATACATGCCGTGTAAATAAACATACATTTAGATTTAAATATGGCAGAAAGAAAAAGATCTTTACGTTTAATGTATTATAACATTGCATGTGATTATATCATGTTATATACCTGGATTAGATGAGTAGATTCCTGTTTCCTTCTATTTCACATGTAATCATATGTTTAAATTTTATAATTAATTAATTTTTTTTAAAGCATGTTTTAATTATCTGTTTTGATTGGATGTTTTTCCACAGTCACATATTCTGCTGTTCACTTTTCTATCTTAATGATGAGCAGAAAGAATATGCTCACATTTAAGCACATCTCTTTAGAGGAAAAGGTTAATGATGTATGAAATAGGTAATAAGCCATACAGAATTAAATTATGACCCAGCCACAAGAAAGCTATTGGTGTCAGCATTTTGCTCATTTAAAAGGGGTTGCATGTATATACAAAAACCTAGATAAGTGGTGCCATCGTTGTATAGGATATAATGTACACTTTTAGTCTATATCTTTAGGCTATTTGTTATTTTATACCTTGACTTTGTTATTTATATTATGATTTCAGAATAATTTACAATGAGAATTTTCCTTAAATATATAACATGATATGCAGTATTTTCATAATTGTGGCATTAACATGCTGGTAAAGTTTTTCTTTTTCCCTACATTTCCTAATTTTCAAAAACATTTATTGATTATTCTTTAATGAATATGATTTATTATGCAGTGATATGCATGTATAATTTTGTATTTATTTCTGGAAATTACTTTGCACTGTAATAAAGTGTACTTGTCAGCAAGTTCTTTATTATGTTTGTATTTCCATGAGTTGTCTTTTTTTTTTTTTTTTGCTTTTTTGCTTTTTTGCTTTTTTGCTTTTTTGCTTGTTTTCATGGCTCTGAGCTGGTGCCCACTGTGACCTAAAAATGCCAGCAGGGAGTGTGTGGCGCATCGATAACCAGCCCGCCTTGCTCATTAAGACCGCTGTGACATTCTGTCACTGTCACTGAAGGCTAATTATAAACAGAGGCTTTGGTCATGTAGTTTGTTACATTGAACCTGTTTTTCTTTAACATCTCATTTTACTCTTTTTCCTTCTCTCTCTCTCTCTCTCTCTCTCCTGCTTGCTCACTTGCTCGCTCTCTCTGACTCTCCTTTTTTTCTCCCTTTCTCTTACCTGCTTGTCCCCCCACCCCGTTTCTCTCCAGGGTTCTGACGTAAAAAGAGGCAGTTCTCCTGCATATTCAGTAAGTCAGTCTTTTTTTTTTTCTCTCCTTTTTTTGGTGCGTTTTCTGCTTTCTCTCTCTCTCTCCCTGTCTTATGACTGTATTGCAGGACTACATTGTTGAGTCTCAGCTAGATAATAAACCAGTATATGATGTTTTCATTATTTTCAGATCAGTAGTCCTAAATAGATTAGCGATTAATCTTGCATGTTCATATTGATAAACTGTAGCAGCACTCGAATCTAAATGCATAAGAAGAAATTGGCACCTAATGTCAAAGTAATGAATTTATTTATTTATTCATTTTTCGGAAAAGGCTTACAGATATTTTCCAAGCTGAGGCAGCGAGTGAGCTCCTTGGTGATCAGAATGCAAAGATGTACTGGCAGCTAGCCACTCTTTGTCTCTGCTGAGTAGGATTTTTGCATCCGTCTCAATTCTCCTGTTTGCAGCAGGGTGTAACAATTCATCAGTTCATATCAACATGTATAGTTTTATGAATGCAGCACAAAATGCATCATTAACTTATGTATATTCTTAATCATGTGGTGATTCAATGTTGTGTTGATAAATGGGCCTTGATTTAAGATGCTCATTTTATCTTGGGTATTTGGTCATGGTTCGGTTGACATCACATAGAAACTCACTGTATTTTGTATTGTGAAATTGAATACTGTGCCCTTGCCACATGTTTGGTTTTGTGTTTTTGGTTTGTTCGCTTTATTCTTCTTGTCTTCCCGGTTTTGATCTTCAAGTGCCTGTTTCTTTTGATGATTCTCTGCCTGACGATTTGGATTGGTTTAATAAACTCTGCATATGGATCCTCACTCTTCCGCCTCTGGCACGTTGTTACACTTGCTCTTTGCAACTTCATATTATTTCTGAAATTAAAAATGAGACTTAAGAGAATAAGATTTGTTGTGTGCAGGTGTGTTGTCTTTCCTGATACTTTCCCATTGATGTGTAAACACCTCAGTGTACTGTTGCTGTATAAAAGTCCAGAGGGAACAAACTCTGAGCAAGTCTGTTAATATAAGCAAACACAATCATTGAGTAATTTTGAGTTGTCATCTGACCTGACCTGCTTCTTGGTTTTGGAGACACACCAGGAAGCAGTGGTCTTGAAAAGATTGCTCTAGCATAGTCACTTATTCCAGAGCATTTTTATTGAGCAAATAAAAAGATTTCACACAAATTATTTGCTCTTTGTCATCTGCCTTGAGGATTGAAGAACAAAAATAGCCAAATGCATGTACAAAAACATTAAAAAAAAAAATACAAAAATATCATACTCATCCACAAGGTACGATGACACTCGAGTGATGGACAGTAAACTTATACTACCTAGCAACTACATGCGCCACACCAGAAATTAATATATATGTATTAGATGGTAATGTGGTAGTGCTGTGATCTATATATGCATTAATGCTTTTTGTTTGTCCTGTAGACGCCTGAGAAGAAACACTCAGAGTCATCCAGAGGAAGAAAAAGGAAAGCTGAGATTCAATCAGAGAGTAGCCAAGGTAAAGCTTTTTTCTTTTCTTTTTTTGCCAAGGTATGATTATTCATTTGCATATTTATAGTTTCACAGATTTCCTTACTGTGTTTTTTTCCCCTTGTTTCTTAGGGAAATCTATTGTTCGGGGAACCAAAATTAGTGACTATTTTGATGTAAGTCCTCCGTTCATCACTCACTGATTGGAACTGAATGACTGGACATTATATGAATATCACAATATAAATCTGAAATGAAAATGGGTGGATATGTTTGTAACTCTTAACTGAAACTA
Source organism: Hemibagrus guttatus (assembly GCA_033459395.1). Taxonomy (NCBI): domain Eukaryota; kingdom Metazoa; phylum Chordata; class Actinopteri; order Siluriformes; family Bagridae; genus Hemibagrus; species Hemibagrus guttatus. Next base: position 15,489,566 of record JAUCMX010000006.1, read on the forward strand.
ATTAAAAAGAAATCAGCTCAAGTTGTCTGTCATTTTTAGTCGTTTTTTTCCTTTTGAGGACAATGATGTGATGGAGTGCAGACAAATAGAAACACCCAGCATAAAAAACCTGTCCTGGAACAGGGTGATGTTGAAATTAACAGGGGTCACGCCCTCTTTTTTTTTTTCTGCCTCTCTTTCTTTTGCTCTCTCTGTGACTTGCTGTAGATACAGGGTGGTAATGGGTCCAGTCCAGTTCGAGGGCTGCCACCAGTTATTCGTTCTCCCCAGAACTCACATTCCCACTCTGCACCTGGATCCAGTGTATGTTTACACAAACACACACATGTAAACATCATTTCTGCTTTTGCCTTTTTAACACTGTTATGTCGTTTCTGGTTCTGTGATTTAGGTCAGGCAAAATAGTTCATCACCCACCAGTCTGTCTTTTGGGGACCACATGATGCATCCTAAACAGTTAGCAGTAAAGAGTGTTCAGGTTGGACAACAAATTCTTCACTCTGCTTAAGATCATTTTAGAGTTTTTTTCTCAAGTGTGTTGTAAAGCTGAACATTGTTTTGTGTCGGTTTTGGGATTTTCCAATCTCTCAGACTGAGCTAACCATGTTGAAGCTGGCTGCTCTGGAGAGCAATAAGAACCTAGACCTGGAGAAAAAGGAGGGGAGGATAGATGACTTGTTACGGGTGAGTAGAGCACAAAGAGGGCAAACTCTGCCGTGTAGGGATTTTTTTTATACATCTTTTGAGTTTTCAGTAGATTTTTCCATGTCTTATTCAAATGAGTTCTTTCTTTTCCCCTTAAATCAGGCAAATTGTGATCTCAGGAGACAAATAGATGAACAACAGAAACTACTTGAAAAGTACAAGGAACGCTTAAATAAATGCATCAGCATGAGCAAGAAACTCCTTATTGAAAAGGTCAGAAGCAACAATTTCCCAGGTTCTAAAATCTAACTCTCAAGCTGAATGTTTAACCTGAGCATTTAAAGTGCCCCTATTGGAAATTCGCATGCATGTAAATTAAACACTTAACTGCTGACTCACTTAGTTTCATACAGTTTGGTTTCTCTGCCCTAGTGTGTTGTCAGTGTGATGATAAGTGCACTGTGTGTGATGTTCAGAGCACACAGGAGAAGCAGGCATGTCGGGAGAAGAGCATGCAGGACCGTCTGCGCTTGGGACACTTCACCACTGTTAGACACGGGGCCTCATTTACTGAGCAGTGGACAGATGGATATGCTTTCCAGAACCTCATCAAGTAAAGTCCTCTCCAAAATCTGTTTTCCCATTGAATGGTTTTAAATTGTATGCAAACATATCAGAATAAGATTTTATTGATGCTCCTGCATCTATTGATGTTCTAACTGCATGAATGTTTCTTTGCATAGTAGGTTATTTGATAAAGTTTATATTTGGATTTAGATGCACTTTACACTGTTTGAGTCTCTGTTTTATTTACATGCTTGTATCTGTCCTGCAGGCAGCAGGAGTCTATAAACCAACAGAGGGAGGACATAGAGAGACAACGGAAGTTGTTGGCCAAGAGGAAGCCTCCTTCAGCCAGTAACTCCCAAAGTCCCAGCGCCAACTCTGAGCAAAAACAGCGCAAAACCAAGGCTGTTAATGGGGCTGAGACTGACCCCTTCCTTAAACCCAGCTTGCCTCAGTTGTAAGTGGATTTCTGCAGCAGTACAGTATTTGCCTAAGAGTCATTTGTATCGCATAGAAACACATTTATTCATGACTGCTATTTGTTTTTCCCCCCTTAACATTCAAACAATTCAAGTTGTTTCTCTCTTTGTGGGTGTTCAGGTTAACTATAGCCGAGTATCATGAGCAAGAGGAAATCTTCAAGCTACGACTTGGCCATCTCAAAAAGGTCAATAGCTGTATTAATTCTCCAGTTCTTTAACAGAAAATTCAAGTCCTCTGACTAAACATTAATATGCAATGTCAGTTTATTCATCTGAATTAAGTTGAAAGGATTATGAGCTATTTCTCCCTGTGCTGAGTTCACAGTGTGTCTGAGTGAGTGAATGATGCAGTCTGTGAATGTTCTTTAGGAGGAGGCAGAGATCCAAGCCGAGTTGGAGCGCTTGGAGAGAGTGCGGAATCTTCACATCCGAGAGCTGAAGAGAATAAACAACGAGGACAGCTCTCAGTGAGTACCGTCACCATGGTGTCACTGTACTGCTTCCCGGAGCGCTGTCATTATTTATGCTTCTCAGTGCACTGCCTGACTTTTTTGATGCACCTTTTCTGTTACTTTTATTGAAGAAAAATTGCAGATTTTATGCTTACGAAACCGAGGCTTCAGTCTCCACTAAGTTAATGGCTGGAACTCGAGTATCTAGGAGAGCAGCTTAACATTATATAACTGTTATATGCGAGGGTGCTTTTTGCACCAGATATGCTATCCACAGATAAGCGGAATTGTCTAACGTCCACAAGACTAGTACAGCTGTCTGTAAACCTCCTCAGAATTTATTTTATAGCATATAAGGACATCTGTCCTTAAATAAATGTAAACCTTCTTTTGCATCGTCAGGTTCAAAGACCATCCAACTCTGAACGAACGCTACTTGTTATTGCATCTGCTTGGAAGAGGGGGCTTCAGTGAAGTGTACAAGGTATTCTGCACCTACAGAATGATCAACATGAACTAGATAAATTTGAGTCTTTTCATATATCAAGCTGATGCTGAAGTTTCATTTGTGATATTCTGTGGTGTTTTAAGGCTTTTGACCTGATTGAACAACGTTATGCAGCTGTGAAAATTCATCAACTCAACAAAAACTGGAGAGAGGAGAAGAAGGAGAACTATCACAAGTAATGCTTAAATGACCCCATTCTTCTTTGCTATGCCATCTTAAAGTGATAGTACCAGCAGAGAATGGTTTATAGCAGTGTGTATTCAGACTGCCTGACATTAATTGTGCCATAATTATAAAAAAAAAAAGATGAAAGTAAAGCATTCAGTAATACAGTAATAATGACACATTGTAATTATGATTTTGCTGTGGCATTGTTCATTGGATGCATAATTTCTAAAATAAATAAAGTCATAGGCTGGTGGAATTGGTAGATGAGAGGTCAGTATCTGTCTGCTTGTGATTCAGGCACTAAGATGGGTACTAAGGTATTTCAGTCTGATTGGTATTCTGTTCTGTGCTGTAAATGTCTGGAAATCAAGTCACTTTCACCTGAGGCTGACTGCCTGCCTAGGGCTGAACCCCTGTTGCCCATGGTAACCTCTCTCACCCTCTCTGTCTTCCACATTCTCTCTCTCTCTCTCTCTCTCTCTCTCTCTCTCTCTCTCTCTCTCTCTCTCTCTCCATATGTAGACATGCCTGTAGAGAGTACAGAATACACAAGCAGTTGGATCATCCACGAATAGTGAAACTTTATGACTATTTCTCACTGGACACAGACACGTGAGTATGACTGAGGCAGCTCGAGTGTGTCTTATTGTTAAAATGGTGCAGTTAAATGCAAGTCTGTATTGTTGTAGAGGTACTTAGGATTCAGCTGACAGGGAGGCATTTTCCAATAATGCACAAAATTCTGAGGGGGTCTAGACACTTAAAAGTATTTAATGAGCAATAAGCCAACCTAACTTGCCCAATTTCTCACTAGTCTGCAAAACTAGCTACCTCACCACTTTTCAACATCATATTCTTATTAAAGCATTAGTATTTTTGGTTTCAACAAATATTTAGTTATTTTCCACTGACCAGAGAGACACAATGCCTTTTCCAAAATTCGGTGCCCAATCTTGAACCATTGTAAACTTGTCGTTAACTTGTGGTGATAAGTACTTGGCTGCATTCCAAAGCTTCATTTAAACCATTCTTTACATAATAAATAGCTGAAATATAGAACATTTTAACCTGTTCTCTCGGCTTGTGCATATCTCTGGAATATGACAATGTTTCTGTGATGTGTATAGATGCTTAAGGGTTTCATTTTTTGTCTCTAGTTTAGTTCGGTGGTTTCATTTAGTGCAGAAAAGCTTGCTTTAGGTTTTATTGCAAACTACAAAGATAAAGGTATCATTATTGCTAATATTGTTATTCATTATTTATTATGTTTTAGGTTTTGTACAGTTCTGGAATACTGTGAAGGAAATGATTTGGACTTCTACTTGAAACAGCACAAGCTGATGTCTGAAAAAGAAGCTCGTTCGATTGTTATGCAGATTGTTAATGCACTACGATACCTGAATGAGATTAAACCACCTATAATACACTATGACCTTAAACCAGGTATCAGGCATGCACACAGACTCACTGTTTTAAAAAGCACTACGAATTGAACTAATTACATCAATCTTTATTATGTGTATATTCTTATAATTTAAGGGAATATACTACTAGTGGATGGAACTGCATGTGGAGAAATCAAAATCACAGACTTTGGTTTGTCTAAAATAATGGACGATGACAACTATGGAGTGGATGGGATGGACCTCACTTCACAAGGGGCAGGCACTTACTGGTAGGAGATCCAAAGTAACCTGCTACAGCTTGGTACAGTAGTCTTCGGCTTTATACAACAGCTGTGTATAGTGTGTTGAGAAATTTCTCATGTTTTTATTTTTAAGGTACTTGCCCCCCGAGTGTTTTGTTGTGGGTAAGGAACCTCCAAAGATCTCCAACAAGGTGGATGTGTGGTCTGTGGGAGTTATTTTTTTCCAGTGTCTTTATGGAAGGAAGGTAAGGAGACTGCTTGAACTGACCGTAATTTAGTGAAGGTTTTCATTCAAATATCATGTTAATGTTAAATTAAATGTATCAAACCTGTCCTGTGTCTTCCTGAATGCATAACTTGCTAAATTATAATAGTAATAGTACAGTGATTTTTTTTTATTTTTTTTTTATTTTTTATTTATTTATTTATTTATTTTTTGTGTTTCAGCCTTTTGGTCATAACCAGTCCCAGCAGGATATCCTGCAGGAGAACACTATTCTCAAAGCCACTGAGGTGCAGTTCCCAGTCAAACCGGTGGCCAGTAACGAGGCCAAGGTCAGTGAGTGTTACGCCGGTATAGCAAACAACATGGATGTGTCTCAAAAAACTAAACTGTAGTTGAGCAAGGCTGCTCTTGTCGACCACTGCATCAGCGATTTTTCATTTTCACTGTATGTTAAAGACACAGAAATAGTAAATAGTAGTCTACCTTAAAATGTTCTTAAACCAAAGTATCTTTTATGGCCTTCATTAAACCATTCTCCTTGTCCATCCAAAAAAAATCAAAAGCAATGGCACAAGTACATCAGAGTTTGGGTTAAATGGGCTTTATATTAAAATGCAAATTGCTAATTATTAAAAATCAGTTTAAAATCAAAATATAATAAGTATTGTATTGTCTTAATTTCTCTAAGTAGCTAATTACAATGCTAAGTGAACATGTACAGTATTTAATTGAGGATTCAAATAAATATACAAAGCAATTGGATAGATGCAGCTTTATGCTGATTTTCATTTCACTTCACTCGATAGGAGTCATCTGTCTAGGTTACATCCTAGATTTTGGGATGCAGCTAATGTGTACTACTTGATATCTAATTCTTTTACTTGGAGCCATGTCACAAGGATGCCCTCTAGTGTTATGAACGTTGTATTGGTTTCTTGGAAGTTGACTGCTATTTTAAACTTTTGTTTGCAGCTGCGGCATGTGCAGTTCAATAATGGAGTATATGTATATTTTTAGCATGCCTCCTGGTGGTCCAGCGGTGGGATCCCACGCTCTCATTGCATCCCTGATTCAATTCCCGTGCAGGGAGCCAACCCAGCCACTGAAGAGTTAACTCTCAGTGCTGGTCCCAAGCCTGGATTAAATGGGAGGGTTGCGTCAGGAATGGCCTCCAGTGTAAAACCTGTGCCAAAATTGAAACATGCTGACTAAGTGATCAGCATCTAAATGATCCGCTGTGGCGACCCCAAACAGGGAGCAGCCGAAAGAACAATGTATATCTTTAGCAAGGTTTCATAATATTTTTGGCTAACAAGTGCTTTTTTATGCATATGTTTGTTTGTCAGGCGTTTATCCGACGCTGCCTTGCATATAGAAAGGAGGACCGGTTTGATGTGCAGCAGCTGGGCAGCGACTCATACCTGCAGCCTCACATGAGACGCTCCAGTTCCTCTGGAAACTTGGCTTCAAGTCCAGCTCCTTCAAGTGTCATCTACTGACAAACTGCACTGACTTACTGACTGAACATTGTGCTGGCCCATCCCTGCTCTCCCTGCTGCAGGAACTGGACAGGAGCCAAGCAGGCAAGGATCAAGTACGTCCTCAGATTGTGGACACCGGAGATTGACAAGTGAATCTGGTGTTTGGATTTGGGCGGTTTGACCAACTGAAGTGGTGCAGGAAAAGATCAAACTTTCATTTGGAAAGAGAGTATTGCCGAAGCGTAATGGCCTTTTAAAAATTCTCTAAAGCACTGCTCCTTCTAAGTAACTTGAAATGTGATTTTCTTTTTTTTTTCTTTTTTTTTTTTTCTTTTTTTTTGTGGCAGTTGCTTTGAAGGATAGGTGAATACCTGACATGTACCGTAAATAAATGATTGCCGTCTCTGCCAGGTAAAATGATTGCAATGGAAAAATGTTTTTTTTCTGGCAGGTGTTTGCTAAAGGGGCTTACATTGCATAAAGTAGGTCTCTAAGGTTTCAATATAAACTTGGCAGCGATATTTTGGATTTGGGGAGTGTTAGCTGTTTTCTGTACAATTAGCTACAAGAATGTAATTAGCATATGTTGTGACATGTAGTGTCACAACAGGGCCAGGCAGAATACTAATTTTGAATGCAAATAACCAAATGTAGACAAATGACAATGTACAGAACCCCTATGCAGGATAAAAATAAAGAATCCCTTCTAGAAAGTTAATGTATATTTGCTGTACAGGACCATACTTGCAGATATTAAATTTCAACAGATTTTTTCGCTGTTCTTTTTTCCTTGTAAATCTGATTTCCTGAAGTGTTTGTTGCTTTTCTGTTGCTTTTTAAAAATGGCTGTATTGAAATACTTTGGGTACGAAGTGTACAGTTCTGTTGAAATTTAAAATGGTAATAAATGCCGGGTAATTATTTGTTGCCTCAAATTTTATATTGTTCTTGAAATTAGTGGGTTTTTTTTAGAAGTTTTATTTTCTTGCTATGATTTGATATTAATGCTTAGCTTCTTGGCTATTCAGCAAAAGTGTCACCTGATGCCATTTTATACACTCAGGCTAGAAGACAAGGCATCCTATCTTTTTCTTTCTTTTTTTTTTGATGTACAGTTGGTTGAGCAGTGCGTATCAAAAGGGAGGTAGGTCATAAAATGAAAAAATATCATGAGAGAGATGATACAAAAAAATTTTACTTCCACACTACTGTATGAGAACTGGCTTTATTATTGAACACATTTTATAGAACATTAGCGAATAACATGTGAATGACAATCTTGTAATCTTTTTTTTTTTTTTTTTTTTTTTTTAAGTTAGATACAAGATGTGAGTGTTTTGGGACTCTTTAGTGGTCATCCATTCCTTTCTATTACACTGAGTTGTTATAAATATGAGGTAACAAGCTAAATGCCATTAGTCCTTCATCAGCATTGGGTGCATTTATAGAATATACAAGTGAAACTGTGTTGACTTCCATAAATAAAGCAATGGCTATATAAAATAGCTATGCAGCCATACTTGTAATGAGCAGATGGTGAGTAGGATGGTTAGAGAGGCAAAAATTCCTCCATGGATCACAGTTACAGATTTGCAGATGGCGACAACATTTTGGGGTCATCAAGTCTTTGAATGTACAGTTAAGTGTCAACTCGGTGTCACCAAACTATTTGGAAGGTGTGCCAGGACAAAGCCTTTTTTTCCCAACTAGCTACAAATAGAAGTGCCTGAAATGTTCTCATCATTACTGCAACATTGACTAGAACTAGATTCTTTGTCAAGAGGAGACAAAAGAGCTTTTTATAGCAATCACTAAAGGTATGCAGAATGGTGATACAGAAAAGACCATGATCCCCTGGGAACCCTTTTAAGACACATTGCATCATGAGGTACCAGAAAATTATAAATGAAGGCCTGGTAGCCTGTGTAAAGAAAGCAGGACAATAGTCTAAACTATACAGTACACCCAAAGCCACACAAGAATGGTTCAACAGGCACAAAATCTTTCAACACTGCCATCTCAGTCAGTCCTTTGACCTAAACACCACTTAATATCTATGGGGTGAGATGAACAGGAGATTCTACAACAGTAGACCTAGGATCATATGAACTGAGGAGTGGTTTCTCTGATTTCAAGCATTATAGAAGGCTCAGTGTTTAGTACTAAATGATTCTTCTTTTTTGAAAAATTTAAATAATTAATTAATATACCCAATTTACTTAACAAAAACTTTTCCTGCCTATCTCTACAGAGTGGCAGTAATTCTATCACTCACAGAATGTTGTCTGCTTTAAATGACACGGTTTATAAGAAGACTCAGCTTGGTGTTCTCAAATCTTCTATTTTAAATGTTTTTTTTTTGCACATGTTTGGTCTTTTATTTTGTGTACTTATGATGATATCGTAGAGTGTCAATGCAAAGTGACATTCAATTTTGCAAGAAATTATGAAAGAACAGTTTTTCTGCATTGCATTGTAGAAAACTAGCAGCCAATTATGTGAAAAGTCATTCGGTACTCATTGAATGTTCTTTGCATTTTATAATCGTGCCGTAAGAGTGATCACATGATCCAGTGTTCCCATGTAATGCAGTATACAGACTTTGGAACAGTGGCAGTTCACTTGCTAAGTGCTTAAAGACTTGTCTCACAAGGACATTAACCACCAATATTTTAGCTTCAACAAGACACCTATTAGCAATTCAGCTGACGGATGAAACAAATTGTACTTCAAGCTCAATAAATCTTTTACAGTAAAGTGCTTCTGTGCACAGAATCAATAACTATGGAAGTTGTTGTACATTTCTGAGGTCTACCACTTTTATAATTTCTCATTTTAAACAGCTATTTAGAAAGAGAAGAGGTAGTAAACATGATGAAGAACTGTGAAATACAACAAGCAGCAAGTTAGTACTGAGGCCACAGTACCTCTGAAGCATCCAAACTGCTAATTTATTGACTGATGTGGTAGATCATTTTGTGTTAGTGTGTGTGAGCACATGCAAGCATGAGAGCACAGAAGAGAAGCAATGTCTGAGGGACATACTCTGGCACCAATCCAGGCTCCTTTCATCAATATCGCCATCAGTATTTCATTAAAGGAGTCATGCATAAAAGGACTGTCAGTATTTATCAGAGGCCTAATGCAGCAGGCAGTCCCAGAGGGCAGGACACATCAGTCACATCAGGCCCACAGGGACCATCGCACCGGCTGTTTTTAAGCATTCTCCAAGTAAGAAAGGATTGAGCATCAGACCAGTGACAGGACAGAACTGTGACCACTGGAGGGAGCTGGAGTGATGGCAGAAGAACAATGTGGGACGTAGAAAAATATTCAAGCAGCAGCTTGGATTAGACATAAAAAGACATGGTTGTGACAAAATAACAAGAATCACTCGTATTTTATCTACTCCTATCAAAGATAAGGACATAGGTGAGTCCATTTATATTGTGTGTGTATATTATATATATATATATATATATATATATATATATATATATATATATATATATATATATATATATATATATATATATATATATATATATATTTATATTGATGACAGAATTTGCTCACAGCCTCTGGGTCTTGGTCCATTCCTGTGGTTAATGTTACGCCTTGTTTCCTGTAGTTGGTGAGTCTAAATTGCTCAAGAATGAATGATTGTGAATGTGTGTGTGGTGTTTATCCACTGTGATGAACTGGTGTCCCATCCACAGTGTAGTTCTGCTTCTCACCAAGTGTTCTTGGGATAAGTTTTGGATTATTCACAACCCTGACCAGAATAAAACCCTAAAGCTGGCTGTAGAATGAAGATGATTATTAATGAATAAATGAATGCTGTATTCAAAAATGCTGCACTAAAAATATCAAAGTAAACTCAATAAAGCAATAATCTGTTCCCAGTTAAAAACAAAATGATGCAGCAGAATACACTTTTAAAATGGAGACTATTGGAATGCCAAATATGTGCTTGTAGATAGTCCAATATAAATTTAGACAGCAGGTGTTTTCTGTTTTGTTTAATCTTATCTATAGATTTAAATAGAACAGACTTGCAGGCAGAGAAAGGAACATGGCTGAGCTGAGCAGAGTTTAATAATGCTTGTAATTAAAATTGATGGAGAATTTGAGGCTCGGCTAATGCAGTGTGCAGCTAATGGGAATTAAGTGTGATTTCTTTTGGCTTTGTCAGTGAGTTTTATAAAGAACTAACTTGCTCAGTTATTTCAAATGACTTGGCAATGACTCTCCAAGCTAATATAAAAGAGAAATATGTGAATACACACTCAGTGGATCTATGATGGGTGAACAAAATATATTTTACTATAGACCTTTGCTAGAGTTTGAAAAATATACAAGCATTATTTAAATTGTAATATCATTTTTATATCCTGTGTCTGTAACTAATTCACACAGTGCTTATATAAAGTCAGCGATGTAGTCTACTGAGCACAGCTGTACATCTATGGTCAGTGTCTGTGTCCTGGTGCAGTATAACGGTGGTAACAAAGGCTGGAACAGATTATTCAGTTCTCACTGCACTCTCTCCATTTTCATTATGTTGCCATTACCTCCCAAGGCCCAAGACACCTGGCTCCCAATTAACTCTACAGTAACTACACATCAGTTTAATTATGCTTCAATAATGTTATCTCCACTAAATATTACCTATAAGTAGCCACTTACTTAGTAGACAAACAGCTTTAGGCTATGTTTACAAAAAACGTTAATTTCTTATGCAAAAAGAAGCACTGCATACATGTCTATGCAAGTATAACCATTAACAACTGTTTGTTAACTGTTCAGAAAGAAGGAAAGCATGGATATTTGTGAAAATTATATTATTTATATAATGGCAATAAGTAAATACAAGATGAAATGTGTAACATCAAATTATACACTCTAACTTTTTATGGAATAGTGATTAAAAAAAGTGTTCTACCAGTTTGTACCAGGTATCCACACACACACACACACACACACACACATATCACACACACACACACACACACACACACACACACACACACACACACACACACACACACACACACACACACACACACACACACACACACACACACACACACACACACACACACACACACACTCTCTCACTAGATCTTATCATTTGGGAACAAATGTCAAGTTGTTTTAAGACATTTAATGGGAAGTTGCCAACGAATGTTGAATGTTTAACAAGAACCAGTTTTATCCCATGGCATTATTTATATAGATAAGTAATTTGACAGGTAGATTGTTTGTTATGGATCACACTTTTGGTCCTTAGCTGGCCACTTTCAGTACTGATGAAGTCATGATTGCTAAATCATGGTATGACTGCAAAACAATAAATCCTACTCTTGAAGCATCATAAAGTGTTCTAGTTTCAAATCATTTTGTACAAAAATGTCAGCTAAAATTTTATAATAGTTATAGTATATGTAAAGTATATTTCTTAAGCTTTTCAAATGTAGGCACATTTCATATTGTGTTATGTTATGTAACATATAATTAGAAGATCTACTGAAAGCTGTAACAAACATATTTCCTGTAATTTATAAATAAAACCTACTTATTAAGCCAGGGACTGACCTGAAATTGCCTATTGAAATGCTCTTTTAGAAAGTCTAAAAGAGAACAAGGTCTGAAGACTTTTATGCTAGATGTCTTTAAAAAAAAAAAAGTGAATAATGAACAGAGCTTCATCCCACTGAAGAGGCTAAGAAAGCTCTGTGCCAGAATGATCACCCTGTAAAACTCCTTCTCTGGGCTATTAATTTGAGATATGGGGAGTGACAGTAGAGACAGACGAGAGTAAAGCTGGAGTTTTGAGAGAGAAAAAAAAAAGAGATGGCCTTTCAGATTGTAAGTGGGTTATAGTCCTTGTCGCAAAGCAAAATGAAAGCTTATTTTTAGTCAAAAGACAAAGCTGACAAAGATGTGAAGCAATCTACTGCGATTTGATGTTTTAGGTTAACTAATGGTCCATTTTGTACTTTAGGTGAGATTGATTCAAGCCTCATATGAATTCATGGCTTACTTCGGAGGTGATCCATGTTAAATGTGTTCCATAGAAAATCTATGGTTTGTGATAGCTAATGATTGATGAAGATGTGGGCAAAGTTCTTTGTCTGTTCAAATGTATGATTTCCATGCAGATTGTTTTTTGTTCCTCATGGTCGAACATGTTTAAAACAGGAGTGTAACCTGATCAAAAAAACCCTCTAGTACTCCAGCAGAAAATGGAAATGACAACCTATTATACCAAAAACATGCATATTTATGCAGGCCATGTCTTAATATTGACGTACTTAAGAATAGTTTTTCTGATGTACTGTTGGGATTAAGATAATAATCACAGGGTTGTTAAAGTTTTTGAATCTAGCCAAATTGAGTATTTCATGTTACTATTAGCAGCACATCTGGGACTAAATAAAAGATGATTAAGATTATTTTCGTACTGTTTATGCACAGATCAAACAGCAACTACAATAAAACAAGGAGCGATTGGTTGATTTTAACTGTTTTATTTGCAGTATTTAAACATCATTTCTGCTTCTAGAACATCAATTCTACATGAAGTTCACTTAGTGTGACTCTTTAAGGTGCCTGTCTTTAACCAGCATTTTGTCTGCAAAAACACTGACTGTAAATGCATAATATCTCCTAATGCTTACATTAAATGCCCAGGACCAAGGAACATAAGCATGACCTTTGCCTCCTTCTAGGAATGAACTCAAGCCTGATTTTCTGGACACAGACCTTGTCCAGTCCCGGAATGGAAAAAAAAAAAAATCAATAATCAACAATAATGCTTAAAAGTGGCTTAATCTGTAACTGGACACATAGTCTTGTGCTTACTAATATGTCAGTAAAAATCTCTAAATACTAATAAAATACATAACACTTGTATATTAAGGGATAAAAAGGGATTGTTGTGCTTCTTTTACTAAGTACCAGCAATTTTAGCTAGAACTCACTGGTTTTTACTGATTCTTGCTTCACTTGACTATAACTAGACAATTTACTTAACATTCATTATGTACTTATAACAATCACAGCTACACCACACTGATTGCACTAAAGTTACACTGCATGTGCTTATGTTATCTTTGTGACACACTGATCAATTAACCTAGGTCACTGTGTAGTACAGATAAAAGTGATTGATATATAAATTTCACTTCCTCTATATCTCTATCTTTGGTCAATGAATACATTGAAAGCTCTAAAACATTTTTAAAACACTCATAGGCTCCTCTCAAAGACAAAGGTACTCTACAAATGGACAAAAAGACATTTTTCACATAGTTTCTTCATACAAATAAAACTATTTGAAAATAAATATATTGTTAATCACTATTAAACATTGTAATGTAAAACTATGTAATGTAATACATTAGTCACAAAGGCCATATAACTATAATATACACAATCTACATAAAATACTTTAGATCCAAGTAATCACACTGTGTGTATTTATATGTATATCTATATAGTGCCTATAATGATCGTAATGGATGCATTATTTTCCATTTATTTATTCTACATTAGCTAAAATATGCAGTGAAATTCAGTCACATTCACAACAAATGAATGTGCAATAGTTGATTATATAACATCATTAAATATATTTTACATAACTGATTCTGGGAAGATAGAATGAAGAGGTCATGTGAGGAACACCTTGAATAAGGACATGCCACTAAAAGATTTTCGAGATTTTCAGACGCTCTTATCTTCCATTATAATTGCTATACTCCCAAATCACAAGCCCAGATATAACTTCACCTTCACCTGACAGCTCTGTGAAGGAACATTCCAGAAAATTTTTATTCAGTGTTAATGCTATGTTCCGCTCAAAACCTCAGCACTGCCAGCGTTATGGTTCACCAGTGTTTTAGCAGAATAGGTTTATGAAATTGTGACCTTCATAAGGTGCAGTCTGCCATTCATTATTCACACACAATCTTTTAGCATTATCATCACGAAATACTGTCATCGAGAAGATCATGTGACATATGACTCTAGGGTAGAGTAATAAATGTAATTTTAGTGAAGAAAGGACTGTGACAGTACCATAAGTCTCACTTTTGCAATCACTCTAAAGCTTAGTGAAATTATTTGGAATATTGTTGCTCGATGAACACTGACCAACTAAAATATCATTGCACTTTTTATAAATCCAGGCCCAGTCTTTCAATCTCATCGATCAGGAAGTCGATATCTGACCTGGTGGCAGCAGGATTGGAAATGACCATCCTGAAGAAGTTTACCTTGTCACCCTGAGGCTGGTAGCCCACCATTGTTGAGCCACACTCCATCATCATTGCCTTGATTTTAGGAGCCACCTAGTTTTAAGGGAGAAACCATTGTTTTTCAATCACAACATTCACATAACATTAGCTGTCATGCCACTTACATGACTTACTGACATATTGCTGTGTGTTTTTGTTTGATGTTATGATCTCTTCTATGCCATAAGCGGAAAATATTAGAACCAAGGAAGCTTTTCAGTTTTCAAATGGTCGAAGCAGATGTTACCTTATGGAGTCTCTGCCTCCTTTCCTCGTTATCTGGCATGCTGCGCAGACTCGGTGGAATATACCAGAAGCACACATTAGTATGCTGAGGCTGAGGGAAAAAGAGAAAGCAACCCTTTCACACACAGTACAAAATGTTGAAAAACTGCTCTATAGTTAACCTGTCACAGTTATTACAGATTTCTGTTATATTCCCCTCTGGAACAGATTTAAATGAATAGTATTAAATAAAGGCTGAATTTTTTTTTTTTAGAAATATTCTTCACAAACCTGTCCTTGGAACACCATCTCATAGCCTTCTCTGTTTTTGATCTTAGTATAAAGATACTCAGAGAGATCCAGACACCGGTCTATGTGCTTTTCGAATCCAATGGTACCCTGTTTCAAGAAATGGCATACACATCTTCTAATAATGTACTTACATTTCTCTTCATACTGTTTTTAATCATTTTTAATTGCAATACTAATATTCAATTTAGTAAAATTAATATAATGTTTTATAGAATTTCCCTCAACTAATAAAAATACATTTTAATAGGACACATTTTATTGGTGCCATTAATTTTTTTTTGTCTATTCATGAAAATAAGTACAGACCTTTGCCTTCCACATGAGCCAGAACTTGAAGATGTCCACATGCCGGCCGCACTGTATGGCCTTGTCTCCGGTATCATAGGAGACATCATATTGTTTATCAGGTTGGAAAAGATAGCCAGCACACATTGAGTTGCAACCCTGCAGAAGTCCCTGTTACGCATACAGACACACACGCACACATTGTGAGACCACCAGACATCCAGACATTCACATAATGAAATGTCAATGCAGAGGGAGAAAGAGAGAGTGGAGAGAGGAGAGGTGAGGAGAGTGGTTAATAATACACTTCAGTGAGCACAGCACCTCACTGGTTCTTCTATCTTTTTGTCCTGTTTATCTCTTTTTTCACTTCCCCACTCAGTCCTTCCTTTATTGTTTTTAAGCACTATCTCTCTGACTGTTTTTGTCTCTCTGTCCCCCATCACCCATCACTCCCTCCCAAATCCCATTTCTCTACACACTCTCAGCCTCACCTTCTCTCTGACCAGAATGGCAGAGCACTGTAGTGGAACGCCCATCATCTTGTGAGGATTCCATGTGACAGAATTTGCCCTTTAAAAGTAACACAGCAGACTGAGAACATGGTCTGATATGTATGATGACAAACTAAAGGAAAATGTAGCTCTACTGTGTTGTAGGGACATTTTGCTGCATGTTTTGGAATGAAAAAATCAATACAAAGTTATTCTGACTGATCAGCTTTATCCTATGATCAAACATTTTTATCCTGATGGGAATGGTTTCTTCCAGAACGAATGTGACTCCATCCACAGGGCATGAAGACTGACTAAGAGGTTTAATGATTATAAAACAGAGGTGTACAATCTAATTCAGAAAGGACCAGTATGGGTTTTCATTCCAAACAAGCAGAAGTCAAACTTCATAGTATTTTGAAAGTCAAGATCAACTAATTGTATAGATGGAATCAGATGTGGCTTCTGCTTGATTGGAATGAACACCTGCACTCACACCCACTACAAATAAGATTTGACATTAATCATAAATCATGTACCATGATCCAAATAACAACTAGATCCCAACTCACTTGAGCATCTGTGGGAGAATTTGGAGCACTCTTTTAGGCAGCACTCACAACCACTATCATCAACATCATTGAGGGGATATTTTTTGGGAAAATGATGTCCATCCCTCTTGAGAATTAGAAAACCTATGTCCAGACACACTTAAGTTGTTCTGGTAGCTTGTGGTATGTCAACACATGTTTCTTTTTTCCCCCTTTAATTTGTCACCTGTCAGACTGTACATGAATATGTGTATGCATGCATATATATATATATATATGTATGTATTTCAGTATTTATGAATGTGTCTGTAAGACAAAATGCAAAGTGTAAAGAGTACCTCTCAATGCCATTAAGTTTGTGTCTGTGTTTTCTGGACATCAACAATCCACCTCCCCATGCTCCCTGTGGGCACACACATGAAAGGTCTCATCTATTGATCATTGTCTTCAGCAACTGACTCAAACTATCACAATGACACAGTCTCACTGTATATTAAGTGTCTCTTATAACTATACTGTATTATAGGCTATTATGTAACTTCTGCGGATGTGTGCATTGTTACAGATGAATTACAAAAATATTGCATGTACTTTTGTAATGTTTTTACACATGAATCTGTATATTGACAATTTTAAATGTTGTAAAATAAGGTTATTTTTCTAATTGTGACAGTATCTACTTAGACAGGAAGTGGCCACTGATTTAAAAGTGGAAATGTATGTACAAGCTATCCTTTTAAATAAGTCTACACTACTTGTGTAGGTAATATGTTCTTACTGTCACATTCCAGTTTATGATTAGTCCATACGATTTTGTTATGAATCAGCATGTTACAACATAAATATGTGACAGGAAGTATATAAAAGTTACACTTTAAAGTGTTAAAAGACAGTTGTGTAAAATCACAAAAGTCAAAATTGATGTTGATACCATTTACATATCACTGCAATCATCTTGACATTATAACGACAAGTAATTGCACAAGTAGTAGAGTCACTTAAAATAAAATGGGACTAATGACACTCACACCACCATCGTTGCACTTACATCCACATGGAGCCACATGTTATATTTTTCACAGATATCTGCGATCTCGTTGATGGGGTCGAAAGCACCGTAAACTGTAGTCCCGGCTGTGGCACTCACAAAAAATGGAACGTAGCCCTGAAAAAGCACAGAGACAGATGAGCTATCACTCTCAATGCACTACACTCACTGACTAAAGGAGATAAAGGCAACAGAGCCAAGAACATTACTTAAGCTAATGTCACTCAGATTTAGAATGTCCAATAGAGACTAGTTGATATTACCTTAATTTTTAAATGATGTTTTAAGGTGTGCATTATTAATTATTTTTTATCAGATGTTATCATGAGATGAATTGTCCTTTCATTAAACTGTAATAAATTGTTTTCTTTCATATTTATCAGAAAGTCTTATTAATTAAGTAACACAGTAACTTACATTAAAATTTCTTATATTAGGCCATGTGTACTTCAGTGCCATGATATTAGCAAACAGCTCACTGAATTGGACATTTTTTTTGTGCAAAGACTCACCTTGCGTTTAGCATCAATGACCTTGGCCTCCAGATCAGCAGGAATGACTCTACCTCTGATAAAGAAGAAGGCCATGTAACACACACAGACTCACACATACACATACACACACACACACACACATATGCCTGGAGTTTACAGAAGTACACAGCTCAGACTAAGATTTGTTTTACCTCTCATCTGTACTCAGCAGAATCAGGTTCTCTGTCCCAAAGCCAAGAACTGCACTGGCTTTCTTTATAGAGTAATGACTCTGTAAATAGGATATGAAAACATAGATGGCATCCTTAAGAATTCTGTAGCATTTTCTTTAAGCAACTAATCTCAATCTGTAGCCTGTGTGCGCTTGTCATGAACAATAATTCCAACTTGTTTCCAACACATCAAGTGAGAAAAGAATGATAAATCTGTTCACTCAAAACTACTCAAAAATAAGGAAAGTCTCGGGGGTGTTGCTGAATTTCACCAAATAAACATTACAAAAACTAGATTACACAAATAAAAAAATAGCTATAACATATAAGTATTATAAGTAAAACTATAAGCACATTATTACTATAACTCTAATAATGTACTTATAACAACTCTCTGAAATTGTGAACCAGATTATAAAAGAATGTCTAACCAAAGTTGGTGCAGTGGAGTCATTCTGGTTAGTTAATATGTGAATAATACAGCTTTAGAGCTTAATTTATATATGCATTTGACTTAACAACTTAGCAATTGCCATTAGATTTCAAATAAACAAGTATTCCCTTCTTCTCCCAGTACAGAGAAAATGCATTGCTCTTTGTAATCATACACAGTATGATAAAAAAATATTAAGACTTTATGGTTTAAATGGCAAACATCAGGTATAAGAAAATTTATGATTGATGATCTTAGTAATAGTAATCAATTAGATAACATAAAGAAAATTATTGATATTAAAGGGAAATGTTTGTGCCAACTACCAAAATACAGTTCACATAATGAATCAATTTGGTGATAGTATAAATATAAACCTATAATATGTAATAAAACTGAAATATTCTTACAACTATATTTACGTACAAATGTGCAAAATATTAACTTTAGCGTTAATGTTTTACAGAATTTCCTGTCTGCAGAAAGGGAGATGAGATTTACAGTCTAATTGCCTTTTGGAGTAAATATCTACTGTTAATATAATGATGTATAAAGCCCATTCATTCATTAAATCTGTACTGCTGGTTACAGTCTACCTTAAAATATTTCACTACTCATTTTTCAGTAAGACACGATACATACATGCTCAGAAGTGAACAGCACAAGTCTGGGGGCTGCGGACATTCCTTTAGTCTTCACCTCAGGGAAGTGCTTATAGCGAGCAATCATCACACTGTACATGTTGGAAATTGCTCCTCCTGTCAAAGAAAAGGTCAACAAACAGCACAACTGGCATTGTAAGGATAACATTCCAGTTACTACTGAGCTTTAATTGTAATTTTTTGCAGCATACCAAACAATTTGTATATTGCTTTATCTCTCATATGCATAAAGAGTGATGGCAGTGTTTACTGTATCAGTTATTCTGATGTAGACAGGAAAACAACCTGGTGAGAATATTCCATCTCCTTCTCCATTTGGCCAGCCGACAATTTCCCTCATTTTTTTTAGAGTCAGCTGTTCCATCAACACAAACACTGGAGCAATTTCATATGTGAACCTGTGGATGAAGTGTAGCGGGTCAGTGAATAAAGCTCTGTTCTTAAAAGCAAAGTTCTTAATCCTTAACTGCTTTTCAGTGCTTTATATTTAGATTGTATTTCATCTCATATTCAGTACTCTAGGAATAAATGCAGTATTATTTTACTTGTTTAATACTATACCTTTCTTGCTAAATTTGATAAGGACACTGAAGGTAAATTGAGATAATACTGTAACTGTATCTTGTTAAAAGAATCAAACCCTTATTTAATCATATAACTGTAAACTATTTGATGATATAACTGCTATGATCCAAGCAGAGTGTCTTTTCCACAGTAATGAAGGTCAATAATCATCTGAAGTAATTACAATGAATGACAGACCAATCACTAATTAATCACGTAGTAAAAGGTCACAAGAGACTATGAAAGCATTCTGGTCTCAAGCAGTCCATTAGGACCATTTAGTCACCATTATAGATGACCAGAGTTCGCACCAAATCTATACCTTCTTCATTGAAAGAACTGGTCTATGATTCTCATGATTGACAAGCATTATGGATCTTGAAGTATTTTTGCACACTCTGAAATAAATCACCAATGTATGTTTTATTGACCTCTAAATGGTTGGGGCATATGCCATAAAAAGACATAATAGAATCTCTGACCTCTAAAGGTCATTCTGAAGTGGTGTATTGATCCTGTGCTATTTTATTCCTATGTTCCCTGAAGTTATGAATGAATTAATTTAAAACATTGTACAGGGCATCTATTTACACTCTCTTCAAAAGCACAAATTTGTCAGAAAACTGAAGACTCACATATTAGTGTTTGCAGTTGAGGTGAGCCATTCTCCAGCCAAGCCAATGATGTCCAGTCCTGTAGACAGCTGGTTGAAAAACCTGGGATGACCTGACAGGGGAAAAAACAACATTCAGAACAACACAGTAAAAAAAGGAGTAAAAATGAAACGGAATTTACTGCTCACCATCAAAATGGTGGAATCAGAAATAATGCAGTGCAATCATCTTTAAAGTAATATTAGGTAAGTGGTCTATACTTATGTCATTATTCTAATGAATGATACATCACACATTTTTAAATCTGTTCAGATGTTATATCACGTCCCACCTGTCCTGACGCCATATTTCAGTGTGTCTCTGCAGTCTACTAGAATCTGCTCCAGGCTCTCAGGTTGGTCTGAGAGCTCCAAGTTAAAGCCCTCAATACCTTCCAGAAGCTGGTGTGGATGGTGGAAGTCCAGCACTTTTGTGGATCTATCAAATGTCTTCCGTACATAGTTTGTAAGGATTTCCACCACTTCCAGAAGGAACTGAATTGTAGGTTCTTCACCGTTCTTGGCAGGCAGTAAATCTTAAAGATTATAGTAATAATAATATAAATTGTTTAAAAAAAATTTATTATTAGTGTCTGAATAAAAAAGGTGGATCGAAAGAAACACTTCATGCATCAACACACAAAGAACTAAATTGCAAGAATATAATTGTTTATACAGTTTATTAAGGTTCATTAGGCTTTAAAAGGGCGGTAGAAAAGCAGGTGAACTCTCTCACCCCTGGCATATAGGTTGGAGAAGTCTGTCTCAGTACGCCTGAAGCCTGAATCCTGTAAACCGAGCTTCTGTGGTGATGACTGTTCATTCAGAGAAGCCACAATTCGACTCTTTTCATCATGATTGTTGTTCTTCTGCAAAAATCCTAAATTGTTACAAAAAGAGGAGGATGGTAATGTAAGACCTAACAAGACCTAATGAGGATCGAATTGTATGACCTAACACTTATATATGCTTTACAGCTGTGTGGAGCATGGAGGATTCCCCTTTCAGCCCCACTGCATAAGGATTTATGATGGAGCCATAATCAGGGGGAGGTTCGCCCCCATGACATCAGTCAAGCCAAAACAAATGGGCTCCGTTTAGAGTGCCTCTAAATCCACCGGAGCCGATCAGAGAGACACCGAGCCCATCACACACTCCACCGACTACTCACTTACTGAGCTCGCAGCTAATGATGCATGCTGGATTCCGCCTCAGTGATCCGTATTATCTCAAAATAGCTTCCCTTTTGTATAGGAAGAAATTATGGTAATGATGATGATGATTACTATTGCATTATTATTATTATTATTATTATTATTATTATTATTATTATTATTATTATTATTATTATTATTATTATTATTATTATTATTATTATTATTATTATTATTATTATTATTATATTATTATTGTTATTATTATTATTATTATTATTATTATTATTATTATTAGTAGTAGTAGTAGTAGTAGTAGTAATAGTAGTAGTAAATAATGAAACAACGATTTTTATTAAACAATTCGGAATGAATTTAAATCATTGTGCAACTCGTCTAAAAATCTTGTATTGACAACTTAATTTGTTTTGCCTAAAAAACAACAACAACAACAACAACAACAAAACAAAAATAATACACTGTCAGAAAAAGGGTACTAATTTGTATCATTCCATGTCGCTGGGGTGCTACCATCAAGTGTACATCTTTTGGACCTTTAGTATTTATTTTAAAGGGTGCATATGTAATGATGGTAATTATACACGATTATACTTTAAATATACAATATATCCACATTTCCAGGTGAAACATATTAAAGGTACAGATGATACAGGTAGCACCCCTGCTACAAGGAAAGGTTAGAGGCACAATTCAATAGATCTTACTGAGTATACTGAGACTGTATATCGTGTTTTGTCAAATAGAAAAATCTGAACTTTTTTTTTTTTTTTGGTTAAAAAATAAAACACAAAATAATAATAATAATAATAATAATAATAATAATAATAATAATAATAATAATAATAATAATAAAAAGAGTTTTTTAACCTCTAAACGGTTGAACACATAATACGTTTACAGTTCAAAATTAAATAGATTGTTTTTTAATCATGATTAATTTTAAAGAGCGTTAGCGGACCATTTATCCCCCAGGCCATTTTTCCCAGCAAGGAAATCTTATCTGATGATGCGCTAATCTCACAATAACACTGCAGCCTTATACAAAGCAGCACCGCGCTATCGCAGCAAAACACACACCAGTCCCGAAGCATAGCAGTCAGTGGGCTGTTTAACAGATTACTACTGAGCAGAAATCCTCCAGGGAACTGGGAATTTATCACACCATATCATCAACTAAGTATTATTTTATTATTAAATCTAGAATCTTCCTGAGTCGGATGCAATTATTATCTAAAACTATCACGGCACCTGAATAGTCAAGCTAATCATTCTGTCTGTTAAACATAAAAAGTGGATATGAAATGTTCATGCAGGAGAAATATTAGTCTGATTATTACTGTATGTACACTCTGTATTCAAGCACATTATCTCGCAAGCGGAAATATATAGAACTAGTTTTTCCTCCTAGTTGCTCCAGGTAAGCTCCAGCTCCAGCTCTGTTTTAACGTTAATTAGCTGAGCTAAGCCATGCCAGTACTCATATGTAACAAACCAGCTGGGGGCGCTAAAGGATCAGCCCAGCCCATGGCCAGTCACCCAGTGTTAACTAAATATGTGACACAAATGAGTGACCATTTCAGATTCACCACAAATAACAAATTTCATTTCAGTTCCATTTGTGTGCAGTTTTCCCCCCCAGTATTAGCTATCGGAATCTCATTTTAATTAAACATCCAGACATATCCAAAATCAATGATGCAACCACTGGCTGCACATCTGTCTGCATAGACATTTTACAACAGCAATGACATCTAACAATGTTGCAATATGCTGTCTCAGGGCAAACCATTCAAGCCCTTCAAGCTTATTTTCCACTTCCCCGTGCATTCACATTTTACCTGTTGTTACCTGCATTTTCCAAAGAATTGCAAATACCCTGAACTCACCACATATCTTCATCCCGAGCTTTCTCGTACATCCGTGTGCAACCCCACTCCAGTCATAGCCTATAAAGAGGTAGGGGGGGGAAAACAAACGCATTAACTAAATATAATTATCATCTTTTTAAAAATGCAGTCCAGCGGAGTCGCCGTGTTTCCCTAAAACACTTTCAATTAAGTGAAACCGTGTGAAACCCCCACATTCAGGAGGACCGTTATTTGGAGAAAAGCGCAGGCTGAAATGCTCATTTTAACAAACCATTATCTCAGTCATCCAGGCGGCAGAGCCGCAGGTTTCTGCGCAAATTGTTCTTTCTTCTGAGAACACAGAAAATTTCTTTCACTCCTTAATATGCGTCTCCACACACGTGTGTATGCGACGTAGACACGAAGCTTGCAAAGAAAATCATGAACAGTCTGTGACTACAGGATGCGTTGAGAAGAAAACAATAACAGATGAATACTACTACTACTAATAGTACTATTTTGATTCCAGAATTCTGCTTGTCCTATTATCTGAAATATAAGAGGATATTGTTTAATTTGTAATGCAATTTCAGATAAAAATGCGTTTTTAAAAAATCGTCTATTAAAATAATCTAAACGTACAGAGCCACAGCTATAGGTATATGATAGAACGGTGCTAATGTAGGTCATTTGTAAGGAGTACATTGCTCTTCTGGAAATTTGAAAGGCTCCTTCCCCCCACAGGCACACAGAGCCAAAGCTGCAGAGAGCAGTCAGCCATTACGACCAATTTAGTGTCCCTACAATTGGAGCTGCTCTTCACTTAATTAGGCTACACAGCGCCGTTTTCCCCAATTTCAGACAGATGAAGAAGGCTGAGATGTAAGATATTACTACTACTAATAATAATAACAACAATAACGGACATTTATATGATATATACATATTATATATATGTATTAGATATAATAATAATAATAATAATAATAATAATAATAATAATAATAATAATAATAATAATAATATATTATTATTATTATTATTATTATTATTATTATTATTACTACTACTACGACTACTACTACTACTGCGGGTTGTTCTACTAATAAATGAAAGATCCATGAAAAGTAAAGTCTACAGCATGACATTTGTAAATGGATAAAGATCAGGGGTTCTGTGGGTGTCTGTCTTCTTTAATCGCCCCCAGTGTTGTGCTTTTAATTCTGGCAGTGAGTATGTGATTTGCTGCACCTGAGGCGGTGACCAATCGGCACCCTCATCATCACCCCTCCCCTGCATACCCCCTCCCCAGGACAAGATTAACGACGGCGGCCACAAAGCAAATAGCCGGGGTGCAATAGCGTTTTATGTGGACGATGCACCTACTTGACGCAGGTGGCCGTAAATTTGTCGTGTTGGGGTTGGGCTCGCCTCCGCAGGAGGAGGAGGAAGGAGCCGTCGGCGCCGCCATCGCTCTACAGAGACTGGGGCTGAAGACCAAGGACCAAAGCGCGCTGTCACGGCTCTTATTTCACCTCTGCTGAACAGTCACATTCGCTGAGAGGAGGGCAGAGAGAAAGTTTAGCTTCAGGTGTGCACTGGACATTGTAAGGTATTTTAAGATAAAGGAAATGGATAACAGTTTAAGCTCACCAGACTGCAGCAGAATTTAGAAAGCAACATTTAACACAATATATCCAGACTACAGGATGCGTTGAGAAGAAAACGTATGGGAGAACTTAGAAAGGCTATACGGATTCCAGTTAATGAGAATATAAATATGATAACAGGCAAAAGTTTATCACACACAAATGGCACGAATGAAAACCTCGCAAAGACCATAATGTGCCATAATGTGAATTTATAAATATCACCTATGATTACAAAAGCACAAGTGGTTACGGGTTAATAAAATGTATTAATACAGCACACAGCCCGCAAATACATGAGAAAGGAAACATAATAGCTGGAATATTATTGGGAACCAGATTTTGATGGAATATTCAGTCTTGTAACATGAAACGCATTGCTACACCCGTTCAATAAACCCCAAAGATTATCACGGATTTACAAAATTTAAGAATATCAGGAATATCCACATTGACTCAACACAATATATTGCACTAGATAAGGCACCTGTTAGAGCATTCTTTTCAAGTTGGCCATTCACAAAACATTAGAAACATTCAAAGTTACCTTGTAAAGCAAATCCAATTACTGGGAAACAGCAAAATATCCACAATCACAACAGAACCAGGTCAGACAGGTGTGCCTACACTCCGAGCAAAGATTGGCGCAAACAACTGCCGCCTAAATCCCATCCGTGGTGACCTTTGAAGAGGACACGTGTGATTTGCTGATATTCACCGCGCGGCTCCTCCGTTTTATTCGTTCCCGTGCACGCGTGAGTCACACTGTTACCTCCTGGTGTAGCGCACCTCAGGCAAAGCAGTCCACATCACAAATGAAAAAAATAAAAATACCTCACAGGACGCATCCGAGCTACTTTTAGGACTTGCCCGCAGGACTTGTTACCGCAAATGGTGGTACAAGTCACGTAAGATTTTGGAAGTCGCGCTCACGCACTTTAAGCAGGGGGAGGGAGAGGAGGGGTTTGGCAAAATCCTGACCTTGATAAAAAAAAAACAACAAAAAAAAAAAACCCTAGGACAAACGCGTACATAAGGGAAACGAAAAGACTCCTCACGCACTATTACTGACATGTTACCGGTGATTATTCTAAAATTATAAAGATTATTCATAATAATTAGGCTACAGTTCTGTAGTATGCGTACCAGGGTCTAACCTAAAATATACATAATTTTCTTTAGGTTAGTATAATATGGTATTTGTGAGAATAAAATGTAAGAAAACACATATAGAATGTTTTGGAGAAAATCCACAGGGTGGCGATAAACAGTTTAACAAACTTAAAAATAATAATATAAATAAAATAATAACACGTCGATTAAACTGAATAAGCTAAAACAAAAAAGCTGATATTTTGGACAATTGGTGTGTGGACTCAGATATTGTAAGTGGTTTATTTTTTAGTGTGTGTGGTTACAGGTTTCTTCAGATTGCCGTAAAGAGGCGCTGCGGCTCCTCGTTTCAGTACCTGGACAGCTCCCTCTGAGCCACAGAGCCAAACAGCGCTACATTGGAAATTTAATGCACTACGTATTACGGTACTTCTGCCCCTATATAGTATACATTTGGAATTTATCCATGCCAAAAGACAAAGAAATAACTCTTCAATTGAGTTCTTCTTCCCACTATAATGTTCACTAACCGAGCTGATTTTTGTCGAACTTAAAGATCAACAACAGTTTTGCATCTACTTGTTTGAGCAAATTTACTTGGATATGTCCTTTTTTAATTTAATTTAATTTTATTTATACCTTACCATTTTCGTAAAATGCACATCTTTCTGAAATTGTAGTGCAGCTAGATACAACCTAGATACTACTAACGTTTTTGTCTTTGATAAAAGGGAAAAAGAAAAAAAGAAAAGAAGAAAGAAAGAAAGAAAGAAAGAAAGAAAGAAAGAAAGAAAGAAAGAAAGAAAGAAAGAAAGAAAGTGGGAGAGAGAGGGGGGGAGAGAGAGAGGGAAAAATAAATAAAAATGAGTTGAAAACTTCATTTCCACAATTTGCCACAAGATGGCGTTGGAATATAAGAGCTTACTGATATTGCTAATTTCTTCCTCCTCCAAATCAAGTCACTGACCCGAACAGTAATGTCAGTTTTAATTAGGGTATTAACACATATATTAGGTGAATATCACATTATCCATAGCCCTTTATACATAATTCTCCCAGTCCAGTGATCACAAATAACTCAACAAATACATTTACGTATTTATAAATCAATCAATCAATAAATCAATCAATAAATACACTGACTTACTTTCCATTGTAACTGCATGATTGCATAGATCTTTAGTCTATACCTTACCAGATTGAGATACTCCCTACTGATCTTCTACAGTCTGGGAGTATATTCAGTTTAATTTGGATGAGTTGAACCTGAATGTTCTGTTTTTGTGTCTGAAAATCTTTTTTTTTTGGCCACTAGGATTTAAAATATTCCTTTAGCTTAGAGCTGCATGCTGCACAATTTAGACAATGTTTTCATCAATAAAATAAAAACATCAATTAATACAAGTGAACCAGCTCAGCTAGAAGTCATATAGACTGTTAACACCATGTTTTACAGATGATGGATTTTGGATCTTGAGGTCACCAAGCTGTGTTCCTCATTCCATTCCAGCCCTGTACAAGGCATCTAGTCTACTTTATGTCTTAACAGTGTAGCAGACAGTTTACATAATGTAGTCAGACTTTTCACAATTCAGTGGCCAGACTAGACCCAGTCATATTATACTGTGAAGCCTAATAGGGTTAAATGCCTATATTATTTGGTTATCACAAAGTTAAGCTAATGTTAGCTAAAGCCATCTAATGCAAACAGCAAGTTGCCCTTTAGCAAGCTAGACTATAGCATCATAGACTATATTCTTAGGGAAACAGTATAATCTAGAATCCTTAAGGTTTCTAAAGTTATTAATTGGGGGAACCATTAGGGGGACCCCTTGGGGGTTGTAAGTGTCCTGCAATAGAATGTAGGATCAGAAAGATCCATATTAGATCAGATCCCCCTTTTGTACAGCCACCTTGAGTATTAAAAAAGTGCTATATAAATGGAACATTATTTTTATTGTTCTATCATTAATAGAATAGAATAAAATACTTTATTGTCATTGTACAGCTGCACAATGAAATGTGTGCTCTCTCTCTCAATCTTTTTAAACATAACTTTTTATATGAATAAAATTATATATTTAAATAATTATAAATATTTAGAAAATGTAAATAGTATGTTGGTAAATGCTGCCTTATCAGACACTTTTAAAAAGAAACCTTCTGACAGCAGTTTTTCAAGCTAAAATAAGGCCTAGTCATTCAACAAAGTAACAGACAACTTTATTTGGAACGTTCTCCTTCATTGATGAAGGCTGACTGTTTTACACAAAAGAACTAGGTGCATAGCTGTATATCACACTACTAGTGTATAAGTATGGAATTAAGTTTCAACTAATAAGTACACACTGACAATACAGTTATGTGATTTAAGCAGTTAACACATGATCAACATGGTCATAGCCATTCAAGCCATTAGTGGATTTCAAGAAATAGGTATAGCATAGGTAGCACCCATGTACTATTACTGTGATATCTGCAGACAATTGATCAGAGCTAACAGTTTAATGTGCTATTTCAAACTCTATGAAGTATTTGCTAGCAAAACCTCCTCATGTGGGGAAAAATGGATTTGAATTGCACAAAAGTTAACCCTTTCTTCGAGTGGTTTATTGTCAGGTTGCAACTGCAAAATCGTATACATCATGTGTTTAGATTATTGATTACTCACAGCCTCAGAGAAAAAAAAACTAGAGTTTTCCTATTATGAGGTTAATTAACTTGGCATAGTAAATGTAGTGACTGGATTAGTGTCAAAATCAGATATTTATATCTGCAGTACTCATGTTGAGAGAAATGACTTCACATGCAAATGTCACATGTAAAATGATCTAACATGGGCATATTCTAGCCAAATCACTAGCATCACCACAGTAACAAATTTTATCAAAAAATTGTGCCATTTGGGTTATGATCACAGTTATTATTAACACTGAATCCTGTGATGTATTGCTGTTGTACTGAACATTGCATTGCATCATTCAATAAATGTTACCCAACTGGTTTGTTTTAAGTGTCAAATTTAGAAAAAAAATTCAATCAATATTAGGGATTAACTTTTCTGTTCTGACACCATCGCTTGTGGGGTCCCCCAAGGGTCAACATTAAGACACATTTTTTAATAATCATCCCAGTTAAGCACGATAGGCAAAAGCAGAATATTTTCTTTCATTGTTATGATGATGGAACCCAGGGGCTAAATGATTATCTTAAGGACATTGCAATTAGAAAGGCCAATATTTTTTATAGGCATAAAAGCAAATTGGAAGTAATCCTAAGTTTTAGAAGATAGATTTGTGTAATATAATTTTAATCATAGTTTTTTTTTTTTTTTGTAAAATCTGCACAACCTATTACAGGAAATACAGAAAATTCCAAAGTGTCTCATTGATAGATGTTTTTGTATATTTAATTAAAATATTACAGAGAAACATTTTTAAAATCTTAATTCAGATCTTTATGCTTGTTGTTCAAAACTCGCTTGAGCACCGATCCATTATTAAAATTTGTTGTGATGTTGCGGTCTCTCTCTCTGTTTTTTTTTATACTATAATTAGTCATGCAGTGCAGCACTGTTATTCCAGTTTTAGCCTCTATATACATTTTTGCCTCCCACAAATTTTCTTTGACTTCCACCGACACTGATTTTTTGGATTTATTACATGTTTTAAACCTTTAAATGGGCTTTGCCAATGTTTTATTGCTACTTTGTTTGTCCATATGCTTTGTCCAGATCTCTGTAGTCTTTTAGCCAGTTCCTTCTTGACCGCCTCTCTGTCCTGTGTAAAAGTTGAGAATATTCGTGTTTTTGCAGTTGCCACAAGAATGGCTTTTCTAGTCTGCTAGTTGACGTTACATGTGTCTATTGTATATGTTTTTAGATTCAACATTAGATTGAAATCATTATTATTATCTTTTTATTCATTAGCCTCTGAGGAGAAATTGAATGCATGCACTATATACATATGTAGTATACTTGTAAATGTACTGCATGTATTCTGCTGTAGAGCTGTATCTGTGCTGTGTATCGTGGGCATTAAAGGTAGTTTTACACCCTAGCAAGCGAATGAAATGAAGAATGAAATAATTTGAAGAGATTGCTGTCTTGGCACACAATTAGAGCTATACCTGAGTAGGAATATAAACATAACACTCAGATACATCATTATTTTTTTATATTTTGCAAAGATCATTAATTGTTTATGAAGCTACTTTGATTCTCTGAATTATAGATTTAGACATTGTAAAATAAAGAGCATGTCTAGTGCTCTCAACTGACCGATTGTATCTATGCTGGCAATTTTATTTTTACACAGCGGGAGCTCATAAAGAATATGCATCATTGAACAACTTGAGAATAGAAAGGTTTAGCAACTGGGACATAGACATTGTCACATGGATATAAGAAGACTTACTGGGTCTGCTGGGAAGAGTTTGATGTTGACATATGAGGACTATTAGAAGCAATAATACATTATTAGCTACAAAAAACACAATTCTAAAAAGAACAGATTTCCAGGCACAAAACTAAGCTATTTTCTCAGTGCAGATTTCTTCTTATATGAGTAGCTCTGATCGACAAAAGTAAGACATTTCAAATTCACACTGTTTAGCTGTAGAGATTAGTCCTTGAGATGCTATTGTATTTGATATTATAATATCAGGAGAAACATTTTATTTTATGAACATGTTTGACATTAATAGTTAGGAATTAAAGTAGCTTTTTATCATCAGGTACTTTCAAAGGTTCAATCAGATGCATCATTGGTAACTGGATATAACAGAACAAGCTATACTTATAGTATCTTTTTTGGTTGCAATATTAGAAGAAAATGACACTACTAATAGCATTTTCACCAGTTTGTGAGTCAAATCTTAAGTTATTCCTCTAGAGCAAGCCTTACTTGTTCTCTGTAGAACCATACAGAGTTTTTCCCCTATTAGAAAAGGCTCCAAATTAGAGCACAATTATTAAGTAAACTGAAATATACAAACACCGTTAGTTAACCTTTTTCTAAGAATGTACACTACAACTACAGTTCAACTTCAGAATTGTGTGGAAATTCATTACACTTTCTGGCCTTCAAGTGCTCTAAACAGAGAGCATAGCAACGTTCTGTTCTAATTTTTTGTCTTAAATCCTTATAAGATTTTGGGTAATGGCTATTTCTTCCCATAAGGACAATCCATATTTTTGTGATGAGTTCTTATTAACTGTGTGCTAGGTTAGAGCTTAAAAGTTCAGCCAGCAATCCTATTAAATTAGAATCCTTTCAGGAAGCTATACTACATATACAGTTATATAAACTATATAACATATGCAGTTCTGCTACAGTAGTTTTTTCATAGGTTGTTTGCTCTCCAGATGTACTTAACGAAGTAAACCTAAATAATCATGCTGTGGTTCTGTAAAATTATTGCAATTATTTCACCTATTTACTGCAATCCCCCCAAAAAATGGAGGCGTATAACTTTCACATTTTTTAAGTTACACAAATGAATTAAAAACAGTGTAATAGAGTAAACACAGCTGGCTTCTTTTATGCATTTTCACTAAAACTCCACACACACACACACACACACACACAGGTAAAACTTTTGCACTTTTCATAATCATCTGAAATATAAACACAGCACACAGGCAAATGTCTTAAGAAAATTAGCTAATATTTATGGACATCCATACCTCATACTATAGACTAATATATTGGTTTAAACTCTGTCAGCCAACTTCATTAAAAGATGCCATCATCTGACCAAAAGCTGTGATATGAACATAATAGTAATACTAATGTCCTCCTTTAACAATAATATTAGACTGTTAACTGTGATGTAAAAGTTTCTATTAAAAAGTTGGTCATAATTACTCATTTTGTATCAACTAAAACTATTCTACATTTATGTCAAGTTTACTTGAAACCAGCATTAAAGATCTTAAACTACATTTCCCCCTCACCCTGATGTGAAAATCTTTTACTTAGTACTCAGTTTTAAGTGGATGAACAAGTTCTTTATTTTTACACAGCAATTTAACAGCTTGTTTTCAATATAGCATGCTAGAACACCCCACAAAGGAGCGAAAAACTGACACTTTCCTTCAACAAAAGCTATTAAATATATATATTTACAATCAATGTGAGATCTTCCACCGAAGACAAAGATCTTAACACAAGTTCAAAACTTGTTAGTGATAAATGGCAGCACAGGGATATGAAACAACTTTCAAAGTCCCCATGAGAACTGGTGCACAGACTTGAAAATCATATTTACAAGTCCACAAATGTAGCTTCCAAAGTAGTGTAGTAACTTCTCACGCCTTTAAAAGAAACAGCTTGCACTGGTTGTTAAGAAAGTTGCACAATTTCGTAAAGTCCGCTTTGTGCGCTGTCAGGAGTACCGGATATTGTACCAGTCATTGTTGAAGTCCTTCAAATGTGTCTCGTGTCCTCCCGTTTAACGTGTTCGGCGCTCTTTTCGTGAGGTTTGGCTTTCTTGTTCTGATGTGTTTTCACGTGTTTGGCCAAGTGGTCGCTCCTCATAAACCTCTTGCAGCAGTCGGGACAGGCGAAACGCTTCTCTCCGGTGTGTGTCCTCAGATGCCTCTGCAGCTCGTCGGAGCGTGTGAAACTTTTCCCGCAGAAGAGCCAGTTGCACACAAACGGCCTCTCTCCGGAGTGCCAGCGAAGGTGAGCTTTCAGGTGTGAGGTCTTGCCGTAAACTTTGCCGCAGCCGGGAACATGGCACACGTGCTGCTTCTTTTTACCCGGTTCGTCGTTCGAGCTGGACGTCTGGCAGTTCGGGCAGCGACACCTGCGGCATCGGCGCGCTGAAGCGAGAGGGGATTTGGGGTGCAGCAGAGCAGCGATCTGACTCTGGTACTGCGCCAAGTCCGTGTGGCCAAGCACTAAACCCCTCTGAAGAGGAAAACGGTGAGGCGCCAGGGACGACGGGTGACTTACGGCGTTGCCTTGTTGCAAGCTCCACCACGGGATGTCCTCGGCCGGATTTGGGGACAGCTGTCTCTGCTGTTGGGGTACCAGGCCCGAGTGGCCGGCTACAAAAGCTGGCACGGCAGGTGGCATGGGCGCTGGAGCCGTGTACGTCACAGCGGGGACGTAGGTCGGCGGACACGTGGCCTGTAATGACTGCACGGAGCACGGCAACATCTTGACCGGCGAGAAGTCGTAAGGGTACGAGGGCTCTGCCGGAGGTGTTAACGGCAGCTCATGGGGAGAGCTGTAGGAGCCTTGGAGGTGCGCGGAAAGTGGAGCTTTAGACGATAGTCCGAAAGAGGAACTGCTGGAAATAGCAGTCTGAGGATTCGCCTCGTTACTCCACGGATGGAAAATGCGCGATGGAGAACCCAGGGTCGCGTCGTACGGAACTTGGATGAAGTCAGCAGGGCTGGATGCGTGGTGGTGGTGGTGATGATGGTGGTGGTGTCCGATCCGGTTACACGTAGCTGCTAAAAGCGCCAGAGGTGAATGCTTGTTGTTCTCTGGTGAAGAGTTTGGAGTCCGGTCCTGAATAATCCAAAAAGAAGACATGTTGTAAAGTTAGCATGTGGTGAGAGACAATGAAAAAAACCCCGATGCGCAACTTGGCATATGGTGCCTCGGATTTATTGAATGCCAATTTTAAAACAAAACGGATACAAGTTTTTTTTTTTTTTTTTTTAAATAAGTCGAATTAAAATACTTGCTTATTTATGTATATTACGCAAAAAGTGCTATCAGAAATCTAGAAACCTGATTATAACACTAAACAAAATTCATTCAAATCTATACAATTCACTGCATTATTCCCTTTAGTGGAAAACGCAAATTTCGACTAGGTTTTTAAACGCCACACGAACCTGCAGAAACGCCTGTAGACTGTCGTTCCTCAGCACAGCCACCGCGGCCATGGCAAACTTTCTCCTCGCTCTCTTCCTCACAGTCTTAGGCGAAGAGTCGGGGCGCTGGGGGAAACACAAAAGCGTATTCCTGTAGAAAAGTGGAGTCCCTGCGCTTCCTCTCCTCCAGATATCCTTGGACCATCTGAGGGACTGAAGGATCACTTCTTAGGATTTGATAAGGACTTTGGTGGGCCGCCAGCCAGTCAGGAGGAAGATTTATTACTTTGAAGTTTGCCGCTGCCCAATCATCAAAGAATAGCGGCTCTTTGAGAGCGGGAAGCAAATCCTTTGAATCCACAAAGCTCCTATGGTGTGTTTGTTGGTCTGGATAAAAGGGCTGATTATTAGGGGGGATGGGCAGGGTGGAGATAAAGGCGGGACAATTAATGAAGTAATCACTATGTGGGAAATGTATATACACAAATAATTGGATTTTCTTGATCAAAGAGCCCTCTCCGCGCAGGGAGCCCGGTATTGGATGGCGGAGTCACCCGATCCCCCCATGCTGTAATTAAGGATTTGTAGCGCGGCCCGTCGCCACAATGCCCCCGTGTTATCTGCACAAATCTATTGGTACGAGGCTTGTTAGATAGCTTCACGGGGGGAGGCGAAAGAGACGGGATAATGCGATTCAACACAAAGTTAATCAGGATTCGACCCATTTGTTTCCGTCAAGACAAGCCACAACAGAGAAAACCCAGAATTCCTGTTAAAAAAACATAAAAGTATGCACTTTTTTAAAAAAAAAAAAAAAAAAGAAAAAGAAAAGGAAAAAGAAAAAAGTAGGATTTTTTTTTCTCTAATATCACCAGAAATCATTATTTTATAAAGCACTTCAAAAGTTCTAAAACAAACATAATATTAACTTAGGAAGTGCCCCAACAGTTAGTCAGTCATCCTTAATTGAAAGCCACTGTATGGGAATTCTCATGAACAAATGATGCCTCAGTAGTCCACTTATCAAGTGATTAAGGTGTCATAGTTGACTAGCTTTGCTAATTAAAGGTGTCAAAGTGTCAAAAAGCATGACATTTTTCTTTTGGCGTTTCCTTGAAAAGTTGAGCCTGAATCCCAAATGGCACCCTATTAGACACGTAGTTGCTACCTAGGGTGTAAAAGCTAGTATTTAATAGCCTATATTGAAATTAAAGAGAGGAGGGTGCTATTTGGAATCCAGTTTAAGATACTCTAAGGGAGGAGATTCAATCTTTAGTGAAAGGAAACGCTTTTCCAATCACCCACCCACTTCTCCACCTACTTGTCGACACATCAGTTATCTAAGCAACCCAATCTCAATCGCATCAACTGCCATATGAAACACTACAGTATTAAACACTATGGCTTTCTATTTACATAAAATTTACTATTGTAGTGTTTTCAACATAGCCAGCAATCTTTATATAGCATATATCATTGTACAGTGGAACTAATCCGCATGTATGACCTATACATTTAACAGTAAGGGATCATGCCTAATAAAAAATGTACATGAGGTCAATCATTGTAGAGTTAAATAACAGCAATGTTAAAGTAGTGATAAGTAAACTTAACAATAATCTTTTTATACTCTACTACAGAGATGAATTAAGTAATTAATAATGGTCCAGATTTTTTATTTTGCATTTCAGCAAGGACTCCCACTGTCGCTAAAAAGTTTTCACTGATTGATTTTTAAGTGGATCACTTCCTTTGAAGGGATTATTGTGTTCCCAGCCAAAAGGCAAACTGGGGATTCCCACTGGGCCCAGGGTAACCTCAGCTTTCCTGTAATGGATGCAAAATATTGCTACATTTCTTATTATTGCTTCCTCAATCTATAACAGTATGAGAAACAGAACCGTAATCAGGTGAATCATGGACAATTTTGTGAAATGGCAAAGTTTAATTAAGGTAAAGTTGCAGGTGGCCGTAACAGAAATTTGGTTCATAATGTCTTAAGCCAATTAAATGACTTTGAAGGAATCAAATTGAATAATCAGTTATAATCAGCCATTACTTGTAATGTCTAGAAACACAACCAACAGTATAGTAGAATATAAGCATAATAGTTACTGACATGATAGTTAATACATGTTAGTTTAATTCCAATGGCTATAATATCAACATGTATAACAATAAGAGCATTGCTGCTAAGATTAGTAAGGTCAAGTGCCATTTTTTACAAAAGCAGTGAGGAGCAAAACCTTTCTATAATCTTAGAATGTTTCACTCCACATGATGTTTTTTTTAATGCTACATATTTGAAGTATCTGATTTTTTCAACAGCTTTCAAAACACTTTGTTCACATAGCTCTAGAGTTTACATTGCTCTAACCTCTGTTAGAGAATGCCCTTTTCCCACATCAGAATTTTTACAATCTACATTCTTTTGATTATTTTTCATGAGGTCAAACAGATTTTTTTAATATATACACTCTAAAAGTATGTGGACACCTTGATCAGTCGCTTGTGGCTGTTTCCACAGTCTTGCTTGAGGCTAAAGGGTGACATGCATTTGCTGTCACTTTGCCAAGGCTGTAGAACGGTCTCCCAATAGAGATCAGAGTGCCATTTTAGTTACCATTTTAAAATATAAAACACATATTTTCATGCTTGCTTTTTCCCCCCTATATATTGTATTTCCTGTATATATTTTATTTTATTGTTATTATTATTTAATCTCTTAGCATGGTCATTTTTTTTTATTGTTCCCAGGCTGAAATTTTAGTAATTTTTTGTAAGTTTATTCTTATGCAAGTATAGCAATTTGGACAACTATTTTAAGTGTGCTTTATAAATAAAACTTTCTTACACCTTACCATCACACCCATACATGGTTCTTCTTCAAACTGTTGCCACAAAGTAGGAAACAATTGTATATAATGTCTTTGTGCACTGTAGAATTTCCCTTTACTAGAATTAAGTGGCCCAAAGCTGTTCCAGCATGACAGTGCTCCTGTGCACAAAGTGAGGCCCATGAAGACCAATGTTGGTGCAGGTGAGCTCAAGTGTCCTGCACAGAGCCATGACCTTAACCCTACTGAATACCTTTGCGATGAACTGGAACAGTCACTGCACTCCACACCTCCTCATCCTACATCATTTCTTGCATTTACTAATGATCTTGTGGCTGAATGATCACAAATCCACACAGGGGTATTAAGTGGTATAATGATAAACCTAGTACTAAGGTAGTAAAGTGTCCAAAAATTTCTGGAACAAATATCTCGCCAATAATCATAATTATCCTGAATATTCATTATTCATTAGCATTTTATTTATTAATTTTTCAGCCACCGTGGTACAAAACAAAGCTGATGGAAAAAAGTGTGCATACAAGCACTGTCGTCAGACAACAAGACACAGTAATCGCATACTAGCAAAGTTTGATTTAACAGTCATTTCAGTGTTAGAATGCAGAAACCAAACCGTGGCTCAATCTCAGAATCCATTCAAATATATATATTCTCCACCGGACAATGCGTTAGCACCAGCACATTACCCATAATTCTCCATATTGTCAAAATGTAACCAATTACACGTGCTGAATTTGGTTACCCTCTTTACTGAGGTACCATGCGAGTGAGCCTGGACATATGGGTGGAGCTAAAAAATAGAGCTTGGACTGATCAAACACAGTTGCACAAACGTCTTGATTATGTCTGTGGCTAGAACAGCTACTCTACCAGCATGAGTAGGGTAGTGTAATCTCTGTCTTAAGTGAAAGTTGGCTCCTTAATATCTTTCATAAACACAAAAACATGGTCATATTTAACTGCATGTCATCAAAATTAATTAGCTGTCTTGTGCTCAATTTTCATTCAGTGAGAAAAAAATGCGGCAGAGCTATAATGTATTTAACATCATCATGAGATGTGCCTGTTTACACTTCAGGTTCATTTAAAAAAAATCTTTACTGGTATTTAGCACTTATTCCTATCAATTCCGCAACAGAGATCCTACAGAGAAACTCCTCCTATTTTCATGGTTGAGGTTACCAAATGGGATAACGACACACACTTGCATAGAATACGGATAGGTCTGGGTTTACATATGCGTACTGAGCTGTGGTAAGTCATATTGTTTGGTGGAGAACTCTGGTCAGATAGACTGAATAAACTAAAAGAAAATATAACAATAAGTTTAGGAAATGAATCAAATGTACAATGCCATAAAAACAAAGTGAAAGATAAAAGAGAATGTTCTGTGAACAGAGTCTTTATTTTTTTAACAGCAGTTAGCAAGAAAAATATTATTACTACAAAAGTAGAATAGATTAAGAGTGAATAAAATAGGTGAAGAGACCACAAGACCACAAAAATCCATATATCTGAAAATTAAATAGTAAATGTATGGTCACATTCTTTATACCAAAGATGATAAGAAAAAAAATACAGATTTACACTATAATTCCTCAGTATTTATTGTAATATACAATATACATTTATTGGGTAGGACTGCAATCTGTGTGTGGAGGCAGAGAGAGAGAGAGAGAGAGAGAGAGAGAGAGAGAGAGAGAGAGAGGAGAGAGAGAGAGAGAGAGAGAGAGAGAGAGAGAGATTATTAAACATCTTGAGAAATGATCAATACATGGCTTTATTTCAATTACATGAGCATTCATTTAAACTGTATCTAAATCATACACAATGATTAACAAATGTTGGTGATAGGAACTACTTGGTTATAACTTTGTACATTCAAATATGGAATTTAGCTTCCTTGTTTGGGTCCCTCACATAAAAGGTCCAAGTGAATAAATTGTCTTTTTATGTTCTATGAACAGACTGCAGAAAAAAAGGAAAAATTGGTTCCACATCTGTCTTACACACAAGAAAGGGAGCATGGGAAAGAGAGAGCCAGAACAGGAAAGATGGAAAGAGAGAAATGAGAGAAGTGAGAGAGAGAAATGCTCGGGGCTACTGGGTACTTGAGCCGGCGTAATGGTGTCTCGTATGAGAAAACATCTGTGAATTTCCTCAGTGATCTACAACAAAGTCTAACTCAGAGCAGTCACTCAGTAAGCCTTTGAAGTCGCTGCCTGACAGAAAGCTGCCATTGTACTCCGGCTCCAGTGCACTGCTCTGCACTCCCGACTCTCCAACATTTTCCCCTGAAATCTGATATGGCTGGCCCTCTTCAAGCTGCTAGGCAAAAGCTTTGCTGCACGTTTAAAGGTCAAACCCAGACAGACCTGGGGTCATGAGAGGAGGGAGAGGTCATGATCCAAACAGCAGCCACAGCTCTGTGTGTGGCAACATGACTGTGGGCTGCTGAGAGCTGCCAGTGCAGGGTGATTGGCGAGGCCACGTTCAAAGATGATAACGTCTGAAGCTGCTTCATTACTCACATTTACTTAACTGTTGCAGCATCACCATTAACATGTAAAATTAAATTTATACCTCTACAGCTTTTCTGGATAAAAGTATCTAAACCTAGAGGAGCACCACTGTTTGAACAGTCGCAGCTATTTCTTTAGTTTTTCTGCAGCAGAAAAGATTTCAGGAGAGAGAACTTTTTTTTAAACTTTGTGGATTATTAGTAACATTACAAGCTGCATGTTCCTTATTAACTTCAAGAGAGAAAAGCTGCTGAAGGAAAAATTGTATATAGCTTCTATACCTAACTACTATAAGTGACAGGAACTAATTTCTTTCACAAATATTCCACAATATTACACAACACAGCATCTATTAATGGACAAATATGATTAAATATGCATTCTTTAAGTAAATAAAAAAGGTACTTGCTAGTAAATTGCTGTGGCATAAGAAGATTAAAACACTTTGGGACATGTTACTGGAAAATAATGTAATGACCTTGCTATGACTAAGATTGTGATTTCCGGTTGGCTGCTTTGCGATTTGTAACCCTTAGATATGACCATGCATATTCTGGACAGTAGGAGGTCCTTCCTATGAAATGTATTGTGGTCCATCCACACTGGAGTACTAACAGCACTGTGTGAAGATGTTCCACTGAGTCTGATATAGCAGCCAGGCAGGACAATGTGGACACAGTGGAGCTGAACCTGGAGAGCTGCTACTCTAGCTCGAGGTGTTTCTCTAAGGCTGCTCCTCCCGACTGTGAGCGACAGATTTGTTTCTTTGCTTCCTGAATCTAAAAATGACCTGAGCCATCCTTGTTGTGCACACACAGCTCACATTTATCAATGGCAGCTGCTCACTCCATCTGGGAGGGCTTCAGCAAGGCCAAACTAAACAGGTTACACCTTCGGACATGCCAAGTCCTATAGCCTCCTTCAATCGGTACAAACAACGGGGGCTAATCGCAATTTCACGCTCTGATTTGCTTCACAATTCCCTCCAAACCCTGCAGGCCCAGAAATGTTAAATAAGCTCATTTTCAGAAGAGACGGAATACATGCTCACCCATATGGTCATATCGATTGCTACACTATAGTCCTGTAATATCAGTATGCACTGACAGCTAGGCATTAATAGTGCTTTCTAGTGCAGGTTATAATTCAAATGTTAGTGGGGAATTGGTACTGTACTGGGTTTTTTTGTACTGTAATTGGCAATGTCTGAATGCATGCCTTAAGTTTCCAATTTGAATTAATTAAAACATTCAACATTATACTAGTACAATAATTGAAACACAAATGGTTGTGTGAGTCATTAAGATTCCTAGCTGCATACAGTGAAACATGACTAATTAAGCATTAGCTCTCTGGCCAGGCTCCTTGTTTTGAGTAGAGTTGCCAGGTCTCTGCAAAAAAAAAGTCCTGAAACTAGCCTAAGATATCTTTAAGTCTTGTGACTAAGCTGAATTCATTTTTCGATACATAACCTTGTTGTAAGGTAGCTTTCGGCTGCTCCCCGTTCGGGGTCGCCACAGCGGACCAAGTGGTCCGCACAACAACTTGGCACAGGTTTTACGCCGGATGCCCTTCCTGCCGCAACACTCCCATTTTTCCAGGCTTGGGACCGGCACTGCATCCAGTGGCTGGGGTTGAGGCATTGGCTGGGAATCGAACCCTTCCGCATGATAGGCGAGAAACCTACCACTGAACCACCAATGCCCCTATCCATAACCTTGTTGTAAAACTATCCCAATTTGCAGGAAATATTGAACCTGGCAACCCTACTGTCACTCAGCTCTCTGAAGCTCAAACATGTATCCTGCATTCTCCACTGCAGAGTAAATCTCATATCTGCAAGCTATAAACTTCCTGCTGTGAAATCACCACTGTTGCTTTAACCTTGGTAGAAATAGCTGGGTAATGAACGATATGTAGAATGAATTGCATGCTTTATTATGCAATCTGTTAAATGTATTGTTCGATATGCAGACCTATCGAAACAAGAACTTCTTTTTAAACAAAATTAACCCATACTCTGCACTGTAACATGTCTGTAACACTGTAACACCTTTAGCACTGTTACACATGTCCAACTCAGGAAATCCTAGTCTGTATTGCGGCATCATAGGTAATCAGTTAGCTATTCCTTAAAAGACATGAAGCAGTGCTTAAGTATAAGGCACACAAACTATTTGGGGATCTTTTTTATATTCCTTTTTGTATTCACACAGTAGTCATGCAAATGTGGGTAATTCAGTGGTACATAGAAAGCCCTCGACAAATTGCAGGTGTTAGAAAGCAGAAACAAAGGCCACTACAACCCCTAATGGCATCTCCCATCATTAGCAACTCTTTGATGTGCATACTCCACTCTCTTTTATCTCCTTCCCCTTCTCTCACTCACTCTCTTCTCTTTCTCTGTCTTCATTAATGCAGTCTATAGGGAAGGTGCTTCGACACAGAGCCCCCCCACCTAACACACACACACACACATCTGACATCTGTCTGCCTGCTCACGCACATGTCCCTCACTCAGGCATCAATCATCACACAGGGTTAATAAGTAAATATATCTTAAACTACCTGCTTATTCAGTGCTCAGAGACAGCAGGGATGTGCTGCAAGGACGACTTGCACAAAGTGTGAGCTTTAATGCTAAGTCTTATCATGTGTGTGCTTGCGGTGCATAGTATTAGCATGAAGCTTTGTAAAGAATGTATTAACAGCAACTCTGTGCATATATATCAATGTGCGTGTTTGTGTGCGTGTGAGTCAATAGCAGGTTACCTGCTTTACATCTCAGCAGGTCTAAAAGAGAAGCTTTAGAAACACTGCTATTCAAACTCCTGCTTTGAACTCTGAAGGATATAGAGGCAGGACAATGCAAGTCTATTTGTGTTCATCCTTTGAAGTCGGCCCTCACTATTAATATGAGACAGAGTATCCTGTCTGACAACAAATACTTTTTTTCTGCCTTCTACTGAGGGATTACAGCTCTGAAATATCTAAAAGGTGGCACTGCTTTTGCAATGCTGGAGAAGAAGGGAAGAAATGCAGTTTCGAACAAACAGCTAAAAAGGAATAACTTTGGTGGTGCGCAACATGAACCACATTAAACGAGTTTGTCTGCAGCTCCAGATGCACACAGCTCTTTAATAGGAAGAAAATAATGGGCAGTTGTGCTTTTATACAACAGAATTAACAAAAACAGGTGCAGGTCCTATGTTGTTCACATCTATGCGGACCTTCAGTGAAAGCCCATCACTGTTCTGTTGATACCACTTATTGATGAGGAATTAAGCCAATTTGTAAAAAATACAGAAGAAAGGTACACCTTTATAAAAAACATTTGGGGTACAAAATAATCTTATCTTCTATATAAAGTATGCATAACTAAATTATAAGTTGTTCATTGCGTGGTCGGTTAGTGGTTAGCCAGAGCACAAAGAGTGAAAGAGAAACTCCACAAAGCACTGCACTTCAGAAGTTTTCACTGAAACAAAAAACTTGAGAGGTTTTTCCAATTTGATTTCCATCCCAAAGCAGCACCAAAAATGAAATGGATGAAAATGTTAATGAACAAATGAAATCTACCTCTGTGGCTGTATAATGGCACACCTACCATCACTTGTGAAGTGTAAACTGCATCACAGAGACAGAGTGAGTCAAAACATGCACAAGTGCACACACTCAGCTCTTATACCCTATAAAGATCAGAATCTTTGCCTGGGCCCTGGGGTGTCAACAAAAACGAGATGAAGCATGATATGCAAATTTTAAAAACAGCGCCACAAATCTTGTCCATACAGTTGGAAAACCACATGGTTCTGCAGATCATCCCATCCTCAACCAGCACAACAGCATTTACTGAATATAGGTGTCTTGAGAAATAGAAGAAATATAAAAGAGCAGGGATTGCATTACAATCATGGCAGCCTTATCTCTTTTTAAGAGCTGTCTCTCTTGGATAGGAGGATCAACAGAAGGGAAGCTGGTTATCTCGCGCTTCAAAGAAGCTTCAACTTAATGATTTTATCATTATTGACTTGATAAGATATGTTTAATGAAAAAGGGATATCAAAGATCTAAATGAGAGAAAAAGCATTGTGGAATTTCCTGCACTTTATAAGCAGAGTTGCTTTGAAATGGAGATGTGGATGTGAATGTGGATATGGATATGGGTGCACATAGCCACAGAGCAGAGCATGGGAGGTCCTGCTCACTGTAATGCTCCTGTTCTAGAGTCACTTGTCCTCTCTGTATGCTCACTAAGCCTGCATGTTCCTACAGTACCAAGATTAAAGTCAAAGACCTTTAACTCAGGATGCTCGGCTTTAAAAGAGAACATGCGTGTGTTTGTTGGTCTGTCTGTGAGTCCATCGGCAAAGAAAACTAGACTCGAGTCATGTAGTAAAATCCAGTGTCTCTAATTTTTTATAAGGCAGGAACAGAATACCACAGATGTTCCATGTGAATACTGAATGCCCTATGCTTAAAAAAAGCAAGTCGTCTGTCAAATATGTTTAAAGCATGTTATTAATGTCACTATGTATTTATTTAATATCTGCACTGTCATGGATATCAAAGCAAAATGTGTGGGCAATTAATAAATAATCAGACAAGGAGAGACAGAGAAACAGACAGTTAAAATACAGAATAATTTATTGGAATGAG
Source organism: Hemibagrus guttatus (assembly GCA_033459395.1). NCBI lineage: Eukaryota > Metazoa > Chordata > Actinopteri > Siluriformes > Bagridae > Hemibagrus > Hemibagrus guttatus. The sequence goes on from JAUCMX010000006.1 coordinate 15,533,635, forward strand.
AGAGAGAGAGAGAGAGAGAGAGAGAGAGAGAGAGAGAGAGAGAGGGAGGGAGAGAGAGAGAGAGAGAGAGAGAGAGAGAGAGAGAGGAGAGAGAGAGAGAGAGAGAGAGAGGGAGAGAGAGAGACAGAGAGAGAGAGAGAGAGAGAGAGAGAGAGTTAAAATATTATAGCTATGATGCCTCAAGCGTTTTTTTTTTTGTTAATGTAGGCGCTGTTGCTGTATTGTAGGTTTACACATAATGACCTTATAGAATTAAAGTTATTATGAGTAAGTGCAGAAGTATATATTGTCCATGCAAAAGCTAAAGGTAGTGAATATTTGGTTGATGTTTGGTGAGTATAGAAGGATGATGATGATTGCTGATTCACATATTAAATCATTTGTTTATATAATGTCTAATTAGCTCATGTTTATCGGTCATAAAATTTTCTTTTTGGAATCAGATTAAATATTCTGTTTGGCATCATGGCTGTGTCAATAATTCCCCAAAAAATTAATTTGAGCAATAAACTCAGTAACACAGTGAACTTTCTTAAATCACTCATTCAGTGGTTCAGACCATAGTACTGGAAATTGATTTATCTCTATATCTGTTTATCTCTGTGTGTGTGTGTATGTGTGTGTGTGTGTGTGTGTGTGCCCTACCCTGCTATGGACTAGGCTGGGGCTCGGGTCAAGGCTGAGCAGCAACACGATGTTGTTCATTCAGCTCTGGCTGAGCAGAGCTTCTCTCTTCAGTGGAGAAACCGGAGCAGGACCAGAGGGAGGAGGAGGAGGAGGGACAGAAGAGAAATCTTCCTCAGGGATTGACTCCGCCGCCAACAACAATTTATAATACTCATCCTCTCCATCTAGAAGCTTTATCTGGCTGAGGTGTGAAATATGTTGATGGAAGAAACAAAGAAAGAAATGGAAGCAATAAGAAGATAGAAAAATAGACAAACAGGGGATGAAAAAAATAAGGTGAAGGAATGGCCAGAAAAAAGAGACACAACAGAGACAAGAAAGCAAGAAAAATAGGTTAGAGCTTTGTCTCATAGAAATATTACACTCCATTTTCCTCCAGGGAGAAATAGGTAGTAAAATGTTGATCCTTTAAGTGCCAACCAGAATGAGAGCATGAGTGAGAGAGTGGTCACAGACATATTTCACAATTGAATTAGCATTCATTTACAATTTCACTTCCCTCCCTGGAATTACAAAAACAAAAAAGACTGAGCTATTTAAAAGTGCCTTATTTTGAGATCTAAATTTACATTAGCAGAAAACAAAATCCATCTCTGGTTCCTCACTTCCACAAAGGACCTGGTCTGTTTAGATATGGCACTGAGCAGAAAGTAGGAAAGGCAACTATTTACCCAAGTTTTCTGGGCTTCCTCTTGCTCCCCTGGTAATCTAGAGCTCTCTGTAGAGAGAAGACACACACACACACACACACACACACACACACAACACACATACACACATACACACATACACACATACACACACACACACACAAAAAGTCAGAGAGTCAGAAAAGACGAGTAAATGAACGAACGAGCGAGAATCATTAATTTTTAATTCAAAGTGATTTTTGCGTTGAATGCGAACAGATGCTGATAATATCAGAAGTCACAGCATAATTTTTTTGATCAAAGAGAGCTGGGGTGAGCCTGATGAAGCATGCATCTTGCTCGGCTTTGATAAACCACATCAATTATTCACCGTGAAGGCAGACATCCTCACATGAAAGCAACAGATAAAGAGCAGAAGCCCATGCTGGAGACAACAGAGCCTGAGAGTGGGGGAGCTGCTGGTTCAGGAGGAGGCCCGCGTGGCTCACGGCTCTGGCACAGGTACATTTAACTCTATTATCATCAGCAAACAAAGTCGGACAAAGGGCTCTATTCTGGCTTTGAACTCACATTGAGCTGGCTGTAGTAAATACTGTCCTCTGGGCTGTTCAGTAGTTTGGGCTGCTGGCCTCGTCGCCGAGGGGTGCGCTGTAGTAACTTTGCAGCTGGGCCTGAAAGAGGCACACAAATACAAACACACACACACACAAGTACACAGTCATATCAGTCACACACTGCCAAGAGTGACAAGTCTCCTACCGAGCTCCCCCACAGAAAATCACATTAAAGCAGCATTGCAACAGGAGCTGAGAAACTCAACACATGCATACACACACATAACATCACACAGCCAAAATGCCCTGATGTATGAAGCATGTATGTGCTGAAAAATCCTGCAAAAACACTTACATTCACAAAACAGATAGCTCAACAGGAACACAACCTCAGATGAACATTTCAGTTAAAGTGAAAATCTAGTAAAGATTTAAAAATGTGGTTATAGATAAATAAGGGTGCTGATTTCCTATTACAACAGGTTCTGAAGTGTTTTATTCCTCTTATTAATGGAGCAATTTACCAACTCTTTTCATTTTTAAATTGTTAATGAATGACAATTCATACCTTTTATCTGTTCATAGTTAATGTTTAGAACGTCAGTTTCGATTTCACATAGAAACTAGAAAACACTAAATAAAGACTTTCCCATGTTTGAAAACTGACAGTTACAACACTGACACGAGACTCCTTCCATAAATGTGAAATAAAAGTCTCAATTACAGAAAGCTTCACCATAAAAACAACTGCACATTTCTGAAAACCCACTTATTCTTTAGTCTTATAGTATGTGAAATGTTCATCATACAAGTCCCTGGGAATGAGCTGTTACTGCATAAATGATAACTTTACATAACATTTACAGCATTTGGCAGACACTCTTATCCAGAGTGACTTACATTTCTCTCATTTAAACAACTGAGCAATTCAGCTTGAAGAGCCTTGTTGAAGGGCCCAACAGTGGCAGCTTGGAGTTCCTGGGATTCGAACTCACAACCTTCAAGCCAGTAGTCCAACACTTTAACCACTGAGCTTCCATTACAATGAGTGCATTAATATAAACCTTCAGAGTCTGCACTAGTCAGCGCTGCTATGACAGAAAATTAATCAGTGCTTTCTAAATAATCAGATTCTACAGCACAGTAGTGTAGTGCAATATTCTGTAACAGACCCCTTCAGTCAAACTATTTTAGATCCCTCATGCGTCTCAGGTGTAAACTTCATACATCTTACAGCTATATTTCTTTTTTGATTGACATTTGAACATATTTATATTTTACTGGATCAACTGGGCTACACTTGCTCAGCTACGAAATATAAAGATGCACATGCGTGGTTGTGTGTAATCCTAAGAGCTCCATCATTTTCCATCTCTGTTTGCTCAAAAAACCCCAAAAAAACCCAAAACAAGCGAACTCCACCACATTGGTCTGATCAATTATTGCAGCAGGTTTTCTGCACTATAGAGACTAATCTTAATGGCAAATATTTTCTCTTTAATGAGGTTCACTGAGCACATTAGCAAAAACGTGTTCAGACCTGTAGCATGTATTAACATCACAGGATGTCTATGTTCTGAAATGTGTGGATTTACAGTTATTGTAGATCAAACAGCATGTCAGTGAAGCTGGGAAACTTGCTCTCTCTTGTTCATGTTTCATCTCTCGTCTCTTTTAAAATTTCTGATCCACAAAAGCGGCAAACTAAAATCCAGGACACCTTTACAAGGCAGTATGTATATTTAATGTCTGTTCCCGTTTTATCTCGGAGTCACAGTTTCAAGCTTCTTCTGCTCATCATCACTCCAGTTCCTGCTGTCGAGGTAGTGTTCAATAACTCACAGTTACACTGGAACTTGACAGAAGGCTAACTTTGAAAACACATTGTCACATCTCAATCCTGTGTATACTTCAAAGCAGGGAGACTTTTTTCAGAGTAATTCCTCCCTGTATGGATTTTACTCATGTTTCATGTTCAGTGAAGTGCCTCACTTCATAGCTGTCCTACATGTAATCAAGGCAGTGACTTATGCATAAGCGCAATAACTTTTTCAGTGGTGCTGTCTACAAAGTTTTTTTATCCATAAGTCATGCTTTCTCCCAAATTCACGGCCAACAGTTCAAAAAAATTGAGAATCACTATAATTAATTAATAATCACTTAGCTGTAGACTTGAAGTTATTAAAAACATGAAAACATGCTTTAAGAAAATACACGCACACCACGTAAAATAAACAGCAGTAAATATTAAAAGGGTCTTTTAGGGTTTGAAAACTTTAAATTCCCTTAGATATTACACACAAGACTGAATTTATCATTCAGGGCAAATATCATTCATTTTCTTTCCCACAGCAAAGATCTGCATGTTCCCTTGTAATGATCATATGATAATGATTACACACTCTACAGGAAACAATAGAACAGTAACAGCTCCTTAAAACTCATATCATCAAACAAGCTTCACTGCCTAGTTTTTCCATCTAGCTTCTCAAAACTTTCCACAGTTTAATAAATAAACATGCGTCTTGAAGCCTATTAAAAAGTAAGGTTGCTATAACTGCAGGTTCTTATCATATGCTACAACAGCCCTTTCTGAATACAAACAGCGTGTTTTCTCTCTGTAGGACATTTCAGATTTATGGACATTTTTTCTGTCTTTCCCCAACCATTTGAATGGAAGACTAGACAAGCCATTAGGTTACAAACAGCAAAGCCTTGTTCTTCCCTAGATCTTTCCGGCACAGCTATGAGTATTGTGTATTTGTTATCAGTAAAAGACAAATATTGCTTGAAATATTTTCAAATTTTACAAAGGATAGATGGCACATTTGACAAGCATTGTATATATATTAATCCACATCTAGATCAAATGATCAGTGAATGTGGAAGATTTATCAATAAGTAGTGTCCAGGGCAACAACTGGAGTATGACATCTTGGTTAAGGTGACACACTTAAACATAGATCTATGTCTGTATTGTGGACTACAGTTAGAGGACAAGTGGATATTGAAAGAGGACATCACTGGCTGGAGGGCAGAAAGACTAAATGTCTGAATGGGAAAAGGGGAGGAGCAGGAGGGAGGGATGGGGGAGGAAAAATGTGTTGTGGTATGGAGATATACTGTAGTGGATTTACATAGTTATATAGACAGCCAGAGACAGACAGGGAGAGGTGTGCACACACACACACACACACACACACACACACTGTTGTTGTAATATGATGATTCAGTTACCTCAGTGGGTCAGTTACCTAAGACAATTATAAGTAGTTAATATTATTATATATATAATAATATTATAAATACTTATTTGTAAAAAAAAATCAAAATCAAAATCTAAAAAACAAAAATGCAATATTTCACTAGGACTGAACACTCACAGGCTCTAGATTGGTCTGTAGCATCTGGATGTGTGTGTGTGTATGTATGTGTGTGTGTGTGTGTGAGAGAGAGTAATAACGGACTGAGTGCAGTACAGATCCCCAGAAATCATTTATTAATACATTATCAATCAATCTTGCCACATAGAAAGAAAGAAAATATATATAATACAATATTGATTATTAAGTTTTTTTTTAAGCAACAGCCTTGGATATAATAAATGTTTGTATCTCAATATACAAAAAGCTGAGGATTTTTTTTTTTTTTTTTTTTAAAGATGAAGCTTTCCTAATCCAAACCGGCTTTCATGATGAGGTTCAAAAAACATCTCTAAAACGCAACCTCATACATCCCATGCAAGTCAGATACTTGCATAAAAGAGATACTGAAAGCAATTTTAGAATGTAACCAAGGGATGGCTATTGATTCTGTCCTGTTATCACATGTTGTGATCACCTGATGCATTGTGGGCTAGGGTAGACTGCTGGGCTTTTATTTACTCAGATGCTAAAGCTGAAGCATGAAAAGGCATCATGGTCTATAAGGATAACTCATCAGCACATGGCTTTGATCTCTAAATGAAGCATGTGCAGACCAGACCAGAAACTTGTTCTCTGTGGCACACACCCCATCACCACAAACATAACCAGACTCTGTGGAGGACACACACACGCACACACAGGCCAGACCCGGTGCTTTTTAGAAAATACACCCCAAATAATGTGAAACTGGTGATGGCTAAAGTTTGTGCCTGCTTTTTCAGTGATTTATGGCCTCGATTGACACACACTCAAATTAATTCCCATGTGTTATACTGAGGGTAGGAACATTCCCACAAGGAATTCACACAGTATTTTAATTTTACCCTTGAAGAGACCAGAGCCATGTATGTGCTAAAAGAGCAGGAATTTTTGGCAGAAGCCACACGTTGATTTGACCATGATGCGCTTACTTAAGACTTCTACTGCTCAAAGAACAGAGTGAAAAGCACAGGGAGATGTGGAGGAGTGAAAAAAAAAAAAAAAATTTCTGTTAAATCAACTCCATGGATATACTACAAAGATGTCCAGTTGTGAGTCTTATTCTAGACAAAGTTTTAAGCAGTAGAATGACAACCAGGATGATTTAACCGATATAACATGTGGAATCAAGGGCTACCTTGTGGATAAGTTTGGAAACATCTTTGGGATATGAATTACCTGTGAGCAGTTTTTTCTTGCACTTGTAGACACATGTAAAGTATATGGCCAAAAGTATGTGGACACTTGTTCATCACAGTCCTTTGTGCTTGTTGAACATCCCATTCCAAACCATGGGAATTAACATTTAGAATGAGATTAGAATTTAGAATTATGAACATTTAGAATTAGAATGTGAGTGTGGGGATTTCTGATGATTCAACCGAAAGAGCATTACTGATGTTGGGTCTGATGAGGCCTGGCATACAGTCAGAGCTTCATCTCTAAGGTGTTTAGTGAGGTTGAAGTCAGGGTTATTATACAGAAAATCACATTCAGTAAACAAATAGTTGTCTACTTCCAGCAAGCAAGTATCTATCTATGGTTGACCCATCCAATCTTTACACACTGCCATTTAACATAAAAGGGGGCAGGACAAAAAAATGAGCTTGGTTACAATATTTAAGAAAACCCGTCATTAATAAACCCAGAGGCATTAATAAAACACTGATACAATGACAGTACAGAATAATTACTCATATCTTGAAAGTTAACTTTTCTGAGACAGTCTGGGCTGTAGTGGGGAAAAAAATCTAGTTAACTAATCGTACTGACATTAAGAGGATTAAAAAAGTTACAGACAACTTTTCTGCCATATTCCCACTAGCAGTCTGAGATGTGTGCCTGAATAGTCTGGTTTAAAGAGCAGGAATACACTGGGTATTACATATTCGAGACAGTTAGATTAGAATTCGAGACAGTTGATGAAGACAGGTACACTGGAGAGCAAGAGAGCAACAGAAAGAGGCAGTATAAGGGAGAGAAAGAAAGTGATGGATAGAGGGAGAGAGAAGGAGGGAGTTATGCCTGTAGAACACAAAGTGGGTGTATCAGCTGTCAGAAGGCTGTCAGAATGAGCTCCAGATGTGTCCTAAAGATGATGGAGGGTGCTACGATAAGAATGCATGCACTGTAGAAAAACAAAACCTGCTAACACATCTTTTTTTTTTTTATATACACATACTCGCCGTTGATTTCATGTAAAAACAATGCCAGAATCAGGGATCACAAAATCTGGGTATGTTCACAGTTATTGTTTTAGCCAGCTCCAATCATGTTTGTGTATTATACCATGTGTATAAATGTTAGCTTGTAAAGGTTAGCTAGCTCCATGAGGAATAAAGGATTTAGCACCAGGTACACCAAAAAATCTTTAAAGAAAAAAGAAAAAAGAAAAAAGTTTAACTGGAAACTTCAGGGCAAAAAAATACTGAACTGATTTTGCTAGAGACTAGTTTAGCTCACTCACTAATATGAGGTTAGTGAGCAGGAGTTATTTGGATAGAAACAGCTTGTGACTGAGAAGTCAAACAGAAAATAGGCAGTATGGTTTGAGCTAACTGGAAAGCTACGATAACTCAGATCTCCACTCATTACAACCATAGAGAACATAAAAGCATTGCAGAAAACACAACACATCAATCCTTAAGGCAGATGGGCTACACCAGCAGAAGACAACATCAGGTTTCACTCCTATCCACCAAGAACTGGAATCTGAGGCTATTTAGGCAATCAAACTAGACATTCAGAAAAAGACTTTTTTTCAACCTTTAACAACTTTTTGTTAATCAGAAATTTGTATATTGAAGAGTAAGTAGGAAAAGATTAATTGATGCCACCAGTATGACTTCTCAGGAACTGAGAAGATCACCATAAACAGACAGGAAGAGACACAAGCGCTGAGGAACACCAGCAGAGATTCTCAACAGATATAATCTTCATGTCAGCTAATACAAACATTCTCCCATTTATGAAAGAAATCATTGCCATGTCCAGCCAGTGGTTTCAAGTCTGGTGAGAATAGACAGCAGGATATTATTACCTGTGTTGAATGCTGTAGAGGTATAGAAGAATCGAGACTGATAATTGATGCATGAACAATAAACTCTGTTGAGTAGCACTGGTTTGAATTCAGACAGGTTGGGATCCTGGAGCTGATTTTTATCAGCACAATACAAAGCAGAGAACAAAAACACACAGATGACTTACACAAGCACTGTCTTTATATTGCTTTGGATTTGCTAGAATACCATATAGCATCACATCACATTAAAGAATGGGAGTTTACTTGTTGTGCATCTTTATTAATTTGGATGCAGGGTTATTTTAGGTCTGATCCACATCTGAATTATTTATTTAATTTATATTCTGGTATTTGTCTTCCAGAATATAAATTAAATAAATAATTCAGATGTGGATCAGACCTAAAATAACCCTGCATCCAAATTAATAAAGATGCACAACAAGTAAACTCCCATTCTTTAATGTGATGTGATGCTATATGGTATTCTAGCAAATCCAAAGCAATATAAAGACAGTGCTTGTGTAAGTCATCTGTGTGTTTTTGTTCTCTGCTTTATATATGCTTTATATATCTCCTTTATATATTATATATCTCTTTATATTCTGGTATTTGTCTTCCAGAGGCATTGGTGGCTCAGTGGTAGGTTGCTCGCCTATCATGCGGAAGGCCCGGGTTCGATTCCCAGCCAATGCCTCAACCCCAGCCACTGAATGCAGTGCCGGTCCCAAGCCCGGAAAAATGGGAGGGTTGCGGCAGGAAGGGCATCCGGCGTAAAACCTGTGCCAAGTTGTTGTGCGGACCAGTCGGTCCGCTGTGGCGACCCCGAACAGGGAGCAGCCGAAAGCAACTTCTTCTTCTATTTGTCTTCCAGCAAGCCTGTCCACAAATCAATCCAATTAAATTCACAAATTCCACTTCTGCTTAATGTAATCCAGTGGCAGGTAAAAGTAGCATATAAGATATCTATAAATCTTTTAAATACATTTCAGCAAATATTCATTTCTTATCAGCTTTCTCAGTGCACACTTCAGAGGAGCAGGTTAGTTTCCTCTCTGTCTCCCTCTCTTCACTCTAATTGCCCATGTCACTCTTATCGCCGTCTCACTCTTGACATGCATGTTTACCACCAGCATAATCTTCAAAAAGCATGTTAACATAAGGAGCTCAGCTTTCATAACCCATAAAGCCTGATCCTGTTTACTACAGAGAAAGAGTGCTGAAGGAGAGTGAGGGCTCTGATCATATCTCTGACAGTGCTCAGGGTTTGTCAGTGTGGGAGTATTTACATGTCTCACAGGCTATAGCCTTAATAAGGTATTAATATAGGGGATTGGAGAAAAGGTGTGGATGTGGTAGGGAGTTCAGGTGGTTTATGTGCAGTGACAGTGAGCTGATCAAGCCGGAGTTTACGTACCCAGCAGGCGGACATGACAACTGCAAACCAGAGTGACAATCAGGAAGAGCGACAGGCATGTGTGTGAGTGTGTGTACATGAGTGTATTAAATTCTCAGAAGAAAAAGCCCTCTCTGCAGGAACCTTGCTAATCCAGCAGGATCCTTTCTGAGTTGAGTCCATCCTCAGTTCAAATACACGCATTGTCACAGAGATTCAGCAAACCTTTTGAGGAATGAAATCGTTTATGAGGTTGAAGGATGTGTTTCTATCATACTGCGACTGTTATGCAAACTTGGACAATACATTTTTTAATTCATTTATTTTTAGTAATCACTTTACTAATTCCTGGTCAGCTTTGAAGTCTATCACTGGGTGCAAGATGTGAATACAGACATCAGTCCACATCATTTGCAAAGGACAATTTAGCATAAATAGCACACGTACTGGTATGTTTTTGGGAGGTAGAAGGAAACCAAAGAACCCGGAGAAAAATCATGCAAACATGACATACAGACAGTGACCTGATTTCAAAATCACCCCATGGTTCCTGGAGGCGAGAGACACCAACACTACGCTCTGCAAACCCATGCCAGCACAGGGCAAAATTACAGGAACACAGTAGATATGGAGGGTCCTGAGCTTGAATTAGTGTTGTTTTTTTATTGATTTTCTTTGTTGCATGAAAATCATTATCAATTTTAATGTAGGTTTGTAAGCTGCTTACATGAAATATGCATGAATTTCATGCTCCAAATCTTGGCATCAAAATAATGAGCCAAACACACACTGCTGTCACAACAAAAAAAAAAGCTGAGTGTCCAGTCCAGTTGTGCTACACAAATTATGACACAAAAGAAGCTTTAGTAATTAACTGCTTAGCTAATAAATGGATATTTTTTACATACTGATTGAGAGGTTAGGTAATTCAGTGAGGTTTGACAAATCAGTATATTTTAGTGCAGCACTGGTCCACAAAAACATACCTACAATCAGACATGTAGCTAGGGTAGGTGGATTTGTGGTTTGAACCTCCACTGAAATATTTTTCAGATCCAAACACTTATCCCGAAATAGTTAACATAACACACATGTAGTGTAATTTGTCTTTTGCACAGTGGTTGCACTACAGTGATATTCATTAAAGGTCAACAGAGTCATCTTTGCAAATCCATATTTAACTGCACTCGGACATCAAGTTAACATATACTTTAGTTTCTTGAATCACATTTTATTGCCTACCAGTTGCTATGATGAGAAACAAGATTAAACACTTTGGATCTTGCATTTTCACTTTTCTGACTGAAAGCTTGCTAACTAGACTCAGAACACATGGATATTGATGGAGGTGATAGGTAGTGAAGGACTGGGGTTTTACTGTTGGAGTGGTTTGATAAGATAACAGTTTATCAACCCTGGTATTTTTAGCATGAACCTTTTAACAATGTCATGAATGAATGTTATGGCAGGGTTGATTGTTGATTCTTACTGTGACTAAATAATTAAAACAAATTTGTGCAATCATCACTACTACTGACTGATATCCTCCAAAATGCATGAGCATGCTGGACTTCTCTATTAAACTGTAATGATCATATATCCTCATCCCTTTTTAATTTAATTCCAGGCTAAGTGACCGCCTACAATAGAGCTGGTACTCAAATAGGTTCCTGAATACAGAGAGGAACTAAATTCAGTATGACTTCCTCTAATATGCATCTGCCTAAAGTTGCTGAGAAAGTTCTTTCAATTTGCATACACAGCTGGGCAAGGTTCTAAGAGGAGGAGGCATTTAACTCCTATCAATCACAGGGAAACGTGGCTCCGGGATTCCAGCCCTGAACCAAAACAATTATAATTTGGTGAGGTCAGTGAGAGATTTTGACAATAAGGTGTGTGAATGAGATTGAGAAAGAATCTGTGTGTGGATATATGTGCCTGCATACATCCCCAGGGGCAACAACAGCAGAATGAGAGGCAGGAAGGGAACTGAGCTCCCAACATCTGGCTCTGCATGCTCCCTGGACTCCTCAAAGCTTCTGTCTCTCACACACACACACACACACACACACACACACACACAAAACAATGACACACTCTGATCTATTCCCATCAAAGCCTGCCCTGCCATAACATACATATGCGCACACAACAGACAACATAATGTACACACACACACACACACACACACACACACACACACACACACACACACACACACACACACACACACACACACACACCACTTCCAGAATAGTGTTATCCCATGCTGGCAAAATGTATGCAAGCTACTTGACTGTGTTATTTTAGGAGAGTCTTCGAACCAGACCCAAGCCCAAGAAACTCCATATAAGCTTTGGTGCGCACACTTAAAAAGAGAGTGTTTTCAAACCAGGCTACCTCTGTGTGTTCTCCCATCAGGCTTATGTATAAGGAAAAAACATGGGTATATCTTATTTTTCCACAATGTCCAAAGACAAGAATAAAATCTAGTCAGAATGAGAAGCAACTAAACTGGCAACTGGGGTGTGACCTTCTAATTCATGTTACTGTTTCTGTGCTCATCAAAGTATGATGCATCACTGTTTACACACTCATTAAATCCACGTTATGTAGTATAGTCAATTCCTCAACATGCTCTTTTTTCCGGTAATAATAATAATAATAGTTGTTGTTGTTGTTGTTGTTGTTGTTACTACTACTACTACTACTACTACTACTACTACTACTTTTAAAAATAATAATTTCTCCCGATATCGTAGTTTTTTTTTGGATCCCATTATCTGGATCCCATCTGCACAGCTCTCATCCAGATACGACCAATATTCCCCCTTTTTTCTGCTGGCTTTGTTTATCTGTGTTGCAGATCTGACACAGACTGCAGAAGTGCAGACCCACCACAGTTTGTGCTGATGCAAGTTTTCAGCAGGTACTAAAAATTATACAATTGGAGTCATTTAGAACTAGATGCAATGGGAAAAGCCTGGGTATAGCTGTCTGGGTGCCTGAAAGTTTATGGAACCCTTTGAGGAACTGAATGGTTCTGGATCAAAAACTAAACTCAAAAACTTTGAGGAACTAAATGGAAGTATTCTAAACAAATATAAAGCTCCGGGTATGTGTTTATGTTTAACTACAGAGAATGAGATAAATACAGTACCTTGTTGCTATTGCTTTAAATAGTGTGCCACTATATGCTTGTACTATCCATCCACATTTTTAACTTTCTACTTGTATGAAAGCAACATGAAAAAACCTGCCCTTTGGACGCCCTTGAAGTGCTGTATCTGATATAATATTCAATTAGGAGTTGGTTGTTTACTAAATACAGGTTGATAAAATGTAAGGCAATAGGGTTAATCATTCTTTGACACTCATGTTTGATCAATTAATGTTCATTATGTCACATGCCACCATAATAGTTCCTTATCCACAGAAAGTACCTACTCTGGAACAGGAACTAAAAGGTTTTAGGTGAACTCAAATCAGTCCTTGTTACTCTGGTAATAATTTTACTTAGGTTTCTAAAAAAAAAAAGGTTACTTACAAAGCTAATGATAGACTGGGACAATGGATCTGTTTTTGGCCCTGACCTAAAGCATACGTAATTTTGTAAGGTCCAGTATGTGTGAGTAAGATGGAGAAGCTGCAAATTCTGATCTCTCTCTGTCTCTCTCTGTCTCTCTCTGTCTCTCTCTGTCTCTCTCTGTCTCTCTCTGTCTCTCTCTGTCTCTCTCTGTTCACAGAGCAACAGAATGTGTTACATATTCATAGTGTGATGGTTGTAGAGTATTAAACAAGCTGGCTGTGCTGGGATATCTTTACCCACTGAATACTACTCTTTAATCATAGCCGGGGGACCAGAGGCCAAATTTCCTGCCTGCAATGAGGCCATTACTATTCTAAATTACCTCAAAATATCCACACCATTATAACATATTGTAGAATATAATTAGGACAATTGTCATAGTAAGTGACAAAGGTAGAAGAAGAGCACAAGAGAAGGAGAACATGTCACACAAGCATGAGAGCGACAGAAATGAGTGTGGTCACCTGCTCTGTCTCCTAAAGAATTAGCCAGTATCTCAGAGAGGCGTGCCGGGGAGAGCTGACAGTAATCCCGCACCCACTGCAGTGCCGTCACTGTGCTACATTATCATAGATAATCCCATAATCCCCAGCACATTGCTAATCTCAATCCCACACCCTCTCTTCCCTCACACACTAATCATACTAATGATGGACCCCCGTCTCCCCTGGCAACCATCACTATGTGACACTGGTCCCCCCACTCTGCCCAACTTGTGTGCACACACACACACACACACACACACACACACACACACACACACACACACACACACCTCCCAGGAAGCTCACATTAATGGGATTCATAGCTCAGGGCCAAACAAAAACCAAACATATGTTCAGCAAATGAGTGTGTGTGTGTGTGTGTGTGTGTGTGTATATCAGTGTCAATATAGCTATGTGGATCTCCTTGGGGTGAAAGTGCTTTTTAAGATACAAAGAGACACAGCCCTCCACACGGGCCTGACCCAGGCTATTAACTGCAGCCCTACACTTACAGGACACACTTGTGTTTATTATTAAGAAGGAATGCATGAGGACAGGAGAGAGAGCAAATTAAAAAACAAAAAAACAGGCAGCATTTTCTTTACAAAGTTAATCCAATTTCAGGAGTCAAAGAAAGGGATGTGTGTGTGCTTCTGTGCTTTGTCTGTGTACAGACTACCAATCCAGGACAATCAGTCAGCATACTTTTACCATCAGTGTTCATGCTTTGTCTCATTCCTACTTTCACTTATCTGTTAAAAATCCAAATGATTGGCTCAAAGCATTCTTCTGGCCACACCTACAGCATGTTTCTTCAGCTCTCCACTCACAACTTTAGTTCCTACCTGCACCTATTTACATTTTGACACCCAAAAATAAAAAAGAATCCTAGTGATTTCCACTTATCCTGTCCTATGTGTCCCCTTATTGAATATGTATTGAGAGATAAAGATAAGTAAAGCTTGGAAGGAACTAGCATAGATTGTTAGTACCTCTGATGAGTATATGTAGCTAGTACAGTTGGGTTGCTTTGCTAATCTTCCAACGAAGCTAGCATGAAGCTTATCCTATCGCATGAAACGCAAACAGCCAAATTTCACACCGATTAGTGCATTTAAGTGATTAGAAGCTACAATATTTGGACAGAAGTTTGTGATTACCTGACCAACACACATCTGTATTCCATTCCAGAGCTAACCCAACTTTTAGTGTTATATAATCTACACTTTTCTGGGATATGGGAAGGTTTTGGAGTATAGCTATCAGGATTTTCCCATTCAGCTAAAAGAGCATTAATGAGGTCAGCACTCATATCAGACAAGGTGTGGCATGCATTCAGTGTTCCAGTTCATCCCAAAAGATGTTCACATCAGTCTTGGCACAGGACCACTGTCTTGCTGGAACAGACTTGGTCCCATTAGGCCCATATATCATATTCAGTACACCAGAATAAATGATAGGCAGTGCATGCCTATGTACAACAACAGAGCTGGTCACTATACACCCACAAGAACAAACTACAAGTGAACATTTTGTCTTATCCTAGTCAATTTGCTGAGTCAATCTTTCTGATTTCGTCTCTGGCTTCATTTGCTGCAGAATTCCTACATAAAAGTACACGTGTGAAGACAGCTTGTGTGTTTATGTAATTTCAGGTATCCTGCCTGACATTCTTTTGTGTGTGTGTGTGTGTGTGTGTGTGTGTGTGTGTAAAACCCGACCTTGTTTGTGATGTGTCGTGCTGTCTCTCTCTCCACTAGTCTTCAGTACAGACACATCAGTTGTGCTTTTTCCTTTACAGTCAACTTCACTCTGGCTGTCACTACTGACAGAGACAACCTTAAAAACAGGGACAGAAATATACACAAACACAGTCACACAGTGTCCACACAGTGTCCACACAGTGTCAAAAACACAGTGTCAAAAAGTAAGAATACGCAACAAGGAATACAATGAATTAAACAAAGAAGTACAATATTAAAAGGTAGCAGGCCCAGAACTTTAATTACCGAGTTCTGGCAGAGATATTTACTAGCACCCATTAGCAGTGTGTTTTGCAACAGTAATTGCTAATGTACAGATGCCAGATTTCTTTTTAAATATGTGTGCTGTCTCTCTCCCTGGGTGAGTACATTTTCTGTCTCAGTGGCTTAATTGTAATGCTGGAAATAACGAAGGCAGACTTCCTCACATATTTAATTTTTATCTTTGAATAAAAGAGCTATAGGAAAGTATTAATCTGCTTAACATTTCTAAGTACATCCTCCAAAGGATTTTGCTTTTTTAATCTTACATATGCTCAGCAGAGTTACTGGCAAAAACTGTACGTTTTCTTCATCTCATCCTTTCAACATCAAATGGTGAGCAGCAAAAATTGGATCAGACTTCAAAGCCAGGCAATGTGCTCCAAGTCACAGAGTGGCTCCTCTATTTCACATATTGAATTCGAGCAGGATATCAAAGTGCTAGCAAAGAACCTGAGGTCTTTACTAAAAAAGGGCCCTAACATCTGTAGAGAGAGAAGCGCAAAGACAAATCACCTCAGGGAGAAGCTAGCATTTACTCTCCAGCACGGATTTCCAGCCTTTTGATTCACTCCTTCCCTGTACCTCCCTTTCTCTCCCGCTCTTTCTCTCTCCCTCTGTGCTAAGATGGGAGTTGAGAATGAGGGAACCTTCTCTTTTTTGTCTCTGTCTGTCTCTCACAAGTCAAAAAGGACATCAGTCTTAGAAGCTTTGTGCTTATATGCAGATTGGTAAGCAATGACCTGGACATGAAATACCCTACAATAGTACAGTATTCATTTCAGACCTTGTCTTTATGGGTATGGCAGTCAGAGCCTCTTCTCTGAGATGTACCTTCCCTGAGGAGAAAATAAAATATTACTAACAGATTGAGATAGTAGCCTGCAGTTCCTTCCAAAAGTATCGAAACAGTAAGTTAAGTTTTTTTTTTTTTTTTTGGTTTTTGCTATACACTATGCACACTTTTGTGTTTGAGATCAAAAGATGGATATGAGATTACAGATCAGAATTTCAGCTTTCATTCTGGGATATTGACATGTAGATGTGTTAAATAAATTAAAAACTTGGCACGTTTTGTTTGTAGCCACCCATTTTTTAAGTAATCAAAAAATTGCATTGCATGGGTGTGTTGCATGGGTGTGTCCTGTTAGATTGATTATTAAAACAATGAATAGCTCTAAATGTCTATTCTTGGTCTGAGCCTTGGGTTTCATCTGTGAAGACTGCATTTGCTAAAAAAGGATAAACCAATACAAAGGCCAGAGTATTTTGTACTGAGGAAAAGCAAGTCATTTTGAAGCTGAGAAAAGAGGAAAAAACATTCAAAGCCACTGCATTGGGCATAGCCAATACAACAACTTGGAATGTGCTGAAAAAGAAAGAAACCTCAGATGTACTAACAACCAGGCATCAAACAGGTCAGGAAAAGGAAAACAACAGCAGTTGATGACAGTCATTGTGAGAGCTGTGAGGAAAATCACAAAAACAACAGTGACATCATCAATAACCTGCACCGTGCAGGGGTGAAGATATCACAATCCACTGTTTGATGGAAAAGAGACTTTGAGAGCAGAAATAAAGAGGCTACAAGATGCAAACCACTCCTCAGTAGTAAGAATCGGACGGTGAGTGGGGCATCATGGCTTGAGATTGTATGTCTGCTTCGGGAACAGGATCAATACTCTTTATTGATGATGTAACTCAGGATGGTAGCAGCAGAATGAATTCAGAAGAAAATGTCTGACAATTTACAGAGAAATGCATCCAACAGTTAAGTTATATATACAGCGAGAAACTTAGTTGCTGCAATTTTGTGCGAAAATGCAAAAAACCGCACTCAATATCGGACTACGGATGAAGAAATGAATTCACTATGTCACCGATGAAGGCCAAATGCAATGGGCCTCAGCCAACCTGCTCATGGCCATCTAGCTGGTAGTACAAGTAATGCTATCAAAAAAAAAAATGTCCCTCCCACTCCTCAGGAGCCGGTTGATACAGACATTACTTGTGATCCCGATACGGAGTGCGGTTTACGGCACCACTTTGGGCCGTACACGCACTCACCAATGTGTTAACCATCTCTTCATTTATTACAATTGTAGCAACTAAGTTTCTCGCTGACTCACTCATTCTGCCTAAAGTACAAGATATCGGGTGCGCCTTGATGACGTCAGGTTTCATTCTACATATTCAGACTTTTCATTCAATTCTCTCATGAATAATTTCCTAAACAGCATGCCATTATATATATATATATATATATATATATTATATATATATATATATATATATATATATATATATATATATATATATATATATATATATATATATATATATATACACACACACTTTCTTTTCATTCATTGTCTGCCGCTTATCCGATCTATTCTCGGGTCACGGGGAGCCTGTGCCTGTCTCAGGTATCATTGGGCATCAAGGCAGGATACACCCTGGACGGAGTGCCAACCCATCGCAGGGCACACACACACTCTCATTCACTCACGCAATCACACACTACGGACAATTTAGAGATACCAAATCAACCTACAATGCATGTCTTTGGACCGGGGAGAACATGCAAACTCCACACACACATGGCGGAGGTGGGAATCGAACCCCCAACCCTGGAGGTGTGCCCCCCCCCCCCCACGTATATATATATATAAAGTCGTGCTATGTACTTTTATTACTTTTATTCTGGAAATGAAAGCTGCAATTCTGATTTAAAAAACAAATATCTTAAGTTTATAGCAAAAGCAAGGCTTTGCTGTTTCAATATTTTGGGGGGGACTGTGTATGACAAATTATTTAGACCAAAAAAATAAAGATGAAAAATCAAAAGAATAACCTCACACAGGAGTGAAAAGATTGTTGAGATATACAGCACAAAACTAACTAACACATAAGCATGTAAGCTAGCTAATGAATCATCCAAAAAGAAAATGGGCAGCTGATGTCAAAATAAATCTATATGGATCCTCTCCAGAAATGATTAAACAGAATAGCAAAGTTTCACCACTGAGAATTAGGATGTAAACAAGCTCACAAAAATCCCTCCAGAAAAACACACACATGAATGCATGCATGCATGCAAGCACACGCACATACACAGAGAGAGAGAGAGAGAGAGAGAGAGAGAGAGAGAGAGAGAGAGAGAGAGAGGGGCGCAACTGAATAATATTTAATGTGTCATTGTGAATATGAGTCCAAATAATGGCTTTAAAACTTACAGGGATAGACATGTGACCAGAATTAATCTAGTTTCTAAACATAAGGTCCATTTGAGTTTTGATAAGAGGAATCTGGTCAAAAAAACACACACTGTCCATTTATATTTGAATATATTACAGGGTGTCCCAATAGTCTCTATAAATAGGGAGGAAAACACTTTTTAAACAAAATGTAACGTTATTTACAAACATCCTCTACATTATTTGTCATGCTTCCTGTTAAAGTCCATCACAACTTGTGACAACATCCTCATAAATCCATGAGAATACATTCTTCTTTTGTCAAAGGCGCTCTTAAAGTTGTCTAAGTCTTAAAAGTAGTGATTTCCCCTATGTATAAAGACTTCTGGGACACCCAGTAAATCCAGTTCACTTGTGATCCTCAGATTTAGATTTTATTCCATAAGGTTGCAGGTCTTTTAAAGTTGAAGCACCCAAAGAATTTATAATTTACTTCCACACATCTCACTCCTTTTTCAAAAGCTCTTTTCTCATCAGTGACTAAGCGGTGTTCTCCTTCTATATAATATCTTTCCAATGTCTGTACCTTGAGTCAAGTGCTCGCATCTTGATTTTTAACGAGATGATTGTGTTTATTTGTTATTTGCCTATTGTTCCACACTGAACAGTAATTTTAAGTAAGGTGCCTATATGTGCTACAAATAATTGTGCATCTGCCAATAATTTGAAAAACAAGCACTTTAGAAGATAAAATTATAGATAAAACTAATCTAAAAAAAATAATAAATAAAAATTAAAAAAACTTATCCTGAAACAATAGCATCCTATTTTATACAACCATTTATGCTTGATAATGTTGATGATGTTGTGGAATTATATGTATTTTTCTGTGGGAATATTGTTATTAGCCATAATTAAAAAAGAAGAATGGAAATACAGAGAGAGAGAGAGAGATAGACAGAGAGAGAGTGAGAGAGAGAGAGAGAGAGAGAGAGAGAGAGAGAGAGACAGAGAGAGGATGCAAACAGTACACAGAGAAGCTCCGGTGAGAATCACCACAGGCACTCAAACACTGACCTACAGAGGACTTTCATGTGTTTAACTACCACCTAGGAAAAACAGAGGGCACATACCCACATGCACACCCACACAGAGTTTTCATAACAACAGACATCTACAAACATTGAAGATGTGAACCCTACTGAAAGGAGGAAAAACCTTAAGCAGGGATGCCCATGGACTCACATACACATGCACGCATATACATACCCAGTTGATCGGGAAGCAGATGAAGATTGCCGGAGGCTCTGTCTGCACTCTTTTCTGACTCTGTGTCCTCTGTATGCTGTAACAAATTCCAACACTAGTCATTGAAACATGCTGGGGTTCTTCATTTTGCTGCCTAGTTTGTTTCATAAAAGCAATTTTATGAAATATAAATTCAATATTTCATTCAAACAAACAAACTGGCTTTTACTTGGAAATTCTCATTGGCATTAAAACCCACACCCAAAGCATGCATGGATGATTATAATCAAATATCAGTGATTACTTTAGTACATAATTACTTTATGAATTACAAATTAATTTAGGAGAGAAACAACCCGAAAATGAACACACATGAAAGAGAAGCAGTTGAACTAAAAATGCAGAAACATTCATATATTCTGGTTTAAATGGGGTTCAAGCAATTAAATTTGAGTGCGCTCCATTTTAAGCTGAGCAAAGTCCAGTGAGAAGTAACTGAGCCAACACACTCAGTATTAAGAGTTTCAAATTCAGACACACACATACAAAGAGCCAGGAAAACAGTAAGAGAATATGCAGTTGCACATACCAGCACTGTGATTCATTTTTGTGCTTTGAGTATGCGATGTTCTCTTTCATGTGAAAGGTCTGTGTTAAACATACTAGAGCAGCCCAACTCGTGTAACAATGTGAACGTGCCAGAGTGATATAGCAGGGGTTTGAAGCCCTTGACTTTGAAATCTCACAACCCCCCACGAAGAACCAACACACAAATGCACGTCAGCATGCCCTCACACATACTGAGGGACATTAACTAGACCACGTCAGCTGGCTTTTCTCAGTGCAAAAGATCAGTTCATCTGGTCTGTTTACAAGTGGCTTTAATATTGGGTACATGGAAGGCTGGGAGAGGGGGGGGGGGGAGGGAGGGAGAGAGAGAGAGAGAGAGAGAGAGAGAGAGAGAGAGAGAGAGAGAGAGAGAGAGAGAGAGAGAGAGAGAGAGAGAGAGAGAGAGAGATAGAGATAGAGATAGAGATAGAGAGAGATAGAGATAGAGATAGAGATAGAGATAGAGAGAGAGATAGAGATAGAGAGAGAGAGAGAGAGAGAGAGAGAGAGAGAGAGAGAGAGAACAGCCTCTGTGCCAAGAAGGAGGTGAGCAGCACTTGAAGAGAGGAAAGCAGAACAATGGCATCTCTCCTCCCTGTCCCTCCCTCTCGCATGCCTCCCCCGGTACCCTGCTCCCGCCCTCTCCCTCCCTCCACATGTCCTCAAAGGAGTAGTGGAGCAAGGGAGGGGGCACTCCAAGAAGGTTAATATGCCCGCTTTGATCTCTGCCAGGCCACAGTGAGTAAGAATTCATTTACATTTCAGATGAAAAGGTTGACAGTATAAAAAGGCATCTTGTTTCTGGTATGTGAGAGGGCTGTAATAGGCCGGGAATTTGAGAGAGGAAGTGGCAAGGAAACAGAAGGGGATAAACCACCACCTCCTCCCCACTTTCCCCTTCTCCTCTCCTCCACTGCCTACACTGGGAAAGAGATGAAAGAAAAGAAAGGATCTCAATATGCACCACTCCACTGAAACATGGGGACCAAATGCTGAGGCCCAAACTCTCAAACTTTTTTCTCTGTATCATTATTAATTCATTATCTCTATGGGTTTTATTTGCTGGAAATAAGGGAACTTTGTGAAAATAGCCTAGTTTTAAGAATTTGTTTTTTAAGAACTGTATGAATAGATGCACAATCCACCCAAAACTCTTTCTAAGAACAAGGAGGGAGGCTATGTGGTGTAGCTGTGATTGCTCAGAGCTGAGATCATTACCTGACTGAATCTGCACTGCTGCATTCTCCCGATCCTGCTTAATCTGCTTCACATGTTGACGGACTAAATAACCCCTCCATGCTGTACAGAGAGAAAGAAAGAGAGTACTTTTCCACCAAGCAATATGGCACAGCATGATAGGGTTAAAAATCCACTCTCCTCCATTACATTAAAGTAGGTGCAAAAGTACAAGTAGATGGGCACAAGCAGCATGCTAATGAAATACTCCATATGCACCTAATCAGTCGGCAAAACAGAGAACACCCCTCCCCAATCTCAATCTCTCTCTCTATTTGCACATTGGCTAAGAGAAGTTTTAACTTGTTCCTCAGTACAGAACTTCAACTCTTTTAAGCACAACCATATTGTGTACTTGTTTATCATGCAATTAGAATAATTAGTGAATAAAAAGCTAGTTGGGATTATGGGTAAATGTAGAAAAAACAACAACATGCAATGTCACATTTTTAGATACCAATTTGATTTTGCCCCTAACTTCACTGTAAACAGGGTTTTTCAAAAGAGAAAGAAAGTTTGGAGGACACACTATGCTAATAGTGAAGACTGCTTTTCCAGCAGAAAAGATGCTTCTTGCATCTGTACGTGTATAATCTTTGTTAATCTTGGTACCATGGCAAGGCTGCAACAGAATTTAGCACAGTTACTTAGATCTGGGCACTTAGTAATGGAAAAAAAAAGACAAAATGTGGAATCACAGATTGCTAGCCTCTGGTTTTATAGAATAGAATATATAGAGAAAAGGTTGTCAATTAGCAGCCCACGATCCATTTGTGGACCCAGAACAGTATTTAAGCAGAACATATGTAGGACTTAAATACATAACATAACACAATCAACATATGGAAAAACTCCGATGCAACCAGTCATATGGTTTTATATAAATTATTTAGCTGAAGGCAGCTCAATGGACCAAAGACTTGCTACAATGTCAGAAAGGTAAGAATTTTTCAAGAGGTTCATAGATAATTAATTTTATTTACCCTATTTCATCTGATAAGTGAACTGACAACACAGCTTATTAAACAAGAATTAAAAACAGAATGATTAAAAATGAATCAATTGAGAAGTGTGTGTTTATTCTCCGTGCATCAAATTTAGAACTGAGGCCTCATGTGTTCAGACTCTGCAGGCTAGCAAAAAGTGATACACCACTACCAAACAAAGCATAACCAATTTAAAGGATCTTATTTCTAGCCATAAATTATTCACTAATGGTTAAGCAATTGAAAAGAAATGTTATCATTTAGTTAATTGTATCATTTAGACTTTTGGAAGAAAGGTATTTTATGTAACTGGACCTTCACAAAAGTTATTTGAAAAACGCTTATATGAAGCAATGTCAGAATAATGCACAGCCAATTGCACACAATCTGACTGATCACTAATCTCAGGTGAAAAACTTGAAAGCACTTTCTCAGTTGGATCTATTAATCTAAGAAGAAAGTAGAAATCCAGGGCTCCCATCATGCCCCTGTAGCTGTGCTGTACCTGACTGGATGATGATTGCCCTGTGATTGCGTTTCTCTTTCTCCCGGCGGTATCTCCTTGCCCCCAGCCAGCCTTTAGTGTAGGCCTGGATCACTACCACCCGAGCCATCACCTCTCTTAACAACAAATTCAGCTGCTCCACGTGGTAGTACTTCAGAAACACCTGTCATACTCACTCACACACACACACACACACACACACACACACACACACACACACACACAAAGCAGGCACACACATGAATGCACATAAAATACACATTCATGCGCAGAGGGTACCTTCACCTCTCAAAAACACACACAATGTTTGCAATCAAGGGGCTTATAGGGGAATAGCACTCTTTGAACTTCTTATTTTTTTTTTTTTTTTTTCCAAAGCTGCAGATGCCAACCATCTGGTCAATTAGAGTCATAGATAACAACCCCTCTCTGCTTAGGGATTTAACTCTTCAGAGAGAAAGAGAGAGAAAATGAAAGAGGCTGAGAATGAAAGAGGGAGCAAGAGAATCAAAGAGCTGAGTTTGTTTTGTATGCAATGGATGGGGTGGGAAAAAACAGCCCTATGTTGTGTAGAACAGGTATTTCATCACCCTATTGCCCACCTGATTTAGTCTAGGGTGTGTAGTGAATGATGACTGTACCTTGGTTCTGCCCAGAACCCAGTTGTCCAGCTTGGCTTTCTGTAAAATAATAATAGCATTTTCCTTACTGCTCTCTGGCATCTGATGGGCCCGGAAAGCCAGGTAGTAGTACCTGAGGAGAAGAGAAAATATAGTTAATCATGTTATAAAGTGAATGTAATCATGTACAGACTGAGTAACCAGATTCAAAGAGACAGCAACACATACAGGTTTAGCATTGACCCTTGTGAATTTACAGTTCAACAGAAAAATGATTTAAAATGCTCAATATAGACTCACAGACCACTTAATTAGGAATACCAGTACACCTGTCTTTGAAAACCAGACAGGTTGGTCAAAGTATTTCAGAAACTGCTGATCTTCTGGGATTTTCATACACAACAGTCTCTATAGCTAACACAAAATCATGCAAAAATATCCAGTGAGCTACAGTTCTGCAACTGAGCAAAAAACTGATCAGCGAGCAGAAGGACCGGTCTGGTTTATGCTGAGAAAAAGACAAGTCTCCCAAACAACCACTCTTTACATCTGTGGTGAGCAGAAAAGCATCTCAGAATACAAAACATATAGACCCTTGAGGTGGATGGGCTACATCAGTGGAAGACCACATTGAGTTCAAACCTATTAGAAAAGAACAGAAATCTGAAGCACAAGTTTATAGAAACTGGATAGCTGAAAATCATAAAAAGACGAGGTGATTTGTTGAAACTGGATGTATCCAGTTTTGGCAACGTTGCCTTCAATTATTCTTCTTTTCTATTAATTCTAAAAGCCAGTAATTTAATTAATGTTTTTATTTCAACTCATTACTCTCAGGTCAAAAAGACCAGAAAATATTTCTGTACTACACAATAGGGTTTTAATAGCAAATCATTTGTTCAAATAAGGGGAAGTGGAATCTCAGTGGTTAAAGTGTTGGACTACTGATCAGAAAGCCGCGAGTTTGAATCCCAGCACCACCAAGCTGCCACTGCTGGGCCTTTGAGCAAGTCCCTTAACCCTCAGTTGTATAAATGAGGTAAATGTAAGTCGCTCTGGATAAGGATATCTGCCAGATGCAATAAATGTAAATAATTTTTTTAATGTTAATTTGAGCAAATGGTTTTAAGTTGTTTGTACATAATTGTATACATATACCTAAATATTCATTTTGTTAAGGTCACTTTTATTGTTTCAGTTTTGGTATAAAAGATGGCTTGAAGGACAAACATTCTCTGCATTAAATGTAAAACAGCTGAGTATACATTCAGGTATGGACTATAATACAGTATATATCCATTGTTAGCAGCTTTAGAAAGTTATTTAACTGGTAAACATGAAATCAGAGAAAGACTTTGGTGTGCTGTGTCCACAGTGCTCACTGTTGCGGTCATGCACTTGAAAGCAGCAGTAACAGCAGAAGGACATCAGGTTTATTGTTCTCACACATCAAGGCTCACGAAGGCCAGGTTGATTCTGGGTGCTCATCTGCTTTGCAGAGGAAGATAACAACTATTGTGTTTCCAGGAGAAAATATCTCCTTGATACACCAGTACCCACTGCCTTTCATATTAATTCATGTTGATACCTGTAATCTCTTTGATGATGGATACAAAGAGGACACTTCCATGACTTCAGAGAAAGCTTTGATAAAGTCATACAAATTTAAGCTAGTTTGTAGTGGAGTTACATATCAGGGCACTGGCCCTCCACTGCTTTGGTTGGAGAATTATGAAATCAACTAAGGATGGATGTAATGGTCACAAAGCATAGCATAGATGGTCATGAAAGACAGAGTGAGTCCTGGGAAAAACTAAATAACCAGGACAGTCCTCTGATCTGAAAGATAACAAGAAAGAGGAGGAACGCCTGGAGTTTGTTGTGTCCCTTTTGGAGGAGTGCTAAACTATGTGAGATGCTAATGTAGATGACCTACATGTAAATTTTCATTTCGTGCTGAGGAAAAAAAAGTGAGAGAAGAAATTAGGGTGTGTGTGTGGGGGGATACTGGTGGAGTAAAGATTGTGTCCCACAGCCTATTAAAAGTTTTTTTGTTGTTGTTTTTTTAATTCAGCATTCTTAATCTATAGTAATTAAAGGAACTGATACCACAGCTCTGTTGAACTGTCTAATCAGATGGCTAAGGAAAAATTGATCAAATTATATTATATAATTTGGTTATCGAACTAAAAGTGTTGATTCTATAAGAGCAGCTCTGATCTGCAAGGCAAATCAGAAGTTTATTTTAAAGACACTTTTCTATAGTTACCACTAATTCACAGGGATTTGGTAGGCACTTATCATACTCTAGGGCTTGTAATATACAGAAATATAATATAAAGAATATAATTAAAATTAAATAAATTAATAACAGTTGATATGGTTAAGTTTATTTTATAAATTAATATTGAAAGATTCAAAGAATTGAAAGATTAAATTGATCAGATATACAGAGTACAGCATATAGTGAAATACAGAATGGTTGACACCGGGATTGTGCAAATAAGCAAGAGTAAACAGTACTAAAGGTAAACAAGTAAATCATATAGAAATGCAAGACTGTAGAAAGGACATTATTCATAATCACACTCTCTGGTGTCACTCAAATGAGGATGAGGTTCCCTTTTGAATCTGGTTCCTCTAAAGGTTTCTTTCTCTTACCATCTAAGGGAGTTTTTCTTTGCCACAGTCACTTCAGGCTTGCTCCTTAGGGATTAATACAAATAAACTTAAATACAAGTCTAATATTGAGACACTGAGACAATGTCCATTGTTAAAAGTGCCATACAAATAAAGTTGAATTGAATTGAAATGCAAAGGAATGTAATAAATAAAGAAAGTAATAAGGAACATGATAAATATGATGAGGCAGTAACAGTGTGAGGAGGAGTGGTAAGTGGTGTGCAATGAGTCTAGTGCATAAGAGAGGACATGCATGTATAGGAGGTGGACAGACAGTCTAAAGTGCAGCTGCACTAAAGTGGCAAGTAAAAGATTCAGGTTAGTGGGAGTTTAGGACCATAATGTCCTGTGGATGAAAGCTCCTCCTCAGCATTTTGGTGGGGGTCATGTGACTGCAAAGGTGTGAATCTGACCTCAGTATGGGTTTCATTTTTTAAAAATGTATTAAATCAATATAAAGACTTATAATAAAAGAAAACAAGAAAACTGTGACCTTTTAGTATAGAAGAAGAGTTGCTGTCTTTGTAAACCATCTAGACATCTAGCATCAAATGAAGTCGTCAGTGCTGCTCACAGTCTCGGGTTAATTATTTTATAAGTAGCACAGCCACTCATGGCATTTCAGAGTCAAGACTCCTTGTCATCTCTGAACACATCTGATCTCTTTCATTCACATCAGTGGAAAAATAATCATTCATCAATTCAGTCAGTTCTACTGACTAAATTTGTTGTTATTAATTTTTAAGCTTTAATTTTATTAAAACATTATAAAACTCTGTGTGCTGTGATCTGTACACAGTCAGTAAGTGCTCTTCTCTGTTTTGATGGTGATGCCAGGACACAGGAGCATCACAGGCAATTTGAGAGCCGGTATCTGATTACACACTGAATTAATTAGCCTTATATCCATTTTGCTAGCGCACAGAGTTATCCAACTTGATCAAATCACACATTGAAACCCTACAGAAAAATGTTTTCATATATTTTTGTTGAAATTTATTTATGTTTACTTATAAGAGAGGTGAAAAATTATATTACTGGCATTTGATTGGCTAATTTTGGTCAAAAGCTGTTTTTTCATCATTTTTGCATGTTCTTCAGAAAACAGTCCCGGAAACATCTAGTGGGTTTTCCCAGACTGCCACAAAACTATTTCAGTTGTAAAATAAATTCCTGTAAAGTCTTGTAAGTAAAACAAACTGCACACATTTATCTGAAGATACACAGCTGGACTTGCCAATAAACCAGATACCAGAAATTCCTTCCTTTACATCCGTATCCTTTCTGTCCTCATTTAGTAGCTACTTTCCTCTGAATCTTCTCATCCTTCGCTCAGGGAGTACAAAGTTTTCCCATTAATAACTACACGTTAGTGAATCTGTCCCACTTATTCTGCCTAATTAACAAGCCATGTTTTGTGTGATAGGGCTTGTTGTACAAGAGCTCCTGAGTGGCTGCTACAGCGGCTCTGAGCTCTCCTACCTGTTAACGAAGTCATCAAAGGTGATACGGTGAGAGAAGCCCTGGCGTCGGATGTTGACTGTCTCCAGGATGCCTGTGTATCGTAGCTGCACCATCACACGCTCTTGACAGAAGAGCAGAGCTTGGCGATCATCGTTGGGTTTAATGCAGCGCACAAAGTGAGGCGTTCCCATTACCATCTTCGACAGCAGATCCATCAGAGAATACTAGAGAACGAACACAAACACACATTACACAGTAAAAAAACAGTACCTATGAAACAAATATTTGTGAAAGATATGAAATCCATTATTACAAAGTCGTTATAATTATCTCTTAAACTGTATCTAGAATTTCAGTGTAGTCCATTTAAAGTCTTATAGTGCTAAGACACCAATGTGGGACACCAAATGATGCCTGATGTTTTGGACACGCACACGGAAGTAGGATGCTACAGTCTGTCTTCTCATGTTGGTGGTCTCCTCTGGGTGTCTCATCATCTCCATGGTGTCCACCTAAAACAACAAAAAATTCAGTTTTAGTCCACATGTGATGTCTGGAGCTTACCCCAGGGGACACCCTGGACAGAGTACAATCCTATACACTATAGACAATTTAGTGATGCCCATCAACCTGTCTTTGGAATGTGGGAGAAAACTTTTCCAGAGGAAAACCACAGAACACAGAGAGAACATGTAAT
Organism: Hemibagrus guttatus; assembly: GCA_033459395.1. Classification (NCBI taxonomy): domain Eukaryota; kingdom Metazoa; phylum Chordata; class Actinopteri; order Siluriformes; family Bagridae; genus Hemibagrus; species Hemibagrus guttatus. The sequence goes on from JAUCMX010000006.1 coordinate 15,562,687, forward strand.
CTCCACACACAAACAGGGTGAAGGCAGGAACTGAACCCTCAACCCTGAATATGGGAAACAAACACACCAATCACCAAACCACCATGTCCCGTTATAGTAAATGTGTAACTTGCTAAAAGTTGAATAAATTAGTCTTAACAGAAAAACAAAACAAAACAAAAACCAATTGCACAACTGGAAATGATTATTGAGACTGATTAAATGCATGAAAATGCAAACAGCATGTATCACAGAATCCACACAGGTTCAGTTTTATTATTCTGTGTATTAATGTGTTTAACACATGGCTAATTCTTTCTCCCCTGTGGAATTGTAAATGCACTATAATCGAGCAATATGATCCAATAAAAATAGAATGTCAACTTCATCGGCTGTGGTTTGCAAGAAAATAAACACTTAAAACCAACATCCTGAGGGCAGGAGTAATGAGAGGATCCTGGTGACATAAGTACTTCAGGGTCCTAATGAACCTCATCATCTCAAACCAACTTCTATTTTTCAACAGTGTTTTAACAAGAACACAATATGATCTTCTTAACAGCTATCTCCTCTCCTGGACTCATCAAATTTAACGATGTGATAAATATTTTATTTTACATCTATTCAGCAAAGTGCATATCTTAATACTTCATTTCATCTCAGCAAAGGAGAAAGGTATGCCCAGAATTTTATTTCACTGGCTCTACATTCTGTAATTGGAGGTTTTGACAGTTGACTTTGCTCAATATGTCTCTGAGAGAAACAGGGGAATGAGAGGGTCCTGTGTGACTGCTTTAACAAGATCTCCATCTCTCTACATCTGTCCCACTTTTGGCAATGCTTGTAACTTGCTGAAGTTTCATATCTGCCATTTTAGCGGTTTGTAAAATTACTACAGGATTCATTAAGGACTTTTTTTTTATCATTAGCTAAACCCCAGGGCAGAAATTTTATTTGACATGTACGGAATAAAATAATTTGTCCATGGAGCATGTCCAGGTAGTAGCTTAGTTTCCTTTAACAGCACATGCCAAAGTGGTTTATTCCTCTTATGCCACAGCAATTTGACAAAAGATTGTCATTTTTAATTAATTAATGATAAAATGTCATACTATTTAACCATTTATAGTTACATTAAATGTTTAGGAGTGTTTTGGAGACAAGCTACTTACTTACACTATAGCATTTTTTCCCTCTCTCTTGAAAAAAAATGCACAGCTTGTCATGTTACAGAGAAACAGGAAAGCACCTCCTGTTACAACACCCGTGACTCTTCCATAAACTTTATATACATGTCTCCCTACAGAAAAATTTACTTAATAACATGATTTTGTTTATTTACTTCCTGTTAATATATAGAAAAGATAATGAATTGTAGTGAGCACATTATTGCAAACGGATCATTGGAAATTAAAGCCAGAGCTGTTCTGAAAATAACCTAACACCACCTGAGTAATCAGATTTGAGGGTTTAATTTAAACGTGGTGTGTTATGAAACAAATATAATATAGCGAAAGTGTTGTCACTTGCACTACATTGATTATTATTTCAATCACTGAAAATAATTTAAAAGATGGCCATAGATCTAAAACAGCAAACCTAAATCTATGATTAAAATAAATGAACCAGAGAAACCAACACCCACTAATGTTAGTTTCAGAAAGCTCTGAAACGTTAAACGTTCTTACCTTTTTCCGAAATCTAGGAGACTGAGAGTAGAGAGGGTCATTTGGAAACAGAGAAATAGAAAGAAGAGCTAGATGAGAAGTAAAGTATTCATACATATAGACCAGATACTGGGGGCTGAAATAGTGATATTAACCATTAACAAAGATATCAGGTGTGTCCAAAATAGAAGGCTGCTGTCTTAATGCCTTTTCATGCTGACTCATGAGTCAGCTCTCTTATAAGGCAGTGCTTTAAAGCTATGAACACATCTGTAAAGAAGCAGATTGAGACAGGCTTCAAAGGCATAAAACATCACTATGTTGCCAGGTTACTAGCACCTGCTAACAGTCACTAATCCTAAAAGTCTGTTACACCAGATATAAAAGTATTCTTTGGAAAAACAGAATGAATATTCAGTGAATACACTCACAAATTCTTGCATGAAATGGACTGTTTAGTAATAAGTATTCCAGTGATTTCTGATGGCATTTTCATTCTTCTTGACTTTGAACACAAACATAGTAGCAGCATTTTTTTTTCTTTTTCAATTTTGGAGACACCCAATATGATAGAACTAATATGTGATCACATGTCAAAATGATATGAGACCAAGTTAGAAGAATGTGCAGACTTAAAATTGGTATCATACACAGAGTAGAATATTCAGTAGAATGTCACAGGACAGGGAAAATGGCAGGTCAATGAAAAGGACATTAATCATGCCTATATCACAGCACAATGGAATTTTCACCTGGTGAAGGTGTTGATTTTCTATCAATTCAATTGAACAGTGAACAAATGTCACATAGCAGCTTTACATAAATATATATTCAGGATATGAGGAAGAAAACTTGAGAGGAACCAGACTCAAACAGGAACCCATTCTCATCTGTGACACCGGATAGTACGACTATAAATAATTCCCTTCTATAACTGTGTACACGATTATGTAACCAGGATGGTTATGTATGGTGTAGTTACTAACGCTAATTCTCTATGGTGATCACTCACATAATTCAAGCCCAATAATAAACATACCATTCCAAAAACCTTTCAGAAAGAAAAACGTATAGTTTTTTTTATATATGAAAAGTCTCATTTCTCATGGAGAATCTAAATCAGTGGTTTGAGGTACACTTGTTCCCTTTTTTTTTTGCACTAACAGACAGTGTTCAGGACAGAGGACTTTCAGTTTATAAGCTAAGCTGCATTTTGACATAACAAAAAAAGAGAGAGAAAAACAAAAAAAGGATAAATGGCTGTTTATAGGGAACTAAAGGACTTTTACCTCAATATTAAATAAAGCTATAAACAGGCATACAGACATAACAAAAAAGTAATGTTCTATAAGAGAAAGAAATCACTGCAAGTCAATTCTGGTGAGCTATCTTTATCACATGATTTTATTATGAATTATTTTCATGTAACAGGATGAAAGGTGTATTTATAGGTACCTTGTTACGTCCTGCATGGAGCTGAGGAGGCAGAGATCGGGATGCTGCAGTGACTCTGGCTCTGGATGTGGCCAGGTTACCTGGAAAACAACTGCCATGTTACAGACCAGCTCTTTTACACATATACACTGTGCTGAATGATGATGTTCAGTCTTATTCACAACTTAATATATCTCTATACTTTAGGGGTGTAATACAATGCCATTATATTACATAGGGACATACATAGGGAGCAAAATATTTAGATCTGTACATATTTAGATCTTTTACATTTGGATTTAAACCAGAAGTGTGCATGGTCTATAACAGATTTTTATTTTCATTTAATGTGAACCTTATCTCTATGCCCTAGAAACCACTCAAAAAAACAAGGATCATTGTTCACATTATTCAGCCTCAGAACCAGATGCCCTTTAAAAGCAAGACACTTTCCTAACTCAAATTACTGTTGACATTAATAGCCATCTAATAATGTTCTATGGGATTTAGATCTTTTACATTTTTCAGGTTTGTTACATTCCAGAAAGATTTAAAAGTAAATGAATAGACACATGAATAAAAACTTCTATAAAGATGGAGCGAAGTACTTCTGCGAGTTTTGTGCAGTGTTTGAGCTGTATGTGGGGTTGGAATTTTGATTAAAAGACAACCCTCCCAACAAGCTTCCACAAGCTGCATTAAAGTAAATACTTTGTGCTTTTTTCCCCATTGTCCTTTGGGATCCAACCAGATGAAAAACTTTTTCAAAGACAGGCTTTAAAAAAAGAAAGAAAAACTAATAAATAAATATATATTCACATTGGGTTAGAATGCATTATCTGTTCAATCTGAATATAACAATATTTACATTGTGCTACTTCTTTAAAATACAGTAGCAATGACTTACAAGAAGATTTAGACACACAGATCTACAGTGATGATAATTAAACCTTCTAAAATAATAGAGCAGAAAATGATTTAGACATGAAACACAACAGTACAAGAAACTCCACAGCAAAGGATCCTAGATTTTTCCCTCACTCTATTACACGCTTGCGTGCACATGCATGCAACCACACACACACACACACACACACACTACACTGTTCTACAGGATATGCAGTCCCACTCTAGCACATGCATAGCAGTCTGTGCGTTTCAAAACTTTCTGCACAAGATGTCCAAATGTTTTCTCTGGCTGAGTCTTCAGAGGCTAAACTCTGATTAATGGTACTGAAAGCAGCCTTTGAAGCAGGATTGGTGACATCAAAGTGCTAATCCATGGGTGGCAGGAGTTTTATAATGAGTGGGAAGCATTTTAACACATTTCAAAGGCTCGACTGCATGAATAAACAATAGCAGCACAGATGTGCCACACACCTTTAGAAAAATACCCACCGCAGAAACGGAAAGCAGCATTAACCCAGCGAACGTGTGTGCGTGTATGCACGTGTGTATGCGTTCCTTCAGAGGAATCTGAAGCTATAAAACTACTGGATGGCTTAAACAAGTGGTTTGTGAGTCTTTCATAATATTCAGATTTTTCAGCTTCCTCCTTTTATACTGGACTACTTGCTGTCTCTTCACACTCACTAACATCATGGCATTTTTGTGTTTATCTGTGGCATTTCTGTGAGCATTCCAAAGACATCATGTTTTCAAAATGTGTACAATTTGTCCTATATTAACCACTGCATGTCAGATCTAATTAGAGCTTAGAAATTCATCACTGTTGGCCAGAAGGCTTAGAGGACACAGTCACTTGATGCATCTCCATCACATCACACAAACGTGGAAAAACATACTAGCTAAGGAATACTGACTGTGCTTGAGTTTTGTTGAGCTAATCCTGTGTACCGTAATGTTGTAATGTCACTTTAAGAAATAACACTCAGTAAATAAGAGGACAGCAAACAAAGAAATAGTGCTGAAGTGAATACTGACCACCATGCCGAAGCTCTCTATTTCCCTGTTAGTAAAAGTTTTATTATTCTATTTCAAAATTCTTGCTAATGGATATCTTTACATGAACAGTAACAAAAGCTCTGAGTGATGTATCATTTAGTGTTATATTAAATAGAGTGTGGAAAACACTCAAGTGTGAGGTGGACATTCCAAGCATGGTCATTATAAATAATGAAACTAAAAATAGTAAAACAAAAAAAAATTAAAATTGCATTAACACTAAAATGAAATAAAGAAAAAAAAAAACCTAAGACAATAGGAATCATCTCTGAAACTAGCTAAATAGAAATAAAATGTAAAGCTTTAGAGAGATGAAATCATTATATGGCATATTAACTAAAGCACCATAAATGATGCATCACATAATGCTTAGTATTAATATTAAAACTTAGTATTAAATACAGAGTGGAAGAAGCATTAAGTGAGCATTTCTACCATGGTTGATAAAAATGAAATGAAATAAAAAACAAACAAAAAATATTAATTATTATTATTAACTAATATTAAGCAACTACAACAAGAATCTGAATTATATCTGAAAATAATTAATTAAATATAAAGAGAAAGCAGACTAATTACTTTTCTTCATTTGTCCGAGTTTTAGATTAGTGTGGAAAAAGATGTCTAAAATACTACCTACTGTACTGAAAAATAAATAAATATAAATATGTATATTTGTGTGGGGGGGGGGGAATCACACTAAAACCTTAATTAACTACCTTTCACTGAAATTTCTTTACAAACCGAGTGACAAAAATCAGCATTAATTTAAAATATAATGCAGTACATCCTGCTAAGCTAATGTAATTATTGTACATCACCACAAGACACTTGGACCAGTGTGAGGCCATGTGCGTGTGTGAGCCAAGAATAAGTTTAAATACAGTAGCACTGTAACCATCTGCACTTATCTGACCTACTGAGTACATGCAGAGATCTATAAGCACTGTCGCTGCCTAGAACAACATCCTCCTCTTATAGAATTAAATCTCCATCTGTAATGTATAACATCATCCTTCTCCCTCCTTTGATCTATATCAATATATCTCTCCACCTCCTGTCTGCAGATGATCACCCCATAATTGTCATGAAGAATTAGTAAGACTGGGAGAAGCATGCAACACTGTCATGCTGCATACACAGACATATGAAAGGAAAGCTGACATCACACCTACATGTTTATCTAAAATTACTGTCATGTACTGCATATATTGTTACAGTAATATTGCATTGCAGAGATAATAATTTATTCCTGTTCCTGTATCTAAGAAATGTGCTTTTTAGGGACATCAAGGAAAATGATGTTCTAGGATTCATGTATTGCTTTTCACTTTGGTGCAATTTCACTGAAATAGCTAGAATATAATACTCAAGACAGTTCAATACAGTCTTGTGTCCAATTTCTCTAAAGGTTAAACAGCAAACCAGATCTGTGTGTGCATGTATGTTGTTTTCTTGCACTAAGTCCGTCTGTCTGTTAAGGCACAGTTCTGTGAAAGAGAATGACACCCATCATCTCTACTTCACGTGTGCTACTTCTGGCAAATGCTGACAACTCCAAAGAGAGAGAGAGAGAGAGAGAGAAAGAGAGAGAGAGAGAAAGAGAGAGAGAGAGAGAGAGAGAGAGAGAGAGAGAGAGAGAGAGAGTGAAAGAAAAAAAAGCCCTTCCCTGGCATCTGTGCATTCACTTTGAAAATTAAGCCCAGCAAGATTCCTATAGAAAAAAAAATCTCAAGCTGGCACTTGTATTGAGTTTCTATTGACAAGAATAGTCAATGTGCCCTGGATTAAAAAGCAATCCCTCGTTCAATATGACACCTCTCTGCTCGCTTTCATCAGAGTCTGTGTGCGCCTTGTACTTCAGAAGGCCAGACTCCGGCTGTCGACACAGGGGACAATCAAAGTTGTCAGACAGCAGCCGTTACAAGCTGACTTCTGCTGAGGAGAGCTGCTAGATATCACTATCTTTTCACTCGCTCGAGCATGCTTTCTCTCATACATTGACTCGTGGCCTCGATTACTCTCAAGCCCCTTCATCATTTTTAAATAAATATGAACTATTCTTAAAAATCAAGTCAGCAACCAGGCAAATGAGATTGTTCCACTGCCTCCTCTCCTCATCAGTGTCCCGTGCTCCGAGGCCAGAGGCATTTTGAACAGCATGCTTCACTGTCAGGGAGCATCCATCAGTGGAGTGAGCGCACGCTGTAATGGGCTTTGGATGCTTGACACAGCCTCGCTTTATCAGGAGATGCTCTGACAGCTGACAAAACTGTGACTGCATTCTCCATATCGCAGCAGTAACGCAGCAAAAGAATCTGCAGAGCTGTGACGAACACAAGATTGGGGTTAAATGTTTACTTAGCGTAAAGGTTGTTAATGCTATCTTAGCTGAATGATCTAAGTACAGGTGAACATCTGATACCATTTATTTAGATGAGAGTAAATTCAGCTTACTGTGTAGTCACACTAGTTGAGCAAATCCAGACTCCGCACTTTTACACAGCACATTTTGAATGTTAGGGGAATATTATATGATAGTAAGCCAAAGGATACATATTAGGATTTGCATTCAGAGAATAAATGCAAGAAGCAAGTGGCTAATCCAAACACCTAAGACAACCTACTATATTAATCTAGTCATAAACATATGCAATATTTAAACTGTACCTGTAGCGCTCAAGTCCTGAACTCATTCCTTCCAACTTGTCTTGGATGTGCTTATCAAGAACTGAAGACTCAACAAGGATTTCAGCATTTCATACTCAAACTTTGACTTAATTTTTATTCTGGCATATAAATGGGCTACTATGGCCTACTTCAATTATTAAAGTAGCCAGATTTCCCCCGATCAACTAAATCATTCGGGGTGGCAACATTACAGAAAAGTCTATTAAGAACTTTATTTTGACTCGACTTGAATAGCAACTTAATGACTTAGTACCTGATTTTGGATGTGTTTATGAGATGATGCAACTCAACTAAACTTAAGCTTGAGATACTGGCTCATGATGATTTTGTTACCTAGATTTCTGTTCTGTAAGGACATGTAATTGTCCAACTGCAAATGATAAGATTTCTTATTTATTATTCAGTGAGACTTCAGTCTTCACACAACACAAGTACTAATCCCACTAACTGTACATTTTTGTTCTAATGTACATCTGTTAATCTATCTTGAGGCCCTACTTTGGAATATATACATACAGTATGACCCACAGGCCGCGAGAGCAGATCCCACAGAGCGTCTTAGAACAGGGCCAAACCAAACACACTGATCTGCCTGATCCACGGATGTGCTCAGGCTTCAGGGGAATTTGTCCATGCAAATATAATCCATTTCCTGTGACAAAGCCATGCCACATGGACAGGCCCCAGCCCTAAAGATGAGCTCTGAAGGGGAGGATGGACAAAAGCTTAGTTCATTTCTAAACACTGTCCAGTTTTATTTGTGCTTATGGTTATTATACTATGAATGGTCTGGTTATGTGATTGTGTATGCTACAGACTTCCTAGCAAAAAAAAAAGGATTATAGCAGTTCGTCCATGAAGTTCCAACATATTCTTCAACTAAATCTTTTCAGCAAGACCTGAAGGAACAAAAAGTATGCTGTGTAGGGGGAGCTTAGTACTCGCAGCTTAGTTGGTAGATAACATACCAATACAATTACTATACATTAGTGTACATCTGTTTAATTAAGGCAAGAAATCAAGAAGTCTAAGCACACAGGGTCTCATACCTTAATATTAACTTATTAAATTAAAGTCTTGCATAGGGACAGGGATATGTTATATGCTATATGTCCATTCAAATATCATCTCATCTCCAAGGTTAAGGGCAGATCTATCTGTTGATCAAAGACTATTAATTGAAGAAAGCAAAATTTATATTTTATTTGCTTATTTTAGTATTATTTTGGCATATTTGTACTTTACTGGAGTGTTATAGAAAATGAATACTGAATTACTTTTAATAGTTTTTTCTTAAACGTAGTTTTTACAACTTTTAATCATTTTTATTTAGACCGTCAAAGTACTCATTACAAATCAAAGCAATAAATATCTTTTCCTTCCAACTTCTCTTATCCAGCCAGTGATTCTATGCTATAAAGTTTAGCATCCAGTGATTTCAGTTTCACATCGATCTCTCAGAATCAAGCCAGACACCTTTTGTGATGCTCTAATGCTACACATTTCCCTGCACAACCTAGTTCTGAATCTACATGATCTAGATCATCTCTGCATGTGTATAACAGACAGCAAATACCAACCAAAAAAGATTTAACAGAAAATTGCTTTGACAGAAAATAAATGCCTACATGTTTCACCCACTTTTGCAGAGAATCCATCAGCCAGGATTCCCCCTAGTGGTGGTAAGCAGACTACAAGAGGAAGCCTGTCAGTAAAGCAAACACCACCAGGCACAAAAAGATTTTAATCAGATCCTGCAGATAGCTGGAATTCCAGATAAGAGGAGAGAAGAAAGCTACAAAATTAGGTGTAAATATATGCAAATTAAATTCCCCTCATATTTTGGCCTGAAGATCAAGAATTCTAATTTTGCTGATATTTGGAGCATAAAAGGAAGATGCTGTTTCTAATGGTTTGTATCAAGATGAAAAGTCAGTCAGCTATGATGAGCCAAGATAAGTATAAGAGTGGACAACCATATACACAATAGTGGAGGATGGTACTGCACTCTCATTGACTAACAACTGTTAGAACGCCCTCTCGTTTATGCATTTATCATCAATCACAAACAAGAGTGAGCTATTCTCATCAGTGCATGTGTGGTTACATGGGTGCACGCACACACACACACACATACACACACACAGTCGAGAGAGGCTTCCTTTTTTTTTTCCTATCCATTAAGAGCAGAAAAACAACTGCCTTCCTACAGCTTTCAATTCTGCTCAGACAAAACACACTCAAGGATACTGAAAGAAGATGGGAGGCAAATAATGGCTTATCTATAGAGGAGAGTGAAATACATAATTAAATGCTCTGCTTCCTTCTTCCTCACTAAATCTAGTAGCTGAGGCCTGGAAGCTTACCTAGGGCTGACGTTTTTTTAAGCACATCACTGGCAGCACAATGATAAAGAAAAGAAGAGATGCATATGCCTTATAAGAGCTCTAAACAGTGGCATCTCATCTGCTGGGATAAAACCTTATCACTGGAACACCCCAAATCAGGAGAGACAGAGGCAAAACAGCAGGGAAGCAACTTCTTAGTGAAAATGAAAAAATCCTTCTATTATTCTGTCTTACTATTTTTCTAACCAGTGATCAGCCACACAGGAGATAAAGAAAGATACATATTTCTAGTTAAATAGAGAGATGCAGAGAAGGAGAAAGAGTGGAGTAGACAAGATGCTATGCAGAAAAATGACAGTACAGTTGTGTGACATGTCAGTTAAGTTGCCTAAGTTAAGTTGCCTTTATTTGTCACATGTACATTACTGCACAGTGAAATTCTTTTCTTCGCATATCCCACACTGGGGGGTTGGGGTCAGAGCGCAGGGTCAGCCATGATACAGCGCCCCTGGAGCAGGGTGGTTGGGGGGCCTTGCTCAAGGGCCTAACGGTGTCAGCTTGGCAGTACTGGGGCTTGAACCCTTGATCTTCCAGTCAACGACCCAGAGCCTTAACCACTTGAGCTACCACCGCCCCTCCAATCCTGAAAGTACTGCAATACCAGGCTGATGCGTGGAGCGGATGGAGCAAGCCCCTTTTCCGGCTCCCAGCTCTAAAAATCCGTTTAATATAGAGTCCTCATATAGAGGACATATCAGATATTGAACTGATAAGAACATATACTACACATGATCTTAGCCAAAAGGCTGAGAAGCGATAGTATTACCAATAACAATAGTGTTGTCAATAGTATTACCCTTGGACTGACCTTTACCACAAGCAAAGCAACAGACACTCAGTGTGAGTAATGACACATCTAAACAACCAAACAGCAGTGTTTTACAATCCTCCCCAAACATGTGTGACCGCTTCTGAGCTATCCCTGAGGTATGAGAATGACAAGGTGTTAGCATGGCTGTGGTGATTATATCAACACTATTCTAAGTGGATCACATATAAAGTGGTGGAGTTAACAATCCATAGACATTCATCACTTTAGTGTTACCCAAGATTTCTATAGTATCATGCCTGTAGGGGGAAAAACTTTTAACCCGGTAATGACCTTTGACTTTGCTGACCCCCAATTTCAGTAAGTCATTTAAATAGATAATGACAGTAAAGTATGTGTCAAAAGTCTCAGTTTGACAACATGACTTACCATTTAACTAGTTGTGTGTGCCAGAGTTGAGAAACATACCAGTTTTAGTAAGAGGATTGGAGAACAGCTGCTGCAGCAATTTGTTCTCAGATGTGCGCAAAACAACCATGATGTCTGCAGGCAGAGTGTCTCGATTCTTCTCCAGAAAACCGTTTACACTGTACAACACCTTTGAGAACAAAACATCCAAATATTAGGATACATACTGGTTTGAGAAATCAGTAAAATGCTGATTAGAGAAAATGAAGTGGATTTGCATTCAAGTAAATATATTTTACCTTTCCAGCATAATGCTGAATTCCAAAGCACAACTCCACACGCTTTGGTCTCCAGAAGTACTTGTAGCGTAGGTTGTCTTCAAACTTATCTTGAGATAAAAGGGATAAAAGAATGAGAACTAGATAAATGGCTCTTTTTAGAAGATCATTAATTATGGTCTGTAGGTTATTTTTTAATACATGTTGCAAAAACATAAAAGCAGGTTATATGGATGGGCAGAAAATGATCTGAGCTCTGTGCAGTGAATTACCAACAAGGGTTTGGTCTGTTGCCTGAGGGAAGCGACTCTCCTCATCCAGCAGCGAGAGAAGCCCCATGGGCTTTTGCAGGAACATGTCCAAAATTGGCCTGTTGTCCTCATATTCCACCAGACTGGCATCTATCCCCTCACTCTGATACTCCATCTGAGAAGCACACACAATGTTAACTGTCAGTCACTGGCAATGTAATAAAATTCATAAATGACAAGAGCTTCACTGAACCACAAAAAATGTTCATTCATTCACACAAATAAATGCTTCACCCTGGTCAGATAGCAGAAGATTTAAAATGTATATTTCAAAATTGAATGAAATTGAGAAGCCAACTCATAGTGGAAATATTGTCATATTAATGCAATACGATTATGCAAACAAAGACATTTCTTTCAGTCTGCTTTTCTACAGATTAATTGTGATGGGCTTCTGCAACCCCTCCTCATGTTTTAATTAGCACTGTGGACTAGCAGTGCTGTGTGTATATCACTAAGGAGGAGTGGTGTGTGTTAAATCACATTCAGCTCTATAATGAAGCTCACTAATGCTGCTGTTAGTAATGAGGAACATTATGCAGTCATCCTTCCAGGCCAAATGCTTACACAGACTGTCCTGCATGCATACACTACACACACACATATACACATATATATACTCTCTCTCTCTCTCTCTCTCTCTCTCAATGGACAAGAAGATAAGCAACAACAAATGACGATAAATATTTAGTGGATAAATTACTACCTGCAGCAAATATTTTTTAAACATTTAATTATTCGATTTGGAGAAGGTTATAGTTATCTATAAGAAAAGTACTGTATTCATTCTAGACAGTGACAATCCTCTACTCATTTGATGAATTTATGCTTTTTTGTAATATTGTATTGTAGGCAGAATACTGAGAGAGAGAAAGAGACAAAGAGATAATAATATTAATTTATATTCTTTCATATTAATGTTCCTGGAAATTCAGTGTAATATGTTTGTTAATAAGAACCATAATGCTTTGGCAACACTGTTCATGTATATGGTCATGCCAGTAAAGCTTGTTTGAAATTGAATTAAAAAAGAGAGAGAGAGAGAGAGAGAGAGAGAGAGAGAGAGAGAGAGAGAGAGAGAGGAGAAGAGAGAGAGAGAGAAAGAGAGAGAGAGAGAGAAAAAGAGAGAGAGAGAGAGAGAGAGAGAAGAGAGAGGAGAGAGAGAGAGAGAGAGGAGAGAGAGAGAGAGAGAGAGAGAAAAGAGAGAGAGAGAGAGAAGAGAGAGAGAGAGAAAGAGAGAGAGAGAGAGAGAGAGAGAGAGAGAGAGAGAGAGAGAAAGAGAGAGAGAGAGAGAGAGAGAGAGAGAGAGAGAGAGAGAGAGAGAGAGAGGGAGAGACAGACAGACAGACAGAAGTATAGATTGAGTGTATGATACGTTTAAAGTTGTCAGAGCCCAGAAGCAGAATAAAAGATTCTTGCTGTCTATTATAATAAAACAACAATGCTGCTGAGGTACATAAATCACTATTAAATTACATGTCATTTTTATTCTACTGCTAAACACTACACTAAATGGTGTGAATTTACAGACATTCACTAATAAATACAGTCCTGGTGAGCTATTCTAAAACAATGGGAGTTCAGTGTACTGTTGTGAATACACATTTTAGATTATACATACTGCATGTAAAGGTCACTCTTCTTAGGTCATTAACTGCAAATCTCTTATAAATGACACTACACTACAACACACTACTCATTAATTCATTTGTGTTTACATTTCTGAAGCTAAATATATATATTGAAAGTTTGTAATAACCAAATTTACTTTACTTTTAAGCATTTGAAAATGAGGCTTAAGCCTAGTTTAAGGGTTCCTGTTTATTAAGCCCTATTTATGCCATAACATCAGTACCAGTAGCCAGATAACCAGCAATCTGATTTCACCTTTGCATTTACACTTGTTTTGCGTTCTTGTTGTCTGCAGTTTGAACCAATGGTTTCCATTTCCATGGAAGAAGCCAATTACCACAGCTGGTCATTGAATGGGCACAAAAATGGCAAGCAGTATTTGCAATATTTGTTTTTTATATTTTAACAAAATTTGATTACGTGAGATTCTGTGGTACGTTTCCCTGCGAAATCGATACAATCATACTGAACAGAGCACATGCCTGAGGCAAGCCAGGCTAGCGCTGAGATCATTCAGATGATCTGATTACATCATGATCACAATAAAAGCTATGGTATGTTAATATACAACTGTTCAAACAGGCACAATAATGCAGAGTTTAAAGAGAGATCTAAGTGTCTCACCTGTTCAAGGGCAAAGATGTGCTGGTTAAAGTAGAACTGAATCTGTTCATTGGCAATGTTTATGCACAGCTGCTCAAACGAGTTCTTCTTAAAGTTCTCAAAGCCGAAGATGTCCAAAATGCCCACATACATCCCGCTCTCTGCAGCGCTTCAAACAGAGAGACCAGACATCAATTACACATTATACTTTAGAGCCCTTCTAAATTTCCAGCATTACAATTTCATAGGCTCTAAAAAAAAACAAAAAAAAACAAACAACTTAAGCAAGGTATAAAGTAGTGCTTAATGTGAACACACAAGGCATTCACACTCTGCCTAAAACACAACACTTGACTGCAAAATATAGCAGTATTTGAAGGTCACCTTCTGCCATAGTTAACCGTTATTAGCGGCAATAAGGATAAAAATGGGAAGGATTGGAGTGGAAACGGGTGCATATGGATTTTGTGAAACAGACTGGAAGGCATTAGAGTCTCTGACATGTCCACATGCTGCTATCTGAAGGGATTCTCTTGAATCAATGAACTGCCTCTTATTCTCCTTCTGAAGTCTGTTTAATCATCTGAGTAGTATTTTCTCAATGCAACTCAATATCAAAAATTTATAGAAACCTCATTTTCATTGTGCTTTTCTCCTCTTGCTCTGGCAATTAATATTCTGTAGTCTATGTTGGCTAAGATGGAGGTCACCTTTAAGATGGAGAGACTGTGCATACCAAACTTAATACTGGGAAAGAAAGCTTTCACAAATTTACTACAAGTTATACTTTGTACTAAAACCAGACACCAACAATTGTATCCTGCACTCTTTGCTGGAGTTTAGTTAAAATGAGTAGATATTTCACAACACTGTAAATAAAATAACAGACCAGACTCAAATCAGCAGCATTGGTGGCTTGATCAAGTCTATTTCTCATTCCAGGAGATGATTAAAATCAGCAAGAATGACTGTGTTAAACTGGTTTTTAACTTCACATACCAGCTCTTGATGTCCGGCTGCAGAAGGGCATTGATACGGTTCACTATCCAGCTGAAGAGTCGGCCATAGAGGGCCTTGGACATGGCGTCCCTCACATCAGTAGCCTTATCCACTGTGTTGGTGCGGATTATGGTCTCGCCACGTGTTACCACACAGTGAGATGTCAACGCCTCCTGCAGCCCCTCTGCTCCTATACACAGCAGAACTGCAGCTGCAGGGCAAGGAGACACAAAACAGGTCAATAATTATTAACACAAAAAAAACTGTAGATAGGTAGTATACACTCATACTATAGAATAACCAGTACTATAAATCCGTAACAACATTAATAATAATACACCCATGTTCAGATCTGTAGATTTTCTTAATTTTAAAGGAAGATGTTGCATGTTTACATATTTTACAGCTCTCACCATTTTCTAAGGCCTCAGAGTTCGGCATTTCACTCTTATCCGTTTGGTGCTGAGAGGTGGTGGAGGTAAACTCAATATTTCCAGTGTTTAAAATAGCAGCCAAGATTCTGTATACAGAATTCATTTCCCTGTACAAGAACAATAACATTTTTCAAGCAAACATAAACGATAAAAAAGGTTTTTAGAGTCATCATTAAAAGGTTCAATTGAATTATCATATTCATATCAGTAGTAGGGTATGCTCACATGGTTACTATAATAATCTAAGGCCCTCACTTTTTACCATCACTGCATAGAAAAGGGTCTAAATCTATTGTCATGCATATTTTTTTTAAAAAGTCTCATTTTCTCATTTTTAAGTCTCAAAAAATTTGGAATTCTAAAATGTGTGTAGACACATCAGTGTAATAAGACCAATAGTTTGCAGCCACTCTGAGCATGCATGTCACTGCTCCTTTAAAGATAGACATACCCACAATTAACCATGTATATGTTGGCACTGCTTTAAAAGGTAAACAGAACACACATTTTGCAAGTGCCATGGAGAAAATGTTGAATGAAGAAAGGGTTTTGATTTGGATCAATGAAATGTAGAGTTATGAATCTGTGCTGCTTAATATTTCTACATAACTATCACTTTTTGTTGTGTGCACAATTTATTTTTTTGATGGCATTTAAATGTGACAAGAATACAGTCAAGTTTTTGATGCTTGGAAAAGCCAGTAATTGTGTAAAAGTTCTTTTATAATTTAGATGTGCCCATTATGCATTGGAATAGGAAGAGAAATTAAAGCATGCAACCTTACTGGCATAATCCTACTCAGTGATAGTTCAGAAATATACACTATAAAAACCAAATTTGGCCAAAAAACCAAAATTTCAATCAAACATTTTTTAAAAATAAGTCACACACATTGCGTCTTTTATGTGCACAATTTACACTCAAAATAGTGCATATGCACCATTGATAAATCTCAAACAGTTGAAAAGCCCAGATTTTCTTGGCATTTCATGCTCCATAAGACATTCAGGCAAGCATATTTACTAAGAGTTAACAAATCAGCATACCACACCTCTTCTAAAAACCCAATTATGCGGAAGCAGTCCTGAATAGCATCAAACTGGTCTTTGTATATTTTGGCTGGACACAATGTCCTGCATTACTTTGCCATTTGCACTGTTAATGTACCTAAAAAAAACATATAGTCAACATCATCTGTGCTTTTATGGACAGTAAAATGATGTACAAACAATACATTTTTGATTAGAGTCTCAAACCGGGGAGCTGTTTTCTCAGGTAATCTGTATTTCTTCAGACTGTCTTGATGATAAAGGCCAGCATATATGTAATAAAATATGTGAAAGTTTTTCTCCCCACTGGCATAAAAATAGAAAATGTAGAAACATAATCAGGAAAGTTTAAAGTAAAAACCACTTTAAATGTGAGTGTTGGGAACTCATAAGGGAAAAGCTAAACCATTTCTATGCTAGAATTAGGGTTAGCTCTGTGCAATAATGCTATGGTTAGTGTGACTCTCACGTAGCCTGTTTGATGACTCGTGATTTCTCCAGTAGGTACTCAGAGATCTTAGCACCCATGACAGCGCCAGTGGGTGTGAACTTCATCTCCAGGTACTTCCCGAAGCGACTGGAGTTATCATTAATAGCTGTGCATGCGTTACCAAATGCCTCCACGAGAGGATTCACCTGCAGGATCTTTTCCCGCAGTGTTTCGGTTATTAGCCTGCAGAGGGAACCAAGCATCCGTAGAGCATGAATATTTTTCAATTTTAACACTATTATTATTATAGAGGAGCACTTCATAGTAATTTGTATACATTCATTTAAAATACTGTAAAATGTTTAACATATACTGTAAAACAGCTTTAAAAAATGAAGCCTATAACTAAGTATCTAAGTAACTATAACTGAAATATACAGTATTGCTCTCATTAAAAATAGTGTCTGTTTATAGAAAGAATACCTTTCCCAGGAAAGTGAGATGCTGGACGATCAGATGAGCACTCTCTGTTTTGCCTGCTCCACTTTCCCCACTGATGATTATACACTGAGAGAAAAAATCAAATCAATTAACTAAAGATTTGCTGCTGTGTATAAAAGGCATCGAGATACTGTCATATCTTGTACTTTGTCAACTCCAGAATTACTGGCATCCCTAAGAGAACCACCAAAATGACTGAATAAAATAAAATGGGATAATAATTCCAATTTATTTACTTAAACAATGGGAAAAAAATTCTTAGAATAACTTTTAAGAGATCTCAAAAGCAAAATTGACACTTCTTAAATGGTATCAAAACCCATTACAAACTAGTGGCTAGTTGAATATAGGCTGCTGTGTAAATATTGATTGCATTTTGTAAGTTTTGCTTAGTATCACAACTGATGGTCCAAAAACTGATTTTCAGGAGGGAAATATTTGTTTAGTGCTTTCATCAGGGTAATGACCCCAACTACACATAAAAATAGTTGTTGGACAAAGTAAATAGTGTTTTCAATGGCCATTTCAGACTGAACTGTATTGAAATCCTGTCATATGAATCGAAGAGAAAATGCACATGCACAAAATAAGATCTTGAAAGATCTTGAAAGATCCTGTTGTTCGTTAAAAAGTCTTTTACGTCTGTGTTCAACATTATAGGACTCCCAGGGATTAGAGCTATTGTTCATTCAAAGGAAGGCTTAGACTAAGGGCGTTTCCAAAACATAAAAGTTGTCTATGATGTTGTATTCAGGAACAGGAAGGCATTGGGTCATGACCAAATGATAAAATGCTGTTTTCTAAAACACAATCATCTGAGCAGTTTTTGAATGTAAGATACATGTATCTTTTGCTGTCCTGCATGTCCCATAATCCTGTGTGTCAGACAACCTATAAGAAATTGCCTGAGGAAAATGTATGGGAGAGAGAGGAAGCAGTCTGTGGACAAATTAATTATCTGTAAATACTCGTTATAAATTTGAAAGTTTTGATAGTTGTATACTGTAGAAAAAATCATTTTATATATTTAAAAAGTCTTGGACTATTCAGCATCCTTGCATGTTTAAGCTGAGTTTTGCTCATTGTGCAAGTTATTCATGTTACACAATCATTTCTGTTCATTGTTCATAAAAGGTGTCAATAATTCTGGAGTTAACTGTAAGACAGGTATAAAACCGTGCAAGAGGCTACCTGGTCTTTGCAGAATGTTACCATCCCTTGGTAAGCTGCATCAGCAGTGGCAAATATATGAGGAGGATTATCTGAGCGCTTCACTCCATGATACAGCTTAGAGAACTGTACAGAACAAGGACAAGACAAAACCTTTAACAAGGAGGCCAAGGAGGTTCAGTAACCGGCCATTTGAAGTTCTCTCATGTGCAGTATAATAACCCGTGAACAATCTGTAGCATAATGTTCTATATGTCACATCAGTCTGTCAGCTAGCTTAAATGTCATTAGATATTAAAAACACATTCAACCTAGCTGAAAGACTAGAAAGTATCATGTCTGTGCCAGAACCTGTGGCGAGTAAATTTTCAGAGCTTGGAACGGGTTCAGGGCGATGAGGATGTCTCCAACATAGGTGTATATCTGAAGTCCTTCATAGCGCCTCTGAAGATGTGTGATTATAGTTTCCTGAGAAAAACAAAACAAGAAATTTGTATTATAAATGATATAATATGCTTTACAGCAGACATATTCAAACATTTCCTAATGAGGCCCACGTCTCAGTTTTATTGAGAACATTCAAACAAAAACAAGACAGTGTGTATTAAATCACTATGCAATTATCATTACAGTAAACTTTACATTTTTATTTGCTTGGTCCAAATTTCCAGGTTTGGTCCAAATTTTTAAAACATCTCTCAGATTTCCCTGACAGAAAGTGAGGATGCTGTATCACACTACAGTTCACAGGCCTAAACATTATTAATAGGAACTAGAGGAAGCGGGCGGGGCTTCCACAGAGCGTCCATTAATATCCATGAGCTCAGAGCATTGACAGACTTATCTGCATTTTATTATTATTATTATTATTATTATTATTATTATTATTATTATTATTATTATTAATCTTGTAGTATGTTCCAGTATAATCTGATGGTTCATACACAAATTTGTGTAAAGACTAGCAGATCTGATAACATCTTTAATCATGAATTCTTTTCCTTCTCGACAGCACATCCCCTGCAATTCCTTCATGCCCCACTTGGCCTTACCTCATACAATATTAGAGTAACGCTAGCTTTGTGCTCAGTTTTTTAAGTTCCAAGAACTTAGCAGAGTGTACCTTCAAGTGGACCATATAATAAATTCTTCTTCAGCATATTAAGTAAAGATAAATCAGACCTCATCTAAAGCTTCCAGGTTCACCAGGTCATCATCAGGAAAACTCTCAATTAGCAGTGTTTTGCGTGTATTGATCCGTTCATGCCTATAAAAGATAGAAGTATAACTCAATTGTAGTTACAACATGCAATCGATGCATGCACAAAATCAATGGCATGTTGAGCCGAGCGGTCGAGTCCACATGGGTTTTGTAGTCTATTACAGTTTACCCCTGTATGGAGCAGGAGATTAGCAGAGGACCAGCTGGTCCTTTCGCAAAAACAGAAGAAAGCCCTAAGGCCCCCGGCTAGCATAGTGTGAGGATATGCTGCGCTGTGATCAGAGGAAAGGGAGAGAGAAGGACAGAGAAAGAAAATCTTCAGATAGGAATAGGAAATGTGTGTGTTGGACTGCATGAGCAAACAAGTGCACTGCGAAAAATGTTATTGTAAGTGTAAATATCTTGAATATAGTCAAATATATCTAGTATTATCAATAATAAGATTGCAATAAATCAAAGATGGTTATTCCTTTTTTTCACTAATTTCAAGCTATTTTTGATTCATTTATAGAAAGAAGCAAAATCATCTTTTAACAAAAGAAATAAATGCAAACTTTAAAATAAGTAAGGTAAAAATGTATAGAACTAATTTAAATAATCTTATATTTGGTCTGTATCAATGTCATAATAGGAAATACTAAACAAATTTGAATATATTTATAATATTTTCACTCAAAATTTTTTTTTTTTTTTTTTTTTATAAACAGTCCAAGTGAGTAAGATGGAATTTGTGCATTTCCTGAAAATTACAGACAATGTAGCTAAAAATTTAAAGGTGCAGTTTATAATATTGAAATTTCTTTCAAGACATATTTTTAAAATATAATTTCATTAGACATCTAAGGAAAAAAACAGGATCTTCAGTATTGCTCTACATTTAATATAGCCAAGTTGTTTTAATATAAGGTATCTGTTTACATTTTTATGGCCTTGAAACAAGTTCTACAGAATCTGGACCAGAACTGCTTAGCTCTGCCCCTTTTCTATAAAAGGCAACTCAAAGTGTTTAAAAGGGGTGTGTTATTTAGGGGAATTGTCTGTCAGTGTCTTAATTGCATTTGTATTGCAATGCACAGCCAAAGGAGAGGGCTCTAAAAATATCAAACAACTCCTTTAAACAATTACTTAAAAACCGATATGCAGTATACACACACATTAAAGTTTATTTACTTTGCCAATATGCAGCTAATAGAGAAAGTATACAGTATATGTGCTGTCTTGCTTATGCATTGTCTCCCTGTTGAAGAGCAACTCAGCATCTCCTATTCCAGTGTATTCATCTCTTCAGCAGAAAATGCTACCTGAGTCTATACCATCATCTACTGCACATCACAAGTGTGACCTCTAACTACAGCCTAGCATGTGATTGTGTGCATCATTGTGTGTATGCGATCTACTTTTTTTAACCTCCTTAATCTGTTCTCTGACTTCAGTATCTATATTGGGAGAGGAAGGACTTTTCTATAACAAGCCTATAATCTTATTAGGACCTTTCTCTGTCTCTCTTTGACACCCTGTGAAAGGATAAAAGCAAATGTGTCACTATCCTCACAACAAAGGATGTAATAGCCATGTTTACTGTGTCTTTGGGTCAGTCTTACTTATCCTGGTTCTTTCAAACTGTAGCAAAAGCTCTTTGTAAAAACATAATGAGAAAACAAACCTATAGCATTTCCAAAGTGTGAGCTGGTATGGATCATGTATTTAATATTTCTTTAGTGCTTAATTGAAGCTAACATGCAGTATATCGGCTTCCTAAAACAAACAGGTGGCACAACTATCTTTGATCATATACTATACAGCTCAGAAACAGTGTTTCTATTGCACTCTATAAAGTAGTACTCTCTATACTTGTTGATCTTAAGCTCACCGCTAATTAAATCTCCAGTGGATGTCTAATAGGAAACAGAGATGTAAGTTCAAAAATAGTCTGCTGTATAATAAGTTAGTGCTAACAGTGAGTCTGATTAAAGCAAACTATTGCCTAGAAGATAAACATCCTCACAGGCCATATCTTTACATTCTCATCACTCAAACACACTGGACTGGTTTATTATAGACAAGCAGTGCTGCTGAATCATATTGCATTCTGCCCCCTTTTGGCTCTAAAAAATACAGCACAGTCTGTAGAAGGCTTAATGCTCAATATTGTGATCAGTGATGAAGAAGACACACAGTGGAGTAATATCAAAGACAAGTCAATAAATCAATAAAATGGACCATAATATCAGATTCATGCAATGTGCCATACTTTGCATTTTGATATCAACATGATAGTCATGATCAAAGCATTTGATTATTTTTATTTATTTTTTTATTTTTATTTTTTTTAATAAAAGAACATGTGAGAAGTATTTCAAGGTATGCTCTGTAACTCTTGGGTGATATCTGAGAAAGAGAACACATACTTGGTCCTGGTCCTGGTCTTGGAGCCGGCATTTTGTTGGTCCTGTATGAGAGCTGAGAGTTGTTTCCTGAGCGTAGCATCTTTGCCGTGAGCCTGCTTAATAAAGGGATGTTCCAGCAGATGGGTGACTGAAGGACGTGCCTCAAAATCTTTTATCAAACACCTAGAAAACAAAGAAAAAATAACAGAATAGTAAAGCGAAAAAAAAATCAAATTACTTACTGGTGAGATGAATCTAAGAAAGTGGTATAAAATGGTCCTTGTTGTTCACAGAAGCTTGAATGAAATATGAATATTTTAAAAGGATGTACTGAGTCACCTGTGCATCCTGCTGTGGCCTGAGTCAGTTCTAGAATGGAGCAGGGTAGTGTTTCATAGATCACAATAAGACACACACTCCTATATCTCTCATAGAAACAGTGGGGAAAGAAAACAGTCTTATCCTCTATCTCCAGTCCTGCTCTTGTTGACTTACTAACCTTTCAACTATCAATTAACAATTCATTCACCTGTATGCACAGCACCAGATTATCTCTGGCACAATGTACAGCTCTCCCTATGTACAACACAGTAGTGTACAGTATAGAGCATACGCAGTTTGAACATCTGCATCCTGGGATGCTTTTAACTGTATATAAAACCTGCAGACCTCTTCAGTGCAGATATTTTTACTCATAAAAATAAAGCATATGTTTCCTCTGAAATAAAGCAGTTTTATTAAGTGTACAAATTATTTTATTTTTTTCCAGGCTTGTATTAAATGTATTCAATTCCAGTGATCAGTCAAACATGCTAATAAATACAGGAACTCAAAAATAAATACAATAACTAATTATGGTGGTCTATTATTTCCACAAAAATAAATAAATAAAATAAGAGGCAGACCCCATGGCTAGGAGCCCACTTTGAGAAGGATAGATTTATTGGATATAAATACAAGAGATGAGTAAAGTATTGACTCAAATATGTAAATAAATATATAAGGAAATATATTCAAAACAATATTGCTTAGATACGTCTATTCAGTCCTATCACTGACCTACAGTAGCACAATTACAATGCAAGTAAGACAAATCGCATCTAAATCACACTATCTTAATCTACACTGAAATTCAGCCTGCATGCCTGTCACTTTCACCCCTTCTGCATGTGCCATTAGAACGTTACAGCTCCGCCATTAGTGCGGTGGCTCTAACAGCAGGGCCGTGCTGATACGGAGGAGCAAGCTGCTCCACGGCACAATTACTGACACTGCTGATGCATTTATTAGCCTGGAACAACACACTCCTACAATTAGAAGAGGGAGGTGTCCAATAAACAGCCTGCACCACCTGATAACATTGTCTGCTTTCCTCTAACTAAAGATCTGCACACACAATTTAACTGATCCCCATTTTTTCATAATTTATTGGTTTAGATATTGAAGTCGTTTTTTATAAAAAGCCTCTTTTGAAGAAGAATTGCATTTAACAAAACACCACAAACAGACAATGTCTTGTTTCTTAGGCAGCTGCAGATTTTTTTTTTCTTTTCTATATAATTGTGTACATAAATCTCTAAGTATTTGTTGTGTTGTTTCCTTTGGAATTGAAAAGAAAAAAAAAGAGACAGAAAATTTTGAAGACAAAGATGGCGTCTGCTGATTCCTCGGCATAACTGTTTAAGGATTATAAACCTGTTAAAGCAGTGAATTGCCAGACTGCCCAGAACGAAGTGAAAAGCATAACTCTGTACTGCAGATTATTAATATGGCACATTAGCCTTTCCTTTTAATTCATCAGGGCTGGAGGACAGACCTGCCTCACCGACAAATTCATAAGAAATACAAATTAATGAGTCAATTTGGTTCCCCTGCTGTGCACACAAGCCCTTTTTAAGATTTCCACTTTAATGATGGTATGATTCAGTTTTTAAATTTCTTTGTGAACCCAGACACATATTGCCCAAATCTACCCCCCCCCCCCCCCACACACACACACACATATACACTCACAAACCAGGCACCCATCAACCCCCCACCCCACCCCTCTCACACACACTTGCATAAATGTACACTTATTAGTCTTCCTATTCTACTCACCATTTCTCTTTATTTGCAAACTCTGGTTAGAATTAACTCATAATTTTGGTGAGACCACTGTGGGTGCAGGCCATCCCTGAATGTTTTACTCATACAGTAATATTCATAACTCTTTGTGATATATGGTGAAAACTGTAAAATCATTCCGCCATGAAAATGGTTTACATTTATAACACAGCTTTATCAGCAAGCAGGGAGATTAATAATAGAGAAAGTAATATATAATCTCTCTTGCTGCCAACTCATGAATGGATTCATTTTACATTTCCATTTACTCCTTTGCCAGATGATATCATCCAAAATAAATTTAAAGTGAGGTAATATGCATTTAAAATCTATATAGGTGTACAAAGGATAATTATTATATCTTCATAAAACAGTACACTGGTACATTTCTGATCACTTTTATTATTAATTGAAGAAAAATAAAACCGATAGCCACCGGTAGATAGAGATAGAGAATGGTGTCCTCTGAAAGCAAGGTTCCCAAATAATAATGATTTTTTATATAAATAAAAATAAAATCCAACTTATCTTCTAGTAATCTAACTTCTGCAAACTATAGTTCTCTAAAACCTTTCAAGAATTCAGAAGATCTGCAATGAAGTGGGTAGAGGAATATGTGAAAGGTCTCAGAATACTCACTGAGCAATGAAGTGACTGAAGCTTCTGCACCACTGACCTGCATGGCGGAGTGTAGGAGGTGGGTTTCTGCACACAACAAACAAACAGAGAGAGAGAGAGAGAGAAAACTCAAAAAGTTGTGTAAATCTAAATGATACTGGAAAAGAATAAGAAATTAAGAAATTATTCAGTGAAGGTGCCATGAGGCTACAGTCTAGACAAAATATAGCCCCTAGCTGACATACTGATTAAGAATTCCCAAAAAGAAATTACATTTCTTCATGCTTTAGGCTGGCCTCTTTATTTCAGTACTGTACAATATGACATTCTACTATATCTTTTGCAGGTTTTACAGGCTTCACATCTTTATATATACACACACACACACACACACACACTCACACATATTACACACACACTCCATATGCTACTGTATATAATTACTGCAGTGGCTTTTTGTTTTGTTTTTTATGCAACCCTGAGGCTCAATTCTGATTGGTCACTAGGTGGTGGTAAGTACTTGGTGGTGTTAAGTAATGTAACATTTATGAAAGGAGCCCAGTGTCAGTACTTTGTGAGAGTCATTTAGTTCTATGCCATGGGAAGTATAAAGAACTTTGCCCTTTCCAGTTTCTCAAGAACATGGAATGCAGAGAGAGAGAGAGAGAGAGAGAGAGAGAGAGAGAGAAAGCACGAGAGAGAGAGAGAGAGAGAGAGAGAGAGAGAGAGAGAGAAAGCACAAGAGAGAGAGAGAGAGAGAGAGAGGAGAGAGAGAGAGAGAGAGAAAGAAAGTATGAGAGAGAGAGAGAGAGAGAGAGAGAGAGAGAAAGAAAGCACAAGGGAGAGAGAGAGAGAGAAAGCATGAGAGAGAGAGAGAGAGAGAGAGAGAGAGAGAGAGAGAGAGAGAGAGAGAGAGAGCATGAGAGAGAGAGCATGAGAGAGAGAGAGAGAGAGAGAGAGAGAGAGAGAGCGCACAAGAGTAAGAGAGGGGCGAGAGCACAAGAGGGAGAGAGAGAGAGAGAGAGCTTGTAGAAAGCAATCAGTCTGCCTAAAGATTGTCAGCCTTCATACATTCCATAGCAAAATAGACAAAAAAACTAATCCATTCACTTTTCAATTATAATATCCATAATAAACCTGCAGCCCAGCTTGGATGGAAATTTTCATGTTTGAGGGACCTTAAAATCCTAGAACGTTGAGATACATGCAACAAAGACACAAATTTGGTTCCTATTTTAAGTTCATAGCTTTCAGAAATATATATACGGTATGGTATAGTATGAAAAAAAAAAAAAATACTTAAAAAAAATGACAGGTTTTCCCAGGCTGCCACACATATGCGTCTCTAAGAGGTGTTTAACTCCTACACTTCTCAAAGATTTAATGAATCATATCCGGTTGAAGATGAGATAAATCAGAATTGTGGCACTGAGCCACAGTAAGATAATTAGGATGATTTTGGAAGCGGAGCAGTAAGTGCTCAGTACTAGAGGCTGACTTTGGGTGTGGGCCAGGTCTGAAGCGCTCCAGTGGAAGATGACAAATGAGCTGAGGCTCTCTGTGTCTGTCACACAGCATCTGCCAGTGTGGCCGAGTTATGAGAGCAAATAATTCTCCTGTCAGCAACCTGAGCATGGCTCCATCCATCAGCAGACAAACACTCAGGGCCAAGCCACGTACTGTACTGGCTCTGCTGGACTCTGGTGTTTCATATGGACACTAACAGAATATGAACTGGAAGCATGAAGAGTGACAGTACAAGCTCTAGCAATGATGACTGGGAAATGTATCACTCAATGCCAAAGTGTCTTCAGCATGACACCTGAAACAAGTGACTCTGAGAAACCCAAAGCAAACTCAGCTAAAATTTTGTGGATGTTGCGGGGGGAATAACATCATTAACCTGTGCCTGAGGCTAATGAGACCTCTAGGACTGGAAAGGATTGGCATTTCTTGATACCATTTCCAAATGCTTAACTGACAGAGAGAGATTATTCCCTTATTTTCTACCACTACATTTCCTATATATTCGTGTTATTCAATACCTCATCCTACTTTAACAATGATTGAAGACTAGATCCAGGGTGCTGTACAGGTTTAAAGGAAGACGCACTACTTAGACACATCCTCGCTTTCTTTCATCATAAACTATCCGTGAGAACAAAGCAGTCAGGCATATATAAACGAAAACCCTGTTAAGCACCGTTTTCCTTTTTTTCTAAGAGTAATCTGTCATCCTTGGCTGCTCTAAGTCACCCCGTCCTTTGATAGAAATGCAGACAGACAGTCCTCTCTGAAGAGCAGATCAAAGGAGAATAACTGACTCCTTCAACGCAAACTATAATGCGAGCCCGCAGCGATGCTCTCGCCTTGATGTTGCGCTGCCATGGCAAGCCGCTTCTACATAACAAAGTGAAGCCAGCGTGGCTGATGGCACTGCTCAACATCCTTATTGTGCTGTGTAAATTCCGTCAAGGCTTCTCCCCTCGCCGCCTGTTTGTGAGACAGCGTGTAAACAGGAGCGGTTTGTTCTAATCAAGGTGCAGAGCTGCTAAATGCATGTCAGAGAGCGTGGTGCCAAACCCAGATGCCGTCAGCAATAGCGCTCAAAACATCAGTTATTTACACGCCGGATGACTAGCTGAAGACACACAAAAATTCCCACACACCCACTTGAGACAGTACACTTACTGACATAGATAAAGCAAACATGAAAGCCATTACCCATTCACGAGGAATATGAATGAAATGAGAAATTTCCTATCAAATGCCTTCTGTTACAGGTTTGTATCCTCACTGAATATGCTTCTGGCTGTGTTATAAATGACCAGACCTAAACATGCACAGACACGCTTGGTACTCATCATGCACTGGAAATTCACCTCCAACATCATAAAGATGTCTTTCCACCTACTTTACACACAAACACACTCTATCAGTCTGCAAACTCAAAGATCATGCATGCATAAAACCTTGGATATACTGTAATACATAGAGATCCAGACATGTACACAATAATCTGTGCATTACAGACACCAGAAATGCTTTTTCTGTCATGCACACTACAGGCTAATAGTTTATTTTTATAAACTTATTATTAAAAAAAAAAAAAAGTACTCCAGTAGGTAAAAGACAGCCAAAAAGACACACAAGCAAAAGTTAGAAAGTCCAGCACCATCCTGAGCTGTACATGACACATGAGCCGCTAGACATTTTGTCAATAGCAATCTGCCACATAAAAAGGCTTGTGCAATTTTTCTGAACTACCAAGCAACCCGGGTGGCTCTTTAGTGATTATTTCTGAGAAAAGCTTTGAGCTGGACACTATAAATAGACTGTAGGTTTGTGCAGAAGCAGTGAATCTATCTGTGCTTGTTTCAAATGTTCTAATGACAAAACAGCCTGCTAGCAATAGATTATGCTTTATTGTTTTGTGATGTTTTGTGCTTGATTGTTTTCGGATATTCATAATGACGACAAATTTCACATAAGTTGTTATGGTTGTGGCCCTAAGATTAATAAATGTTCATTTCCAAATTAATAAAGATCTCATAATTTCATTAGTTGGATGTTTGTCTTCATTTGTAGCAGTAATATGGATTATTATTATTAAGGAAAATTACTAAATCTTAAGAATGTTACAACTTCCAAACTGTCTTAGTTTATCTTATCTAATGCAGTGCCTGACATTTCACTGCACATTTTAGACTTTTACCTGCGATGGGATGATGCAGGTGTGGTGAATCAGGGAAATCACTAAAACCTGGCATGTATGAGAAATCTAGGACAAAGTCTAGAAAATTCAGAACTAAATCAGTATTAACTAAGGACTCAATATGTCATTTTTATGGGTAGGTAATCACAGAGGATGCATACTGCTACTGCAAATAATGTTTACATAGCATCATGGCCACTGCTAGTTGCAATTAATTATTCTTTTATAGGTTTTTAAATCTTTAGTCTCTCTGTTACTTTAACTTGAGATAAGCATGGCTCTTATAGCATTTATCTACTATCAACACTGACGACATGGACACATTTACAACAGTCTTTGTAAGAACATAATGAAAGTATGAAGACAAATAAATTAATAAGAATCTGGCTTGAGGCTTAACTATATTTCCATGTCCTATGTGGAAGTTGCACATGTTTAGCACATTATCTATTTGTCATTTTAGACTTTACATTATTATACGGTATTATAACAATATTATATATATACAATCTGAATTATAAGGTTGTATTGTTTGTCCAAAATGAGTTATTGTTATAAATGTTATGTATATGCCACATAATATATGTGAGCATTTTTTTGAACCAAAACATTGCTTAAAAGCATGTAGAAAAATATTAACTCATATACTGTGATGTTTGTGATCAAAACTTTCCAGCTCAATAACTTAAAAGTGCAGACATTTTGAATCATGATATCTACGTATTATTGAATAACTATGCATTCCTTGTGACTGATTCTATAATAAAAAAGACAGGAAACAGCTCGACAGCCCAGCGTCCGAGTACGAATAGTAAAGTGAATTAACAGAATGCTATAAAAATCTACAGAAGGTCCAGTCATATTACTATAAATGACTCTGACTCTCATTTACAGCAGGACAGGGGAAATAAATAGTGTCATGTAACTGTGTCAAGTCAATGAATAGTGTCAGGAACTAATGTATTAGAAATCTACATAGTGACATTTTTTAAAATTATATTCAGTCAATCTGTAACCTTGGTGAAAGTCAGTATACCATAGTCACAGATGTCCTTCATTATGAGAGGAAACACTGACAGAATAAAGTCTCCACACACCCACTCGTAATATCAGTGTCCGAGGTCAGCCCAATAAGGGAGTGTGTGTGACCACGACAGATGACATGTTAACAGAATCATTTCACACTTCAGTGCACACACAGACACTCACGCACACACACACACCTATTTATTCAGACGTGGCCTTGCTAAAGGTCCCTATTCCACTGATTTATGTGTCCCATCCAAGAATCTGTTCTCATTTCAGGAAAAATTAAGAAAGAGAAAGAGGAAGAGAGCAGGATAAACAGAGAGGTTAGCAAATAAACCCAGAATTTTATGAAGATTTGAACACTATCCATGATAATGCAATCAAGATCTTATGTTTTCACAAATATGGTAATGAAAATTTTAAATAGATTTTTTACCATGTAGGAATAGAACATGGGATACGTCATATGCCAGATTCTAGTTTTAATAATTTCATTCGTAATCATTGCACTTTTGTCCATCATATTGAGATTAGTGTTATTACAAGTAACCAGGTTACGAGGAGAACTGCTGAATAGCCCATGACATAAATGATTTCATGGGCCATCATGGCATTTGCTAGACAGTTCACGTGTTTGGATGTTATCCAGACTAAAGGTGTGTGTAAGGTTAACGTCACACCAGCAACTGAGGGCCCTCATCTCATGTGGGCTTGTTGAGGGACAGATAACATTGTGCATGGAGCCAGAGTGTCAGCCTCATCTCAATGAGAAAAGAAGAGGCTAATCACACATGCAAATTGCAATCAGAGGGCACAGGCACGCTGCATTGTGTGAGATAATGGTGTGATTGTAGTGATGACAGAAGGTCAAACGCTTTCACCATCAAAGCATTCAAATAATCATTAATCAGAACAATGTGTAGGGACAGATTTCCTGATTGGGTGAAAAAAAGCATAAAAAAGTCAAGCTAAATTCACTTCAGCGAGAGTGAATCACACAGTGAAAATGAAAATCTGTCCCAAACAAAATAAAAAAAAATAATCAAATCTCCTTTTAATCCATCAGAACAATTTTCTTCTAAATGCATTCCTTAAGAAGTTAAGAAGGCTGAGTATTTCCTTATCAGCAGCAACTGGACAGGATCCTCTACCTTCACCAGGGTGTTTTATAAGAACACACTTCTCTATCCATACATCTTTCACTCCATCACTCTATCCCTCCCTCTCTGTTTTCCCAACCCATATTCTTTTTCCAAGACTCCTCTCTTTGGTTGGATGGGTGCATGGTGCCCTCTGCTGTCTCACCTTGGTATTTTAAACAGAGCTTTGACAGGATGCAACTCAGCCAGTGGTGGATCTCCTTCAGCCAGCTCGATAGCAGTGATGCCCAGAGACCACACATCACAGCGGGCATCATAGGAATAATCCAACTGCTGCTCACATGCAATCACCTGTGGAGAAAATAAAAACAACATTTCAGTCCCAGTGTCATTGAATGCACAGTATACTCATATTGTATAATTTCTTTTTGCATAAGGTTTTTCTAAGAGAGCCATAATAAGGTATAAAAGTTTACCAAATTGCTACTGTTTTGTTCTTGAAATATTATATCATATCTATATTTATTGTTGCCATATTAAACTACTGCATTTCCATCTCTGGGCTATAAAAGGTTCATACGTCACTGTGACCAATCGAGGAACAGAAGAGCCACTTCAGCAGACTGAATCCTAATTGGCCTGGAGGCCAGACCCCCTCTAGCCCAATCATCTCGCTCCACTACCGAATAGCACAAATAAGGCTCTCAGCTATTAACCTTAACCTTCACATGACCCCCCACTGTGCTCACACACACACACACATCCCCACGAGAAAGCACGCAAACTGCACTGATTCAAACAATACTTCATTACCCCATAGCTTTCCACAGTGTGCATAGTACAGTGTGCATAATGGCTGGGAGAATAGAATACAAATATATCCACCCACCCCAAAATATATATCCTATTGCAGTGTGCATTGTATATAAGTGCACAGGACAGAAATAGAGAGAAAGAGTGAATGGGAGATACCTCAGGAGCCATCCAGAATGGCGTTCCCACTGACGTGTTCCTGTGCAAGCGTGCACTCGACAGCTGAGCTGACACACCTCCGAAAGAAATAGTCCCAGAGATCATGAGATTATGGTAATGACATTCATATTCCACAGGGAAAAGCGTTTAATATACTTCAGTGAGCCCTCCACCCCTGTTTAACACCACCCCAGTTTAAGGCAACGATTGAAATAAACCAAGCAAGCATGAATAAATTATTATGGATTGTAATTTATTATTGTTAAAAAGGGACAGGCAGGTGGTGTGTAGACAAATCTTCATATCTGAAATATTATATGTAAATAATTGCACAGGCTTGCAATGTAATGTGCTCGTAATTCTGACATTTAAAATAGTCACACTTCACATCATCATCGTTCGACAGTTAACAGTATTCCTACACCAAATTCTGATTCAGTAGCATCGTGAAAATGCCTTAAGAATTGCAATCATATCATATCAGGTAAAAGTCTCAGATTTACACTCATACTAAGGATTTAAACAGATACACAGATAAACATCTTTTAAGCAAAGGTCCATAATTTGACATGGCACAATGCCATGGCCCAGTGAACTAGCAATCATCTTCACCATCATGGCTATTATAATCATCATTGTTTGTAATAAAAAGGAGCAGCTTTATCTCCCTGCAGGGCTCCATTTCCCACCTCACACACAGAACCATACGTGCCTCGGGCAAGCAAAAGTCATTTCCCCCCCCACTCATCTCTCTGTCGCTCTTTGCACTCACACAGACAATCTGTCTCTCTCTCTCTGTCTCTCTCGTGCTTTCTCTCTCTCTCTCTCTGTCTCTCTCTCTCTCTCTCTCTGTCTCTCTCTCTCTCTCTCTGTCTCTCTCGTGCTCTCTCTGTCTCTCTCGTGCTCTCTCTCTCTCTCTCTCTCTCTCTCTCCTCTCTCTCTCTCTCTCTCTCGTGCTTTCTCTCTCTCTCTGCCTCTCTCGTGCTCTCTCTCTCTCTCTCTCTGTCTCTCTCGTGCTCTCTCTCTCTCTCTCTGTCCCTCTCGTGCTCTCTCTCTGTCTCTCTCGTGCTCTCTCTCTCTCTCTGTGCTCTCTCTCTCTCTCTCTCTGTCTCTCTCGTGCTCTCTCTCTCTCTGTTTCTCTCGTGCTCTCTCTCTCTCTCTCTCTCTGTCTCTCTCATGCTCTCTCTCTCTCTCTCTCGTGCTCTCTCTCTCGTGCTCTCTCTCTCTCGTGTTCTCTCTCTCTCTCTCTCTCTCTCTCTCTCTCTCTCTCTCTCTCTCCTCTCACACACACACACAGTGAGACGAAAAGAGTGAGACAGACAGACAGACAGAGAGAGAGAGAGAGTTCAAATTAGCAATAAAACCTTGTGTTGGGGTTTGTATTGCAAATATGCAATACACAAGAAGACAAAAGTATCTCAAAAAATGAGTAAAGCCAAAAAAAATCCTCTCACTAAAGTTGTATTTAAACAGTAGAGTTTTTCCTGTCTGCTACAGTTTATGGTTCTGTTGCTAAATATAGGCCTGTGAATGTTACAGTGGAGGACTCTGTAGACCTACAGTATGCAGGCTCTTATAGACATTCTGTCAGCATGTCTAGGTGAAGAGCAACACGAAGCCGCAGGCTGTCAATACAGAGTGAAACACACACAGCCATTACCAAAATCCACCAGCTTGACACCTCCATCTGTGGTGAGCAGGATGTTGTTGCCCTTGACGTCTCTATGGATTATTCGGTTGTTGTGCAGATGCTGCAGGCCCTGATGTGGAAAAGAAGAATTGGGAGGAATTAAAGGAGGGTGCAGGATCAGTGGATATTTTATTTGAACTGTGATTAGCTCATATTGTGTGATGCAACACAGGGCATTTTAATGTATTCATTTATTTTTTTGCATCACGCAATCAAGTTTTATCCAAATTGTACTAATGACAAATTTGTCTGGAGAGGAGCTATTTGATTTATTATTAATGGCTAAATTAAGTAGGCTTAGCTCTCACCCTCCTATAGTTGCTATAATATTAGGTAAAACACTATGTTTATTATTTAGAAATGAATGTCCATAGACCCAGTTCAGCAACACAAATGTAAATATATGAAGCACCTATTTTATCCTGTAGTCACCTAAATTATAGTCAGTATAAGTCTATAAGCTTGTAGAGTCCTGATGCCAGATTCAGCCCATATATAATAAATGTTGGTCTTGTGACTGGGACTCAAATCACTTTTTTTCTAAAGAAAAGGTGACCAAAAGTGTTAATTAAAATGTCTGCTGAGCAAGTTTCCACTTTCAATAAAAGCCTACAATGGGTTATTCTGCAGCAATCTTATGAAGAAGAGTTAATGACCCCAGATGGCTTTGTGAGCCACTTACACAAGAGTTGGTAACTTAATTCACATGCTCCTGTCTCAGTCCATGTGATTCCTTTGCTGTTTCTACAGCTGTGTCTGCTCCCCTTCTGCTCTCATGGTAGACTGCTGAGCCAGCCACCTCACCTACCCCTGCCTTGTGCTGTTAGCAGATTAACTCAGCAGAGAATGAGTGTGTGTGTGTGTGTGTGTGTGTGTGTGTGTGTGTGTGTGCGCGCATGTGTGTGTGTGTGTTTCTTACCAGCAGAGCACCACAGAGGATGTAAGAGATGACAGGCTCCTCCAGCCGTTTTCCCCTCATCAGCAAACCCTTTATCAGTTCTGTTACTGAACCCCCATTACACAGCTGAGAGAGAATAAAACACTCAGTGACTCCCTGTTCATTTCTGCTTCATTATTTATAAGCAACAGAGAAGCAGCGCACACACACACACACACACACACACACACACACACACACACAGTTTTACATTAATCTATTACTATTATTTCTCCTGGGCCATCAGCTAAAAGAGTCACTTCTTCTAACCAACAAGATTTTGTTATATTTTGTAAATTATGAGTCTTCTAAGAAACTCATAGAACATGGAGCAAATTTTGCAGAACAAAATAATTGAATATTTTTTATCTGAGTGCTTGCTTCAAGTACAAGAAAAAGATTCTCAGAGTTTCAGTGGATGATTAATGATTCTAACATTTTAAAGAGGTTCTACTCGTATCCCTTAACCTTCTGTTCCATCTAAGATTTCCATCAGCCAGATGGACAAACCCTAAAAACCCTACATGGAAGCACTTTTCAAAATGATTGATACTGAGGTGTTTATGGTTTCTATGGTTTGAGCTCAACAAAAAGGTGTCCAACCTCTAGAACCAACCACAGCTGTCCTCCAGGGAACTCGTCAGCTTTGTAGAACATGCCAAGAAACTTTACCACATTAGGATGGTTTGAAAGGGAGCACAGGATGTTGTATTCTGCCTCAATCTCCTCATCAACATCCTGAAGAGAGATGACAATTATACCTCTACTAACAGTTGTAGTTTGGAAAAACTGCAACCCAGTAATTCTGTAAGCTTTCTTTAGTTTTACATTTACATTTATTTATTTAGCAGACACTTCCAAAAAACAAAGTGATATATCAAGCAGAGGACAACACAAGTAGTGTTAACTAGTGCTGATAGACAATTTTCTATTGAGTGCAAGAGGAACAAAATAAAGAGCTAGTGTCATTAATACATGTATTTATTTATTTATTTATTTATTTATTTATTTGGGGACAAGTTAGTTTTAAGTCCATGCAGGCTAATACAAATCACACAGTTGACTAACAATCATTGGGAATGTATGTCTAAGTAAGTAAGTCTCAGCTTAAAGAGAAATCAGTGAGTGTGTGTGAAGCAGCTGTGGTTGCATCCCCAGTGCACTTCTCTACAGGGTTACAGAGGTTCAGGCAGAGCTACTGCCGTGCTGACACACACTTGCTAAATGATACACACCATGAAGACAGTGTGTGTGTGTGTGTGTGTGTGTGAGACTGAGACTGAGACTGAGAGAGAGAGAGAGAGAGAGAGAGAGAGCGTGGCAAATCATCTAATTTCTGCTGACTCGAATTCTGAGAAGCCATACAAATATGAGCAAAAGCAAAGCATTTTGTGCTCTTTTTTTAGAAACTAGTATTAAAAACTAGTACTTTATTAGACTGTAAAGGTCGTAAGTCCTTGAAAGTCAGGACTGATCTTACAGCGGCCACTGCACAGCAGTTAATAGACCATAATAAAAGGTAATTAAAAAGTAAATCAATGTTAATTAAACATTAATTGGAGTACATCCTGGCTCATGCATGAAGTAAGGCATAAGAAACTAAAAATAGAGAGAACTCTATTCACAAGCATTGTGTCAGCAAACCTAAATACTGTGATTCTTTTATCATTTACTAATACTCCCTATGAATGACTTACATTAATAGGATCCAAAACCTTCACAGCTGCTTGACTTCCATCCTTCTTGTTGGTGACTTTGTAGACTTTGCCATAAGTTCCCTCCCCAATGGTTTCCACAATATCCCAGTCATCAGAGGGGTTCTCCAGCCCCTCCAGCCTGATCATGCTGGACTTGTATGGATACAGCCCATAAAGTGATCTCCTGAACACAACAAATACCCGGAATCTCATCACATATCCTGTCAGAGTCGCAGTCACATTATTATTCACAAAACATACATTCTCTCTACAGAGTGTACAATATTGGATGCATACTGTTTGCAAAGCAATATATACTCACAAGGAGAATAAAATCTTGTGTTCGTTCATCTCTTCTGATTCGAAATACAGTAATCACAATAAATAGTACCTCAGGTGATCATGGCAGACTATAAAAACTAAACAAAGCTCATCTTTGACCCAAGAGAGATGAGCAGAAACCCAGAGGGAGATAGAGGCTGGACACAGAGAACTTTTCCTTCGCATTAAGAGCTAAGCAATCCTTTCAACACTAATGGATTTAAGGAAGATTACCTCTCCTTTAAAGTGCATCTACTTATAACCTACACGCATCCCATCCCAAGTTCAAAACAAAACCTTCTTTCAAAATAAAGTTACTAAATAGAAATTGAAAGCTACATCACAAAATGTGAGCCTGGTTGGTATCTAGGGATTCAGGTCTGTCCTGTCACTAAGGTAATGGTTAGCAGAGCGTACAAAATGTTAAGGCCTTGGGTAGAAGAGGTGGGCACAGGAATTAGCTCCGCATGACTTGAGCCAATATAATACACATCAAACCTGTAAGAGCAAGTGACAAGCCTAACATCTCAAACCAATGTGACTGATGCTTCACACTCCAGAAAGTGTAATGGCAGATAAACTAGAGATGCATTTTTTTTTACTGCTGAGGATGCAGCACATCTTGAAACTAAGTTCTTGGATGTCGATGATGTATATGTGCGCTGGTACATGACCCTGCGCTGCAGCTGCATTTACTTAGGATGCAGGTTGAAGTGGAGAAGGTAAATGGTGCACGCTCAGCGACTCGGGCAGAATTATGAATCACACCGGAGGACAGAGTGAGTGATGGTGGGTGTTGAACTCTGGGAGATGGATATTTCATAGTTCTCATTTATTTGCTGAGAGGGACATGGTAAGTGCAGTCTAACCTATGACGGATATCTCTAATGGGTCCATTTTTAGCTGGAAACAAACATTCACCAGTTATCCACAGGCAATCCAGAAAGCACACTCTGTCCTCGAAGTAAAATCCATTAAGTACAGTACAGATGGAGGGCTAAAATCATCCTTCTGATCAAAACACCAACAAAATTAAACCTGCTAAGCAGCCAAACATATTCAGTTCCTGAAAATGACAACAATATAATACAATAAAGAAAAATCAACTAAGCTTGAATAAAACATTTGGAAATATAACAATAAATCATTTTAACACTGTGGCCTCAGTCACTGAGTGTCTCTGACACACTATTGTTTTTGCAAGAGAGTCGTGTTGCTTGCAGCATCTGTGTGAGCACAGTGACAGGATCATCCGATACCCCAATATTAACTTTCACAAACCCAAAGGCTACAGCGCTCAAGGCCGATAAACCCCAACAACAAAACCACTTTTACATAACACTGTATTTATATGAAAATTCTAATTGTTGCAATAGTAAACTATAAAAAATAAAAATAAAATAAAAAATAAAAATAAAAAAAGACAATTCTGGTTAAATTAATATACACTGACTTGTAAACAAAAATAAGACATCTCTATTAACATCACTCATTGCTATTATTTTAATGAAAATCTTCGCAATATTAAATGTTCTACTTTCTCAAAATATAAGTAGTTAATTGAAAAATATATAATACATACTATTATTTGATACCTGTATCTCTTACATTAATATTCTAATACACAAAAAACAGCAAAACACTAACAGAATTTTATATATTTAAAGAGCACAGTAAGGAGGTCCAGAAATAACCCATTCTTCAGCTCAGCATAGTTTTATCAAACAAGTACATTGTGAATTTGAACCATTTAGAAGGAAATAAAAATAAAAGAAAAAGGAAATACAGACCTTATTTCTGTCAGATGCTTCTCTACCACGTTGCTGAAATGACTGTGTGCCTGTGTGTATCCAAGGTGCAAATGTGTCAAGCCTAAATCATGCTAATCAGCTTTCATGAAGAGTTCATTAAATTGTAATGTGAAATGTGAGCTTCTTTTAAATATTCAAAGGAGAGATGTAGCCAGTCATAAAGGAGCATTATATAGTACACTCAGGTTACTTACACATAGACGTACACATACATGCATTCATGTAAAATGTTTACAAGAAA
The DNA here is from genome assembly GCA_033459395.1 of Hemibagrus guttatus. NCBI lineage: Eukaryota > Metazoa > Chordata > Actinopteri > Siluriformes > Bagridae > Hemibagrus > Hemibagrus guttatus. The sequence continues at coordinate 15,601,262 of JAUCMX010000006.1, forward strand.
CACGGGTGACATTTGATGCAATAATCATGACTGAGATACATAAGTAGTGTAGAAAATGTGCCTATGTGCTAAAACGTCCAGAACTCATCCAAACCCAGCGACATGATCCGTCATTATAAGTTAAAATGCATGCTGTTAGTGTTTCAAACATCAGCAAAAACTCATGATGCATTAACATTTTTCTTCTCATCACACTATGACACTACAATCCAACCCATGATCTCATTTCAATATATTAAACATGCATCAAGATTATTTGGTGTTATCATTCTCAAAAGTATAAATTAATTTATTCATATTGCATTGTATCCCATTCACACTGACAAAAGCTCAGAGACAGACTAAACCCAGTGGCTCTGCTCCAGTGATAAACAGTGGCCATGTTGCTATGAGCTCAGGTCCTGAGAGAATACACACGAAGAATGAAGAACAGGTGGGAAAAGGACCTGGGTGAAAACAACAGCACTATACAATATCACAGGCCAACTCTCCCACAGTAAACACCATTCTCTCTTTCAGTCAGCATCATTCCGAATTAAACCTGTTGCCTCAGCATTACTCAGTGACTCAGTATTTAGCTTGGGTCTGAGGACACTGTAGGATCTATATGTACAGTATGTGATTTAACAGACATGATAGTGTCTATTTAAATGAATAGAAAACTAGATACATACTGCAGATTGTTAGCAGTGGAAAAAATAAATGTCTAAAATCAACTCCAGAGTTATTGAGTTATTCATGAAAAAAAAAGACTTTGCGGTGAGTTTCTGTTCCTTTTTTCCCCAAATGTACAACGATATATGACAAGTAATAAGTAAAAAAACAAGAATTGTAGTGGATGTCATAATAAGTCAGCGCTTTACAGGTTATTTTATACTATTTTCTCCATAGTTTGGTCACCTACCAATTTTCACTAACCAGCAAATTTCTCCCCCCATCAGAACACAGCCACCCATCAAGGATGGTGAAGGCTTCACATACTTCCTCCAAGAAGGATGTAAAACCAGCCAATTACATCTTTTTAAAACTGCTGCTCATTCTGTATCAAAAACTAGGATGAAAAGGCCATCTGCACCCAAAGAGGTTACTTACGATTGGATAATGTCTCTGTGACTGACAGGGAAAGAGAACATACCATCCCTCCCAACCCAAAGACTACAGCTAATTTGGCTCTCTTGGCTCCTAACCACGGATGGCTGTGTCATCGCTTTTCAGTCAGGCCATATGGGAGCCCTCTGGATCTTTTTTCCTCAAAAATAGTTTCTGGAGTCTGAGAGTTTTTTAATCATGGCAATTACTTTGTAATTATTTTAAATATTTTTTATGTGCATAGGTAAGGTTGCCATATGCATTTTAAAAGAAAAGACTATTATTTTTTTAAATAGGAGATCTAATAAGAATGATTATTATTAGAATAAAAAGTATCCTAGCTGAACCCCATAGTGAATGGAAGAGTGCTAATAATTTCTGACTTGGCGGTTTCTTTTCATTCATTAAAAGGTACTCAATGACTATAAATAGAAAGCCACATGGTGCACTACATCTCAGCAAGGGGTTACGGCACAAGGGGAAAGATGATACTACAGAATGAGAGACAGAGAAAGAGAGAGGGATATCTTAGAACGCATTACTCAGTCAGTACTACAGTACCCAGAGAGGACAAATACAGATGAAAAGGAGGATTAAAAACCATCTTATTAGGCAGGGTCACATCTTGGTTCAAAAAATTTAAACAACCATCCAAAGTACTTAACATTAGGTATAATGTACAATACACTGTGGGAACATGCCAGGTATTTGGCATACAGGGAGTTTCAGGGTTTATGATGTTTATTATGTGACAGATTAAACCTTCTAGAAGTCTCAAGAGTTTGAATTTAATAAAAATGGCGCACATCATCATCAATAAGCTATCAGGAACACCTGTATATCTGCTTATTTATTGAGTTATTTAAATCAACCAATCATGTGGCAGCAGCACGATGCATACAGTCATGCCAATAGTGGATAAGAGATTCTATTAAATGTTCACATCAAACATCAATGATCTGTTTGACTTGAGTTTATACTACAACAATAAAAACAAAAAACACTGAGTGAGTGAGTTGGGAGGAAATGCCTGAAGTTCTCATGTTTGACATGAATATTAATTGGAGCTCTTGAGCTGTATCTGCATGATGGTTTGCACTGCACTGATGCCACATGACTGACTGATTTGATAACTATAGAAGTTCGGGTCTACTGGTGTTCCTAATAAACTGGACAATGAGAGTATACATGTAAATTTAAATTGCATTTACATAATGAATAACTATGGAACAAATTTGTTTATAGGATGTATATAATCAGTTTCTGCTTTTCACGCTCACCATATCCTGCCGTGAAGATGGTATAGTTCTTTCCCCTCTGAGTTAGCCAGCCTGTGCATGAAAAAAAACACAACGCTCACATTTAGTCACCCTATTGTACATGCAGTATGAAAATGAGTAACAAAGTCATGCACTTGTGATAGAGGGTACAAAACTCTTTCCTGCCAAAGCCTCATCACATATCCTGCAATTACACACTTTAATCCATTCATGTCTCCCAAATGCAGACATTATGCCCAGTAGAGAGCCACTACCTCTTATTTTGATCTTGAAAGTCTCTCAGTTAAAATAACAATACCCTATAATATCTGGTGTTAGAATCAACCACATCTGGCAGACTATGATGTACTATTTGCAGTAAATATCATTATACAGGCATCTTTCACTGGAACCCACTCACTGGGCTGGTGTTGGTTCCGTGGTTCAGAATGAAATAGATTATTATATATATATATATATATATATATATATATATATATGTATATATATGTATGTATATATATATATATATATATATATATATATATATATATATATATATATATATATATATATATATATATATATATATATATATATATATATATACACATATATATACACACACATATACATATACATATATATATACACATACATATATATATATACATATATATATACACACATACATATATATACATACATATATATATATACATACATATATATATATATATATATATATATATATATATATATATATATATATATATATATATATATATATATATATATATATATATATATATATATATACATACATACATACATACATACACACATATACACATATATACATACACATACATATATATACATATATACACACATATATATATATATATATATATATATATATATATATATATATATATATATATACATATACATACATATACATATACATACATATACATATATATACACACATATATACACACACACATACATACATACACACACACAAACATTCATTACATATACATATATACATATATATATATATATATATATATATATATATATATATATATATATATATATATATATATATATATATATATATATATATATATATATATAAAATTAATCTAGCCATGGGGGTCACAGTCCAGTGACTTCTGTGCCGGTCCCAAGCCCGGATAAATAGAGAGGGTTGCGTCAGGAAGGGCATCCGGCGTAAAACGTTGCCAAATTTAACCATGCGAATCGTCAGTACGAATTTCATGCCGGATCGGTCGAGGCCCGGGTTAACAACGACCGCCATCGGCGCCGTTGACCTACAGGGCGCCGGTGGAAATTGGGCTACTGTTGGTCGAAGAAGTAGAGGAGGGAGGAGAGTGCACAGACAGAGAGAGAAGAGGAAAGGTAAGAGTGTAGGACTGAGAATAGGAACTCTGAATGTTGGTACTATGACAAGGAAAGGTAGAGAGCTGGCTGATATGATGGAGAGAAGGAAGGTGGATATACTGTGTGTACAGGAGACCAGGTGGAAGGGTAGCAAGGCTCGTAGTATAGGAGCAGGATTCAAGCTGTTTTATTATGGTGTGGATAGTAAGAGAAATGGGGTAGGTGTGGTCCTGAAGGAGGAGTTGGTGAGGAATGTCCTGGAGGTGAAAAGAGTGTCAGACAGGGTGATGAGTCTGAAGTTAGAGATTGAAGGGGTGATGTTGAATGTTGTTAGTGGTTATGCCCCACAGGTAGGTTGTGAGTTAGAGGAGAAAGAGAGATTCTGGAGTGAATTAGATGAGGTGATGGAGAGTATTCCCACGGGTGAGAGAGTGGTGATAGGAGCAGATTTTAATGGACATGTTGGCGAGGGGAACAGAGGTGATGAGGAGGTGATGGGCAAGTTTGGAGTTAAGGAAAGGAACCTTGAAGGACAGATGGTAGTGGACTTTGCTAAGAGGATGGACATGGCTGTGGTTAACACTTATTTTCAGAAGAGGGAGGAGCATAGAGTGACTTACAAGAGTGGAGGTAGGAGAACACAGGTAGACTACATCCTATGTAGAAGAGGCAATCTGACAGAGATTAGTGACTGTAAAGTGGTAGTGGGAGAGAGTGTAGCCAGACAGCATAGGATGGTGGTGTGTAGGATGACTCTGATGGTCTGTAAGAAGAAGAGGTCAGAGACAGAAAAGAAAACCAAGTGGTGGAAGCTGAAAAAGGAGGAATGTTGTGAGGAATTTAGACAGAAGTTGAGGCAGGCTCTGGGTGGGCAGGTAGTGCTGCCAGATGTCTGGGAAACTACAGCAGAAGTGATCAGGGTGACAGGGAGAAAGGTGCTGGGTGTGTCGTATGGAAGGAGGAAAGAAGATAAGGAGACTTGGTGGTGGAATGAGGAAGTTCAGGATAGTATCCAGAGGAAGAGGTTAGCCAAGAAGAAGTGGGACATGGACAGGACTGAAGAGAATAGACAGGAATACAAGGAGTTACAGCGCAGAGTGAAGAGGGAGGTGTCTAAGGCCAAGCAGAAGGCATATGATGAGTTGTACACTAGGTTAGACACTAAAGAAGGAGAGAAGGACTTGTACAGGTTAGCTAGGCAGAGGGATCGAGATAGGAAGGATGTGCAGCAAGTTAGAGTTATTAAGGATAGAGATGGAAGGGTGCTCACAAGTGAGGAGAGTGTACAGAGGAGATGGAAGGAATACTTTGAGGAGCTGATGAATGAGGAAAATGAAAGGGAAAAAAGAGTAGAAGGGGTAAACTCTGTGGAACAGAAAGTAGATAAGATTAGAAAGGATGAAGTCAGGAAGGCTTTGAAGAGGATGAAAAGTGGGAAGGCAGTCCGTCCTGATGACATCCCGGTGGAGGTCTGGAAGTGTCTGGGAGAGGCAGCAGTGGAATTTTTAGCTAGTTTGTTCAACAGGGTTTTAGAGAGTGAGAGGATGCCTGAGGAATGGAGAAGAAGTGTGTTAGTGCCGATCTTTAAGAATAAGGGTGACGTGCAGAGTTGCAGTAACTATAGGGGGATAAAGTTGATGAGCCATACAATGAAGGTATGGGAAAGAGTAGTGGAAGCTAGGTTAAGGAAGGTAGTGGAAATTTGTGAGCAGCAGTATGGCTTCATGCCCAGAAAGAGCACAACAGATGCAATTTTTGCTCTGAGGATTTTGATGGAGAAGTATAGGGATGGTCAGAGGGAGTTGCACTGTGTGTTTGTAGACTTGGAGAAAGCGTATGACAGAGTGCCAAGAGAAGAGCTGTGGTACTGTATGAGGAAGTCAGGAGTAGCAGAGAAGTATGTCAGAGTGGTGCAGGACATGTATGAGAGGAGCAGGACAGTGGTGAGGTGTGCTGTAGGTCAGACAGAGGAGTTCAATGTGGAGGTGGGACTGCATCAGGGATCGGCTCTGAGCCCCTTCCTGTTTGCTATAGTGATGGACCAGTTGTCAGAGGAGGTCAGACAGGAGTCTCCTTGGACAATGATGTTTGCAGATGACATTGTGATCTGTAGTGAGAGCAGGGAGCAGGTGGAGGAAAACCTGGAGAGGTTGAGGTTTGCGCTGGAGAGAAGAGGAATGAAAGTCAGTCGTAGTAAGACTGAGTACATGTGTGTGAATGAAAGGGAGGGAAGTGGAAGAGTGAGGTTACAGGGTGAAGAGGTGAAGAAGGTACAGGAGTTTAAGTACTTGGGGTCAACAGTCCAGAGTAATGGAGAGTGTGGGAAAGAGGTAAAGAAGCGAGTGCAGGCAGGTTGGAATGGGTGGAGAAAGGTGTCGGGAGTTCTGTGTGATAGGAAAATATCAGCAAGAATCAAGGGGAAGGTGTACAGGACAGTGGTGAGACCGGCCATGCTGTATGGTTTAGAGACAGTTTCACTGAGGAAGAGACAGGAGTCAGAGCTAGAGGTAGCAGAGCTGAAGATGTTGAGGTTCTCTTTGGGAGTGACAAGATTGGACAGGATTAGGAACGAGTACATCAGAGGGACAGCTCATGTTGGACGTTTGGGGGACAAAGTTAGGGAGGCCAGATTAAGATGGTTTGGACATGTTCAGAGGAGGGAGAGTGAGTATATTGGTAGGAGAATGTTGGACATGGAGCTGCCAGGCAGGAGGCAAAGAGGAAGGCCAAAGAGGAGGTATATGGATGGAATTAATGAGGATATGAAGCTAGTGGGTGCAAGTGTTGAGGATGCAGAAGATAGGGATAGGTGGAGAGAGATGATTCGCTGTGGCGACCCCTGAAGGGAAAAGCCAAAAGAAGAAGAAGAAGAAGAAGAAGAAGAAGAAGAAGATATATATATATAAAATTATCAAATCATCATCATGCATGGTTCTTGGAGAATGCTGAAGGCACCTTGTCCATTTCAGAAAAGTTGTAATAAGATTATCAGATTATCAGCCACCAGGAGAAACTATCCACAGTATTGTGGTATGCTGCAGTGGTCAAGAACAGAGATCTAGATATCCATGAATAAAAGTTAGTATGTGGAGAATCAAGCAATGCACAAGATCCAGTAGATGAGGTGCAAACCATTCAAGCATACCAGCTTGAGGAGGAAGTTGCAAGGGAGTTGTAAAAGCAGTAGTGGGAACTAAGGTCCAGATATCTTGAATGCCAAAAAAAGAACTTTTGTTTAGTTGCTAATAAAAGCATAGGCTAGTTGGTGAGGCTCTTTTGCTCTGTCAGTGAGAACCAAAATTAGAAATGTATGACTTGGTGTCAACAAAGAAGTCCACCTTCAGCTTACCAAACCCTTCCCAGGTCTGTACGCATGTGCATTCCTCATGTGTACATCCCAAACCACACCATTGTACAACCTTGTGGCGAGAGAAAACCAACTACAAGCAAGTAGTGCCACAGCATTTCACTAGAAACAATCATAATGTTAAAAAAAAGTCATCACTGTAGAAGAGAAGGTCATCACCAGCTCTGGACAGGACAGCTGTAGATCCATAGTAGATGTATACAATGATGATTGATGAATGATGATGATGATGATGGAGGAGGAGAAGAAGAAAGGGGGATTTTGTAGTAGTAGTATTTGTTGCACATGTCTGTTTGAGAGGTATACCTTCAGAGAAAGTGACAACACTACCAATAGGGGGCATCTGTGAGCTCATATATGCAGAACAGTGTAGGTTCTTTGTGAATATTCAGTATACTAAGCATGAGCAGCAACTCCAAAACATTATGTGGCTGGTTTCAGGTATCTCTTTAAAGAAGCATACATTTGCCTTCACCCTCCCTGGTGAGTAGTGCCACCGGTACACACAAACACATGCTTAAATGTTATTTTTAACGTGTCTTTTTCAACTTCCACACAAATCTGCTAAGGTAATGAGCAGGAGTAGCAGGAAAAAATATCCGGTCCTTAAAATACTGAAGACTGAGGGCAAATCAAGGTCATAACAGTAGCCAAACAAATAATTGGAGAAGAAAAACAAAAAGCCTGAAACCATGACTCAAAATCAATTATCCATAATGCAAAATTCACGTTTATTAAACAAAGTAAATATGACCATGTGTTCTTTCTGAATAGAAAATGTTAAGGGGAGAAAAACATTTTCATTAACAGTTTTAGTAATTACAGAAAGTATATTACCTTACCCATTTTTGTCTGTATCAACTCTTCCATTTACATTTCCTTTGAAAACAAGCAGAAGTAAATTTAAAGGCATACATTATATCATACACCTGAAACATGTGAAGCTTATTTATCTCCAGCGAACCAGGTACTCGAGTCCCTATAGACTAGGGTTGCAGATTGTTCTCGAAGAATTAGCGCACATTTTAAAGTATTGCAATCAAAAGGTGGTTTTCTGTAGAACAGACTCACCTGCCATGGCCGTCTCCTAACATTGTCGAAGAGATTTTCAGGGCTTTTCATCGAGGTTAATAATTGAGTGGAATGTGAGAAGAAGCTGTGACAGAGGAAGCCGTGCAGTGCACCACGGTTACCATACTGCCAGTCCCACAGCTCCACACACACACACACACACACACACACACACACACACACACACACACACCCCGAGCACATCATTAATGAAATTACAAATCACTTAACTCCAAGACTCATACATAATGAACATAATGGCAACCTGAAGGTCATCTTGAATTGGCGTCAAACTACAGCAACATAACACTGAGGGAGAATGTTTTTCTGAGGGCTTCAGGGATTTATTTAATATTCAGTGTGAATATTAAGAATGAATGCTGACAAACTGCCTAGTGCTTATGCATTCAACATCAGCCTTATTAAAAGAAGGGGGGGGGGGCTCTGCGCCTATTTGCAAGAGGTTTTTGGCAAAAAGAGCAGAGACCAGCTACCACTTGCTATCTCTCAGATTATCTAAACTAATGAGATAGTAGCAGCAACCTCCAAGACCAAATAAGCAGCTATTGTGTTGTGACCCCAAAACTCTTCCCTTCTACTGTTCAGGCCCCATCACTAGATCACTGAACTGGAATGAAATGAGTAAACTCTAATAACCCCCAAAACATAATCTCAAATCCATAATCATAACCATATAGACAGGACACAAAGTATGTACATAACCTAAGAGTAATTCCACGTTAAAGGGGCAATCTGTGACTGTGCCAATCCTTATAATTATACATTTTGCGAATATGTATGTACAGTGAAACAGTTTAATCATAAGTCACAGCAGCCTCTGTGCATGCTTCAAATAAATAACTTAAAACATTCATAAGGCCTGTTTTGAGCCCCAGACTACAATAATTACACTTTACCCCTTATGAAAAGACTCGAAAAATCATTAAATGCCTGAATCAATTTAATCTCACGCTTGAAAAGTCAATTTCCAAGAATCATACATTAGAGATAACTGGAAAATGTACATTTAATTATCCCAAATTATTCACTTACCTCTATTAACATGGCAATATTGACAATGGAAACCACTTGAATTATAAATCGCTCATCCAAATTGCATGGACTATTATTTAAAAAAAGGAATTCTAAACGTGAAGCATTTGTGTTGGGATAAAGGTAGTATTTATTCAAAAACTCATTTCAAGTAGACCATTAGCAAGGATGCTACGTTTTTGAATAGTTAAGAACGTTTTTTTAAGATTGAATGTTATACAAAATCAATTAAGCTACTGCTTTCAGGGGCACAACAGTTAAAGTGTTCACGCCATCATCCAAAGATCACCTAATCTCCAGTGTCTTTAGAACTACACAGACTGAAATATAATTTGAACATGTATTATTGAATTTAAGGGGTTGGAGGAGGCATCAACACAACAACTCTATAGTCATGACAGAAAAATATCATTCATTTTCACTTCTATTAACGAACTTCAGCAAGGAGCTGCGAACCTTGACTTAAAAGAAAATCATAATACAAGCATGTCAGAGTATTGTTATATTTTATTCACATATGTTACATTTTGCATTAAATGTCTGCCACCCTTTCTGATTTGCAATCTGAAAGTTGGAATCAGCACCTACAGTAATGTACTGTATTTCTGCCTCAGTCACTCACCTCACACCACACACAGAACATTGCAGCTTTCCATTCCAATATATACCCATTACTCTTTGCAAAATCTCGGTCCAATTATACAACATTTGGGCTGAGGAAGAAAAGAGAAAATGAAAAAGAGAAGAAAAACAGCAGCATGCAAGATCTCAAGACAAGAGAAGGACAGGAACTAAGAATTGAAGTGCCTGGCATTTTCCTCCAGCATTGTGTAAGTGCAGCACTGAGAATCAATACGTAATAAGGTGGTGAAGAAGAAAACCAAAACATGCTGTTTGGTGTTCATTGGTGGCTCCTTCTTAATATAACAGACTTAGAAAGGGGACTTTGGGTTTGAAGGGGGAAAAAAAATATACACAGCAATGAAATCCCCAATCCTATTTCAAAGCCCGGAACAGATCGTATTCTGAATCTTGTGTGACAATCACTCACTTGTGACTATTTCAGTTTCTGAGGGAAAGCTGACAGGAATGAGAAATGCACACCAACAGAACATTTTTCCTCCAACAATGTAAAGAAACTAAAACTCTTATTATTGTCACTCATAAACCTCTTTCACATATCCCATAGAAAACCATCTTATAATAAATATTATGAAATCATTTCTCATATGTATTAAACAAGAACATATGAAGGGGACGTTAATATAAAAGTAGAATATCTATCCAAAGAAAAAACAAGCAAAAAAAAATGACGACTTTGTGAGGTCTGATATTTTAGAAAGAACCCACTATATTGTGAAGAAATACAACTTATTTTTAAGCAAATCCAACTTTTTTGTCTTGTTTTCAATTGGAAATAAATGTGCTTCTTAAATTTGTTAAAAATAACATTTCATTAGGAGCATTATGAAACCACAAGTGCTCTTAAATCGGATCCTTGGATGTTGTTTTTAGCTTGAAACAGACAAGGAAAACGGTGGACTATGGCATACATGAAAATGACCGATTATTTTCTCCTCAGAGGTTCGCTTAATGCTAGTACATTTAAATTTGTTGTGGATGTTGATGCAAAAATAGTACCTTACTCACGGAGGATCATATGAAGTGAACTGAAGTGATATGAATTTTCTAAGCACGTTCTAAATACAAACTGTGAATGCAACATGGACACTGGACGTTTCTAGACCACAATGCTGCTCAAGAATTAGCATGGGGTTTAACAATAAATTTAATCAATCTAGAGCATATGGGATGCCTCTGTGAAACATCATATGACTACCAATACCAAACATTTACTCCAGCTTTTAGCCAGTACTACTGAGAGTTAACCGGTTAGCGGAGAAAAGCTGTGTGATTGGCAAGATTGCTGCAAACTATCTCTGCAGCCTCAACTGCAAAATGCTATCTGTCAGCCATCACCTCAGTGCCTTCTGCCAAAGCCTAAAATCATTTGTACAATGATATAATTAACTATCAACATCAAATAGCAATATTTATTTAAATATTAAAAGTTCTTTAACTACAGAAAAGAAAATTCCTGAGGATGGATGCAACTAGGCCTCTATGGGCAAGTAATTATTGTTCGAGCATTCAGTGATGATTTCTGTCGAACAAGGAAGTTCCACTTAAACAATACTTTTATCCCATACGAGCATTTAAAAGGCCTGAGTTATGAGCATGAAGGATGACGATGACTGCTCACTGCATTTGTTGTGGGGTTGCACGATGATGCTTGATGCCTGGTGCCAGTTTGGTACCTCTGTTTAGTCAGCGGTTAAGGGAAGCCAAATGCCTGATGGTTTCATAATGCCAGATATCCACTTATACAGTAGGCTGTGGACTTTTCAAGATCTTCTATCTGCTTCCAACCCAACAGCCATCTGTGGAGTTTTACTCTCCAATGCACTAAACAGTAGCCAAGAAGGTGTAACCAAACAGCACTCAAAATAAATGCACTCAGGAGTGGGCTAATTTGTGCTTTCACTGTGAGCCAGTCCCCAAAACAAAGATTAAAATCTCTTCCCCTTTCAAATGCATCAAAAATCATTAAAAAAAAAAACCCCACACACACACACTGTTAGTCATTAGGCATGATTGTACACTAAACTTCACATAACCAAGGCTGTAGCAGCAATTCACTCACAGCATAGTTTTTATATTACATGATAGCATATATCAAAAGGAGAGGGAGAGGCTGGCACTGATGCCCACTGTGATCTGGCTCCTCTGGGTTTGGGGTTGGCGTGTTAAAGTCCGTTGTAGTGGGGACCCCAGCGCTTGTTAATGTGGTCAAAGGTATGCGACACCCACTGCTGCTCCAGCACATGGTACCTCTCCTCACACAGGAACAAAGGCTTGCCACGACTACACAAAAACACAAATCAACATCATTTCACACACAAGTAGCTTCCATTATCAAACATTAATATTATTTTGTTTATACTGGTCCATTTCATTTGACTACAGTGAAAGTGAGTGTTCATACCGTAGGTCTCTGTCCTCCTCTCCGTGAGCATCCAGATAAACAGACCCCCACAGACAGAAACGATGACCACGGATGATGATGATCACAGAGGCATTTATTAGGAGGAAGATCCCTGTTGCAGCTCCACAGTGCTGAGAGTGCTATAGAAAACAGAAATTATTTTTTGAATATAATTCTAATTTTTATAAACATCCACACCTATTATAACATAAGGCAGCTGAAGTGAAGTTCACACTCGTTTACAAAGATGCTGATACTTTTAACTTTCTTTCCTCAGCTTTACTCAGATAGTCTGCTAAAGCCAATTCACTACTTCAACAAGCAGATCACCATGTTTTGATCCAAAAACTCATTGGTTGTGAATGAGGCTGTAAAAATGAGTTTGGATATAGCTGAACGCGGCAAGAGATGCAATATGGAACTGAAGGTTCCAACAATTACGGACGATGGGCGAACCTACTGAGCATCAGCACTTACCAGCACACACTCGCAGACACCTTGCTGTTTGCAGCACAGGCCTTTGAGACAGACGAACGCTCCACACACGAGGCACAGAGCTGGGTCCTTGGGTGTCTTACTGCACACAGTGCAGGCCTTCCTGTGGTAGTACTGGAAGATAGTGTTGTAGTTTCCGGGAAGCTGCAGCAGTCGAGGAGCAGACCAATAAGGGTTCTGCGCCAACAAAGACTGCAAAAAAACAAAAAAAAAAACAAAAAAAAAAAAAACCACAACAACATATTCTGATTAAAATCTCTTCTCTGGCTAACCTGACAAGATTTCACAGATAAACAACATGAGAATGCATGAAGCTGACCATAGCCTGTTGTGTAGGTGTGTCTACAAGGCTGATGAGCTCAAAGCACCACTGAGAGATGAGCTCAAATGGATTGACGTTCCATTCCAGGCAACTTGCATTGTTCAAGGAGGTGCTGGGCTGAAACGGCACAGACAGCAAACCCAAACAGTCTGCCAGCAATGAGAACTCCTCCTCTAACTGAAAAACAAAAACAGTCAGTCAGAATGGCAATTCACAATCCTCTGGAATCACAGTTCAGCACCTTTGCAATCCAGAAGAAACAATACAACTGCATATACATGCATGTTAATGTGGGCATGTATTCCTGACATGAAGACAGTATATAAAGCAGTGGGTTCATATGGTGTGTCACAATACCAGGCAGCCGGGTAGATTGTCCCCGTAGAGGTGATGTTGAAGAAGACAGGACAGACGCATAAAGGGCAAACAGAATTGCTGCAATGTAAACTCTATGGATTGAGGAGACCATACAGTTGAACTCAACTAGAAAGAGAAAGAAAAAAAAAAAAAACACCTCATCAATGACTTATCCCATTAGGAACAGGATATCGGAAACATATTTAATCATTAGGAAGAGAGCAGGAAATCTCAATCACGGCTACAATGGCCATGGTGTTATTAACTGGAACAGAGTGGATGGCAGAACGAGGTGAGGTGAGAACCTCCTGATCTGATATAATCCCTACAGCAAAAATGAACACAATGTTACTTAAATGTCTTTCCGTTAATGATGTGTTATTCAGTTATTCAGGGACGGTGGTATAGTGGTAAAGTATTAATGCAAAATAAGGACAAAAAATGCCTTCTGTTAGCGGAAAAAAAAATACTAAAACATAATTAGATTTCCTGAATATTTACTTAAAAAAATGTTCCAATTCTGTACTGTAGCACTCCCATTATTTTCCCTTAATGAACACATGGATTTGACTTTTGCTGATGATTGCTCTTCTGCTAGGATGCAAAAACAAATCTGCACTTCCAAATGCATTATTATATTATGGAGTATTATAACTTCAGATCGAAGTATTCTTACCATGGTGTCATTAGGATTGTTGTCATAGATTCCCTTGGCATTGGTGAGCTCAGTGATCACATGACTCAGGAGTGCGTCCCATGATTTCCCTGCATTTGGCAAGTTCTACACATGAAAAAACAAAGAAAAAAAAACCTTAAACAAAACATTGCAATGCCACCTAATACCTAAACATACAAATTACAAGAAAAGACAACTGAGATACAAAATACAATGCAACAAATCTGGACATGGAAAGCATTAAAAGTTTTTAATTCTGCAATATCTTAGCAGATTCTAATTGAATATATGTGCAGATAAAACTCTTTGCAAAAGCCTTGATGAATTTGTAAGAATTCTTGCTGAATATGTGACCATTTAAAACAGCAAGCAAGCAGAAGTAAAGACTGCAATGTCAGATGTATTAGATAGCACGCTAAATCAATTTTCCTTACTCAATCATTCTTTTTAACACCATCTCTATGACAAACCTGGTGTTTCTTGCATTTACTGCAGGCAAATAATGCCACAACTTAGAAAAGTTCGTTGCACAAACAACAGTGAATTCAGTAGATACAAGTATATATCAGTATGTGAAAGGAGACAATGTGTAGGAAAAGAGATAATGGTGGATAAAGGAGCCTGAAAGACAATCAGCGACTTCTCCCATTTGTGTCTCCTCATTTATATTCCATGGTCTCACTTTCTTCAACTGAGATTTAATAGAGTGGGGAGTGAACACACCAGTCCTTACAGATAATGATAAAGCCTCATAATGATGATGGACGCTCTGCGTTTACCTCTTAACTTGTCTTAAGACAAAATGTTGCAAGGATCTCTTTGTTTATTGTTCTTTTAATGCCATGCCTGCATCAATGGCTATTGTCACAGCAGGATCAAGGTAGATAAAGCAAGATATTTTAGTAGTTCTTATAGTATTACAACAAAAGAATCATACAGTATTTCAACTATGTCAGCAAGAGCAACTATATGAGGGCCTTCACTTTAACACTATTAAAAACACCAAGATGTTCTTTGTTGAGACACTTTGGAAGACTCCTAAATATGTATTTTCTGATTAAAAGCGCAGTCTAGTGTGGTTAATAGCATAACAGGTTAATGTGTTTAACAGTTACAGAGATCATTACCTTCTTGGCTGCCCCGCTGTTGCACCAGGCCAGTCTCTCCTCAGGGCTGAGTTTAATGGACAAAGCAGCCAGGGCCTGAGTATACAGCAGTGTGTATAGCGCCTTCACAACTGTTGTGAAGTGTTCTGCAAAGAGACACAAATATGGTGCATTAAAAGTGAGACGTTTTAAAGTATGGGTATCAAGTGTAAAGGTTGCAGTGGCTGTATGCCAGTCTATATGAATTTCTTGATGATAGAGCTGCTAAAGTTATTAAAGCTAAGGTCACTATCCCAGAACAGAAGCATTACCCTTTATTCCTTTAGAACAAAACAGCAAACATTGCACAACATTACTGGAGCCTTTTTTCAATTATATGGAAATTAGGTACATCCCATTAAAGCGACAAATCCAGATGACTGACTCAAACAATTCCTCTGACCAATACGGAGTGTGTGCATGCTGATGTTGATTCAGTTCCTCACTCAGAGCTCCTACCTAGAGTCAGTTCCCATTTCTTGTTTATTGCACAAACATAGAACAGTATTTTTATCTTATCCCATTATAGGCATCATTTCTTTAAAAGGGTATAGAGAGATTAGAAAGAAAAATAACGCTTGGAAAATTTCACACTGCACAATGGACCCCAGCAAAACACAAACTGACACGAGCGACTTGTCCATTGCTTCTGTGTATGTAAGGATGAACACAAGGATCAATCATATGAATGTGAATGCAGGGAATGAGTGCAAGATAATTATGTTGTCGGGGAAAGTATTTGTGAAACAAGGTGGTAAATTGTGCGTCTATTAGTATTGCCCATGTGACAGTCAGACAGGAGCACAAAGAAACTCCATTATTGTGCCCTTCACTTGTGGACCACACAGGCGCCTTGCACACCAGCGGGCGTGTCTGTACACAAGTGGTCATCTCTTGACCCATTTGTTCAGCTCTGTAGCTTTACTAAAAGAGTCCATTCACACCCGTGTCTCACCGTGATGTGTTAAAATCAATTCCCCACTTCCCAATGAGTGAAGTAAAGAATTATTCTGGCTCTTATCAATGCTGGATTGACGCATACGCACACAAGCTGAGTACAGTTCCCCTGAGCACAACCTGGGGGACAGACCTCAAACATGAGCTTTCAAAAAAAAAAAAAAAAAAAAAAAAAAAGGAATCAAATTGCCTTTTGCTGCAGTCTAGGCTGGGTCACTCATTTCCGCTCATAAACGATAGTGCTATTTTACGCATTGGTCATTTTCATTTGAGCAGTAATTGAAGCTCACTGGCAGGTGGGGTTGGGTGGAAGCGGTTTGAGGGGGGGGAGAGGCATATCTGCTTGAGTGCTTTTAGAATAGATAAAACTTCACACTTAAATGAGCAAGAAAGCACTTAGGAGCAAAGAGCACAGGCTTTTCTAAACATTCTTTGAACATATAAAAACACAGAGCCATTTCACATAGAGGAAGAATAGAGAAATATTCAAAACCATGGATCTGCAAAATATCTACAGTAATGCCAGCCGAATACAAATAAAGGTAAACAGCAAGATAATAACCTAACTCTAATATTTTGACTGGAAATGAAACCACCACCATCATCATCATCATCATCATCATCATCTTTTTCCTGTGCTCCACTCCAGCCTTTGCGATAAGCTCTTCAAAACCTGTGCCCTTGACCTTAGATGCCCCTGACCTACTCCCTTCATTCTCAATCACACACTCCCACAAGACTGCTGCAAATTGGGCCAGTCCCCTCAGCTTTTAGAATACAACAGCAATGGAGGCAGAGAAACACGGAGAGAGAGAGAGAGAGAGAGAGAGAGAGAGAGAGAGAGAGAGAGAGAGAGAGAGAGAGAGAGAGAGAGAGAGAGAGAGAGAAAACAAGCTTAAGCTAGCACAAATTACATGTTGGACAGTGGCCTTATAGGACAGGGTTAAAACTGATATGGGCCAAATACACACAGCATGAACAGTCTTCATTATTGTTCTGAGGTCTTAAAGGACATCTAATCCAAACTGAGAATCAGGTTATCACTGTTCATTTTTGAAATAACAGCAAGAGCCTGATATTAGCGGTCTCTCGGACAAGATCACACGATTTTGTGTGGTGAAATTAATTCTGCAAGATTCTGAGGAGCTTTCAATTTTTCTGAATTACCGCCGATATTTCAAAGATTTGGCCCAAGACATGTCATGTGAGGTATTCAGTAAGTTAATGGCTTAATGACAGAGAGAAATGACAGATCTGATGCTGGCAGACATTCATGCTTATTCTGGCCACTGTTTTGAAGTGTATTGCTAGTTATCTACAAGTCTTTATCTACAACCTCTCTGCAAAGTTCTGACTGACTCTGCAAACTTATTCCTAATTCTAAATCAATTAAATCAATATCATTATGATATCAGAACCAACAGTAATGCATGCATCACGTAAAAACGTGTTATAACTGTTACCATGTATCTGACGTTCTTTAACTAAACACCTGGAAGCTTTTCAACTGCCTTTTCCCGAAATAGTGTATGAGTGCATTAAACACAGTACCTTTGCGTAGTGGCTGAGGCATAGTGAGCACAAAAATAATGAGCAGGGAGGGAACATCTCTGAACAGCATTGGAACTTCAGGATGCCCGTCATCCTCATCTCTACACACAGGACAAAAACACATGTGGCAGTAAAGACACATGAATGCACACGGTGGCAATATTAACAAAACGCTGGATATTTCATGTGATGGGCTGTGATCATTCATGACCTTTCAAGATCACTTTCATGTGATCTTACATCAGTTTTATAGTGTATACATGTACAATGTTTTATCGTAACCTCTAGTGGGCACAAGCACAAAAGCCACCACTCATTTCTTTTTAGTAAGTAGATATTAGAAACATTTACTTGAATTCTTTTTCTTGTTTGGTTTATGACCATTTTTGGAGAAATAACTTTAGAAACAAGAGTATATAATACACACATTCACATTATAACTTCACATTAATAAACTCAAATTGCTTTACCTTTCAAACAGGAAGTTCCTGTCAAAAGGGAGAGCACTGGGCAACAAACGAGTAATTTTTTAATGGTTGGATGGATGAATGGATTCCAGGGGGTGTGCTTTTATATCTGTAAATGTTAATATTTCACATGGCAGTATAGAGGCTGCAGGTTGTTAGAATGCCATCTCCATTTTAATAGGATATTTTTTCGGGTTACATGACGCGAGTGCTCAAGGTCTCTAACCACTTTCCCTATTTCTCTCTAACACTTCCCCACACACAGACAGTGAGACAGACACGGACACACACAAAGACACAGACAGAAAGAAAGACACACAAACTCTGCATCTTGGTTAGCAGTCATGTGGGAGTTACAACACTGTTTCTAAAATCTAACTACCATCTTCAAAATATATGGAATGTGTCAGAGCATCAATGTTAATACAAAACTATATACAGTGTCTGTGTTTTTTCCAGAAAAAGTGACTGAATTCAGCGAGTTGTCCAAGAGTTTACAGATGCTATTTAAATATCACCGAGAGATGGCCTGGGGGAGCAATTTACAGTGCTCTCCTTTAATATCCCTAACAAGGTAGTTTTAACACTGTAGGACTCCCCTATGAATACTGCCAGGTTACTAGCAGGTGCAAAAGCTGTCACACTATGCTAATCAGAAGAAAAAACACCAAAAGAAGAGAGCCATTCTGCTATTTTGTCAAGCTGAGCAGAGGACTGATGAATATAGAGCCAAAAAGAGCTATGAGAGGTGACTATTGAGTGCTTATCCAATCTGAGGTGGTTTGATGTAAGTGGGGGCACAGGGCTCTGGGAACAGTAACCTCAATACAGTAGAAATTCTCCTGCAAGTGCCTTTTGCCACTTTTGTCCAAAGCTATTAATTCAAGTTGCACAAAAAGCTGTCAAACCTTCTGGATCTGATCAAATTGAGTGATACTGAATGCTGAAAAGCAGAAAATCAAAAGACCAAAAGCACACACACAGATCTATTATTGAGGGATTTAAGGCTGAGGTCGTTCCTTTCTGAGCAGCACAGCACCCCATAATTTGCCAGATGCAGCAATTACTGGTATCTATGGCAACGCCATATGGGTCTCTTTTTTTTCCCTGGTACTCTGTTTCTGGGAGCCCTGAGGAGATGGCACCATTTAGTGTGATGTGAAAGAGGAAGGCTGAATGTAGGCAGAGCATGTGTGTGAGTGAGTGAGTGAGAGAGAGAGAAAGAGAGAGAGCATGCATGTGTGTATACTTACTCTGGCTCTCTGTGCTGGGTGATCTGTGTGAGTCGAGTCCAGGGATTATAAGCAGAATCGATGCTGTACAGACGCATATGCATGGCTAATACATGGAACAACTGATCTGAAACAGAACAAAAGGACACGCATCAATGTCATGAACACAAAGCGGTACAAATAAACTCGTTCAGAACAGCACACAAAGAAGCTTCATTCTCAGACACACAGGCATGCACCAAAAGAAAAAAGCTTCCCAGGACAAATTAAATTAAAACAGCTATCCTGAGCTCTGTTTTCTAAGCATGTATTCCTCTTACTACTTTCTCAATGTTTCAGGTTACTTATTAGTCCGATTGTCAAATCAAAAATATTATTTTAAATATAAATATCATAGACACACAAGTGTCTATGATTCATACCCGTTTATTGTAACCCTAACGCTATCCAGACATTCATCTGAACATGACACTTTGAGCCTGACATGAGCCCAAGAGGATGAACAATGAAATCGCTTGGCTTAAAGACTCAAAAGGCTAAAACGACCCTAAACAGCAGTAGAGCTCTGCCAGTCTGATCTGCTTCAGCATTCTGGAGATATAAAGCTCCATCACCTCAGACAATTTCACAAATGCATCAAATTCACACATTCCTATATAACAAATGACATGGCATTGAGACTGGCCCTCGAGTTACTAAAATAAGAGACATGAAGAGTGGTCTGTAAATGTCCTGCACATCAAGGCTACACAACACCCTTATACTTTATCAGGAAAAAAAAAATCAGATACCTTCCATATTGCACTGGTCCTCCTAAATCCATCAAAACAAAGCCAGACATGCTCTGGACTGTTAACGAATCTCCATACTTTGCCATATACAGACAAAAGCTATTCATTAACCAAATGCAAAATTATCCATTACTACCAACACTACTGTCTCTTATTACAAAAGAAATTTGACATTCAGCCAATAATGCCATTTTCTCCAACATATTTCTTCCTTCCATTTGCATCCAGACTCATTTAAAATAGACAGGGGAACGTTCCTGGTTTTGTACTATACGGTCTGGCTCTTTCAGGATTGTACATGTCCCCATTTCTGAGGTCATGATGCCAAATAGTGCATTACCAGCACCGGAAGACAACTAAAACAACCTGTTCTCTATGGAGAGACTATTGTGGAGCAATACTGCCATCTGCAGACACCAATGTGGAGAAAGAGCAAACTGAAGACATTACCTCCTCATTACGTCATTCATTTAGTGAGATGAGGACAGAAAACACTTCAAACAACTGATTACAGAAAACACTTAAAGGGACAGTACAAAACAGTGATGAGGAGAGATCCATTTCTTTCTCTGAACTGCACAGGGTTTAAAACAGTAACATATGCACAAGGTATCTCCTAATCCCACTTTCTATTCCACTATCTGATACACATTCATCTTGCTGACTCTCATTTGTTAAAATCGCTCCATCATCCAGTGGCTGGTAGTATGCCGACAGCTGGAATTGAGATCTCACCATTTCTCTTTCTCTGATATTGATCTGGCTCATTCTCCCACCTGTGCTTAGAAAGTACCAACCTCTCTATACCTCAGCACTTCTTAGCAATGCCATACATCAAATACAACTATCCGCCTGTGTATGGCAGATGTTTGTGTATTATTTGTTAACATGACAGAGAGCATAGGTATATGAAGACCAGGGTTGAAACTGCCATAGGAAGTTAGAGTACTAGAGATTTAGCTTGTGTTATGAACATTCCTGATCTGGGTACTTTATCTAAAAAATGTTGAATAGCATGCATTTGGTCAACAGCAGAAGCTTGGTTAGGTAAATAAAAACACAAAAGATTAAACCAAACGGTGTCCATTTAATGGTGAAATATTGTTGAATTTTAAAAGTAACTTAATAATCCCATTTTCAGCTTCTAACTTTGGTCAGTCTGTCCAGTCAGTCTGATTTTTTTTTTCCATGAGGTTTTATTTACTATCCACTATCTGTCTAGTCTCTCAGATCCTCAGCGCAAAAAATAAATAAATAAAATAAAACGATTTGTGATTCAATTTTAAACTCACTCCATTAAAATCATTCATCCATACTAATCTAACAAGACCACGTCAGTGTGTTTTGCATTATTTAAAGTGGATGTTGTTCTGCTGCCAATTACCTCTACCCTATCAAAATCCAATCAAAAACAAGATCAATACTAATACTTTTTTTTTTTAACTCAAAATAACTATAAATATAGATTTACAATTTCTGCATATTTTCTTTTTCAGTTTTGTTATCTTTGTGAAATCACTGGGATAACAGTGCTGTACCACTGCAGCACTACAAGCGACATAACACAAAGTAGGTGGCTTTACAAACAGCTGCATCAAATTATCTTGTAATGATGCACTAATCTCAACTGCTGGAAACACTCTATATGCATCCTGAACAACTTGATCTATGTTTCCAACACAATATTACATTTAAAATCAATATTACATTAATTGATTTCTCCAAGGAGTAGTTCATGAGTCATACACAAAAATGTGTAAATCCTAATGGTCCAAACCACATTACTGGTTAAAATGTGGGTTCTCAGAAAAACTAATGTTAAATATTCTATTAATTGCTTTGATCCCAGAGAACATGTATTTAAAAAACTAAACAGAATCCTTGATGAGAAAACAGGTTCCATCACTTCCACATCTCCCTTCCTCTCCAGACTTGTTTTCATTCATTCCCTAAATCCATTTCCTTTCCTTCTCTTTCATCTAGCAGCTGTCTTCTAGACACCCTGCGTTTCTCTCTCTCCCCTTATCCTCTTGTGCTTGCCACGGAATAAACGTGGCCAGAGCTGGGCCCATACTCTTAATGTAGCTCTGCAAACGGTGGTGGTGGAGTGTGAAATCTCTTCAGCTCCATTCAAGAGTGACAGAACTTTCATGCGAGCCCAGGGACATGGCCAGCACACACACAAAAACACATACACACAGCTAAGAGCACAAAACATTTTCCACAAATCTGAGATATATGGGTAAGGATCTGAGCATAGTACATAAACACACGTATACAGGTACATAGCATAAAGTTTTATAATTGTAATGAATTAATGTGCGTGTATGTTTGCATGTATATTATATGTGAGACATATATGGATGTCTTGAGCTGTATGTGGTTTAACACTCACTGAGACAGGAGCGTTTTGCTGCAGCACTCGCCCCCCCACTGCACAGGTTCCCACCACGATGAACCACCTCCAACTCCAGATTTGTCCTGACAGAGAGTGAACAAACGAGAGAGAGAGATGAAAGTAGAACGAGATGGCATAAAATGCAAACCTGTAGGAGATTTGCATTTTATCCAGGCCTATACAAAAGTGGCAAATTTTTTGTTTCGATTGATATCTATGCAATGAATGAATGACATAAGACATTGCCACAGATTAACAAAATGCACCGGACTCCAGAATTAATCAGGTCTGTTTGAGTATTTTGCTTTGCTGCCATGTTCAATTATTCTTGAAATAGAGAAATAGAGGAGAGGTAGGAAAAAGAGAGAAATTTCCCACAGAGGCAGATGTACAACTTCACCTGGCTGCCACTGATAACGAGGTGAGAGTGAGATGGTGGAATTTTCCACTGCACGGTTCAGCCAATGAGGAAAAAGAGGACACAAAACTGGGGACCAAAATAGAAGGAGGGAGGGAGGATAGAGGAGAACAGTTTGTGGGAATGAGGTCTGAGCACACTAGCTATCACTGGGGAGAATAAGGATTGGTTTCATTTAAAAATAAATAAATAAATACTGCCTACAGCATGTCAGATTCTTGAATGAAAATGCTGACAGACAGACACTGGGAGATTCTGCAGTTACATGAAATTCAAAGAGAAACTAAAGCACCAATGGAGTGGATATTTACTAGCAAATGATGCGCCTAGATCAGTTAGCAGAAATATGTAAATATGTAAGGTTTGGTTTAGCCAAAAGGCATCCAGCAGCTGAATAAATGTATGCATAAACCTATAATGTCTATTATCTATGTCTGTAATGCTCACCTGGCCACTGAGTACATGAAGAGGAAGTCATTATCAGGTGAGCCAGGGTTCTTGCCATAGTCCATGTACTTCTTTTGCGTGGCATTCTTTATGTCTTTAATCACAGACTCCATCTCTTTAGTCAGGTTAGACTCCGTCTGAAAGGCAAATTTTTGCAAATCAATATTTAATTAAAAGGACACTGTTGCTACTGTGAGAGGGGTTTATAGGGCTTAGTGTAAGGAATATTACAATAATGGTCAAACACACTGTAATGGTGGCAATGATGGTTCTCAAAAATGCACAACACACACACCATGAGGAGTTATTTAATTAGTGAACCTGTGAACAGTTACATAACTGTCATGGCTCCAGACAATCACAAATCTTTCATTCCATCCAACCTGGGAGTGTGGTTATGATGGAAGTGTTCCACACTCGATGGATATATGGGGAAGGTAGAAACAGTCTAATGAGTGATAGTTTGAGAGGTATCTGCCTTACACTGGTGCTTACGGGAAAGATGGTCAACTGTTCCTGCAGCTCCTCCACCTCTTTCACTAGTGTGGCCAAGTTCTTGTTGCTGGGTGTGTGCCAAGCGCCCGCCTCCGTACCACGCCCCGGCTTGCAGGGCAGGACACTGTTAGCAAACTGGCGACACAGTGGGCACGTGAACTCGCCTTTATCCACCGAGAAACCCTGCAATACCTGGTCATTCTGACCCAGACATAAAGATGAAATGAAAACACAGAAAGCCGGGAGAACAACATCATGTGCATACATCAGATTAGACTAGGAGTCAAAGGTCAAACACTGAAAGAAACAGACTGACTGTATTTGGATCATTTGAATTGTAAATATAAAGTAAAAAACTTCTTTGAAGTGTTTAGGAAAAATAGATCAAAACATTAAATTCTGCCCAACTATAGGCCCAGACAGCATACACTGATGAATCATTTTTCTCTTTCTTGATGAAAGACCTCAGCTGTCTGCTCACATTAGGGCTTATTAAAGCAAAGAGTGATGTCGTATTGTGCCCATTATCATAAATGTCACAAGATTGAGTGATGGAGCGAGCATTTCTGAAATATCAATTTGAGAAAAGTCATTTTGATGGATGACCTACTAATGATGTGTCAGATCTTTGAGGAGGACTCATCCTCGTGCTCTGCCTCTCGGCAAACTAATAAGGTAAGGGGGGTGCTGGAGTAAACACAGACTACTGTGCAGCGAATTTCACCTTATAATCATCGTTTCACTTCAAACACAAAGCACTGGAGTGAAAACATTAAATTGCATTGTATATTAGACATTGGTGTGCAGTAATAAGTACATGTCCTAACAAAACACACCAATAATAGGTAAGCAGATATTAAAGGAGCTCTATTAAAAGAACTGGTATTGATTTGTCATATTAAAAACAAGCAACACACCAGCATAATCCAGTTCTGAGAACACATTCCTGGTGAACTACCATCACTTCAGCAATGCTCCTAAAAATACAAGAGCCCACTAAAATGCAAAAATTCTCAAAGACCAGTTTTGGAAAATGATTACTCAAATCCTTAAGTTTAGTGACAGCAGCAGTGTGTGAAAAAGACTGCTTAGTATAGTAACATTGCTCTCCTGCTGATGGCATGAGTATGTAAGATCACAATATTAGCCTGGAAAAAGTGCTTTTGAGGATCATTTGATCATGTAGATAATTGGGTACTAAGAGAAGTTGACGACCACATGGCCAGGTTAAATTCACTTCTAATCCACTATAAAGCTCAGTATTATGCCTCTCTCTCTCTCACACACAGACACACACAATTCCTCTTACTGATGCTCCTCTTGCTCCTTATGATTGAGCTGTTGATATTCTGCACAATACTCACATGAATTTTTTTATATATTTATTTTAATCTTACCCGTAGAGACTCCATGTAGGACTTGTGACAGTCTATATGCAGTGTGTGACCACAAGTTTGTACATACACGCCACCATCCCAGCCAATGGAGACAGACTGCAGACAGGAACTCTGGTGAGAGAATTAACACTAACCTTTAACTACTGAGTATTTAAGGATAATGCATTACACAGTAGCAAGAGATTCACACTGAAACCTTTAAACAAAACCTAAATACATCATCTGTTCCACACACAAACACAACATTACAAATTCATATTAACCGTTTAACAAACTTATTCTCAAAATATTGCCAGATTTGATTTCTTTATTAACGCCACATTTTCTCTGTGATGTCCAGGAATGCAACATAATATATACCTAAACTGTGATTTCAGTATTCTGGTACTCACTCCTGGGCATCTTCATTATACATCACATAAATTCAAGATATAATAATGTATGCCAGATTTACTAGTTAGGCTAATTCAGTCTCCAAATGGTCTGAATAGTTAATTAGCTTGAACAAATTGATTTGTTTGCGATAACTGTGTGCTCCAGGTTAGACTGGGAAGGGCAGATAAATCAAAAAGGGCATAAAAAAACAGCAAGGTTATCAGCACGTCAGCAACTGGTTAATGCAAATGGTACAGAGACCTGGGGTGGCCAAATGATTGTTTAATGTGGCAGAGACACTAAGTTCAGAAAATCAACGCTGGCACAAGATTTAATTTTATTTGTGTTAAATATGATATTTCAAGCCCTTAAATGAATGAAATCTTGAATGAAAGTGTTGGATTGTTTTTGCTTGTCTAAAGAAACAGTTCAGAGATAACAAATCATGAATGTACCTCTTTAAAGTAACGCTGCATAAGTGCCAGTCTAACATCGCTAATCGCCCCACACGTGTCCTCAGGGAAGATCCTCTCGTCATCACTTGTAGGGAGCTGCTTTGCCTGATCGCTACAGCAACGGTGCCCTAATACTGAAACCAGGCACACACGCACAGACATTACATGAATAACAACTCTATGTTAATTGTTTTTGGCATTACCATTTATGGAAGGCATCATTTCATTTGCATACTGTAATGAAGTACCATGTCAATGTCAAAACTGTGACAGCCATCAGACTGTCTGAACAGCAACAGCATTTTCGTACATTCTCCTCATTTATATCACACTGTAAATGATCAACCAAGTTAACAGGTGGGACAAAAATAATGTTGCTGATGATCTCTCTGTAATGTCCATTACCCACCTGTTTTGCTTTGACACAAAGTCTTGCTAAGGTAATACCAGAGGACACAATTTTGACCTTGACGGCATGCATTTCACACATGCAATACCGTACATCATTTTGCGGTGGTAATTACTAACAAAACAAGCTATTTGTTTTCATGAAACTGAAAGAGAGATTCCTGTGTCCACATCAGCATGGCAGGAATTACTCTACAGAAGCTGGAGCCTGTTCGAGGATCAACACGTATGATGAATGAAGCAATTAAAATGCTGCTGTCTAAGTGGTGTCATTAAAAGAAGTGGTGCAATGTGCCCAGGCTCAGGTGCTGCAAATAAATGGGGCTGTTTAATAGACGCTATAACAGCACTGTGCTGCGCAACAGTAAGAGATTACAGACTGCCTATAAAATGATTCACTTGTTGACAGGAACCTGTAATTCTAAAGATTAAATTTAGCAGAGGGGCTGATATTTGACAGCAGAATGAACAGGAAATAAGAAATGTGAGAAAAAATAAAACATAAGCAATAAGCGTATGGTGCTTTTGTTTACCTGAGGATGCCTGTAGTAGCACCACCAGTCCCGTAGGTCTGTCATCGGTCGAGGGGCCGCTCTGGCCGCATATTACACAGTCATAGAGAACCTCAGAGTCAAGAGGCTCGACTGAGCTCACGTCCATTGCTGCCTCCACTTCAGGACATTCTACGAGCAAACAAACAAAAGGTGCTCAAAACACAGATGTGGTTCATACTTTTATCCAGCAACAGTGAAGTGGCAGACAAATCCATACACTTAAAAAAAAATATATATATATATACAAACAAACAAAGATGGACAGTGGCTTGATCATGAGTGATTTCTAAATAGACCACATGGCGTTTGTAGTTCATAAAGAGAGTGAAATAACGACCCCAGTAAGGATAAAAGCCAAGGCGATGAATCAATGCGAAAAGGAACAGGAGTTCATTTATTTTGCATCTGATTCTAAAATCCCACAGTGATTAAAATGGGAGCAGGCAGCTGTGTGGCACTGATCAAATGGTGTGTGAAATACAGCACAGCCACCAGTGCCCAGAAAGGAATTGGAAGAACTCCAGCAATCAGAAATTCACACCACTGTTCATTTAGATCAATTGTGAATTTGCCAGGAGCAAACAAACAGCACCAATGAAAGCAGGGGAGAGGATAGGGGCCAAAATCGAATCACTGAACATGAGTTACAAGAGGGGTAGATTGGTAGTAGTTAATTATCTAAATTATGAGGATGCCATTGCTTTTCTGCCCTCTCTTGCTTAAATTAACAGATGGCGGAAGTTTGGCCAGCCATGTGTAAACAAAAGAACATTAGACGTAATGTACTGGAGAAAAGCTCTGTTATTTGGACAATATTTGAAGCTGCCTAACAGACTATTGTTTGAGAAGGTCATCTGATTTTCTTCATTAAAGCATACTGTGCACAACAGTGTGCAGACTATTAAAACACAAAAAGGCTTGATATACTGTTAAGAATCTGATAAAAACACACAGTCAAGCACAGACCTTGCAGAGGTCCATGCACATTACTTTACTGCTCTGTTATAAACAGTTCTTCCTTCACCAGCCTGTCTAATGCCCTGTGTTAATAGTTATATTTGTTGTAACGCAACTGCTAAACACAATTTAATGTTGTGGAACATCTGTAAAACAAGTTGAAGATTAATGATAAATGGATAAAGGATGATGGGTCATTACAATAAATAAAATAAATAAAAATGGTTAGTGTTGCAAAATTGCTATGAAAAATACAATAAAATTAACATCAATGATCAACACATTACATTAGAGAATATTAAACCACACTGTTATCATTAATATTATTATTAGCCTTATAAAAACACACCCCGTCATGTTTTATTCCTTACCTACAATATATGGCCATATGTATGTGGAAACACAGAGCTGTACATAAGGTCTTTGTATGCTGTAGTACTAAGATTTCCCTTCACTGGAGCCAAACTTATTCCAACATGGCAGTGCTCCTGTGCATAAAGCAAGATTTATGAAAACCAAGGTTGGGGTGGAAGAACTTAAGTTCCCTGCTCAAGAGCCCTAACCTCAACCCATTAAGCACCTTTAGGATAAACTGGAACACTGACTGCACCCCAAACCTCCTCACTGGACATCAGTTCCTGACCTCACTACAAGTCTACACAGCCACACTCCAACATCTAGAAGAAAGCCTTCCCAGAAGAGTGAAGGTTATTATAACAGCAAAGGATGAATAAATCTGGAATGGGATTTTCCAAAAGCATGTAGGAGTGTGATGGTCAGGTATCCACAAACGTTTGGCCATAGAGTGCATCATATTAGCCCTAGTAGTATAACTCCTTGATGTACAATCCCTCTTTTCTATGATAAAGACAGCCCAATATTAATATGTTTATCAGCAAACACAAATCAAATCTCAGCAAATCATTCTAAAATACAATAGAATGTAAGCATTTATTCTAACATCTAATGGAGAAGCAAGCTGTACACCTTTCACCATATCAAAACAGCAAGCAATACCATCGTTATATATTGTGTTTTCATCCAGAACAGCACTGTAACCTTTTTGTGAACACTGTTCAACTTGTGTATGCATCCTTCACATCTCGTACTTTCCACTATTTTCATGACCTCCATCTCTGAAGATTAATTACTTTTTCAAAATGTTAGAGTGTGTTCAATTCAATTATAACATAGGGCAACAAATGCCAGTGTGTTTGGATTGATTTATCGCTTTAGGGGGCAAGACAGATGGGAAAAAATGTTTTGTTTGGAAGTCAGTGTGACAGTATGGGCCTGGGGCAATCTCACAAAAAGCCATTTCTGAAGGGGCACAAACACACACACACGTACATGCACACACACACACACACACACACACACACAGCGCAGAACAAGCCTTATCAAAAGACCAAATGTGCAGATTCAGAGAACATTTGATTATTCTAATTCATTCAGAGAACTGTACACGATCACAATAGTGGAGGAAATAAATTCTCTTAACAGCATACTGATGCGTGTGTTTGGGGTGGGGTCCGGTAAAATTTCTGAAGGTAAATGCAATCGTCAGCTCACATTTCTTTTCGTTTCTTTTCTAATATAAAGAGAGTACAACAACCACTGTTGCATAGAGTGTGTAAAGATCATTTGTACAGATGTGCTTGATCAAGTCACCTTAAATTCATTCATTCATTCATTCATTCATTGTCTAACGCTTATCCGATCTATTCTCAGGTCACGGGGAGCCTGTGCCCATCTCAGGCGTCATTGGGCATCAAGGCAGGATACACCCTGGACGGAGTGCCAACCCATTGTAGGACACACACTCACACACACACACTCACACACACACTCACACACTCACACACACTCTCACACTCTCACACTCTCACACACTCACACACACTCACACACTCACACACTCACACACTCACACACTCACACTCTCACACTCTCACACACTCTCACACACTCTCACACACTCTCACACACTCTCACACACTCTCACACTCTCACACACACTCTCACACACTCTCACACACTCACACACACTCACACACACTCACACACACTCACACACACTCACACACACTCTCACACACTCACACACACTCACACACACTCACACACACTCACACACTACGGACAATTTAGAGATGCCAATCAACCTACAATGCATGTCTTTGGACCGGGGGAGGAAACCGGAGTACCCGGAGGAAACCCGTGAGGCACGGGGAGAACATGCAAACTCCACACACACACACACACACACACACGGCGGAGGTGGGAATTGAACCCCCAACCCTGGAGGTGTGAGGCAAACGTGCTAACCACCAAGCCACCGTGTCCCCCCACCTTAGTAAATTTCCATCTCAAATATTGATTTTCAGTGACCTTTTCTGTCAGTCTGGTGGAGAAAAGCTGTTTGAGTAGCTATTTTTCATTCCAGTAAGATAGAAAGGACATACACCCAGTGGGTCAATGTCAGACCGTGCACCAGCAAGGATACTAAAGTCAATTTAGAATGTTCTCTTGATAAACCCATTAATGCATAAATATGTGCAAGAATTAACAGTTACTCCACATGTTTGTGCTTTACCTGCCTAATTACATGTGATTTCACTCATCAAATAATGATCAGACAAAGGGTGGCATTGTAGCAGTACACCAAGTCACCTGGGCAGGAAATGAGACATACTGGATTCTGTGACCATATGAGGATCAAGGAAAGCAAAAAGCACATCTTCCTAGTTAAAGAATGACCACCTGCATCTCTCCAGAATCTTGGAAATTCTCCACACACAAGTTTACAAATAGAAAATAAGCCCACATTTGCATATCAGTGGTAATTCACCGTGCATGTCAAGACATATCTGTTGCTGTGTTATATACTCTGTACTCCCTATACCATTATGCAGTTATATTTAGGGCTTCTAGGTGCTGAAAACCAACATTATTCATCCCTTAACAACACCACATGAGGTCAGTCCCTCTGTGTCTACAGTACTGTTAGCACTCTGATCTGCTGTCCCCTCAACCAAAGAGCTGTTTCCCCTGAGAAAGACATACACACACAGTCACAAACACGCTAACTAGGCCTGGGAAGCTATAGTAAGTGTGACCTTGCTAGCTTACCCTCCCCCTCCCCCAATGAAGCAATCTCCTTTAAGGACTTGCTGTAAGTTTATGGTGTCTGCAAACATATACGATTGTTACTGTGGAGCAAGATGGGAACAGGGTACATTCAAATTTAGGTCAAGCAGACTGAAATAATCCATCATTCATATATAACTTAAGGGGGCATGTTTTTACAACTGGACACTTGGACTGACTTTCAAAGCACCAATACTAGAGTAATTGCTATGCTTACCAACATCCATGGCTGTCTCCATGAAGCTTTTCTGCCTGGAGGCAAATTCAGCCAGTAGCTTCTGCTGTCTCTCCCTGGCCCTCTGCCGCCTGAGACCGTGCAGAAGAGAAAATGTGAGAGGAGTTAATAAAACATACATCAATAAACCCAAATAAAGCATCTAATTTTAAAGGCAGCAATGACCAGATCAGATGCAACACAGTGTACAGCAGATACAGATTGTACATATACATTTTCCCTGATTGCTGTCTGCAAATTATGCTTGATAGGGCATGATATGCATTTGCCTCCCATCATTAGCCCTCCTCCTAGATATACAGCTGCTAATCATGCTCAGTAAGAGATACCTAAATGTCACTGTATCGCTACTCTCTACACTCTGAGGCAGCCAAACAGAGTAGCTTAATAAAAAGGACATAAAGTAGTGCAGACAGGAACGATACACTTCAGTTCCCGCCACTGACCGCATCAGGGACAAAGACGTGACACTGAAAAATGCATGGTCCAATGCCATGCCCAAGCATCGTTCCCATGGTAACCATCAGCTAAAGTGTAGGTGTGTAATTTGTCTTGACTTACAGGTGGCACCTTCCCCATAATAACAGGTGCTAATGGAAGCCTTATAGGCTGTTCCATCACCAAGGGAAAATCAGACAGAGCTTCTATCCACTAAAATCTAGCAGATCAATTGAAGACAGGGCTGAGAACAATAGAGCAACAGCAGAATCATGAAGAATAAATGGTGCAATTATTACCACATTTCTACCAAAACCATGAAGTCTGACACATGCATACCAAGGGCCAATACAAATGGAGATGATGGTATGCCAAGAACAGGAAATCTAATAGATACACTAATACATTATTATACTAATAAATATTAACAAGAATGTTATAATATGCCAGCACAGACAATGTGACATATCAAGCTACATGGCTGGAACTAACATTAAAAACAGCAATTTTAAACTCAAACACACAGACGCGTACACCCCGATATACACTGATACACACTCACCTCTCCTCTTTATCCATGCTCTTTTTGTCTCCTGGACTGTTCTTTTTAGGAGGCACAGGTGGACACACTTTGCCACAAATCTCTTGCAGGCATCTCTTGCTATGTCTGCTGCGTGATGCTGCTTTGGCCAGGATCCTCTCGATGGCAGTGATGCCATCTCCATGTGTATGGTGTGCTGGCTCGGCCTCCTCCAGCCAGCTCGGAGTCAATGAGTTCTGCTTGGCTGACAATTTCTGGTGCAGTTTAACCAGCAGGGACAACATGCTCTCGCGTATCTCTAGAATCTCAGTGACCATCTGTGGAGGAGAGCCTGGGGGAAGCCACCGCGAAGACGACTTTGGCCTCACAGCCTGGTTCGCTTCGTGGTTATTGCGGTTTATTATCTCCTGGAACTTCCTCCTGCGCTCTGCCACCAGACTGAACAACTGAGCCTCACGCAAGTTCTGATGGAGAGACAAACAGTACAAACATGAGAGGATAGAAAAAATAGACATTCCCTCAAATGAAAATAATGTTTAAATGAAAGCAGGCCAGAGGTAAAAACAGCAAGCATGATGCTTTTCTTTTCAGTCACCATCAAGAGTTGGTTGAATTAGCTGCCCAGATTATTTACAGAAGAATAACAATGAGAAAATACTCCAACCAGGAATCGGTAATATGGTAACAAATCCATTATCCTACATTTTAAAGGTATGGGTCAATTGCCTGTGAAAATATTAACTGTGCTGAATATGGTTACCCTCTTTGTCAAAGGGGACATGCGGCGAGACCATCAATTAGATAATCGTGCCTACAGAATCAAGCCTAAACTGACAGATGGGGGGGGGGGGGGGGGGGGACTGCCGTAAATGTCAAGTAAAAAAAACTACCAGACATACATATATACCTAGGTGAATATGTATCACAGACACTAAAATAGGATATGGACACAAATACTTGATCAAGGAATAAATAGTTAAATTTGAATTAGGTGCATACTGTATTGTTGCATAGAAAAGTGCTTAGTCATACTCATCCCTTAATCTCTTCACTCTGAATCAAACTCTGTTTGCACCCCACTGAGAGTTACATGAGGCAATGTCCTATCATATGTCCTGTCCTAAATCTCCGAGCAGGTACCAGAGTCTGGAAAAATAACCCCCCTAACCCCCATTAAATCCAACAGTGCTAATGTGTGTGTGTGTGTGTGTGTATATATTATATATATATATATATATATATATATATATATATATATATATATATATATATATATATATATATATATATATATATATATATATATATATATTTTTTTTTTTTTTTTTTTAAACAAAAACAAAAAACAAACAAAAACATGGTCAGTCCCTTGATTGCAGGTTACAACTGCAACACACGTCACAGATCCCTCAGAAACACATCCATCAATCTCACATGCCAAAAACCTATTTGCTCAACATTAAACATGTAATTAGTTTGCCACACTGCAAAGGCATCAGCCATGAAACTCCAGAAGGCAACCACACAAGCACTGACAACACTTCACAATTACAGAAAGGCAGAACACAGACACTGCAGAAACACATTGCACATGACAAGTACTGCAGCTCCAACACATCATTAGACATAATGTAATAAACAACATGCATGTTTATTACACCATTTGTTGTAATAAACCCTTTAAAAGGAGACGAGGAACATCTTTTTTTTTTCTTTTAAATGTGACTGGAACATCACTAGATGCTCAGTCTTTGCATCCAGAGAGTTCAAGCTTGCACTTGGCTCACACATCTCGCTCCCAATCACTTGTTTTACATTTCCAAACAATCCAAATCATTCCCAAATTCCAGCCAGTCATTTCCAAAGCCAGCTACCTCTCTCCAATTCCCTGTCAGCCTTCTGGAGCTCTGTGGAATGAAAGTGAGCGATACCATTTAAAACAGACTTAAAACATGCCACAGACATTTTATTATTTACACCAAGGGTTCTCAAACACCTAGAGCCAGAGACCCCTTTAACTGTAAAATATATTCCATGGACCTAATTAGTACACATTTATTTTACAAACGATGATTCAAATCTTGGGCTCATTTAAATATGTACTAATATTTAATAATTACAAAAATAATAATATTGTGCATATAATTGCCTGTTTACTGGAGCCTTGGAGCTTTTTTATTCCTTTAATTCACAGAATACATTTTTATTAAAATAATCAGATTCAATTCAAAGGATCAATCAAACATGTTAATAAGTCTAATAAACAATAAATGAAATAAAAAGACAAAGTTTTGTACTGGTGTGATTTTACACCACTGCTACAAAATCATGGAGCCCCTGGCTATACTGCACTGAAGGTCTTTGGACTTCAATAACCACTGATTCACAAAAACAAACAATATTTTAAAGACAACCGGTTGTTTAGCATAAAATTAATAACAATCTATGCTGTTATTATATAGGAAAAGACTTAAAGACCTTTAGTTATAACAAGTTTTGCAGTAACAGCCAGAGGAGAATTTGTCTAGCTGACCTGTCCAAAGGTTGATGCATCAGTGCTGGTGCTGGGAGGGGTCTCTCGCTGCCTTTCCCTCTCTCTCTCCCGTTCCCTTTTTCTCTCCACCTCCGGAGCCGTCTCAGGAACTCGCACCCGTACAAAGTTAATGACATGGTGCAGATTGGAGAGCAGGCTGGTGCCAGGGAACCAGCTGTCATGGCAGTGTTCCTCAATACACGGTTCCTTCAGCAGAAAAAAAGTATTATTATTTAAAAAAAAATTTTTAAGTAAATAAATAATTATTAAAAAAAAAAAGAAATACATTTTTCAAGCATAAAGCACATGTACCTTCTCTAAACTCTAAAAAAATACAAAGGAATAAATAAATAAATAAATCCTTGTGTCTCTGGATTAAGATCTGTGAATTACATTTAATGTAATCTGGCATTTATACAGTAAGCAGGAATAACGAGCCTCATCACTGTTAATCCAAGAAGTACATTTAGTCCATGTCCATCAGTGACTGCTATATTTTTGGGATGAAGGTAAACTATCTGAACATAAATTATGCTGAGAAAGTGATGGTGATGCATGTGAAAATGTCATTTTAATTTCTATTCTAGCACAAACGGTATAAAAGCCTAGTAAAACACCCCCGAAAATAATTCTGTATCCAAATTTACTGCTTATCTCAAATGAATACACCAAATATGAAGAGGCTTTAGGCTGGTAATGACTCTACATAAAAGAACATCTGTGCCATGAGCTCTGGGAAAAGGTCAAGAACAATGCTTTCACAAATTTCAGGCTACAGCAGAAGAGCCACTCACTTCATCCTCTTTATCCTCTTGTGCATGGTTGTCCAAACCCAGCTCAACCAAATACAGCACCATACACAGCACATGCTCCGACATGTTCTGATGGTCCATCCAGATCTAAACAAGCCAGGGGAAAAAAAAACAAAACAAAACAAAATCAATAATGAGTGTCTTACCTATTAACTACTGATTAATAATCATTAAAACATAATTCAATTACAATAATACATGAATGTAATTAAAAGATAAGCACCTTGTACAACAGGGTAAAGATGACGATATGCAGAGTTTTGCAGTGCAGCAGACGCACTAGTCCTCTATAGCATGGGTGCAGGGGCGTCCTTTCCTTATATGGAGGCCATGGGTTACCAGTGTGAATACCTGACTGCTTCAAACTGCATTCAGAACACAACGTACTGCTCAGTATGGATCAGTAGTTAAAGGCTACTGAAAGAGAACTGAAAGATCATTCAACATAGGGCAAAGAAAATCACTGAACCTAAAAAAAAAAAAAAAAAAAAAAAAAAGTGATGAATAAATGACTTTCTGCAGCAGTGCCCCTGATAGAACCTTTACTAAATGTAAACTTAGGCTTCATTAATTGATGGCAAAACAATTTACTAATTTAACAATACATCTAAACAATTTATCAAATGTATTAATATATTAAACAGAGGTATAAATGGTTTTTAAAAGTCATTGATTTCATATAAGCAAGGAGGGGTGTGGGATATGAAACATTTTGCTCCCCGACAGGTAATCTATCATTGTGTAGGACATAGAGCTAGTCTCAGTCCGGCAATACGTTACCCCCACCCCACCCAAAAAACCCCCAAAACAGACATTGTTCTACTAGCAGCAACTCATATTGGTGCTAATACTGAGGCAAGTCATTCCCGGGCAGGGAGCTAACCCAGCCACTGAAGAGTTCACTCTCAGTGCCGGTCCCAAGCCCGGGTTAAATGGGAGGGTTGTGTCAGGAAGGGTGTCCGGCATAAAACCTGTGCCAAATCGAAACATGGGGACCAAATGATCTGCAGTGGCGACTCCAAATAGGGAGCAGCCGAAAGAACAACAACATTGAGGCAAGTCATATTTGGTCTAGAGAGAAGTATGCTATTTAGCATGTTCATTAGAAGACACACTCTCTTCCAACCACAGGTAGGCATTTCTTTAGCTTTAAATTGCAATACAATTTATAAAAAAAATAAATCTAATATGAAATAAAATACATAAATAAAGAAAAATAAAAAAAAAACAAAAAAAAAAAACACCCTGACCAGCTGCAGAATGTCATTTTGAATTTGGAGAGTTCTCATCATGCTGGGATCTATAGGAAATTAACCTTGCCTTATCTCCTGAACCTAGACCTTTGCATTTGTCTTCAGGAGACTCTAAACTGGCTTTAATACAGCGGGACTCACCCTGCCCTATTAGACCTTAGACTTGATCTATTGATTGCTCCTGCCCTGGCTCTAATTGGAGGCACCTGTATCAGGCACTAGAACTCACATGCACATCTTTTCAAGGGCAAAATAAGTGTAGAGGCCATGTCCTCTGGATCACATTTTAACAGAAGATGCAGAGATCATAGGGAGCAAGTGATTTATCATGATGGAACAAAAGTCTGTAATATACCCAGGGATCAAAGCTATAACAACAGTCATCAGCTAATAATAATCAAGAACCTTTCTTATGGAGAATGGAAGAGGTCACTCACAAAGCTGAGTATCTGTCCATCGCTGACTGGACATCTCGCCGGTAAACTGTGCGCAGGATCACCATGATGGGGTCAAACTCTTTCTCCCAGACTTCCGCTAAACAAATGCAGCAAAACACCATAAATCACCTTCAACATATGTCTGGACATTATGGCAAGAATTATTGCATCACTGGCAGCATAGAGGTTTCAGCAATGAAACAGGAGTGCCATCATGAGGCCGATGGGAGAAACACAAATCAATAGGCTCATAGGAGTTTCTAAAAACCTTACTAGACATGAATGACATTTATTATTTCTATTATTGACTTTCAAATGCAACTGGATACTGAAAGAAATTTCTGTGTAAGAATATGCAAGTGTAACATAGCCTACTTTCTGCTTAGGCATGCACAAATAATTTCTTAAACAGAATATACAGATCAGCCATAAGATTTAAGCCACTTGCCTAATAATAGGTAGGTCCCCTTTGTGCCACCAAAACGGCTCTGACTTGTCAAAGTATGGACTTCACAAGACCTTTGAAGGTTTGCAGTAGTATCTGGCACAAATATGCTATGAGCATATCTTTTAATCCTGCAAGATAAGGCTTTCATGGATCGAGCTTGTTTGTCCTGCACACCACACGGATGCTTGATTGGATAGAGATCAAGTCAACACCCTGAAACCATATGTCACGTCTCAAACCACTCCTGGGAAATATTTGCCGTGTGGCAAGGCATATCATCTCTGCCATTAGGGAATACAATTGCCATGAAGGGGTATACTTGGTCTTCAGCAATGTTTTGGTAGGTGGTACTCGTCAAAGTAACAGCCACATGAATGCCAAACATTGCCCAGAGCATCACACTGCCTCCGCCAACTTGCCTTCTTCCCAAAGTGCATCCTGCTATGTCTTCCCCAGGTAAGTGATGCACCCCCCACCATGCACCTGGGCAACCATGACCCTATCACCGCTTCACTATCGTTTCTTGGGCCACTTTTTGCAGGTACTAACCACTGGAACCAGAAACACCCTACAAGTCGTGCTGCTTTGGAGATGCTCTGGTCCAATCCACAACTTGCCAAAGTTGCTCAGATCATTATGCTGGCCCATTTTTCCTGCTTCCAACATATCAACTTTGAGAACTGACAGTTCACTTGCGGCCTAATATAGCCCACTCCTTGACAGGTGCCACTGTAATGAGATGTTACTCACCTATCAGTGGTTTAAATGCTATGGCTGATCAGTGTATGTACAATATTTAAATGTGTTCTGTATAATTTGTCGGCTCTTTCCAAAGCTTTTCCTTGCACTACCCATGAGTTCATGATGAAACACAAAACAAAGATGCACAATTAACATGCACAGTATAAGATATATATATGGTCAGCAGAGATGGTCGTTCACCTTTAGGCGTGTACATGCCCTGCTGCATGGAGCCACCAGGCTCAGACACTGGAGCTTTAAAATCAGCCACAGCAGATAGCATCTCCTCAAAGCTACAACTTCCAGGTACTATCCCACTCTTAGGATTGGGGTTCTCTGGGATTTGCAATATTTGTTAAGGAGCAGCACAAAAAAAATAAAAAAAATAGTATTATAAAAAAACAACATGAAAACATAATAGTGCATAAGTTGTGCAGGGAGAATACAAGCTAAATTTAAAACAGAAAGCACAGAGTTTGATTTATTTTACATTTAGCAGTTTTAATCTTCTCTCTGTGTGATTGTATACTGTACTGAACACAGTGCCACTATTTGGTATCACCCAGAAGAGGATCTGGGTGATTCTGGCTCATCTCAAGTTTTCTTCATTTATATGGCAAAGGTCACCTCTGGCTTTCTCTTTAAGCATTTAAATGTATCTCAAGATTTTGATCCAGGTTTGATAATCCTCAATAACTATACACATTTCATCATTAAATCTGAGGAAGAGCAAGCAGTAAAGGATATAAGGTCAAGAAGAGAGCTGTGTGTGCGGTCATTCATACACAACTGTGACACCATCTCTGCCCTCAGTATCTCATCATCAGTCATGCCTATTGGTGGAAAAAAAGGGTGAGAAATCACTAGCATGTAGGTATGTAAACTGTTATTCGTTGCATTTTATAAAATACAGTCGAATCTAGTTTCCATGAGCAAACATATATCCTTATTTTAATTAAATAAAATGCGAAAGAAATTAACACAACACTGAAAAGCAAAAAGTCAAAGTAAATCCTCTTTGCCATGTTTTAGTGTTGACATTATGTAATTAACCTCAGAAATGTGGGATGATCTCTAAGGGTCTTTGAACAGGCTTCCATGGTGCTACTTGTAAATATATATTACTCACCTGAAGGACTAACAAACTAATTTAGACCCAAGTCTGCACACGTCTTCATGTTTACAAATCCAAGTCATCACTAAACCCCATTACCTACATTTTTATACATGGATCCAGCCTGCATACTATTTTTTATTGTAACTCATAGCCTGTTACATTATTTACAGATATACATACATATATGTGACGTGAAATAAGAAAACGGATGAATAAGAATAACAGTTAGACTTTTTTTTTTATTTTTATAAAAACACACAGAAAACACTAGTGTGTACCAACCTAGGTGTATGCGGAGGCTGCACAATATGACGAGGAACGTGAGTGCCCCCTCTAACATGGGTCTTTCCTGCTCTGCATCCAGCACTGCATTCTGGTGTTGTGATGCCATGGTCAACAAGTCCACTACTTTAAACCTGACATCCAAGCATCAAAACACTATTAACTGGAATTGAATATGTGTAAGAATTTCATTTCAATAGAAAATGTACTATCTTGCAAACAGACGACAGAATATTAAGTATGAGATCCATGTTTGACAACAAAATATTGTTGACATTGACATTGGGTGATAAAGCAGAATGAGCAGTGACATGTCATGGTAGTGGAAGTATCTGAGCCACACCTCTCAAACACTGAAGAAATAAAGTAGTCTGGATCTAGTCGTGATGCACACACCTGGGGAAAAAAAAATAAAGCAGAGAATAATCTCACTGTTACCGGTTTGTTGTGTGAACAGTGACTGAATTGCAGGACACAAGCAGAAAAATAAATTGGTTTTGATTTTATCCCTAAATGTCACATAAAAGATATCTCCTCACTATAACCATCTCATTTATTGGACAATATTTAGCTATAGTTAAGACATAACAGCTCTATACACTTACCTCATCAAACCAAAAGCTAGTATGCTTTGTCTGTCTTTATTTAACAACTAAAACAGTCCACCATCACTTCACGCCTTCATGACAGTTTTAACAGCACTTTATTTTATCCAAAAAACAGCCTGCAGTGTTTCATACAGAGTGGCTACCTCCTGAGCACTTTGCAGCCATGTTACACGGCATTCCAAGTACAATAACACTATGATATGCCACAATAGCACCATGCTGTAGCACAGATCTCAGCAACAATTCATGTTTAAAGCCCCCCTCACACATATTGAATGTCTGATTTCCAACATTTTACCGAGAAATGTTTGTTAATAACAGTGTTTTAATATGAGCAATTATAACGTAATACCTGTAACAGGAAGATGTCTGGGTCAATCATAGAGTTGCAGAAGTGAGACTGGACATATGTCATAGCCTGTCCTTTAATCTGTAATCCATTCCTCACCCACATGTTGCTGTGAATCTCAGACAGACATGCCTACACACATACACAAACACATCGCAATCAGTTAATGAACTTTCAAAACAGCCCTGACATCACATTACAAAAGGTGAAGCTGTTCTACTGTGCCCAAGTTTACACACTGCCTTACTTTTAATTGGTCACAATGAGCACATGTGACATGAAAGAATCTAAAGATGCCATGAGGACATCATCCAGCATGACCGGTTTGGCGATGGGTCAGTGATGGTCTGGGGAGGAATACCCTCGGAGAGTCATACAAACCACCACATGCTAGCCAATGGTATCCTTACTACTGTTAAATACTGTGGTGAAATCCTCAGAGCCATTGTCAGACCTTCCACTTCCAGGGTTCCTCCTGGTGCATGTCTTTACCCAACCTCACATGGTTAGAGTGTGCAGGCAGTTTCTGGATGATGAAGGCACTGATTACATTGAATGGCCTTCACATTCCCCAAACCTGAAATCATTTGAGAACCACTAGGATGTTCTGTGTCGGAGCATCTAAAGCCGGCAAGTAGCACCACAGACTGCCCTGGAGCTCACCGATGCCCTAAACCAGGTCTGGGATGAGATCCCCCCGGACATCATTCACCATCTCATCAGACGTTGTCGGGAGTGCATACAGGCACGTGGGGGCCACACACACTACTGACTTATTATGAGTTGCTGTAATGAAATTCATGCATTTTGGCTTAGCCTGTAATACAATGTTTTTTACTTTGATTTTGCAGTGTGATTTATGAATCCAGCCCTCAATGGGTTAAAGATATTGGTTTCCTTTTGACCCTTGTCACATCATTTTGTTTTCAACAAAACAATGTATACAAGTAAAGATTTTCAATATTTTGTTCATAGAGATCCAAAGTGTGATTTAAGTGTTCCTTTAATTTTTGAGCAGTATACATTTCTTAAAGAAGCCCCAGTAAGTCGTGCATTTTTTCTGGCTTGTTTTCTTCTGATCTGCACATAAACACTTGTTTAGTTGTGAT
The DNA here is from genome assembly GCA_033459395.1 of Hemibagrus guttatus. Classification (NCBI taxonomy): domain Eukaryota; kingdom Metazoa; phylum Chordata; class Actinopteri; order Siluriformes; family Bagridae; genus Hemibagrus; species Hemibagrus guttatus. The sequence continues at coordinate 15,643,510 of JAUCMX010000006.1, forward strand.
CATTATTTAATTGTGGTTAAGTCAGTTACGCAGAAAAATAGTGTATTTAACACAAATCATCTGTTTTTCTACTATGTAACTTCCATCACTGGTGTGACCATTTTAATAACCACAATACAGGAATAGTAAAATTTCATACTCTAGCAACCGACATACCCAACACCTCATACTCTAGCATACCTAATATTTCTTTATTTCTGTGAGGTTCCCCTTTGGGACACCCCTCTCTCTTAATACAGAGATAATAAAGTCTATCTCTACAGCGGGCAATTATTAAAGAAGATTTTCTTGTAAAAAATGAAGTCATTAGTATACAGCTTTGTGTAATGTCAAGATCACAAAAAAAAACATTAACTGTGGGCTTTTCTTCTAAATTGTCACTCAGTAGTATTAAGAGCGAGAGTGCAGACCTTCCTGCTGGGCATCTAATCAAGCTTTGTATCCATCCAGCTCCCAGTGTTAAGTTACCTGTATCTGAAGAGGATGCACCATAATCTTCATCAGCATTTCCTGATCAGGGAGGAGACTGTCCAAGTCCAGCCCCTGACATTTCACCCCCTGAACCAAATCAGAAACATGGATCAAATCCAATTTTCTAAAAGCCTGTTCAAAAAATCTAATTCAAGAAACAAATTTAATAAAAGTTAAAGTCATGCGTCACCTGTATGCAAGTACTGAATAAGTTCAACGTTATTACCTTGCTAAGGAACATGGCATAATAGCGGTGTAATGGCAAATGAAACGTTATCTGATTGGGAGCAGGCTAATATAGAGAAGAGAGAGAGAGAGAGAGCAAGAGAGAATCAACATCCAGACCTGTGCACAAATAGGCCAAAACATCAAGGATGCACATGAATGGCACAAAACATAAAATGTTGTACCTCATCAACAAAGCCAATTGCGTCAAACCATATCTGTAAGGTTTCCAGACAGTAGCGTGCCACTGTTTTGGTGTACTCCTGTGTTTCCTGTCAACAAATCAAAAATCCCACAAACATCCTGAAAACCTCATAGTTTCACTTCTGACTTTTGTCAGTGTGCATCACCAAGTTGATTATTATGTAAGGACTGGCTTATTACAAATGATTTAGCAAGTTTCTGTCAGGGAGCTGAACACCCTCTAAAATAAAAAGCCTAATATGCATTTATATAGAGCAAGTGGATCCAATCGGGACGTTACTTTGACTTTGCAGTGTGTGAGCAGTCCCCACATGGGCTGAGCACAAGCCTCGAGTTCAGCAGCAAAAGCCGCATAGTATGTCTGTGATTCAAACTCCACATGCTCGTTCAGCTCCCTCTTGTTAAGATTCATTCCTGAAAAGAAAGATAATTAAGAAAAATAGCATATTAGTCCATTATCTTGAAGCACTACAAATAATATGGGATTGGGGTAAGCTTAAAACAATGAGTAAAAACAAACATGTAGAACAGATGGAAAAGCCTCCAAGTAAATGAATAAATATAGATGTTCCTTTTCTGTTAAAATTCAAGTATTATTTTATTATACAGATTTAGTTCAGTTCACAAAAACAAATAAAAAAAAACCTGTCACAGTAACAAAAATGAAACTGCAAAACCAGTGAAACTGACCTTGAAAAAAGGAGACAAAGCTCATCCAGAGCATGAGCAGCGAGTGATCCTCCAGAAAACGCTTGGCTACACTTTGGTGAGAGAGAATATTAATAAAGTCACTAACTAAAGGCCAGTAGGTGTTGTTCTTCAACAAGGCTTCGCCACAGTTCACCACCACGTGACGATTGTTCTCTTCATCTACAACATAAGAAAAAGTGCACTTTAACTATGTAAGAGCTACAAGGTGAAAAGCTATTTTGACTGATTTAATAAGTCCTGCACTTTCACAGTTTTTTTTTTTTTTTTTTTTTTTTGACATGTGGTAGCCTGGAAGAACTCTTCACAGAGTGGAAATTTTACATTTTCTAGATCCCTACAAAAAAAAAGTGTTTGCCTAAACTGAAATACATTTCTCTGGCACGCAACTCAAACAGATGCAAAGTTTTGAGAGCCAGTTGCCTTTTGACAGCCGGTAGCTTACTCGTGAATTGATTAGACTTGCAAAAACCTGATCAAAGCGTGACATTCACTCTGTGAGGAGATCAAACTTAGCTTGCAAGGTTTTAGTCATCTTCTAGCAGACTGTGTTTTTGATAAACTGACTCCTGGCCAACATGACCTTTGCAGCTTCGTAGCGGCTTTTTGGCAGCTTAATAAAATTAAACCACAACATTTGATGTGTTTTCCCAGACTGCCATGCATTTAACTAGTCTTTGATACAATAAATACTATTAAAATTAAATCCTCACTGACCAAACCCTATTATCTACATGCATTATCCATTAAAGTCTTGCATCTTTTTATAGCATGTTTATAAACACTCAGTTCATACCCAAAACGCACATGCACTTTATAGGTATCAAAATAAGCACTCTCAACACCATGTATTAATAACAGCATGCGTGTTTACCTTGCAGCTCACTCTTGATAAGGCAGCTCTCCATCATGTAGAGCAGTACAGTGACCATGATGTCCAGCAGCTGGCACTCCTCAGTGACGTGACGTGCTAACTCTTCATTGCTGAACAGCTGCACGCTGATATGAACTATTCGGTTGGACATCGTGTCTGATTCATGGCTCTTCATCAGAGTCTTCATGATAAAGGCATAATGCTGGACAAACGTTTTAGTGAAAGTGATCTGGAGGAAAAGCAACCGACTTATTAACCTACCAGCCACACAGGTTCATAATACATCGTCCAACATTGTGCTGTGTAGAAGTAAACTATTGCAACAAATGTGATGCAGTAAAATAAATTTAAAACTTAATCACTTGTGTTAATTGTTCATAATAGCTCTAAATAAAGAAATAGAAATCCCAAATCGTACCTTATAGTCTTGATCTGGCAACATGTTGAGTAAAAAAGTAACCATCTTCTGTGGAAACTCATATTTAATAGTCCAAAACAATAACTCCTCTAAAAAACATTTATGTTTTAGAATGTCCATTATAGATGGATCTACAAGAAAGAAAACAATGGAATATCATAAATCTCTCTTTACAGAATTTTTTCCCCCAAAAATAAGTACAGTGTGATTAAGTAGTTCACCTTTGGTACTGCTGCTCAGCTTTACTCTTTTTCTCTGGCCTACACTCTGTCCTCCATCCTGATCCTCCTGTTTAAGAGAGATAAATAACAAATGCCTTAGATTTTCTTATACACGGGACTGGGTTTCTAAAGAAAAACTGCCTCAGCTCCTACAACACAACAGGGTATTCTCTAACAAGGGGGAGAGAAAAGAAAAAAAAAAAAAAAAAAATCAATCAATGACAGTGTGTTGTGTTGCAGTTACATCAGGAATTTGTGAATTCAACAGTGCCGTGGTGTAATCTGTACATAAAGCACATTAGAACTGTTTTACTCCTGAGAAAATTTGTTGCCTCACACCTGCTAGCTCCATAAATGTAAATCTTACCTCTTTATTTTCCTCATTTGGGCTGACTGCTGCTGTGGCACCTAAAACCAAATAAAATAAGAAAAGCACAGGACAAAAAATAATTGTATTTATTTAAAGCAAAACTATTTGAAGAATATTACATATCTGTAAATAAAACTAGCAGCCAACCGATATAAAGGAAGAGTTACCCAGTAAGCCAAGTGCTCCAGTTCCAGCCCCAGCTGAAGGATCTGCTGCCCCTGCCCCAGCCCCACTCGAACCCTTATCCTCCACAGACACTAGACCAGAATTCTTAAGTGCTGACAGGTACTTCTCATAGTTTCTCTTTGCATACACATTCTCCTCTTGGCCTGTGAAAGAGACAAAAAATCCTGAAATTTGCTTCTCTCAAGTACCTTACAACAAAAACATGGATCAATAAAACATCTTCTAAAACCACAAGACAATATACACCAAAGTTCAGATATGAGTGAATGTAGTCCAACACCAACAGCACATAAGACGTACTGTTATAAAGTCATGTGCTGTAGTAAAACTTAACTTTGCAAACAGTACTATATCTGCTAACAGCTGCTGATGTTGCCTGAACAAGCTCCTTCTGATGACTTCTTTGCAAGTAATTTACTGCATTTGGCATATATTTTCTACAATTACTTTAGATTTAGACAATAAAGCTGTGTCTCAAATGAAGTACACTATGCTCCATGTACTCTACCTACTAGTGTATGAATTTAAGAAGGGTCATGTTGTCTCAAATGGACAGTAACTAACATTTTTTACTAACCAGAAGCATAAGCTGTTTCCCAATCAATGGCAAATGATATCTAACACATTATACAACGCTACTAGCCTCAATGAATTCTATACACTGTTATCCTTTCAGTGAATATTCATTCATTCATTGTCTACCGCTCACCCTGGACGGTGCCAACCCATCGCAGGGCACACACACACACTCTCATTCTCTCACACAAATCATACACTACGGACAATTTAGAGATGCCAATCAACCTATCACGCATGTTTTTGGACTGTGGGAGGAAACCGGAGTACCCGGAGGAAACCCCCGAGGCACGGGGAGAACATGCAAACTCCACACACACAAGGCGGAGGCGGGAATCGAACCCCCAACCCTGGAGGTGTGAGGCAAATGTGCTAACCACAAAGCCACCGTGCCCCCCTTCAGTGAATATTAAGTGAGTTCATTTTTAATTTTCTGGAGGGGAAAAAATATATATAAAAAGGAGACATTTGTAAGATGTCTTGTCTGCTAGAGTGTCATTTGGCTACCTTGAACATTTTTCCTCACCCAGTGTCAGCACTTGGTAGAATGCTGCTCTTCCACTACGTATGCAAAGCAGTCACCTCCTACGCTTCGTTTTTTTTTTCCCCTTGGGGAGTTGAATGAGTGCATCATCCAGGTACTTGAAGTGCACTTCTTGTTGGAATTATCAGTGTGAACACACTGCTCACACTATTTATACTACAACATGGCATAGAGTGGTGCATAAGTATTTATAAGTGATTTGGGAAGCACCTTAAGAAATTTCGGGGGGTGTAAATGATAATGCACACTGATGCATGCCGGTGAAGAAAATATTATGGCATAAAAAAGTCATTATGAAACCCTTGGATATTTGACCATTATTGTGATCCTATTCACATGGCCTTTGCAGCACTGATATTACAGACATCTGCTATATGAAAATAAGCATACTAACAAATGTTTTTTTGTGTGCCCTGTGAGCAGTGGTGACTGACAGACAGACAAGCAGCAACAATCTCCTTTGCGTCCCTATTATTTGTATCGTACAGCATGCACATCTTGACAATTGTGTCAAGAGACAGAGTGCTGTGCTGCAAGCAGCAGTTAAAAATCAGATTGAGATTTCTCTTGTCTCAATGCCAAATTAGGACATGTGTTAAACCAAAATGTTTTGCTCAAATGCCTACCCATGCTCAGCTCTTTAAAAGTCTGCTGATTGGTTAAGATTTTTGTGAGGACTGTGCGCATGGCTCCACCCATTTTAGTGAGGTCTTCTAAGAAAGAGATCTGAGGCTCCAGCTGCTGTAGAACCTTCTGCAGATCTCTGTCTGTGGCTGATTCTGAAAAAACACAGTAACAACATAGTTTAGTCACAAACGATTTATAAATGATCATCTAAGGGACATATGTCATTTAAAAAAAAAAAAGATTCACTCTTTGCAAAAGGATCCCTGTTTTGCAAGTGCAGGAATTTGACTAATGTGCCTCACCTGACTCTGTGTAGCCATCCCTCAGGTACTGTATTATGCTGATGATAAAACGAGGAAGAACCATCTCAGACATGAGCAGCAGATCTCTAGGGACTGATGGCACATTCTCTCCGGTTCTTAACCGATGCCTTCTGCAAAACCTGCCAAGATGAATTAACATGCTTATCAGGAAATTCCATTAAATTCCTTATAATAAAATAAAATGCCCTTCTTATTATTGCAGCAAGGGACAAAATCTATTTTAAAAACATCCTTCACATTGCATGTATGGTTCTGTTATTTTTCCTTAAGGAGTTATTTATAGTTATACCACAGGACTGCTAAATTCCACAAAGGGTGTGGATTCATTTTCTAGAATAATAGCCCATATAGTCACACTGGCTTTAATAAAAATGATGGAATGAGCAATTTAAAATAAAGCTATGTTAGCGCTTCTATAGTAACAGCTCTTTCACAGGAACTTTTATGGGCTATAGTACGGTGTGGATACTCTGCACTTCATGAAATGTAACTAAAAACAGATAAAATGCATGTCGTTTATTAATAAATTAATCTTAATAATTAGCAAATCATTTGTGGGAATAAAACATTTATTAAAAATGTGACACGTTATTGAAAATTAATCACTTAACAGCAGGCCACAGTAGAGCATCCCAGTGTTGATTATTTCACCAGTCATGTCTAATTACTTACATGTTTCGTACATTACTTACATAGTTTAAATTACATAAATTATCTTGCATAGTGGGGGGCACAGTGGCTTAGTGGTTAGCACGTTTGCCTCACACCTCCAGGTTTTGGGGTGAACCCCAGGGTTGGGGGTTCAATTCCCGCCTCCGCTGTGTGTGTGGAGTTTGCATGTTCTCCCCGTGCCTCGGTCCAAAGACATGCATTGTAGGTTGATTGGCGTCTCTAAATTGTCCGTGGTGTGTGATTGCGTGAGTGAATGAATGAGTGTGTGTGTGTGTGTGTGTGTGTGTGTGTGCCCTGCGATGGGTTGGCACTCCGTCCAGGGTGTATCCTGCCTTGATGCCCAATGACGCCTGAGATAGGCACAGGCTCCCCGTGACCCGAGAATAGTTCGGATAAGCGGTAGACAATGAATGAATGCTTCAGCAGGAAAGCCACAGATCACTAAAACTCAGCTTCAGCAGTCATATTAAAGCGACAACAAATTTAGACTTTCAGTTTTATCTCAACAATATAAAAATCAGCAAAAGGGTTAATCCTGATGCTTTAAATAATTTTTTCCTGTTTTTGATTCATTTAATTATATGGAATGACTTGTCCCATGAGCAGAAAGGCATAACACATTATACCTAAAAATGACAGGCTCCCCGTGACCCGAGAGTAGATCGGATAAGCGGTAGACAATGAATGAATCTTGCATAGTATCAGGGCATTGGTGGCTCAGTGGTAGGTTTCTCGCATATCATGCGGAAGGCCCGGGTTCGATTCCTAGCCAATGCCTCAACCCCAGCCACTGAATGCAGTGCCGGTCCCAAGCCCGAAAAAAATGGGAGGGTTGCGTCAGGAAGGGCATCCGGCGTAGAACATTTGTCAAGTTGTTGTGCGGACCAGTTGGTCCATTGTGGCGACCCCGAAGCAGGGAGCAGCCGAAAGCATACACGCATCTTGCATAGTATCAACTGTCAACTAACATGATACCCAAATCAAATCAGTCCCAATGTCTGTCATTACTCAGGTAGGCTGACCACGACTTAGCTCACTTAACTTTTACCATTCCTAAACATTCCTGGAAAACATTCCTAGATAAAATCGTTAGATTTTTTTTTTTTTTTTTTTAAGAAGTTGTATATTTAAAAAATCTAACGATTTTATTAAATAATCAGTTTAGTACAAAGAGATTAGGGAACACAGTGATATAACCCCCACCTCTGCCCCAGGTAGACTAGTACAGTAATAAGGATTTATGAGACATTGCAGAAAAGAGATTTGATCTGGTTAGTCACATAGACAGACAGACAGACAGACAGACAGACAGACAGACAGACAGACACAGAGACACACACACACAGAGCTCTCCATCAATAATCCGGAGATGGTGGCAGGTGCATAGTTTGCGTTTTTGAAGATAATGCAATTGTCACCCACACTTGATCAGAGCAAAGATCCTGTATGTCACCATTAATATTCAGTCATTTACTCTGGAGAGTGATTTGTATGTGTTTTTGTGGGAAAACGACTAAATGAGTGAAACAGAATTTTCCAGAGGAAGGACTGGTAAATATCATTTACTCTGTTCAATATGCATTTATCACAAAACTTATAACAGATCAATCTGAATGAAAGCACACAAATTAATAAAGCAACCATGATACTAAAAGTTCCATAATATCAAACACAACACATCAAATGTAAACTATGTTTTATATGATTAAAATTCATCACCTCCTTTATCAGTTGTTCAGAGTAAGTAGAAGCACAGACGTTATTCCTCATCTGTAGTTAATAATATTATAATCTGCTGTAATTATGATATATACACTATATTGCCAAAAGTTTTGGGACACCCATCCAAATAATTGAATTCAGCTGTTGTTTTTCCAGAGGTTGTGCTTGGCCCCTTAGTTCCATTGAAATGAACTCTTAATGCTTCAGCATACAAAGACATTTTGGACAATTTCATGCTCCCAACTTTGTGGGAACAGTTTGGGGATGTCCCTTCCTGTTCCAACATTACTGCACACCAGTGCACAAAAGCAAGGTCCATAAAGACATGGATGAGTGAGTTTGGTGTGGAGGAACTTGACTGGCCTACACAGAGTCCTGACCTCAACCTGATAGAACACCTTTGAGATGAATTAGAGTGGAGACTGCGAGCCAGGCCTTCTCGTCCAACATCAGGGCCTGACCTCACAAATGCACTTCTAGAGGAATGGTCAAAAATTCCTATACACACACACACACTCCTAAACCTTGTTGAAATCCTTCCTAGAAGAGTTGAACTGTTATAGCTGCAAAGGGCAGGCAAACTCCATATTACATTCATGTGCATGTAAAGGCAGATGTCCCAGATTTCGCATTAAGAGTTCTTTTCACTGGAAATAAGGGGCCAAGCCCAACACCTAAATGTAATGATTTGGAGAGGTGTCCCAGAACTTTTGGCAATAGTGTGTGCATGTATATGTGTGTGTGTGTGTATATATATATATATATATATATATATATATATATATATATATATATATATATATATATATTTAAAAAGAGGTAAAGAAGCGAGTGCAGGCAGGTTGGAACGGGTGGAGAAAGGTGTCGGGAGTTCTGTGTGATAGGAAAATATCTGGGGGAATATCAAGGGGAAGGTGTACAGGACAGGGGTGAGAGCGGCCATGCTGTATGGTTTAGAGACAGTGTCACTGAGGAAGAGACAGGAGTCAGAGCTAGAGGTAGCAGAGCTGAAGATGTTGAGGTTCTCTTTGGGAGTGACAAGAAGAAGATATAATTGTGTGCAATTTGGTTTAAGTCATCATGTCTTCATGACAACACAAGCATAACATAAAACAAAAGAGTATTGTTTCGACTGATGACTGATGGTATGGCCTTCTGTACGCTTAGCAGTAATGAAAATTTAAACAACTTATTCTTAAAGAGAGCCTGAATTAAATTAAACAGTTATAAAGGGTTATTTATATACAGGTCACTGTGCAGTACTGCTCTGACCATCACATGAAGAATGATAGAAAGAAATATAAGGATAGGTTTATTCTGCTAGCTGTAGTGATGAGACTTTCCGGTCACTGTGTCATCACGGCATTGCAATATATTTATTGTGTTGTACTTACAGCACAATTATATTGTTTTACATGTTGTTTGTGTTTTAATGTCTTGTATCTCATCTTCTTGTGCTGGAACTTTTGTCTAATTAGCACTACATTCAGCGTTGTAGTTTACACACTGTTTACACTTTTCTATAATAGACCATGGAAAAAATCCATCACATTACTGTGCACTTCTAGATGAATAGAATAACAAAAGCTCTGTATAATGAAAGAGAAAGTTTAGGGAAAGTGCTTATCAGGAGATTCCATTATGAAGCCATACTGAGGACATTAGCTATGAAATTAGTATCATAAGTTAGTGTTATAAGTTAATTAGTCATTAGTGTTATAAGTTAATTAACACATTTAATTAGTTATCTAGAACACCTATGGATAAAAACACCACACAGTAAAGCACTGTACCCTTTAACTCCACAAAACAGGGGGCATGTAATAGATCTGGTTTGTTTTTAAATATGTTTGAATGTACATAAATGTAAGAGGGGAAAAGGCAAGGGCTGTCAGTGAGGCGCTCTGTGGTTAAAAATAAACCACTGACACTAAGTAAGGCGTGCAGCTAAGCTAAGCTAGCTGTGTTACCGTGTTAGGAACCTGGAGGTAGCAGTACTACTTAGCATCGCTAATCAGCCTGTTATTTGTTTATATTCCGCATTCCGGTGCTCATGACATGCACTCAGTTAAGGACAATTATCCAAACAAATACAGGACAGACAGGTCATGTTAGCTAGTAATGTTGCCTCACCTAGCGAATGACTAAATATGGGTAGCAGGACAAGCTAACTTGTAGCTAGCTAGCTTGTAGCTATCAAGCAAATGAACTTACCCACTTTCTCGCATGACATTACTGTCTCCACAGTCGCAGGCCCCGCCAGCCTGACTCCTAAACATATTGAAATCATGGCCCGTGTGATCGCCGTTGTTAAAGCACTCAGCGCAGAGTGACATGCAGGGCGAAATGCCACAGGTCCGACAGCGATATGCTACAAAATTAGCAGTCCAGACCAAGCCGCACAGCGTAGCGTTATCGTAGGAGCGTACGGTTTTGCAGAACTCCTCGAAACCGTCCCCTCCTGCCAGCAGATATTTACACCAGTCCAGGGCCTCGGTGTCCGCCGCCGGTTTCTCCGGATTGAGAACATTATCCAGCAGTTCCTGAAGTTGCCGGACCCCGGAGCTGTTGTCAGTCCGATTGAGGTCTGCCTTTAAGTGAGCGGCTGTAGTTTTCTTATCCCGGCGTAGCAGCAACGCCGCCATCATTCACTCCGAACTGTTGTCCACAATTTATTTTGGTTGTCTTGTTGCTATCTTCACGGCTTTTCTCGCGAGATCATGGAGCGCTTTGCCCAACTGACAGCACAGACTAGTAGTAAATAAGACAGGGTCGATCAGCTGGCAGCTCTACATGCTGCTTATCTAACATGCCCATGCGGGTCAAATGACAATACAGACCACTATTTTTGGAAGAAATTTTGTTAATGAATTTTAACAACAAAAGCAGTAAAAATGCCATATGAGTAACTGCAACCGCAGATTAATCACAAGTACAAATATGTCATAAACAAAATTCAAGACATACGCCTCTATGTAATTTAACCTAATAATAATAATAATAATAATAATAATAATAATAATAATAATGTAAAAGAAGAATTGATTTTTTTTCTTTTTTATTTGTATTTATTATTATTATTATTATTATTATTATTATTATTATTATTATTATTGGTGTTGGTGGTTAGTCTTCGGTGTTCTCACAGCTGTGGCCTGGGTTAAATTCCTGGCCAAGGATCCAGCCACTGGGGTTCCACAATACTCCTACTGAGGAGGCTTGCACTGTAAAGGACATACAGCAAAACCTGTGCCAAATCAAATATGTGGACCAATGATCCACTGCGATGATTCATAACAGCCAAAATAAATAAAAAATGTTGTTGTTGATTCATCTTCAGTAACTGCTTTATACTGGTCAGGGTTGTGGTGGATTTGGATGTGGATGTGGCTGTGCAGAGGAAATACACCCTGGATAAGGCACACGACTATTACAAGACACCACATTCACACATTCACACCCAGGGGCAATATAGAGTCGCTAATCCACCTATTGGCATGTTTTTGGGGAGCAGACTGAAACCAGAGAAAACCCACAAGGCCATGGGGAGAACATGAGAAACACACAGTAACCCAAGCTCAGGAGTGAACTGTTTATTCAACAGGTTTGTTTATCAGTGAAGTGATTCTAATGATCACATTAGAATATCTTGTTTTTTCTTCTAACTGCTGAAACCATGGTCCATGATTAGGAGAGGGGTACAAAATAAATTGATAAGACATCAAATATACCATGAAACTCCATGAAGGCTGTCATTAACAAGTGGAGAAAATGGGGCACAACTGTTTATTTTTTTTTAAATTAAGACCAATATTTTCTACACAATGGACTAGCAAACAAGAAGAAAATCATCAGACAGACTGCCAAGAAATTTACAGCATCATTACAGCAACTGATCGCTCCCTGCATATGGCAAAACAATCTGTTGTATTCTTCACATATCTGGGCTATGCTTAGGGTGACTAAATGGAAGCTTTTCCTCATGGGTACAAACAAATCCTGACCCAACTAAATAACTCCAAACTAAGTGGCAAAAGGTGGCAAAAAGTCTGAGGAGATGTTTGGTGCAAAAGAACAAGAACTTCATACCCATGATGAAGCATGATTTTGGTAGCATCATGATATGGGGCAGGTTCTTTTCATCTAACACTGAGGATCAAGTCAGAATAGCAAGTCAAATAATAATCTATTTTGACACAGCACATAAAGGCCTCTTTTAGACAGCTGAGGATGATGAAAAATTGCATCTTCCAGCAGGAAAATGACTCAAAGTACAAATCCAATTCAACAAAGTAATGGCTTCAGAAGAGGATGATGATCAATATTTTGGAATGGCCCAGTCAGAGCCCAGGCCTAAATCCTATTAAAAACTCTGGAATGACTTGAAGAGGGCTGTGTACAGATCACCTCATGATCTGAAGCATTATTCCAAGGAGGAGTGGAAAAAGAAGTTGGTAGATGCTTACACAAAAAGGTTGAGGGCTGTATTACAGGCAAAAGGTAATAAAGTAATAGTTAAAGGGTTGTGTATACTTATGCAGCCAAGTTGAATCTTGTGAGGTAACATGAGCACCATAAAAAGCACATGCTAGCCTTCCCCCTCCCTTAGTCCAAGATGTAATTTTAATCAAAAGCACACAGGAAACAATTTATTAAACAAGAAGTTTATTAAACATCCAGTAACAAACAGCCCATCGGATTAAAGAACATTTTTATTTTTCTATGTAAATTGTACACTTCGAGTTCTGTACAACGATGCTAACATGACTAAAAGAACAAAAACAGATTTTTGTCGTTTTTATAACACTGTACTATCAAAGTAAATCTTGGGAGACAATAGCCCTAGAAACATCAAAGCAAGCACTATGATATACCAGTGTTACAGCCTGTTGTAGGTGAAACATTGAAGCATCATTCCACACAGAATGTAGTTTATTGTGAATTAAAGAGAAGAGGAATAGCAAAGAGAGTAAGACTCCGAGCCTGTGTTGTTTAAAAGAGTCATTCCTTAGTCAGCCGTAGTCACTGCTCATGCTGTTACGTAGCTCCATTTCTATCTGTGATGCTTTCTCCCAAGGTAGCCATTTTATCATAACGGAAAGCGATATGTAGTTACAAAAAATGTTATGCAAATGCTTATTTGCTTCTTGTTTAGAGTTTTCCAAGGAATCATTTGGCCCATTCAGGAATTGTCAGTCGAGACTTTCACACTTAATATTTTCAGGATTTGAACAGGATTAAAGATGTCCTTTAAGCCTGTGAGATCTTTGGTGGAACCTTTGAGAATGTTCAGCATGTGCAAATGTCAATCTGTATACAATTAAACTGACCAATGATTACTAACCAATGATTAATAATTTGATATTTTAGAACATTTTAAGGGTTTGAATGTTTTTCCTTCTCACTTAGCTGCTATGAAGATTTAAAAGCAGCTACTTAGGACAAAATTCTGCAGACTCGTCAGTTCTGGGCAGTGATTCTGAACAATAATAAAAAAAAAAATACAAGCAAATACTATACAAAACATTCACTTAAATTAAACAGACATTGTAAAAACAGAATAAATACATTTAAGGCTTCAAGTTTGATCAATTCAGCCAAATTAAATAATCACTTTCAGAGTTTTTATTTTGATATTTAGCAGGAATCATTTTGAAAATATTAAGAATCACACCACTTCCTGTCCAAAGGCATAATAAAAGGCATCAAAGATATTCACCCTAGTTATGAAAGGTTTACCAATGACCTAACGTTGATCTACATATCTTAAATTGATTGTGTGATGGTATTTTTTAACCATATGTAACGGTCATGCTGAAAATCCTAACATTTTAAATACTATATACTCCCATTATTCTCATATTGAATTTGTAAAAATATCTGTTGCCTATATCTACATACAATCCTTTTTCTAGAAAACAATGCTAAATACCTCTTCATCAATTACAGCAGTGTTTAACTGCATTCTATATTACTGTACATTCAAACATTAACCTAGGTTTCATCACTCATTGTAAATTCGATAGCGTTCAGGATTGTAAACCCACAGTGATTTCAGTTTAACTGACTTCTTTAATAATTTGGTGCACTGTTTAGTCCAGAAGTACACCAGGAATGCCTCTATTTTATTTCATCCACAAGATGTCAGTCATTTATCCAATGAGAGCATACAGTTATCTTAATTAGGAATCAGTATTGTATTTTAACATTACAGTGTTCTCGTGATATGATTGGCGAAATTGGTGACTCCCTATAAGACATGAGAGGTCTGTATAGAGTAAAAGACATTTTGTTATAGTAATCTTAAACTAATCAACACATAACCCTCTCTTCCAGTGTGTATTTCTCTGAGAAAGCACTCTCTCTCATATGGTGTGTCCCATAGTGGTAGTGACCAGGCCTTTAATATTTGTTACAGGTCTGACATCATGCAGCTGCTTGCGTCTGTCAATAAAAGCCAACAATCTAGCCGTATCCAGCGGAGTTTTGGAATAATCCCCGCTGTGAGCGCTCACCCACGGGTGCTGCAGGCATGCCGTCGAGCTTGGTCTTTTCCTGGTGTCCTGGTTCAGAGTTGATACAATGAAATCCCTCGCTGCTTGACTCACACCACAGAAATACTCATCCGGGAAGCAGAAGTCCAGTTTGCAGATGTTAACACAGGTCTCTTCAAGACTCTCATCCAAAAACGGCGAGACTCCACTCAGCATGACATACGCCAGCACGCCGACACTCCACACGTCTGTAGAGAAAGACACTGGTGTGCCCTGGATCAGCTCCGGAGCAGCAAACTCAGGGTTTCCCAGCAGGAGGTGCACATATCTGTGCCCTGATATCTGCACAGCATCACCAAAGTCGATCAGCTTCACACATGGTACCGGCATGCGGAGGTTGACCATTAGGTTCTCAGGCTGTAAAAGAGAACAGTTTATTAGAGAATTAACAAAAGAGAGTAGAGAATTAACAGATACTCATTAAAAAGGACACTTAGGCTTTTATGCCTAAATGATACTGGTCATTTAAATGCAGATTACATGACCAGTAATTGCAGTTAAAAATCATTTTAATAATTTATCATTCTTTACATTACCCCTTTTTGAAAAAATACAAGCAGATAATTTTATGAAATTCTCATAAAGGAGTGTCATGAAGATATCAGTCACGTATGCTCATGCAGCAGGGATATGGCAAAAAAATAAGGCAGCTGTTGTCATTTTATAAAAAAAAGCAGACAAAAGTAAAAAAAAAAAAAAAAAAAGTGCAAGAGACAAAAAGTTTGTGTCTGAAACCAGCTGTTGTGTCACTCCCAAAAATTCAACTGTATAGAAATTTACCTTATATGTACATTCTTTCATTTCTAAGAACATTTCTTTTCATTAAATTGCTTGTTTAAAATGTACTTTTGTAAGATTTGGGGTTTTAAACAAAATGTTTGTTCTGAAGTTGAATAAATACACTTCCAGTCCTCCCAATCCTCCCTCTCTCACTGAAATGTTATAGCTACAAAACTATTAAACTCCTTGTTCCCTGTGTTAGGTCTGAGCTGGGGAAAAAGGTTTTAACTTTAATGCTTCATCAGCGTGGAACAACTTGCAGGAACACTGCAATGGATATCTTAGAGCCATGTTGGAAGTTGTTTCTTCATTCATTGTCTACCGCTTATCCGATCTATTCTCGGGTCACGGGGAGCCTGTGCCCATCTCAGGCATCAATGGGCATCAAGGCAGGATACACCCTGGACGGAGTGCCAACCCATCGCAGGGCACACACACACACACACACTCTCATTCACTCACGCAATCACACACTACGGACAATTTAGAGATGCCAATCAGCCTACAATGCATGTCTTTGGACTGAGAGGAAGACGGAGCACCCAGAGAAAACCCCCGAGGCACGGGGAGAACATGCAATCTCCACACACACACGGCGGAGGTGGGAATTCGAACCCCAACCCTAGAGGTGTGAGGCAAACGTGCTAACCACCAAGCCTTTGGACAGGAAGTTGTTTCTGTGATTTGTTTATTACTATGCATGTATATATCTAATTTTTATGTTGCATTTTGAGAGTGTGTGTGTGCCCTGCGATGGGTTGGCACTCTGTCCAGGGTGTATCCTGCCTTGATGCCCAATGACGCCTGAGATAGGCACAGGCTCCCCGTGACCCGAGAATAGTTCGAATAAGCGGTAGACAATGAATGAATGTTGCATTTTTTTGTCTTTTTAATTTTGTTTTGTCTTTTGTTGCCTCTTGGCCAGGACATTCTTGTAAAAGAGATTTAATCTTAATGAGATTTATTCTAGTTAAAGAAAGGTTATTTACTTTAACTAATCTCCCTTTGTCTCACAGTTATAGTCAACGTGCCCTCGTATTTATTACTTGATGAGCAAAACCTATTTTTATTGGACAGACCTTTCTGTTGGAAGAGAAAACCCAAATGAGTCATAAAGACTGTGGCTGCTCTGGTTAACTTTAGCCAGCGAACCTGAGAAGACAACTCTTGGCAGCACTTCTGTGCTGGAAAGATTTAATGGGTGATTGAGCCCATTTTATTATTTTATATGACAAACTTCCCTTCTGTGCAGATTACTCTTCGTGAATGGAGTTTAGTGAGAACAGTGGTCATCATATGCATTCTATTAGCCTTGTTAGCCCTATCTGTCTGTATACAACACTACTGTATTATGTGAATCAATTGGAGCACTGGAATTACCACAGTTATCCCTGCTTAGACTGCTGCCCCCGCGACCCGGCTCCGGATAAGCGGAAGACAATGAGTGAATGAGTTGGAGCACTGTTGTATCTACATGATCCTTATCCCTAATATCAAATTTATCCTTAAATACAGAAAATAGTGAACAATTCAAAACAACTTGATTCTTGGTGTCATTTTAATGTCATGTTGTCTTTTATTTTGTTCACCTTCAGGTCCAAATGAGCCACTTTGCAGGTGTGAAGATGCTTTAAGGCTTCCACTGTGTCTTTAATGAAGAATGCAACTTTCTCCTCCATCAGCTCATCATGGGCCACCAGGTAATCCAGCAAGCGTCCACCCTCCACCCTGGTCAAGAACAACACAAATAAAAACATGTTAAAATATAGAAATGAACATATAGGAAGGAAATCTGCACTTTAATTTAAAAAAACAAAAAAACTGAAATGCTTCAGAAATGTAAGCCTAAATATATTAAAACATTATAATATAAAAATATTATTCACGTGTTTTCTAGACAGGCCAAATTAAACATAGTAATACTGAATAAAAAAAGTAAATTAAATGTATGCTGGTATTATTCTGATAGCTACAGTCACTATAAAGCCTCATCATATTGTGTGTGTGAGCTCCAGTATCACAATTTGTTCTGTAATAAATTCATGATCCCCTAATGTGAAACAATGTCCATGTGTGACAAAAACATCCAGATTCATAGGAACAGAAAGGCGACTCTTGATTGTCTTGTGAACACAAAGATAAATGCAAATATTATTATATATTTCCAAAATCAACCTGAAAATCTTATTCCATGTGAATAGGAAGTAAGTCAGACTTACAGCTCTAAGATCAGTATGTAAGCTGTGGGTGACTCATAAGTGTCGGTCAGAGACACCAGCTGAGGATGCTGCACATGTTTAAGGAGATCTGCCTCATGAGCCACCTGATCTTTCTTCTGCATTTTCTTGTTGACAAACTTCACTGCTACCTCCTTCTTCGTGGCCTTGTGCAGACATTTCCTTACCACTGAGAAGCGACCCCTGTGAAGCAGGCAGGACAAGAGTGAATGAGTGAAAATGCATGTTTTTGAATGAGTGAAATTGCATTGTCTTTGAATAAAAGATGGATTTATTAAGCACATAAAAACATCATCATCATCATCATCATCATCATCATCATCATCATCATCAACAACAACAACAACATTTACCTTCCAATTTCACAGATTTCTGTAAACACTGATTCAAAGTTTTCTTTCCACTGGATTCCAGTTCCATCATATGTTGAAGCTTAAGATAAAATATTATTATTGGAAAGTTTGAAAGCCAAATGAAATAAATTTGCATTGGGAATACAGTCTGTCTGAGAAATGTGTGTGCTGCACTAACCACAGCTTGGTAGAGTGACCATGTTTGATGGTTCACTGGGGGGACTGATGCCCCAGGGGTTGCTAGCTCTGACTCTAAATTGGTAATGTCCACCTGGGATGAGATCCTCGATCTTCACACATACATCAGCTGTAGAGCGTACTGACTGCTGCCACACCAGGGAGTCTGCAGATTAACACGCATAAGCATTTGCACACATACACAGCCCCAAAAATATTCACCATCAATTTATTCTTATTAAATCAACCATAAATTGTTCCTTACTTAAAACTCAAGCCCTCATCACACAACAGTTTTGTTAGAACAGGAGATTGAGATGATTATTGTGTGTGTGTATATATATATATAAAAAAATTTTGTGTGTTGTATCTTGTAGCCTGTCTAGGCTGCTGTAACACATTTCCCTCATGGGATCAATAAAGTATGTCTGTCTGTCTGTCTATCTATCATCACAGTGTGATGTAGAACTGAATTAGGTTTTTAATAATGAAGTATTTAGCATTAGAGGTGTGCTGTTGATCTTGTGGGTCTTGTATTTCAACAGCCCTACATTTGCATTTCAGCAAGGTGGATGTAATAACCGTCTATTACCACTAGACTGCGCTCGTAACTCGGGTTAAATTGAAATCATGCATCAAGTACATTGTACAATAGAAGCACTTTTGAAATATAAACTTAAACTGTGTACTTTGTTCTCAAAACAACATAAAGCTAATTTCCAAATCATCATCAGATTTATTTCTTAAATCATCTTGCTTTCCACATTGGTATATCACTGTAGTTAATGCATAGTTTTGAAGCATCATAAATTTTTTATTTTGATCTTATTTTATATTTTTATATTTATCTGCAGCTATTGGTGGCTCAGTGGTAGGCTTCTTGCCTATCGTGCGGAAGGCCCGGGTTCGTTTCCCAGCCAATGCCTCAACCCCAGCCACTGGATGCAGTGCCGGTCCCAAGCCCGGAAAAATGGGAGGGTTGCGTCAGGAAGGGCATCCGGCGTAAAACATTTGCCAAATTGTTGTGCGGACCAGTGGGTCCACTGTGGCGACCCCGAACAGGGAGCAGCCGAAAGCATATTTATCTGCAGCTAAATGGTGCTGAATAGCACCTACTAAATGTTGTCTGTGTAGCATGTTGTGGGGTTAACAGAGTTAATATTTGCTTTAATCATTAAAAAAAGCCTTAATCTTTATTTAGCCTTGAATTTGGCTTTGAATTATTTAGCCGTATATCTTGTTTAAATATTCTGTTAAAGAAGCATACAGAGATAAAAATTGTTAGTAAGTTATATGTTTTTAGTATTCATAATGCAATCAATATTCAACCATTAATTACTTTTTAGTAGCAAGCCACCCAACCCTGCAGATGGCACTCCTACTAAAAGCAACTAATTATATGAATTACAGTGTAATACGACCAAATATTTAGCTAAATATATCATTATTATCAATGATTCACAAATATCTGGAAATTGCATAATCATATCTAGCCAATCATTTCCAAATGATTTCCTAATGTTTATATAAAAAAAAATTATTGTAATTTATAATTTCTTTTACTAATAATCTCAACTCATACAAGCAGTTAATCACTGAATTCAGAATTTATTTAGCATCAGTTTGATAATAATTTTAATATATAATTAAAAAGATATTACACAATGTAAAAAAAAAAGTCTTGGTTTGGTTCAGTCCCCTCATCACATAATAATAATTCTAATAATATTATATCATTCTTGTGAGCTGTGTGTCTACCCATATGCATACCAACAAGTGAGAATCATACAGTAGTGCAGACATTACCTTCCTGTCTATACTCCACAGTGTAACTGGTTATGACACAGTTTCCCAAGCTAGCAGGTGGAAGCCAGTGCACCACCACCGCTGTACTGCTGGCCTCCTGAGCTACGGGTCGAGCCGGGGCTGCTGGGACGCCTTCACATGAGCATAGATACAAAAAACATCAGTTGGACAATGATTTGTACCCCTGTTGCATTCATCCTTTATCAACAAGCACAAAAAACAAAACAGGTGAATGACTCCCTTTTCAAAATTTGAGCTCGAGAAAATAGAAAGATCATTTATTATCCTTTATTTAACATGCTTAAATGAAAATAAATGACACATCATTCATAACCCTTTTCCACATTACCTTGTACTTTAATTGAGGCAGAGGACGAAGCTGTGCCATGGTCATTAATGGCAGTGCAGGTGTAGATGCCTGTGTCCTGTGGCATCAGATTACAGATCTTTAACAGAATGTCACCTGTTTCCCTGGAGGAAAAACACACAGAATAGATTCAAAACTAAAGAAAGAACTAAAAAATTAGAAGCACCAACCTCTTCTAGTCTAAAAATCACCACAACATAAGACATAATGCTGAATGCAAAATGTACACAATTCTTATATGCAAGCCCCTACCATTAATTTCATCATGGCTGGTACCACTTTAATTTGACACTAGAATAAGTGAAAAAACATTTATTTTAAGAATCCAAATCCATATCTTTATTAGACCAGTGGTATGGTACATGTTCCCATAAGTCCAGCAGCTAAGGGTTAATGTATATTTTTATATTTGGCAATACCATGATGCATCATGGTATAGCAGAAATAAATCCAAATCAAAGAGAACATATTGAGCTTGTTCTGAAATTAAAAGGTTTTCCTGTTTTTTTCCCTTCTGTGTTGCTGGACTTATTACACAATTTGTAATACAATAACTAGGGTGTACAAGTTAGAGTTATATGGATTTTAGCCCTCATTTACTCAGCTGTATTTACCGGATATTGATAGTGAAGCGGTTGTTGTTCACTACTGGACTCTGGTCTGGACCCTTTAGAGTGATAGTGGGTTTGGGGCGACCACAAACTTTACAACACAACACAACAGTTTCTCCCAGAGCACACGTCACATCTGCCAGAGGGATCAGGAATTCAGGAGCAACTTCACAGCACATACAGAAGAGGAAGGATTAAATGAATGAGTACACACATTCTCAAAGCTGACTCAAGTAAGCACTGTGTATTTTTTTAAAACATAACTTGTTTCCAGAAGCATAAAGAAACACACATTAGACTTTGCTATGCCATGCCTGTGTCTTGCAGTGAGCAAACACTACTAGTTTCAACTAAAAATTATGGCGTCACATATACAGTCACAGTTCAAGCACACCTTACCTTCTTGAATGAAACTGGGATTCATTAACTGTGAAGTAGAAAAATGAATGTCAGGATGCTGTAATAATTCACCCATGAAAATCTCCACAAAGTGAGAGTGAACAATCACACCATAAATCTGATCAAGATGAGAGATCATCTGAAAACAGGGATACCAAAATCTGTTCATTTGGAGTTTACATATATAACACCAAAGTGTTTGTGTGTGTGGTCACCTGGCTGATCCCTTTACATGGCAAAAGTGACATTGTCTACTATATCGAATAAAACATGTTCCTTGTTATAACTGAAACATGTCACTCTTTTGCATGTTGCTCAGACTCAAGTAAATTTACAACAATTTAAAGCTCACATCTGATTACAAACTTCGATTAGGATTGGGCTTACTTATTAGACTTACTGTTTAAGACAGTGTTAGATAGACTGCCTCCTAAATGTAAATATGAATCTTTGCATTATAATGTGTTTTTTTTTTTTTGTTTAAATATATTTACATTTTCTTAAAGTACATTATGGGCAGAATCCCCTAATTTCTGTCCGATTTATTTATTTTTTGAATCCCCAGAGAGATCTGAGAGGTTTTTCCAAAAGCACCACACTGTTAACTCTCAGTACTCCAAGTACTATGATGGCAAATAATACCAATTGAGTTTTTAATTCTCATAATTTTTTTGATATAATTATCCACATAATTTTAACGTAGTAAATCTCAGAATAAAAACACACACTAAATCTAGGGCAGCATGCATTAGTGCACGGTGATGGCTCTACCTCCATGCTAGTTTTGGGGTCTAGTTCATCCTCACATTCTGATTCCTCGGAGCTGTGAGACTCCTGTCGTTCAGGTCGGAGAGAGAGAAAGCAATGTTAGAAAGCTCAGTATTGTTTATTACTGGATATACTGCCTATAGTTTACTGGAATTGCTGAAGGACCTCCCTTTCTCTGGCAATTAGTTATTTTTTAATGAATAAATGTATGTTGTCTGTTGTATCAAAAAAGCAAATCACATTAGTTAAAATATTAAGAAATTATCAGAAATTGAAAAGGAAATACACATGCTACATAAATCCAGAATAACTTCATTTAAAGTGACTAATTCTTGGTAGAGTCTCTTAGTAACCATTTATGTGACATGACTGCCATGCATTTATGCATTCACTTTTGTACATCGCTCTGGATAAGAGCACCTGGCAAATGCCAGAAATGTAAATGTAATGCATGAACCCTTCAGGATTCCGGCAGTGCTGCACCTGCAGCGAAGCAGCACAAACACACCCTCTTACTCACTTTTACAGTGACCTTGCTGCTGAGAATGTCCTTAGATTTACGTAGTCCATTCTCAAGCTTTGTGTCACCTTTTCCCACACCACTGTCCTTCTCAGCACGCTTGCGGGCACGGAGTGTGTTCCATGAAAGAGACTTCCTGTTATGTTGAAACATGACCCAGTCAAAGCTTAAGCTTATTTACAATGAGAAGATAGGGGAAAGGTAAAATATGAATGCTAAAACAACAAACAAAAGGAAAAATGACTAGAATATATAACTGTATTCATTTTTCCTTCTGTATGTAGTGGTGTAGAGCCCCCCTCCTGATTTCTTATTTTTTTGCATGTTTGTCACACTTTAATGCTTCAGATAATCAAACACATTTAAATATTAGTCAAAGATAACACAAGTAAACACATCATGCAGTTTTTAAATGAAGGTTTTTATTATTAAGGGAAAACAAAATCCAAAACTACATGGCCCTGTGTGAAAAAGTATTTGCCCCTAAGCCTAATAACTGGTTGGGCCACCCTTAGCAGCAACAACTGCAATCAAGTCTTTTCGATAACTTGCAATGAGTCTGTTACAGCGCTGTGGAGGAATTTTGGCCCACTCATCTTTGCAGAATTGTTGTAATTCAGCCACATTGGAGGGTTTTCGAGCATGAACCACCTTTTTAAGGTCATGCCACAGCATCTCAATGGGATTGAGGTCAGGACTTTGACTAGGCCACTCCAAAGTCTTCATTTTGTTTTCTTCAGCCATTCAGAGGTGGACTTGCTGGTGTGTTTTGGATCATTGTCCTGCTGCAGAACCCAAGTTCGCTTCAGCTTGAGGTCACAAACCTACCGGTCTATCAGTCTGGAAAAGGTTATAAAGCCATTTCTAAAGCTTTGGGCCTCCAATGTGGCTGAATTACAACAATTCTGCAAAGATGAGTGGGCCAAAATTCCTCCACAGCGCTGTAACAGACTCATTGCAAGTTATAACTGCTTGATTGCAGTTGTTGCTGCTAAGGGTGGCTCAACTAGTTATTAGGCTTAGGGGGCAAATACTTTTTCACACAGGGCCATGTAGTTTTGGATTTGTTTTCCCTTAATAATAAAAACCTTCATTTAAAAACTGCATGATGTGTTTACTTGTGTTATCTTTGACTAATATTTAAATGTGTTTGATTATCTGAAACATTAAAGTGTGACAAACATGCAAAAAAAAAAAAAGAAAATCAGGAGGGGGGCCTTCTTCACACCACTGTGTGTATGTACACACATTATATATATATATATATATATATATATATATATATATATATATATATATATATATATATATATATATATATATATATATATATATATATATTTCGGAAAACTTGGGCGTCATTTTCTTACACCATGGTGGATAGACAGTTTGTGAAGAAGCAGCATATTCCTCATTAGCCCATGCAAATACAATTCAATCTGGCCAAGATGCTCACCAGACAAAAGTGAGGCCGGATGCTGCATCACACACAAACATTAACTGTCAAGGACTAGTGTGGTTAGTACAAACACAAAATTAAGTAAACTACACACTACAGGATTAAATAATAAGGAACTAAAATGAATAAATTAAAAATAAAAGTACATAAATCCTATTTTGACCTAATATATGGGAACCTACAGGGTCTTCATTTACTTAATATTTAAAAGGGATTACTTTTGCACTTTAAGAGCAGTGTGTGATGTACACAGTCTTGTCAGCAGTCTGAAGTGAATACTGAACTTAATGTTGTTAATTCACTATAAAAAGCAAAATCAACTGACTTCATCTTAGTTCATGCTCATGTCAAAATTTTATTTTACATATTTAAAATAATACAGTTAAAACTATTCTTGAACTACAATGCTGAACATTGTGACTATCATTGTATTGCACCAGCCTGACTTTTTTTTAATATGGTTTCTCTTAAATAGTGCAAAAGACTTTTTTTTACAGGAATGTACTGAAAAGAGTAAACAACAAAAAGTATTTACAGTAAACAACCAACATATTTGATTAAGGACAAAAACAAATAAACTTGAACTTAACATTTGAAAAAAATAAAATTAAAACAACATAATCTGTACAAAATTGCCATAGACAATAAAAGAAATTTTCTCCATCAGGAGAAATTATTCAAAGTCCATCAGATGGCCTATTTTTTCATCTTTTAAACATATAAAAACACACACACCCAAAAAAAAAAAAAAAAAAAAAGTGGTGTTAGAAACAGAAATAAGAGTCCAGACGTGTCAGTCTCCACATTGATGTAAGATTTCTTGAACCTCTTCAGTCTAAACCAAAGTAAGGATTCTGTGTAGTTCATTCAGTAAATCGGTTTTTACATGATCACGCAAAAAAAAAAATCAAGAAGAAACTTAAACAT
Source organism: Hemibagrus guttatus (assembly GCA_033459395.1). Classification (NCBI taxonomy): domain Eukaryota; kingdom Metazoa; phylum Chordata; class Actinopteri; order Siluriformes; family Bagridae; genus Hemibagrus; species Hemibagrus guttatus. Next base: position 15,668,609 of record JAUCMX010000006.1, read on the forward strand.
CTCTCCATGGCAAAAAGGTCCAACACATCCAGGTTAGTTCCAACAAAAAGGGAGGGGTTTTGAAACACAGGGAGTGGAGTCTTGGTTTAATCATCCAATCAGAGTTCCAGTTAGTGTTGATTGCCACTTACTTGATGCTGGAATGAGCAGCAGTGTCTATGATGGTTTTGGGGGGAGGGCCGAGGACATGGCCGGGCACCCAGCCCTCAGCAGCGGGGGACTGGCTGTTGGCAGACCGGTACACCAGGACCATGTTCTGCTGATTGGTGGCCAGCACCTGTACCATCTCACCGTGTGTGACGCAGATCTCATTCTCCTTCAGTGCGCTATAGTCCTGAGTCACCATCATGGAGGAGGACATGCCATTACAGCCAAGTCCATCATGCTGGTGTGAGGATGAGTGAGGAAAAAAAGAAGGGGGGTGGACAGCCAAAGAGAGCAGAGAGAGTGGAAAAAGAGCAGACAAAGAGAGAGAGAGAGAGAGAGCATAAAAAGATAAGACAGTGACAGTGTAGAGACAGAGACAGCACAGAGACAGAGAGACCAGAGAAATGAGAAAGATACAGATACATCATGTAATATCTCAGTATATATTTGTATTATGGCAGACCACAACATTCTCTATCACTCTCTATATCTCTCAAATCATTACATTACATACTACAATACAAATAACTAATAAAATTCAACTAGGCTAAACATTAGCACTTGTTTGGAGTAGATGTTGACTCTCAAATATGTATTTGTTCTTATAAAAATATCAAACACTCCCTCAGACCCCCTGTGGAGCTGCAGCAAACTGGGCCAGTAAACAGGCTAATAATATCCTATTTATGAAGCAACACAGCTCTCAGTTCTGCTTGGGTCAGCCAAATTAACCACGCTGCTGATGTTTATGTACCAGGAGCACTGATAACATTCCAAGTATATCTATTTAGACTGTATGACTGAATTTCATTCAGAGGTTATGAGCATGTTTCAGAATGTGTGAGCAAATTTGAGTATATTCACCTTGGAGCCTTCATATCTGTCAGAGTGCTTGTGGGGCTCAAAGCAAGCACTGCCGTTGGAGGTAGAGAGTTTCAAAGGAGTGGAGCTGCGTCCTGAAAGAGCAGATTTTTCCGGGCTGATGGACACGGTGGAGCTGGGTCTGCTTGAGTTCCGTGTGAGTGAGTGAGAGCTGCCTTTTTCCTTCTGATACTCAATAGGAGACTGAAGAGCTGTGGACAATAAATTAAACAGCATTCTAACAAGTGGAGAGATAAAAGCAGAAGATGCAAATAAAGCACTATAACCAATAAATAATGATCAGAAAGTGCTTTCCCAAATGTGCCAGCAACACACCAGACCTTCCAGACTATTCCAAGTAAATGGACCTGTAATGTCAGGCTGTTAAAACAAGGAAATTGATATGCAAGAGCATCTTCACCTGACAGGAAGTTGCTCTGGGCATCCAGCAGTTCAGTGATGTGCTGCACCCAGACCTGCTTAATGTCTGTGTTTGCTGCCTGCAGAGTGAACCGCTCAGATGAGCCACGGCATGACAGCACAAACTTACACGGGTCGTTATCCACATGTTCCTCCAGACCCAGATAGCTCACCTAGGACACACACACACACACAAACACACACACAGTATTATATTATTGTATTAAGCAAATTAGTTTCCATATTTACAATAAATCTTCCCACTACAAGTTCAGAGAAGTTGCACTAAAAAAAGGTCTAAGCTAACAGATTCTCCTTAAAATCTATTCCCAAAAAATGGACAAGTCAGAGAAGCAAGAAAGTACTCTCTAGCTACAGTGATAACCGTATTGCTATGGAAGACAAAATATTTCATAAATAAATGTAATCAGTGTCTGAATCATTCTGACGGATACTGTCATAATAAAAAAAAAAAAAAAATGAACATGAAGAGAGTCACATGCTTCCAACATGAACAAAAAAGATAACTGGGTCAGCCTACATGGTACAACACAAATGAATTGAAAGATAACTTTGAACCTGACTGAATTACAATTAACAAGACTATTGATTTGAACACCTCACTTAATTCAAAGGCTACAGAACAAGCCTGGACGAAATGTCAAGAAAGCTGAAGAAATTGGCAGACAATACACTACGTTAAGTGTGGAGAAGGCATTTAATGTATTATGCATAACAAGTTGAGCATCAGTGATTTATTCCAAGTCCATCTGTGCTACACACTCTATAACTTTAGCAGATTATTACTTGAGATCCTAATAGACCTGTGCTCAAAGGTCTGCATTCATGCAGAAGACTGGGCCATGTATGCAAAATGATTCATCAGAGTGAGTTTGAGGTAATAAGGATATTTTTTGCTCTTTCTTAGCATGTTTTATGTATTTATTTACATTTCGCAATTGCTTTAATGTATATGCGGATGTCTTTGTGAGTTTTGCCTCATCCTGTGCAGTCCTTCTACTAGTGGCTTATTTTTTGGGTAGCTGACAATCACACACGGAGATTCAAATGTCATCAGTGTCTAATGCTACATTCTAAGGATCTCAAATCATGACCGAAGGGTTTTTTATGGTGTGTGATTTTTACCTGTGACAGCAAAATCAAGTTGTACAATGTAAAAATGAAGAGTGTGAGATTGTTGACTAATGTTGATTTCTTATATTTTTCAAACCTCAGTAATTGACACAGAATATTCAGGGATGTTGCTGCTAATTTTACTGCTAAAATGCTGTCAATTACTTTTAGACTGGAAAAAAACCCAAACAAACTAGTGTACTATTAACTACTAATAATTATTTAACAATGTCACCTGCTTGCCAGCTTTATGTTGTATGTTTTGTGAACATTGTCCCAGAATCAATGATGAAACAGTATAAAAACACTACATTCTTTGCTGTTCACCTTGATGCTCTTTTTGAACTGATAACCAGGTGTTGAAGAACCTTTACGCAGAAGTTCACTGAAGATGACGATCTGCTCAAAGAGGAAAACTCTGCGCTCTTTGCTGCGAGACAGAACACCTGAGTCCTGCTCAGTCACAAAGAACGTCTCCTGCTGTAGAAGTTTACCCTGACTTGTCAGCTTTCCCTGAAACACACAAGCATACACACACACACACAGGTTATTAAGTTGTATCTTTTTATAGTATGAATCCTTTAGTGTAGTTTTGCTATTTTTGTACATTAGTATACACACGCTTCATACTGAATGAATGTTGATTATGAGTGAGTGTGAATGTGCCAGTCTGTCAACACATGGCTATTACACAGAAACTGCATGTCAGCACTGCTATATAAACAGCTCAACCTCTCTCACATGCTCTTTTTTGCTTCACCTTCATGGCTGTCTTTCTGTGTTTCTCTCTCTCTTTCTCACTCCATTACATAATAGACAAACCCATCTGTCAAAGGTTAAAGGTCACTATTGGATGGTCACTAATCCATGCATAATTATGTCCAATGCTCTTATCACTGCTTTTTCCATAGCTGAAACCAAATGACTCAAACAGTGCTCTCAGTAAAAAGCACTGCCTGTCTACTTTCACATTTCATAGCTGATAATATGGAACATGATACAGATGACACAGCAGATAAGAATTTTTCCTCGACACACAGACAGAAAGCAACTGAGCAACAGCATGATAGCAGTTAGCTTCTTTTACACTTCCTGTAGAAAATGAGTCAGCAGAATGGTGAGATGGTGATTGATGTACCTCAAAGCCTTGCAGTCTGCCAAGATTCATCATGTCATTGCAGAGTTTAGGGACCTGGGACATCAGATCAACGGCTTTCTACAAAAAGAGCATTGAAATGCAGGCGAGTACTGACAGGATGAAATATAAATTTTGCTTGTGATCCATAAAAAAAAAAAAATTATATATATATATATATATATATATATATACACACACACACACACACACACACACACTCTCTCTGCATGTTGATCAATGTAACATATACGAAGCATCCCAGTGATTTAATTTATCGTTTTTAATTACTTTTTTTTTTTAACAATTTAGAGTTGCATTTGATGTTGTGGAACATCTGAAAGACAAGCTAAAGCCTACTATAAACTAAACTGTTATTTATTCTCCAGCCTGTTTTTTCCTTTCCAAGTTAATACAATTTTTAAAGAATGCAGCTTGTCAAGTTATCGACTGACTGCAAAGCACCAAGATCTCTGTCCTGAAAACTTTCCTGTGATTGAAAACCAGCTGACTTTTACAAAGCAGAAACGCTTGATAAATAGTAAAGTTTTTGAATCCCTTGTTAATAAGCTTAGATTATATAGTGTACACCATACAAGCTGATGTGTATGAGTACAGAAACAATGATACATTTGACATGCACATCCTGTGCTGTGAATTATAGCAGGTATCTACTGTCAGAGCTGCTGTTCGAGAGAATGAATAAACCCCTCAGCCAATAAACCAATCAGATTCAAGAATTCAATGGCACATTTATGGTATAAATTGCAAAAGCATCTCACCTCGATATCCTGACAGTCCAGCCCTGCCTTGCTACTGTATTTCAGGAAGTCCTAAAGTTTATAAAGACATTGTATTTAAGCCATGTTTTCTCAATTAAACTTATTAAAAGAAGCTTATTCAATATCTCATAACTTTTACCTTTAACAACAGCTGATATTTTGTGATTCGCTGAATAGGCTTGATGAGAAAATCACTGATACCCAGTCTGGAGTTCACTTCTTGCTGAACCGCCTGAATGTGAAAAACAATAAGAAAATGCAACATTTGGAATATGCGTGCTCTTTTAATAATTTGTCACAGCTAAAAGCAACCAAGAACGATGTGTAACTTACTTCAAAGTACGAGTCGTATTCAGCCACAATGAATTCTGACTTGGGTTTGTTCTGGCAGTAAACAACATACATGTGCAGCCTTCGCTCCTGTGTACAAACGCACAAAAGTCAGACTCACTTCCCCACGCCAATGCATTCAGAGACCAAAAACACAACAAGATCATCAGGAAGTGCGCTGTGAGTCTCACATACATGTTTAATAAAGAGCTCTGGTAGTTTTTCATGGTCATCAAGACATTTCTCCAGTTCCCCCACGAAGAAGCTGTGAACAGAAACCGCAATAGTAAATCGATTAGATTTAGGTTTAATGTCACATGACAGTAAATATAGAAAAAAAGAACAAAAGGTGAAAGCACTAACAGTAAAGCAGTCATTACTAAATTAGTTAAACTGTAAGCTCTAACATGATATAAGGTATATTTGTGCAGGTTGTTATATATATATATATATATATATATATATATATATATATATATATATATATATATATATATATATATATATACATACATATACATACATATACATATACACACACACACACACACTGTATATAATTTTGATAAGCCTTTGATACAAGAACATATTTAAATCAGTCTCACAGCTGGATCAAGAAGCTGTCGCAAGGTTGCAATAGACATGTAATTAAGTGCATAACTCAGGTGTGTTACCATGAGTTCATCATGAGCGAGAGAGAGAAGGCAGCCTTGTAGAGTATGACTTTTATACAATTTAATTATATTTTTATTTCTAATCTTAATGTCCCTCTATGTACATAGACTTCAAAATAAATATTACTATATTAATAATATAACTATACTGTATATTGTACTGTGTATATTGCACAGTAAGCACAAAGAGATAAAAACTGAACAAATAAGAAACAGAGAACAAGACTCACTCTCTGTGCCAGTCATAGATTTGGTGAATATTGCCAAAGACAATTTTGTCCTTTCCTTTCATGTCTTCAGGGACTCCTTTCTCTTCCATCTTCTTCATGAAACCCTGTTAAGGAAATGGCCCATGATGTTTGCTAAGCATGCTTTGCTAAACAAAACTGCTTATAGCTTGTTACTTTTGAAACTCAAATATGAATTCATCTTGGAAGTATCATATGTGATGAATCAAAGGTGTGTGTTCCAAATGAAACAGAGCAACAAGTCAGAGCAAGCCTCCTACTGGAAGATATTTGGAAATGATCTATTACTAATTATAATCTTATATTTCATTAATTTCAGGGTTGCTTATGTGATCTTATTTCCTGTTTTGATCTTGGTGCTCTGTTATGTTTCCTCACCTCTACTACGATTCCTAAATCTTTGACATAATCCTTCTCTGTCTGTATCAGCTCATTCAGGACAAACCTAAAACAGCAAGCAATTCATGTTAGGCTGCATAAATCTTGATGTTACATTTAAAGAGCAAAGAAAACAGCATGACTCACATGCGTCCACGTAGTGCTTTGGCCTTCTGTTCGAGCTCGGGATTTCTCGGCTGTGCCGGGCTCTGCTCTACTGGGTTAACTGAGCTGAAACCAGTGTATGTTCCTCCTTCAAGAGTCTACAACATCAGAACAGACAAAGCACAACAGGCTCAGCGCTTACACAAAAGACATTAACCACCTGGGAGAATGAAGACAGAAACGGCTGACTGGTGAACACATTTCCGATGATGATGAATGCTTAGTGTAAAGCGAAAAGAAATTCATGCTGAAAATAAATTCTTCAGGATTAAAATTCTCAGCAAGCAAATGGAAAACACACAGCACAAACACAAGGTAGTGATCAAAACCCCCAAAACACCAGGAAGAAACACAAAGAGAAAAAGAAACAATGAAGCTCGAAAACATGAAGGAATATAAAGTATCACCTTTTTGTGCTTTACAGTTAAACGCCTAAACACCATCCACTTACCATCTTAGTTTTGACCAGTTTCTCAATAGCACTGACTAGCTCTGCGGCACTCGGGACCTCGGTGGATCCCTGCCGTGATGCAAGCAATGCACAGGACTGCAAATCACCAGCAAACAAGTTAAGAAGCATTAAGTGAGGAAGCAGGAAGGGAGATAAAGGAAAGAACAGAGAGGGACATAAAGAAAAAAGGATATTAGTGACCAAGCACTGACCTCAGTGTTATAAGGTTCTGTTTGGGTTTTTGGTCAAAAATGAGAAAATGGGGATATTTTATTCTCCTTTGTTTTTGTTGTTTAAGTCTGTGAATCAATTCTAGCTCCACACTCACAAGTAAACTTGGTTCTATAAGGGTCTGTAAGCTTCTATAAGCCCTTCATCATCCAGCATGAACACTGGATAATCCAAGATTTTTGTTATCCTATTTTCAACATCCATGATCTATTTACATGAATCCTACATGAATACAGCAAGACATAAGAAAAAGTTCTACTTTTCACTATAGCTGTTTTACATATGCTGTCAGAGAGCACTAAAAACAGATATGCTGTACTTACTAGTTTCACAATGTAAATCTTCTTGCAGCTAATATTATGGTTAGCATCAGTTTAGATAAGCTTAGTGTTAAATATCACTAACATTAGCTGACATTGATAAACAGAACTGTTCAGTTTAACCAGGGCCTGAAGGTCAGCTAGCAGACCTGGAAGAAGTGTTTGTGTGTTTGCACAGTAACATGTACTGCATGTATTCGACATTTTGTTAAATGTTGTACAATGAATATTCAAGGTCAAATATCTTGTCTGGGAACAACCTCAGAGTTTAAAAAATTGAATATCTTGTATGACCATGCCTTGAACTGAAAATAACTTTTTTTTTTTTTTAAAAACTCTGGAAAATAAAACAACTGCTGAACTTTTTTTCTCTTCTGCATTGTACCTTTCATTTAATAAAATTGAGTTATGCGTAGTCAGGAAACATAGACTGGTAAAGTCTTATTAAAACCAAGATTTTTGATCTTACAGGATAATAATGTTCTGTCTGTCTGGGCAGAATTTTGAGGGGTTAAAAAAATGACTCAAGAAATTTGATAGAGATTGAAATCTTAATGTGTAGTTGTAAATGCATATTTCAGTACATAGTTTTGATAGCTGAAATATCAAAGTTTCCATGTCCCATATCCTCAAAATAGCTCTGCACCCACATAGAACCTTCTAATACTAAAGTCATGCAGTTCCACTCGCCAAAAGAACCTTAAAGAAGCACACTTAGGAAGTAGGAGGGAAGAAAACATGGACAGTTTGTGAGTCTAAGCCACAGTACTATTGCACATTTTGTTCCAGTGTGTTGCTCATTGTACATAAACAGTGGCAGATTAACACTGCACAATACCAGTATCAGATGATAGGTTTATACACAAACAGGAAGGTCACAGGAAAATAAGTTTTCCAGTAAAAACCTTCTCAAACAGGGCAGACCACAAAACCGAGGGCGTGTTTATGTTTCACAACTTGGAGAAGTAATACTTTAATCTGAATGGGCACAAACATTGTAGACTGTCTTGGTGGTTAAGGGAGTATAAGCTAGGGAGTGATCTCACAGCATTTCAACATTACAGAAGAAAACATGTTTGTATACATGTGTGCAGGTGTGTGTGCATGTGTGAGCATGTGTGTGTGCGCTGTAAGTAAAATCTCAAATCAAAAACTACATTTACACTGAGAACGACTGAAGTTAGCAGTAAGTGTGTATCATTAATGGAATAAATTTCAGTCAGAAGTCATTTTCCTCCATGTGTATGTGTATCCAGGTTGCATTTATAAGTCAGACCTCTTTATGAACTGATACTGTGACATTTATGAATTAATAACTAAAGTACTGTATGGGATTATGAATCCCTGTCATCTATGACCTATCAGTACTGAAAGCTACTAATCACCCATGATGTACTGCCTGACTTGAAACCTCAGCTTCCATACCAACACTCTAAGTCTTGGTCTGCTAAGAGTGTAAACTCAAACCAGAGTGTGTGTGTGTGTGTGTGTGTGTACCTTCTCTTCCTGAGTGGAGGGGTCTTTGATGATCTCCATGGGTGGAGGGAGTGGAGTATGAGAGTCATCCTCCGGTTCCTCCTCTCCTCCGCTCTGCATTCCTGATGACTTAGAGAGCGTTCCATCTTTCCTTATCCTCTGCAAGACAAGAATGTGAAATATGTTAAAACGGCACTTATTAACACATGACAAATAGTTCCATGAGCAGCTACATTAACTATGTAAACTTTCCCTTCTATGTGGATTTTGCTGCTTGCAAAATTATCACTGTAAATAAGAGTGTGTTCTTAATGACCCACAATCCAAAGTTGTGGTATTCGGTTTCAGAGCAGACATTATACATTCTCCAAATGTTCAGGGTTTTTCTTCTACATATTGTTTTTGCAGCCCTATAATTTACTGATTTGGTGCATGCACTAAACAAACAGTGCGACACATTTCCAAGGTCGGGTTGCCGAATTCACTTGTTTTTTCCTTCCTCATTAATTCTCTTATTCATTAAAGAAGTTTTGTTATTACTACCGAGCTACTGTTTCATTGTTTGTAAATGCTACATTCATAAACAAATTTCTACAATGTCTTTGAAATATAATAATCTTTATAAACTTGGCCATTTTTATTCTATTATTTTTTAATTGAAATCATTCACATCAGATTATTTGCTGTTAATGAATGTTTTAAAATGAATTGTTTTGTACATTTACAGAACAAAGTGTAACAGCACCAACAATGTTCATAAGAAAAAGACAATGGTATAAAGGAGCAACACTGGGGATGATTTCTTTCTAGTCCAGACTGTAGATTTTCAGTGACAGGCATGTCAGTTGATTACACAAATAAATGAAGCACAATTCTCCTTGAAATATGCCTTTGGAGTAGGCAGGCTGATTAGATTTATCCAGTCATGTTGTTTTTGCATTTTTTTTTTTTTGTTTTGTTTTGTTTGATTAAAGGCTTACAAATTTTGTGTTTAACATGTCCGATGTTCAGAAAGAGCACAAAATTAACACAGTACGTTTTTGTGGAAATGACAAACGAATCCAAGTTAGGGATAAGCAATATGATAAAAAAAAATCAGATCACAATTCTTACAAATGCATTTCTTCAATACTAAATCTGTTTCTAGAACTGCCATCAATACAGCATTTTTTTTTAAATGATTTACGCCTATTTATGATTACCTGAATACAACAAGAAATGCATTTTATTTTTTGTGTTAAAGAATGTATATTTCTGTTCATGTTTATTTAAGAAAAATTATCACTGAAAATTTTTTTTTTAAATGCATATCATGTATCAAATATATTGATTTCACCCTGTGCTCCTTAAATAGTGTGTGTGATTGTTTGCTTCACATGATTCTCATTTGATGAGACCTTGTGATATAATGCATTGCATAACCCCAAGAGCTTCACTGTCAAGCAATTTACAGATACATTTTTAGCATTTCCATTTACTATCATGACCAGAGATCAATGCAGTTATGACTGCAGAACAGATGCTGGAAATTCTGTCCTGTCCAGACAAATCAACAGAGGAAAAAATCCTTGTCTTTCCCATTTTTTGTGGCCAGCATGCGAGCATGGCATGTGTCAAGCAGTCTGTTGTTTTGGTTTCAGTTTATGTTGTTAGTATCATGATTTGGTTGTGGTTATTCGTATTTTGAGTTCATGTGCTGTGAAGATTTTGTTATTTCTCAATTTATAGAGAACTGCAGAAGCTTGTACATGTGTGACCTCTTGTTCATGTTAGACTGGGTTTTTGGAACAGCTCTCTATGCACTAGCTCTAAATGATCTAAATTATAATTTCTAAATTCCATCAGAATTCCACAACATGCACTGCTTCACTGATTCGGCTCTTACACTCCCAGTATGGGAGGCAGGTCAGGGTTAATGTGGGTCATTGTGTTGGGGTCCATAGCTCCTGCCCTGCCTACAGAGACTCTTTGTGCACATCACACGGGCATAAAGACCCAGGCTAATCCACACTGCCCTCCCTTTTATCTGTACCAGTGCTACTGCTTCTCCAGCCATGGCCAACTCTTAATAACACACTCGCAAAAGACAGAGAACAAGAAGCAGTTTTCTGTATGAAACTCTGATTGCGTAAAGAAAGAATTGACCTGGTAAATGAAAGCAGAAACTCCAAAATATTCTGATGTTAAACTGGGCATCACCAATGCCATATGCTACTCTTCAATACTATGTGATATGCAGGTAAGAAAATTAGATAAAGAAAACTGCTGAACTGTTTTTCTCTTCTACATTATACCTTTCATTTAATAAGATTAATAAGAAAGAAAAAGTTCCTTCATAGATACCACGACTATAAAATTAAATCTGAATTGATACTGCTATTAAAGTTTACCTTTATAACACTGACCAAAGGAGTTCCTTAACAAACCACTATACACTTTAAGATACACTATATGATCAAACGTATGTGGACACCTGACCATCACACCAATACGTGTTTCTTCTCCAAAATGCTATTATAAAAGTGGAAACACACAATTGTCTCAAATGTCATATACTGTTGTATTACAATTTCACTGCAGCTCAAACTTGTTCCAGTATGAACATGCTATTTTGGACAAAGCAAGAAGACATGGTGTGTTAAGGTTGAAGTGGAAGAACTGGAGTGTCCTGCACAGAGCCCTGACCTCAACCCCACTGAACACCTTTGGAATGAAGTGGAGCGCCACCCCTGACCCCTTCACCCATCATCAGTCTCTGACATCACTAATGCTCTTGTGGCAAATTCCCACAGCCACACTTAACCAAAATAACCAATTGAAATAAAGAAATCCTTAAATTTTGTTGTAACTGGCTTACTGAAGTCAGATAAGCTTTAGATTTTGTGGAGCCCTTAAATTGAATTAAACTAGTTATTTCATACAGAAGATTTTTATTTGCTCAAACCATATTAGCACCTCCTAATTTAAACTGAGCTCCAATGAAACACATTAATATACTGTGTATGTATGAAAGAGATAATTTTGTTGCCACCTACTCACTGTATTTGTGCCACAGTGCTGCTTAATGTGCACGTGTTAATCAAATCTAATAGATAAATATGCAGATACTGTTTGTGAAGCTGTAATGTACTTGACAGCAGCAGTATAATTACCTCTTCCAGAGTGTCGTCCTGCATTTCGGGCGGTCCCAGGTCAATGCTCTTGCGGCCATCTCTCTTCTGCTTCTGTTTGCTGGGCAGCTTTTTGATGTTGCTGCCATGGCTGAGGCGACGCACGGGGCTTGTGAGCCATTTCTTCAGGGTGTTTCCAGAGCGTTTGGGACCCGGGGAGTTGCTATGAAGGGAAGCAAGTGAAGCCTGGGGCTGCAGTGCCGCCACTGAGTCCGTCTTCCCATCTGGACCAGTGACTGTGTAGTTCTCTGCAAGGCAAAAGTATGAAAAAAAAATCATGAGCAAGCACATGACAATATACATCACACATATGATGTAAATCATCACAAGCTATGTAACAAGATGCAAGCCAGAGAGATTTTGATTGAAGCAGGATGCAACTCATGATAATAAAACAAAGGCAACAATTGACTATTGATGAAGAGTGTACAAGAAATAGCTAAGTATATGAAGAACGATTCATGCATGTTTGTGATCAGGCCTAACCGTGATTCTGAGATGAAAACACAGACTGAGAAGACAATTAATAACTGATTTATAATCCATCAGACTAATTTGTTAATTATTGTATTTGCAGTGTAGGCATGTAAACGTCCTTATAGCAAGCCGGGTGTCATGTACATCCTGATGTAACATTACTGTAACTCTGCACAATCACACTGCACTTTACTCCATGCAGTCAAATGAGGCAACACGCGCAAACCACACAGTGCAAAGTTAAAGTTAATATGTGTATCAAGTATACTGATTCTTCTGTTTGCGACTGTAATGCACTATAATTGATCTAAGCTACACAATGTGGGATTAAACCACAATACCCAGCATCATGCATATTGCAATAGCCTTCACATATGATCCATAACTAAGTCAATCACATAATCATATCAGTTTTTTAAAAAAAAATCTGTTGTAGCTGCTGCTCTTGTCCTCTTTCTGTGCTTTCAAAGAATGTTATATGGAATATGGAAAACAAATCAGAACATTAGGGAATAAAAATCTCAAATAAACATTCTTATCTTAGCTGGTGGACCTGGTGTCCTACATGATGTTTATTAAAAAGACTAAACAACCAGCAGTGACCTTTCAGATTATAAAGTTATGAAGTAAAATGACCTTTACATCAATTCTGATACAAAAGAGAAAAAAATCAGGTGCTCTTAACAAACACCAAAACATAATTCTCCATCATTGTTGCTGTTTCTGTTGTTTCTATATGTACAACGAAACCGTTTTTGTCCATACACACATCTGACACAACCTTGAATTGAACCTAGATCCAAATCTTATCTTTTAATAACAAACAGCAGTTGTAATATTTTCAGGAAGTAATATTGAACACATTCAATCAGAGATTCTATAATCCACACCATCAGTTAAGACTATAAGGAAGTCATTCATGATATGAAAGAAATGTTATCCAGTCTAGAAATTGCACTTCATTTGAAATATATATGAAACTTTGCTGTACAAAAGTAAGCCACAAAATGTGCAGAAAAAAAGGCTACCCTTGCTATAATGGAGGTGCAGTGCAGTTAGAAATAAACACAACAGAGTATACTGTAGACATGTTATTGAGCATTATCTGTCTGTAAATGGCAACAAATATCCTCAGGGGCTCCAACACTCAGCTTTACATACATATTATATATATATATTATAGATATATATATATTATAGAGATATATATATATATATATATATATATATATATATATATATATATATATATATATATATATATATCTCCGATAGACTTTATTTTTGAAACATTTTGGCTAGTATTATCTTTAAGCCAGGAGAATCAGCAGGGTAGGGTTATGTTGTAGTGTGGTTGAGCTTGAGCTGTTTGTATTACTGTGATGGAACTGTTTGCACTTTAGGGGTTCATGCATATGTATGCTTCCAATGAGGACAAACTAAGAGTTTAACCACACACATCTGCAGCACCAGTCAGAATTTTGTTTTTATCTTTTTCACACATTATATATACACTGAACACACTAGGACATTTATTCCATTGTGATGCATTGCACCCAATAAATGTGCAAAAAAAACAAAAAAAAACCCCAAACAAACAAAAACAACAACATAAAAAATTTAGAATGTTTTCTTATGCATTACACAAAATCTATTAAAGAAATGTTGAATTAAATGTTAATGTTGTATTAAAATCTATACGCTAGGGAAGAATAAATTAATTTTCTTTTACAATTAAATCAGTATATCGAGGTTGACTTTAAAATAAAAGGACAAGATTTCTGAATGGTAATTGATGGATATTTTATGTGGATAAATAAAGCAAGATTAAAACAGTAAAAGCAGTACAGCAAATTCATTGTACCACTCCATCCTGCAGCTTGTAAAAAAAAAAAATCCATAGGTTCATAGAAAGTCTCTCTACTCCATTCTCCTCCAAGTAACTCCGCTAACCACTGAGACGTACTTCAACAAGCTTTCGGTTTTATTATAGCCAAAGGCTACCATGAACCGAGAGGCCCTCATGGTCAAACAAGTGAACAAGGAATCCATGTTGACACACAGACATGCTGACGACAGCATACGGTCTTGAAAGTGTAGTAGTTGGAAGATTGATTCTAATAAACAGCCATTGTGCTTCACTATAGGAACAAACAACTTGCTCACACAAGTGGTTTCAGCTAACAATTCATTGAAATTACATAACAGCAAGTTCCAACATATTACAAATGCCTAAGCCAAGTACAAGGACTGTGAAAGAAGCAGTTAAATGCATCGGAAAGCAGATTAAATGTACTCTAACATTTAACACTGGTCGACATTAAACCCCAGCACTGCTGAATTCTCTAATCTGATTGGTCAGAATGCTTTCATTCATTTTCTGTAACAGATCTGAAAACAGTGCCAGCTGTAATTCAATTCACAGGTTTATATTTATGAGCTTTTTCTAATATCCTTATTGTTTCTGGAATACCAGCTTACACAGGGACTTCTAATCTTTGACATGCTGAAGTTCTCTAAGGTGGCATTTATTTGACATTTATGGAAACAGTCTCAGTGTCAGCACTTTGACATGAGGACTTTGCACGTTCTGGTTGCTCTGTAGCACAACAAGCTAGGTTTCTTGTCTTATTATCTTCAGAAAAGAGGGTAAAAAAGAGGCTGGTAAAGGAGCGACTGTTTATTACATAAGTGATGAAAAAGTAAGGAACAAGAAGTTATCCTTTAATTAACAATAAAAGTGTAAGCATTAGGAATAAAACACTTTGGAACATGCTCTTATAGTGAATTATTTCACATCATGTTTTTTCGAGCATGATCGAGCATGTTGGTGAAGAATCAGGTTTAAGTAAGAAATTCATTTCGGTCGATA
Organism: Hemibagrus guttatus; assembly: GCA_033459395.1. Classification (NCBI taxonomy): domain Eukaryota; kingdom Metazoa; phylum Chordata; class Actinopteri; order Siluriformes; family Bagridae; genus Hemibagrus; species Hemibagrus guttatus. The sequence continues at coordinate 15,683,880 of JAUCMX010000006.1, forward strand.
CAAGAAGGCTTCCAGAAAAGCAGCTTTAGTTTCTACAGTGATGAAAACAGGTCTCCAAAAAAACTAAAGCCAAAAACATAGAAAGGTTTAAGTAAGGAATTTGTCTCAGTCAGAGATGAAAAATCTCTTGTCATGAGCTACATTGCTTTCAACAAAGACACAAGGTCATCACTTCCAGCTGGATGTGCACGTGTTCACTTCTCTACACAAATGCACCATTTAGAATGGTGCAATGTGTCCTTCAGTGACAGTACTGTGTAATAATAATAATAATAATAATAATAATGCAAATTTTCTTCTCAATTAACATCCAACACCAATGTAATAAACCAGCAGAAAATAAATTATAACAAATAATGCCTACAGGTAAAAGGTTTATCGGAAATGCAAAAACAATGCTCCAATATACTATCATAATATTCCTTGCTTTAAATGTGTACCTGTATAATGAGACTACTATATAACTCAGAACTACTAAAATGCCTTGTCCTATTTTCTTTAAGGTCTTATATTAAGGTTACTTCTGTGTCTTATTCTTTCCTCTTATCCACACTCACAAGAGTTCAGTGTTCTCGTATTAACACCTGCAGATTTCAGACACTAGATAGCAAAGTGGTAAAAATACCACAGAAAGTTTTTGCATAGTAACACCTGTTACATGGCAACCCCTTGTGAGAAGCTCTATAAGAAACTGACTAAAGCGTAGAGACCGTGAGATAAGTGAATCTGAGGATCTCTTTTCAGCCAGAAAAGTTTATCTTCCATCTGCTAAGCCAAGACTTGAAGATTTGTGACAGGCAGCAAAAGCTTTAGGGGTCTGGTACTGAATGAACCCATGTTAAGGACAGGACATACATTTAGTTGCATTTCCAGAACTGAACAGACCACCCTGTCTAACTGTCAGTCCTACAGGAGTGCTGCAAAACTAACTAATTATCTACCTAACTAACTGACTGACTGACTGACTAAGAAATTAACTAACTAAATGTTCTGTAAGAAGAAACAGTGAAGTAAACTGTACATATTTGGCATTCATAAAAACTGTTAAAGAAAGAAAAAATATATTGTATATTCCATTAAAAAAAAAAAAAAAAAGTGTTCTCTCTGACCTACAGTATCTGTTCAGAAAAAAAATGTTACATTAGTCTAGTCTAGTGGTGGTCAATGGCACAGAGCTATCTCCCCAAGGACTTCCTGTAATAAAGGAAGAGTGAAGACTCTTATTCAACCAGTGGAAGAGCAGCAGATGTGCACCGCATTATCTGTTTTTCGCTCTGTTGAGTCAATCCAATGAAATTCTGCTACAGCCAGTATGCGTACTGCATATTTCTAAACATGACATCCTCCCCTGGGTCCTAGTTCTCACTGAAAAATGTACGCAATGTATTGACACGCAAATATATTATATATATATATATATATATATATATATATATATATATATATATATATATATATATATATATATATATATATATATATTCATATACTATATATTCATATATAGTACTTATCTAGCTATCTAAATTTTTTGTTATTTCAGGATTAATTTTATTGGTGCTCATTGCAGTGCTGAGCCTCTGTACCTGAAAGCAGTGCTATGACATTAAAGAGGGAGCTATTGTTGTTATGAAGCGAGTCAACCCCACTATCTCACTGCAAAGAGAGACTTCCTGAGTTAATAGGTAATGAGAGAGCACTTTAGCCCACTTTAGAGCAAACCACAGGGGTACTGACATCAACACACACAATCTTGGATTTAACTTTGTGAGATGTTTCCATTGACTAGCAAAGAAACTGGCATCTTAGCAATATCATGAATATAGTCAAATCTACGTAGTATTTCCTATTAGTACATTCCTATTAGTACATGTTTGATGAATTGTAATGTATAGGAATGTAATGCAATGTATAGGAAACATTACATAAGTCTGACTAGATTCAAGATATTTTCACTTTCTAAGATGTCATTATTTGCAGTGTAATTAATGTTATGGCTAAACTTACACCCAACATCAGCACCTCAAAGAACAGTGGTTTGATTTTTCAAATAATGACTACTTCTGTAACATTAACACAAGGTCATAATGATCACGCATTCTAATGATTAATCGGATGTTTGGCCTTCACAATAACACACATAAATGACACACACAAACACACACACAACTTAACTGGGTTGCAGCTATCAGGCATCCGTTTTGTATCCTTGAGATTTGTCACACAAGTACTGCTGCATAATTATAAAAATATAACACATAACAAAAACTTCCCCCCAAAGCCTTTATCACTAACAGCCACATTTAACCACATTTAATTTAATAGCTGATTGATTCAGTACTTAAACACCATTTTTCCACAAAGCAAACCCAAAACCATCAGACCCAATCACACTCTCAATCCAGCCTGCATCTCATTCCTGATCCAGTTATCAGAGCTACTACCCACCTGACACACTACTGCAGCAACACTTCGCTATAATCCAACTACAGCATGAACAAACGTGTCTCCCACTCTTCATTCTTCCTCAAGATTTCATGGCTCAGTGGAAAGCAGACCAAGGGGTAAGAAGTGAGATTGTGTAGAAGAGAGAGAGAGAGAGATTCCTGCTTAGTGTTGTGGAGATAGTGGAGTGTAATCATGGAGTTACTGCCCCAAGTTCACTCTGCACTCTTCCACAGCAGGGAGGAGGGAGGGGAGGGGCCACATGCACTCAAACCCACACTTGCACTCTCATTCTCTTCCTCTCTTTCTCTTTCTCTCACAGCTTCCTTGCCACACATGCTGGATTATAGAGACAGAGAGTCAAGTTACATTCCTGCCTGTGACAAAGGCTCTACTCAGTGGCAATCTAAAGAGCGACTCTCAATCCGCAGCGAGCCGTTCTCCAGGATCACAGGTCAGCAGATCAGGCATGCGTCTCTGTTCAAGCTGCTTTCTCAAAATCGAAAGAGACAACATGCCGCATTCTGCTGATAACATGAAATGGTTATAGAGGTTAAAAATGTATTTCACAATGCACTGAAAATCTGTAGTTAATGAACCACTGTAAGGGTGTGGACTCTTGATAAAATCAGGTTCATCAGGTTAATATACATTTCCTGCCTGTGGGAATGTTCTAGTAACCTGTTAGTTTATATGCAACAAGAGGAAAAGGAGTCTCCTGAAACAGCTGGACAAATCCCTGCAATCCTTCCTACAGTGTCAGAGGAAGAAATAAATAAAGCTGAACAATATCAGTGTTTTCATATAAACATGAAGCACAATATTTTTGTCCCCACTGATGTTATTTTCTGTGTAATCTAATACACACAACACTGTGTTACAGCACATAATGCACATAATGCACATAATAGGAACAGTAATTCTTTTATAATTACGGAACAAAAGTATTATTTATTGCTGTTATATATATCCTGATATTGTATCTCTGTACTCAATAAGCTTGTGTGTACTTAGAGACCTACTTCGTATTTATTTATTAGTATTTATTTATTAGTATTATTTCATTCATTCATTCATTGGCTACCGCTTAACCGATCTACACTCGGGTCACGGGGAGCCTGTGCCTATCTCAGGCGTCATTGGGCATCAAGGCAGGATACACCCTGGATGGAGTGCCAACCCATCGCAGGGCACACACACACTCTCATTCACTCACGCAATCACACACTACGGACAATTTAGAGATGCCAATCAACCTACAATGCATGTCTTTGGACTGGGGGAGGAAACCGGAGCACCTGGAGGAAACCCCCGAGGCACGGGGAGAACATGCAAACTCCACACACATATGGCGGAGGCGGGAATCGAACCCCCAACCCTGGAGGTGTGAGGCAAACGTGCTAACCACTAAGCCACCGTGGCCCCGTGTAGTATTATTTCATATTTATTTAAATTTCAATATTGTTTTATAATTATTATAATTATAAAATTATTATTATTTACACTTTTATGCTGTTATTTAATAATGCAATCAAAATTAATAGAAATAACAAATCAATTGACCCATTTACTTATTTGCTTGCTTGTATGATTGCTTACTTGCTATTTTTGTCTTGTTGTTTAAATATTAGACACTAGGAAACATTGTTCATATCAGAGGTAGTCTATTGTGAATCCAAAGGAAATGTTTTCTCTGTTACATATTTGCATTGTAAGAGGTTTGTACAGACAAAGCAGTTTCATTTTGCATGTGTCTCCTGCCATATAGCCCAGATAGTTCCTCACCACACCGTCCTAGATAAGAGCATACACCCTTATTATACAGTCTCACGCACACACACACACACACACACACACACACACACACACACACACACACACACACACACACACGCACAAGGATAACTGCCCTCAACCATGGAGAAGGAGCAACACAGGAAACTGCTGCTGCAATTAGACCATTTCTCAGCTTTGTGCCGTTACGTACACGGTACAGATGAGTCACAACACACACAGCATATAATAATACAACATACACAAAGGAAGGTCAGTGCAGTGATGTATACATTGTAAAGGGAATTATGACTCTGCTTCAGGAGTGTATGATGCATTCAGACTTGCACTGCAATGAAAGTTGTTTAGAAGCACTGCTGCCATTTCCATACTGGATAGAGATTACTAGTGAGTGCAATTTGCATTTGGTTATGGAAAGATAACAGGTCTATGGGGGGAAGGCTTCCAAACATGAAAAGGAAGCTGGGTAAGCAAATAAGTTTCTTATTCTATTAGCCAAATGCCATACTGCTTAACATAGCAGGAGAAGTGGGGGGAAAAAATGGGATCTGAATCATATAGGACAGAGATTGACAGAAAAAACAAACAAGTAAATGATCATGACAACATCTTGACTTTGTGAAAAGGACACCATCAGATTTGAGTTATGATTCCAGTAACTGCAATTACATGTAAACAGGGACAGTGACACATGAGAGAAAACTCAGTTACGAAGCACTTTCGTTTTTCTTCTGGAAAGGACCAAAGCTAATAAACTGCTTGGAGGCTATACTCCATAAGGAAACAAAAGACTCATTGATTACGAAAGTGATACTCTTACAAATAGAGCATCTATGAAAGAGGAAGTTGTGTGAAGTGAACTCACAGCAGACAAGGAGATTATTATTTGTTATTATAAAGACTTGTATTTCACCAGAAGGAAGATGCGTTCAAGAACATCAGAATGAGAGGTTTTAAATAAAAAAGGGTTTTGGAATTCAAAGTGGGTTTGGAAGAACTTCTGTCCTTTAAAGTGCTTTTTTTTAAAAAAAACTTTTTTCAGTTTGTGGTGCAAATGAGTTTTAGAAATGACAGAATTCGACACATGCTGAAAGGATGTTTGAAGTCCAAACCCACTAAACACTCTCCAAACACAGGAAAACAGGGCTGATGCTTAAAACTCCACTCCTGTAATTTCCTTTTGGCTAGTAATAAATAACAAGCAACATGCTAGCTCTCTATAACACCTGTATCAGCTAGAGACATAAATCAAAAGTAGATCGATTATTGGCTGACTGAATATTAGAATACTATCAATTTTGATAACTTATTCAAGTTCAGTTGCTATATCACGATGGAAGTGAAGGTACAATGCTGCTAAAACTCAGCACAATATCCACCTCAGAGCAAACCACAACAATGCGCATGAACTTCAAAGTGGATGTAAACATACTGTAACAGGTCTCACTGACATGATCAACAGAGCATGACTGAACTGCATTACACAGACAGTACAACTTTCCTACATGGGAATTTCAGAAGACCAAAAGATCTGTAATAACAAACCATGTGACTGTCATTAATACATCTAGCTCCAATACTGTTTAATGAAACTGTTTTTGTGCTCTCTGTATTTTCAACTTTTGAAAATCTTTTGAGTAGAGATTTATAACCTTTGCCCAGACTTTCAAATTAGTTTTGAAGATTTTTTAACAGTATATTAAATATTAAAATTAGTTTAGAGTTCATTAGCGTTCAAAACAAATTCCTGCATTGAGAAATGGGAAAGCCAACAACTGATAAATGACTGTACAGAAAAGGGTGGGTTTTTGTATAAAGGAATGCCCTTTTAAAATGAAGACTGTCTCTGTAAGTGCATATGTATGTTTGTATACATATTTAAATATATATTAAGGAAGCAAAGCATGTCATCATTCTATATTAAAGCATTAGCTTGTGACCTTTTACTAAACCCACATTTCTAAATTACATGCAAACATATAAACTTTTGACCTATAATAGTTTATATAGAACATATAAAGTATTAAACTATTGACTTTAACCACAAAGTGAAATGACACAATATTTCTGTTGCTTCAATACTTTGCCTTTGGGTGCTTTTCAGACATGTATAAGTTTTCCTTATAAGCAACAAAAAATACAAGAGGAAACTGCTCATCAGACACGCCTGCATGAACTAAGTGGACCTGGGCCCGCATGTAACCCAGGGACTGACAATCAGGTTCAGGCAACACAGAAACCAGAAAGTGTGTGGGTGTGTGACAGAGAGAATTGATCACCTCTTGACACACAAACAGTTGACTCTTATTCAAATAAATGCTTGAAGGCTTTTTTTCCTCAGCCTCAGTGTGTGATCCTAAGAGATATGTGCTAACGCAGAGGTGAAGATCATGCACTTGTTTCAGATAATGCTCTTTTAGTTACAGCGAGTTCTCTCAATTAATGTCTGCTGCTGCCCCCTTGAGGCCACAAAGAGTCAGGTCTCTGATTCAACACAGACAAGACAGTATGTAATCTTTTGTGACTAAATCTGATTAATATGATAGATGGCAGAAGAATTGAAACTATTCTAAATCTGGACAAAGAAGGATAAAATGAAATATTTGAGACGTAATATGACATGTTACTACCTTTGCCTGCAGGGAAGAAGCAGTCCATCTCGACACTGCTGCGAGAGTGGGAGATACAGAGCGCAGTGCTGGGCACCAGACCCTCCTGAGGCGGGCTCTTATCCGTGGTGCGTACCAAACACCAACCCGGCCGCTCGCTGGGTCTCTCCAACAGCTCCACGGTCTGTCCCGTCTGCACACTAAGCTCAGACATGCAGCTCGCCGCAAAGTCCTGCAGCACCACTGTCAACTCACACCCACCCGAGAGCTGCAGACAGAGACAGAAAGATAAATGACAGAAAAGAAGAGAAAAAGAACAATGATGTCTATTGTTTCAAGTGGCGACACCTTTTATGAATCACACACGCAGAGGGATTATGTATTGAATTGTCTCAGATTGCACTGCATTCAAAATGTTGAAAATGTGCACACAGAATCTTCATAATGAAACCTGCAGAACCCATATTCCTGTGGGATTTTTGTGAAAAAGTGTTCTTGGAATTAGTTCAATATACAAGTCAGTGTTTCTTCCATCTATAGTTACTAAGTGAGTGTAGCCCTTTCCCCTGTGAGGATAAAGCAAACACAATCCTGTCATTTTGGTCAAGAGAAAGGCAGGAGCAGTGACATGCCGAGCTCCAAAACTCATAGGTCAAATCTTTTTTGTCTGAGCGAGTGTGTGGGTGTTTGACAATCAGTTACTATTACTATCACATGATAAAAGGGAAAAATTGAGTGCCACTCCTATCTGCAGGGAAGAATAAAAAATAATGAAATACACACAAGTGAGAAAGAAATCTTGAGAGAAATCGCTCCTCGTGATCTGGATATAGCAGGACCACACAGCATTTGCTGCCTAAAGCTACCCTGATGATACACAGCACACACAATAAAACAGATGGATGGACCACACCAAAATGATTTGTAGTTCATTCATGCGGACTGTAGCACAACCCTTCAAAAAAGTGGACTTGAATCCGTGAAACCATGAACCCATAGTACTGTCATTTAATAAGAACTCATTCGGAGATCAATGAAACCAAACTGGCTAAGGTGATCTCATATAAACTGACAAGTTTGGGAATTGATGAGAGCTAAATCAATGGGGTCATGTAATTATTCTCTCATGCTCATTTTCACACAAACACCAACAGAAAACAATGATTGCTTTCTCTGGCTTATTAGCAAGTCTGGGTTCTATTTATTAACGTCACCCCAAAAAAGTGCAGTCAATCTTTCTCGAACATTCATATTGTAATTTCCTTTTATAAGCACAAGAGCTGGCAAAATTGGCAGTGTGGCATCAAACAATCTGCAAATTATCTCCAGATTTCTTTTCTTGTTTTTTTTGGTAATTGCATGGCAATTGCTGAAAACTGAACCAAAGCATCCAACACAAAGCTTTCCAGAATCTTTGATCACATCATGAGTCAGCTTTAGCAGGTGATGATTTTCTTACAAGCAAGCTAGCCAGCCAACACCTGAAGAGATATTCTCTAAAGTAAATAAATAAAATGTTATAATGATGTGGTCTTTTCAAACATTACATAATTACAGCAGCCTATACCCTAGCAGCAACACATAGAAAAAGAAAAACGCATCAGTGATCAGCTGCTTGCACTGATTTTAGCAAGTCAGCTGAAGTTGTGTTGTATTAGCTAGGTGAGAAAATGAACATGCAGTCAAAGCAAGAACAATGTGTCATCTGCTAAGTGTATAAATAAAACCTCTTGGCTTTGACTTCTTTTGTGAAGGAAAATGATTATGTCTCAATGATAAATGTCTCGTTATCATACCAGCTAACATTACACATCACATACAAGCATGTACACAAGAAACTGACTGTTCCCTGGTACACAGTTTACCAACCAACACTGTGTTTATTGCAGGTTACATAAGTCTCTAGAGGGCTTTTCACACTGCGCTAAACCCCAAGTTCATCTTTCATTGTTCTAAACCCAGATTTTTAAGGTATGCTTCACACTTGTAATTCATGCTGTTTTTCCCCAGGATTATGTGGGTTTTACAGTGTTAACTCTACATTGCAGTGTCAAATATGCACAGTGTTGAACAATGTGGTGTCAGAGAGTTACACCGAGATGCAGACAGAGATGCAGTAAATAATGATGCTACTGTACGAGAAAACACAAGTCACTCCATGCTTAAAAGGAATTCAAAAATATATTCATATAATTTGCTCCTCTGTGTTTTCTATTGTCTTTTTGTCTTTGTGTTCTTGCATTTTTGCATTACAGGAGGCTCAGAACAGACAAGGAGGATTTACCTGCTGATATTTAGACTGGTCGCATTCTGAATTTATCCATCGTGTTTGCTGACAGGGCAAATATGCAAATAAGAACATTAACCCAGGGTTTAGTTTAGGCCAGGATTAATGAGTATAAGTGTGAAAAGTGAAACAAGATAACTCTGTTTTGCATTTATACAGGGTTTAGCATAACCTCAAATCTCACTGAAAAGATAGATTCATAGTTTATTTGCTGTTAGCTCTACACCACAGAGCTAATTCAACCTGCATTTCTCTGTGCTCTGTCCAGGGGTCAAACTGATGCTAAGACAGTAAGAGTATTGTTGCTTTAATGCTACAGCTACAAGCACAGAGAAAGATAAGAGACTATTGAGAAACTGAAGTTTCATGAAGGTGTTTATGAATTTCGCAACACTGCAATGTCAACACAAAGCCAAAGGTTGAATACTTAAGTGCATCTAGCAACTGTCTTTAGCCAAAACTCACCCACACTGACAATAAAATCAGAGCGAGCAAGAGAGACAATACAGAGATATGAGCCAAAACCGTTAAGACTCTATTCAATCTATTCAGTCAGTTACCATAATCATAAATAGAATACAGAAAGATAGAGGTTTTCTAAGCTGTTCACTTTAAAAAAAAAAAAACAAACAAACAAAAAAAAAACCACAACAACAAAAAAAAAACATCTAGGGTGCGTCACAGATTGTTTTATGACATTTTATGACAGCCATCATCACAATAAATAGGTCCAGAAAGAGTCAAAGTGTACACACTGGATACTACAGGATGTGATGTCATACTCCTTTGCCAAGTTAACACACAATGGGAAATTACAAATTGGAAAAGACACATCAATAAATGCCCTGTGATTAGATGAGAGACAGTTAAAAGCCACTGCCATGTAAAGACTGAATAGATAAAAAGATATTTTGCTGCTCCTAGTAGCACTAAAATGAGACAGCATCTTTTTTATGCTGCATTTTTTTCCACTTTTAGACATCTACCATGGCCTCATTTACAGTGCTGCAGCATCCTGACTAACATAAATAAGATAGCTTAAAATGAAATAAGATTCCTAGACTGGGCTTTCTGCTAATGTTATAAAAAGCAACCAGGAGAGTGAACAGACACTTCAATCAAACTAACAAAATCAGCAAAGTATTTTGTGGTAAATGGATTGCTGATCGCAGGCTTGGGATTCAAGCCCCAGCACCACCAAGCTCCACTGTTGGCAACTGAGCAAGGCACTTAACCCTTCCTGATCCAGGGGAGCTGTATCATAGCTGCCCATGCGCTCTGACCCCAACATCCCCAGCTGGGATATGCAAAGGAAAGATTTCCACTGTGCTGTAATGTATGTGTGGCGATAATAAAGCCCTTCTTGCCCTCGGTTCAAAAATTTCAAAACAAATGAAACCGGGCCACACTTCCAAGAAAAGTTCTAATCACAATTCCAGAGAACATCAATTCATTATACTTTGGCAAATTATACCTTGCGTGGTCACTGTGGTACCATCAATTTTAGTACAGAAAGCTGCATATACAATAGAGTATCTCTAAAGCTTTCACCTACAAAGATCTTACCACAGACAATATATGTAGATTAAATTATTTTTAAAAGATCTACTACTGTGGATATAAAACTTCTACACCTCTCGATTACAAGGATGATTTAACGCAACAGTGTTTGTCACTGTGTGTAGAACCAACTGCTTTTCTGTATAGGAACTAGTTTTTAGCATGGCCTGTGTGTAAAATGTGAACCTACAAAATAAGCTTTTAACTGAGCAACAGAACTGACTGCTATCCGGATCCACTCTGTTACAGAGCCTCAGGATCAGAAAACCACCTGAACTAGAAACAATCCATTTCAAACTGCGTCGAAGTTGTGTGTATTTCTTCTGTGTGTGTGTGTCCTAGTAATAAGAGACAAAAAGGTCAAAGAAAGGAATAGTTATTTTTGTCTATCTGGCCAGGGCAGGTATAAGGTTTTCCCTTACAAAACACTGAATAGATGAGTAAATCATGCTGTTACAATGTTAGAATCTACACCCTGGTCCTCTACAAGACTAATGTTCCACTATGTTCCCACGTCATATGGCAACTTATGATCTCACATCAGTAGAGCCTCATTTCACACTGGAGACAGCTGCTGAAAGGTTAGAGAGGTGGCTTGTTTTAACAGTACAAAGCAGATTCACTCAGTGCAGAGTCTATTTTTTTTTTTTTTTAATTATTCCCCTCTCTCAGCAACCATCTGCATGTTGAAGTATCAGGTCTCAGATTTTAGGGGGAGGAAGGTGATGTTGCTAGGTGATTTTCAGTGTCAGACGTAGAAAATCCCACCTCGGAAAGGACACACGTCAGGTGACACAGGGTTTGCGAAGTTCATGGGATGGAGGTTCTTTGTCATGGAAATTAGAGGCTCAAAAAAGGTTTTTGCTCTTTCTGTCTGTATCTCTGTATATTTGTCTTTCTCTCTCATTTAATTCATCATCCAGAATTTGTGTCTGAAACATGCTTTGTTTTTTACTAGAGTTACAAAAGTAATAAGGAAAAGAGTAGAAAGGAAAGCTTTAAGCTACCGGTTTACAAAAAAGGAAAAGTTTGTGCAAAAGTATTCATTTGGTATGTTGCTATATTTAAACAAAAAGAGCTTAACACTTAAGTAACACAAACTTCATCTTGTAGATACATTGCATGCTACATGTTCTGAATCCCACCACAATTTGGCTTTACAGTGGAAAAATATTGAACTAGCAGGATTAATCAGCATCCAATCGGCTGGATGACAGACAAGTCTTTTCACAATCACAGTCATGATCATGAAAATGCATGCACGTGAGATTAAAAGCTAATTGTTAAACATAAAAATAAAACATTAGTCATTCTTGAGCATCATTGAAGTGCCAAGCTGGGACAGAAATCTTGTAGCCAAAGCAGTGTCCAACAATTGGCTGACTTTGTGCCACTCTGGCAAACATGACAGGATAATAAAGAGGTTAATGATCATGTACAAATTTGTTTCACTAAGAGTAATACAAGCAAAATTACCTAGCTAACTAGTTCGCCATGCTGTACATGTTTATATTAGTTAGTTTGTCTATTTCAGTTTAGATAATGAGGTTTCTAGGCAAACAAATCACGTGACTGGGCAGTACACTAGAAAATTCACTTACCCTGTAAGAAAAAAGCTAACAAATTTGTACCTCACTCACCGACCTCAAAACATTCATTTGGCTTTTTAAGTAGAATTTAGTTTTAATACTATTTGCAGCTATATGCTTTCATAAAATAACAGATCACTTCAAATTGGATGAATCATTAAAATCTTTGCCCAGTGCCACCTACATGTCTGATGATGTGCAGCAGGAGACCATACTACATACTCAGGAAGTGATTCTGGCTTCGAGATGGCTAGTGCTACAGTTTATTAGAAATTCAGCACACGTTTGTCTAGTTCTGTAGATATTTCATATAGTGATATGATATTTCATATCACTGATATTTCATACGGTGAGAAAATGCATTAATGCACTAAGCACTAAAAAACTAAAAACGTCTTAACTGATGCACTACGTTCAGTCAAACTGTTCCTTTAAGCATTGTATGCTTACACATGCTTGAGATCTATTCTTTGTAGAACATGCTAGAAGATAGTGGGCTCGAGTGAAATAACACACTGTCAACATGTTCAGGTGAATGTGTCTGACAGCTCTGATCTATTGCTTTGGCTTCTATTAACCCTTACAACAGCATTTATCATTACTTAAGAAATCAATACAAACTGCAGAATTGGACGAAGGTTTTCTGCAGAAGGTTGCAAAAAAAAGTGACCAAAAGGGGGAAAAAAAACAGTAACCCCTGAGTAGGTGTGTTACAGCCCTCAATGTGACCTAATTTCTAGTTGCCAAGCCATGCCAGCGAAAACACTCCTTATCTCTCATGTGTCTCTCATGAGAATTACAAGGAACTCTATAGGGAGGATAATAAACTTACGCACATTCAAAGGCACCAAAGCACTAAATTCGAGAAAACACATAGTTTTGCGTGCTAATGTATTTTTAAGAGCTAACACATTTGTTATTATCTTCATCTAAAATTCTAATAGTCTGTTTTTCTGTTTCTACATGCTGTGAGCATACAATTCACCCAAATAAATAACCATCTGATACACAGATGTTGGTCAACAATCTCAGAGCTGAATGGATGCAAAAAAAATTCCCTACACCACTTTTTTTCTGAAATCTTGTAATTGACTCATTATGTGAATCATAAAGGAAAAAGTAACAATAACCAACGTCTTAACTTCATTCAAGTCAATGAATGCCTGCCTGCCCCCCCCACTTTTTAATGTCTCCAGCATGGCTCATTATGACAGCAGAAAACAAATCTATAAAGAGGAGTACTTACTCGACTGCTTTCCTTGAAAAGCTTAAAGCTCATCCACTTTGGCATGGTGACTTGTCTGTGATTCTATTCCCTTTCCTTCCTTCTCTCCACCTCTGTGTTTTTCTTTCTTCCTGCGTCCCTCTGCCTCTCCCTCTCCCTCTCTCTCTCTCTCTCTTTCTCAGATCGGTGACAGATTCTGATTGGCTGCGACTGACAGGCTTCCAGGTAGTACTGCAAATCCGATAACCGTCACTGCTGAGTATCGGCAAGCCTGAACAACCTGTAAACTATGACCATGTGTGTGTGTCTGTGTGTGTATACACACTCTGGCCGGTTATAACCTCCTGTGCTCTGGTGGCGGGAGCATGCACATGGTCTTGTGATATGAGGTTTCAGTGGTGTGAGAGCAGAATAGCTTTATTATCTAGGCACTCAAAGTTGTATTATGTATAAAAAGCAGTTTAAATAATAAGGCTATTATTATTACTTACATAAATTAGACATTTAACAGCACATTGGAGCTGACGAGATAGCAGTCCTTCAGAGTGCATCACACACACCCATTCACAGCTAATATTCACACCTTAGAGAGGCCAGTCTACCAACCAGCCTGGTTTTGTAAGCGATGAAAGTCCACGCAAACAAAAACCTGTGATCGGGATCACAATCTGGACACTGGTGCTGTGAAGTCCTGCCTGTATCTTTTTGACCAAAGTTACAGAAAAGAAATTCACACTCTCTGGTGTCACCCAGATGAGGATGGGTTCATTTTTGAGTCCTCTTAAGGTTTCCTTTTCATATCGTCTCAGGGAGTATTTCTGGACACTGCTGCCTCTGGCTTGCTCATTAGGGATAAAGTTATGATTTATTTCCTGAACTGATATCATTTATACTATATAATCCATGGATCTGCACAAAGTAGTGACAAGACAGGTTTAAAGCTAAAAATATGCATGAAATGGTGTACAGGGTACTAATGAGGGGGAAAAACTTAAATTTTTAATAGATTACAAGAGTACAGTATATCATTGACAATAAGTATGATAAACTAATCTTATGCTTTTTTTATGAGTTATACATTATCTGCTACTTGTGCAGTTTGATGAATAACTGGACAAACTCTCATACATTACAACTACAGTATTCAACAGCAAGAAGTTATATAGGGCCCGGTTCTTGGAATTATATCATTTTTCACAATTCAGGACATGAGAGATTTGAGAGAAAAAGAACAAGATCCTGCCTGAGCAGTAATGGAGCTGTGCCTGTTCATTTCCTCAATGCCCCAATTAATGGTAAGTGAAAAACCATAGAAGGAAAACGTCTCATGTGCTATGGAGCCTGACTGGGCGTCCTTGTCTGCTTGTTGGACCACAAGATTTAAGACAGCAGAAAAACAGCCCATGTCTGGAGCTTTGAACGTGTTTACCTCCAAAAACCAAGACTGAAGATTTGAGACATGTAGGGATATAGATGTAGGTTGGGCATCCGAGTGGTCTGGAAAATCCACAATGAACTGAGAAAATAACTGTTTAAGAACCCTGAATGAACATCGTCAGAAAACAATCAACAGAGCGGAGCTCATAAAAAAGCTGACAAAATATAGCCACAGGGTCTTAATGTAACTAACAGATTTCTCTTAGTGCAGTGTACAAACACGCTGGATCATTTCGCTTCTAACTCTCACTCATCACGACCATATCACAGTAAAGTAGTGTCATGGCTCTAACACAACTGAGATCTAAATATAAAGCCAGCTCATGCTATTGTAGACTGCAGAATAGACATGTGTTAGTATCTAATTGTTAAACTGCACTTGAGCTTCAAGTAGAAAGAAAATACAATTTCAGCAGAATCAGCACACAAAGAACAACAGGACAGAAAAAAAACCAAACCTGCCCACAGACTCGTCTGAAGGACACAGCAGGGGAAAATAATACTCCCACATGGCAAGTGTGCAAGTGTGTGCTGCTGTTGTCAAGTGTGAAAGAAATGCATGTGGGTTTATTTACCTCCAGCAAATACAGTGAACTGACATTTCTCCAACAAAGCAGAGCGACAGAAAAACGACAGCATGAGAACACTCAAACACACTCACTCACTCATTCTCTCTCACTCTCTCTCACACACACATTGCTCTCAACATTGAGAGTTTCAGCTTAGCTTTGGACAAGTGCAAGTCACAGTCATCTCACAATCAATAAACACACACAAACACGCACTTCTGTTAGTAATACTATCGTGTTCAAATAAACAATGACCTGTAGAGTAAAGCAGTGTAAATGGATCTTACTTTGAATTCACAGGGCCTCTCATAATTCTTCACAGAATGGCACAAACCAGCACATAACCTAAACAGACTTTTCATAATTTAACATGATTATGTGGCATTCTAAATACAAAGTACCAACATGGCTAGCATTCTTACTTAGCCATGGTACCGCCCCTGCTCAAGTCTTAAGAAAAGGGCAGGAAACCCTGTTTGATACCCCCTTGTCAATCAAAAGTCACAATGCCCTTTTCAGGGGTGGGGTTACAAAATTTTCTCCTGAATCCTAAAATGTTGCCAAAGTGTGATGTCTTGGGATAATTTATCTTAAAAATTCGTCTCAGCTGCAATGATCTTGCAGTTCCTCATGCAATGCAAAACAGTCTGATTGTAGACTGTGGGAGCATAGAAACATTTGAGTTTCTACCTTGTCACTGTCCGCTGTGTTCTGAGAGGTTCGAGAGGCGATGGAGATGGTGTCCGGTTGACTGCTGCCATCTCCCTGACTATCAGCATCCTCTCCAACTTCTCTGCATAGCCAGAAACAAACAAATTAACATAACACAACCGTTACTGCTGTACCTTTAGATATGCAAGCTGGAGAGTAAATGTTTTTAAAACATACAGTAGAAATGCTCATATGTTTGAAAGAACACAAGGGTGAAGTCTAACCTCTTGCTGTTGTTGCGTGGCTTGGCAGGGGTTTTAGGTATTGGTATAGGCTCCTTTAGAGCACCCTTCAGGTGAATAATCCTCTCCTGAATAACCTCCCGTATGTTCTTTATCCACTCTTGCTTTACCTCGATGCTGGATGCCTGGAATATGTTTAACAAAAATAGCCTTTAGTGGTAATCTCACAGCTGTATTATTAAATAAATATAAACAAAGCTAGACAAATGCACATAATGAGCTCCAGTAATATTTGGCTTTGTGATATCGTTGACCTAGGAGTCATAATCTTTACATATATATCCTAGATAGCACCTTGAGGACTATCTTGTTGTCAGATGAAGGCGTCCGTCCTGCCCAAAGTGCAAATTTACATGGGTCGCCCTCTATGTGTTCCGTCACCCCCAACTCAGATGTCTAAATAAAAAATAATAATACATAGACACATGAGAATAACTCACTTCACTGAGAATCACTTCAGCAGCATCATTTGACAGACAGTTGCACTAAATACATACTAAATAAAATGCTAAATAAAACACACTAAATAAAAATTGAAAATTCCAGGGATGATGCAACTTCTACAATAGATACCTGGTACCTATGACACCAAAACACTCTGTGAATAAAGTGGATTTCTCATTCAGGAGATTTTACACAGCACAAAAACAAATCTCTACATGATCTACATGTCAGCATTTACATAAACCTCACACACCTGAGTTTGTTGTCTCTAAACTTTTACAGATAAAGTCAGCAGATTATGTATTACTGTTTATGTACTGTTCATTTGTATAAGTATCAAATATAAGCTATATATGATATAATATAAGTATTCCAGGCAAAACAAGAGTCAGTGAATATTATTTTCTAATATTTAATGATGTTTTTCTCTGCTCTTCTTAATAACAGCAGCAATCCTGTAAGTGAAAGATGCCAGCACTAGCGTTAGCGTCACTGAGAAGATACACCGTTTGTCTACAGTTTGTGGTGTCTGCTTTAGTTATCATTGTTAGGCTCTGCTTGAACATGAAGTACAAAATGCAACCTCAGCATCTGGCCAACAATGAACAATGTAGTTTTATGCTAAGCTGCATTCACCCAGGGTGTCATGTTGGTGCAGTGGTTAGGGTTGCTGGTTCAATCCTGAGATTGGGTCATTACCACAGTGTGGAGTTTCTGTTTATGTTCCCTTCATGTCCATGTGGGTTTTCTCCCACCTCCCAAAAACATGCCAGTAGGTGGATTGGCTGTGACTCTATGTTGCCCCTAGATGTTAATGATGGAATAGCAGCCCATTAAAGGTGCATTCCTACCTCATGCCCTGTGTTCCTGAGATTCACCATGGCCCTGATGAAGAGTTTAATGAATATGAACAAGTGAATAAATAACTGAACATATCAGCACAAGCTGACTGATACCATATAACAATGTCCTTCTTCTTGGTGAGTGTGAATAATATTTAGTTTTAAAAAATAAGACTTTGCTGTAAACAGATATTGTGCTTGTGTGCGGACAGATGTTGTTTTGTCTTCAGTTATTAAAGCAACACTAAGCTACACTGAAAATTAGACTGAGAAGAGTGGCATGCTGCCTTTTGTAACTCCAAATCATTACAGTTTTAAATGCAAAATGAAGAGATCAGACATCTTGGATACCAGTAGTTTGCTTTTGTAGACGTATTTAGTGCGGCCAGCCGAGTCTTTGATCTCCTTGCTGAAGACGAGAGAGATCTCAAAGAGGAAGAGGTGGCGGTCTCGACCTTTCCGGATCAGAGATTTGGGTTCCCACACCTGGAATGTGTCCTGTAGGATCAGCTCTCCCTGAACATCCAAGTTCTCATCAAAACCTTCAGACAAGTAAAGAGCAGAGGTCAGGTAAGAGGCCATGAGAGGTTAGAGAATAGTCATCAGCCTACCAGTCAATTCCATAGAACAGAATCATCTGAATAGATGTCATCTGCATACAAGCCAGTGTATCTTTTTATTGATAATAGTATATGTACCCTCTGTGCTTTCACTGTATAAAGCTTTCAGCGGTGGAAAAGTGTACGTACCCTCTAACATGCTGAGGTGCATGGCATCGTTGGCTCTCTTGGGCACAGCCAGCATCACCTCCAGCCCATCCTTAATCTCACCTTTACCCTCTTCACAACAGCTCAGAAGCTCCTGAGAGGACAAAAGGAAAAAGCCACATTAAATGGTATACTTCGGCTACGTTATTTGAGATGCCAAGCAGAATCTTTTGATATTCACAACAGCAGTTCTGATACACAGGACACAAATACACAAATAAACAAAAACACAAATAAAATACACAATAAAAACACAATAAAATACACACAAAAAAAAAACACAGCTGTATTTCTTATGTAAAATTGAGCTACAAAGAGTATGAGATAAATGAAGAAAATATGAGACATTCGACATGATCAATATTGCTGTGCGTGATGAAAGGGTATAAAAAATAACAGAGTAAAGGAGAGAGAGAGAGAGAGAGAGAGCGAGAGAATAAGAGAGAGAAAGAGAGAGAGACAGGCATAGAAGCTGTAGCTTTTCTTTAGGCAAATGGAATAATGACCAATCTATGGATATTGTCTCTATTCCACTGTTTAAAGTCCACTCTTTTGTTCTCTTTTGCACCCCAACATCAGCAACTCTGACATAATAAATGTAAAGGCAATCTCATGCACACACACACACACACACACACACACAACACACACACACAGAGCACCTTCAGGAGAAGCTGGTACTTGGTGATCCTCTGTACAGGCTTGATAAGGTAGGAGGAGATGGAGTTTGCCAGGCCGTGCCTCTGCTGGATTTCCTGCACCGAGAATAATCAATAGAATATAACAGCATGCTTAAATATAGCACACAGATTCCCATGCTAAATTCATTAAGCTGTGCTCCATGATTACTCATGATTAATACCTTAGCATCCTGTAATTCAGTGTCTGGTGCCCTCCACTGGCTAAGATTGAGTGCTTGTTGTAAACATGCCTCAATTAGACAATGCAACCCCATTAGCTACACTACAGTATGAACAAAACTTTAAAAGATATAATGCAGGGAGTTGTTATGCTTGTGTTTTCAAGATTGGTCAGGGATCTTTCCTGTCTCCAGATTTCAGAATGAGATTGCTGAGAATGCTGATACTATGCTGCTGCTTTACTTCTGAGATCCTGCTCCATTATGTGCTGTCTGTCAGTAGTTGCACAATACATTGTCTCTGAGGTGGCAGTTAAGGAACTGCTAGAGTGGATCCAGCTGTTTTTCATTCTCAACTCATTATTCTGTTCTGTCTTTTCTGTGAAATATGCTGGACTTATTGGAGTGTGATCCAAAGCTTTATACTGACCATGGCTCCATGCCTGAGTCGCTTGATATTGTTCACTGGATTTGCACAAGTTCCAACCCTGCATATTCTCTTTTTGTCAATATTTTCAGGTATGAGGTATGGCAATGAGTTGTGAATGAAGGTAAGCTAGCACATGATGGTTGTTACTGGGCTATTCTTGTTATTTTGGTCTGGCTCTGCTTGATATCATTTGTCACGACTGTGTCTGTGTACATACTGTACTTTTCATACATGTAGCTGCTATAATCTGAGAGAAAGTCACAGTATGTTTTCTTCACATCCAAGATTATCAGAAACTTTGCATTCCAACACCCAAGATTCACAACAGCCTACAAACATGGCCACATCGGACTCTGTTTCCCAGACTGCACACTCACTCGGCTTGCTCTTGCTTGCCTTAGTCCATGGTGTTGATCGTCTGACTAGTGCCTGTTATTTTGACACTGATTCTGAATTGGAACTGTTGCCATTGAGTTAAGACATAGATCTGACTCTGTCCCTCATTTAAAAAATCACATTTCACACTTTCTCTTAACATCCTAACCCTAGACTGGGGTTTAATAGGGTGAAGAAGTGAATACGGAGAAAAAGAATAGAGAAAACGCTCTTACATCAAAAAAGCTTCCAGCTTGCTCCAGGATGAGCTGATTTGAGTCTGGCTTATTTTTACAGTAAGTCACATAGATCTGGAATTTATCCGCCTGGAAATATAGCATAAAATGTAAAGATTGATCATGTTTAAGCAGTATTATTATTATTATTATTATTATTATTATTATTATTATTGTAAGAGGCTTGATACAAGATCAAAGTGCATCAACGGCACTCACCCATGTGACAAAGCAATGGCCAACGTCCTCCGGCAACTGCTCGTAATTGATTAACTCTTTCAAGAAAATGCTAAATAAGAAGAAATCAGGATGAAAACAATGTTTAATCAAGGTCCAGAATCATCTGCATCTCAAACGAGGAACATAATCAGCACTGTATTTGCTTACATTTGCATATTTAAAACTAAATCTAAAATGAAATAAAAACACCAACATCATAATAAAACTCGGCTCCTCAATCAGAATCAGAATCCGATCAAAGCGTTGTATTAATGTACATCCTGATAAAACAAACAAACAAAAAACTTGTGATTATAGACAGCATCTTACTTATTGTGGAAGTCATAAATCTCCTGGATGTTTCCAAAGATGACATGCTCTTTGTTGGCGATGCCAGGCGGGATCTCTTCCACACCACTAGTCATCTCCCAGAGGTACGTCTACACACACACACACACACACACACACACACACACACACACACACACACACACACAGAAAATTACTGTCTGCTATAATGACCACAAAATCATGCAATATAAATCTGAATTCAGACAAATTTACGCAGAATAATTGTTCTTTACATTTTGACAAGAAAAATTGAGGGAATATTCTCAGAAATGACAAAGTTTTACCATCTACACTTTTAATGAATTTATATTAATTTAGGAACGTTGTCACTTACCTCTAAGCACTCATGAAGATCTCTAACGTAGGCTTTTTCAGTTTGCAGCAACTCTGCCATAATAAATCTAATGGCACACACACACACACACACACACACACACACACACACACACACACACACATACACCGATTATCACAGTAGCCAAATTCAAGGAAAGAGAATGTGTATTTCAATGTGAATGTTATTTTTAAATTTAATCTCATTTACTGTTAGCTTATTTTTATATAATAATTCTTTTGCCTTTGATTTTAGTTGGCATGATATATAGACATATACAGTAAATTAACCACTTCCTATTTTTAAATCTGCGACAAGTTGCCTGTTATATTTAATGTTTTAACGTTTAAAGACTCACTCTTTCTTCCTGGCTGACTTCCTTTTCTCCTCATTGACCTCATGGTTGGGTTCACGGAGTTTGACTTCTGGGTCAGTCAGGCTGGCTGGAATGATATCTAACTCCAGGTCCTTATTATGCTGAAAGAGAGACACACAGATATGCACACATCCTGTCATAGATAATTTGAGGTAATACCATTTTTTGTTTTTACTTCTGTAGGAAAGTATAGCTCATCGTTAACATTTCATTGCCTGTGTGCGAAATGAAACCCTACAACATAATTACCAGATTGTTGTTACAGGCATAAAAATCTCTGGATCAACTAAAGTTGCATCATTATGATCACAGCAATGGCATGATATACTTGTAGTTGATTTGAATCTCTTCTTCCAAACCATCACAGGCTCATAAGTAAACGTGTTTTTGTAATAAATGCTTTGTCATTTAAATGACGTACTTAAATGGTCATATTCATTTCTTTAGTGGGTCAGATAAAATCCTGTATCTGTATACTGTGCTGTAAATGTGCTTAAGATCGTGAGTAGGCACTTTCTCACCTCAGTGCTGATGCCCAGTGCGTTCTCCAAGCCGCAGCGGTACTGGCCCATGCGCTGGGAGAAGTCTCTGTAGCGCCTGTCCACCGTGCTCACCCATTTCTTCAGCTCGGTCACATGCACATGGCCCTTCTCCACAAAGTTGTCAGCCAGCTGGATGAGCAGCTTTACCTTCTCCTTGGTTTGCTGAAAGATACAACATGCAGAATTTATCCTAAATGCTAAGCGACTGAATCTGCACTCTGTGTATGACAGGGAGTTTGGATAAATCTGGAGAACACTGAATGGTTTGAGTACAGAGGTAGGAGTTTGTGCATGTTTCCACATGATTATGAGTGACAGGGTTTGTTTTAGTCATTCTATTTCAGAACAATTATGAGTTGTTTCTTGAATATTTTATGAGAGAGAAAAACTGATCTAAGAATTTGCAAAGAAGTTACTGGTCATTTTTAGAGCTCTTCGCTGTTTTTCTGGTGAGCTGCAATCATAAAAGGAAAGGCATAGCCTTAACAGGAAGCAGGGCAAGGGCTAAGATATTAGAGATTTGATGGATTGCTTTTGAGTTTAACAAATCGTTTGTTTCTTCTTTCTTATATTTTAAAGTATGTTTAGAATTTTTTTTCTCCACTGCAACATCTCACAAGTGTCTACCATGCTGTGTTTTATATCACGTTGTATGCTCTAATCTGTTTTTCATCTCTTTGTACTGAAACTGATTATTTAATAAAAACATTTGCTCATAAAACCATTAATGCTACCCAGGATGCCCCCAGAAACACTGGAAAACACTTGGGAAAGTAGTCTTGTCAGCATGGTGTGTGAATTCTGGCTCTAACAGTTCCTCAACCTCAGCTATATAACTTGTGTTAGAGATCAGTTTCAGATTTTAAAAAACAAATCTTGTTGTTTCTAATTGAAACACTTGCAATCTTAACAATACTTACCTTAGCAGAGACACAGAAGTTCTCGTAATCTTTCAGCAGCTCTTGAGTTTTCTCAGCTGAGTCTCCTAGAGTGTTGTGAGTGGACAGGAAATATTCACCTGGCTCCTGAAGCCAGTCCAATGCCTGCATTGTGGAGATGAAGAAAGGATGCAGGAGTGAGGAAGTGTAAAAGAAATAAAAGGCGTGAAGTTTTTATAAGTGCATTCATTACAAATCACTGTTGGGTGGTGCAGATGCCTGGAGTGACATCACTATGCAAATGATGAGGAGTATTCAGTGTGTGTGTGTGTGTGTGTGTGTGTGTGTGTGTGTGTGTGTGTGTGTGTGTGTGTGTGTGTGCTCTCAAGTTTGATTAATCTCACCTGTTTGGCACTGCGTTCAAACACCACATATTGCTGGCACTGATCCAAGCGACGCTTCTTCATGGTCCAGAAGTGCAGGACTCTGTTTTCTCTCTGTAACAGCTCATTAAGGATTGCTACAAGAGAAAATTACACAGACAATCAGTACACTGTAGAAGACACTTGCTTTCAGCATCATTAACTATAAGCGTTTACTTAATAGATGCTACAGTTTAATCTGTCCAGCATACAGCAACATGAATCAGTATACAGCAGTCTGACCTTTGACCTGCTGCTCAGAGCCACGCGTGTTGCCAGAGGTAGAGGGAGTGCTGACATTGTTGCGGTGGATGTACTTGAGGAAAACTTCAGCATTACGTCTGGCTAGAGTACACGCCTGAAACAAGCACATTATCATGAACGGAGGTCAGGTCAGAGGGTCAGTTTAGTATAAGGAGACAAAAAGATACAAAACACTCATTCTTTTTTTCCGAGTGACTTATACTGATAATTACACACAATTCGGTTTCACACTACACTAATCCTGGCAATAAGTGGAGAAAATTGGATTAGTGAGAATCTGTGAAGAACACATTAACACAAATTTGGAAGGAATTACAGCGGATAAAAAAGATAATCTCATAAAGCAGAGCTAAAAACATCACTGAGAATTATTTTATTATTTCATACATTAGGCTTAAAAAAATCCAGAACTTTATAAAGTCAGAAGGCCCAACACAAAAGACACAGTCCAAAAGGTTTGATATTGTCATGGAGGGCGTGGACATACCCTGTTGGACCACTAAGGGGCTTTCGGCAGAGGCTTTTGTTTATCTATGCCATGTGTGTTTGTTATGACATTTAGCCCCGCCTGATCCTTAATGTGTTCCCGCCTCTGTTCACCTGTCCCTCATGTTCTACTGATTACCCCTCTTATTTATAGTGGTTTCTGTGCTCGTGGTGTTGGCTAGTCCTTGTCTTTAATGTGAGTTTTTGTTCTGTGTTTGGGTTTCTTCTCCTGTGTATGCGTGTTCCTATTTTGAATAAATCTGTTTTGTGTCTATTCCTGCATATGGGTCTGCTCCCTCTCGCCTGGTACCTCTGGTATGTGACAGATATAGTGTGCTTAAATGTATTATAGATTATAGTATTATAGAAAGTAAACTTAATCAAAACTTAACAAATAAACAGAATTTTCAGAAAAGTATGCGAATTCTTCAGTCTCCATTTTGTCTGCATGCAGGGATAAAGGCTTATATAATTAAGTTTCTTATGAAACAGCATTTTAGCTGACAGATCGATGCTGAACATGTCGTTAACTGTTAGATCTGACAATCAAATTTGCATGCTTTGATGGATGAAAAAACAACTGGCCATGATGGATCAAAACAATTACATTTCTGTCTGTTTTGTAGTGCCCATGTTCAGCATTGAATTTCTTTTGCCATGTCACACTCCACAGTAAGTCTCATTTGAAAGCAGACACTAAGGATATCAAGAATTTGTAGTTTGTACTGGTAAAAAAGATTAATAGAGTTAAAGATAAAACCTTAACTTACTGATTCTCTTTTATGTCCATTTTTGATGTTTTATTTCTGTATTTACAAAAAAATACTGCAAGCCTAACAGCAGTAAAAGTGAGATTAAATAAGATTTTTTTTTTTTAAGTGTGTGATTATCTTTTACCAATTTACCTTCAGGAAGGCCTCCTTCTGCTCCAGATGTTTGCTGATGAGAGGCAGCACATGGTCACTCTCAGCTAAAGGACCCAGCTTATCATGTCCTCCACACCAGTCCTCATCCCGTCTGTATTCCTGCTCCAAACTCTCCAACACACTGCACACCTATATACAACATGCACACAAGCTCATATTCAGCCATCTTCCATTCCCATTTAATAAACCCATCTTTCAGTCTTTTCTTCTTCCTTTTATTTTCATACTCGGGTCGACTGCATTGGGGTTAACAAAGCTGAATATTACATATCATAGTATTTATTGAATAACCAGTGGGTGGTGCATTTCACCTGTTCA
Organism: Hemibagrus guttatus; assembly: GCA_033459395.1. NCBI lineage: Eukaryota > Metazoa > Chordata > Actinopteri > Siluriformes > Bagridae > Hemibagrus > Hemibagrus guttatus. The sequence goes on from JAUCMX010000006.1 coordinate 15,709,417, forward strand.
GAGGTCTTGTAGAAGGCCACCGAAGCGTTAACTAGCTTGAGGCGGTCCTCCATTTTTAGCATGAGCTGCTGCCAGTGCATAGCCACTTTTTCAGCACAGGTGCGGATGGCATCAGGGTCATAATGGCCCGCTTGCAGCATAACTTCTGCCTTCTGCTGGACCTGCAGTGCACTCTGATGGGTCTTCTGAAGAGAGTTTGCATGGAACAGGGACTGGAGACAGAGACAAAAAGAGAAAATGAATACAAATTATAATTAGAAATCTTAAAACTTGTTCTAGAAATGTTACGATCTAGAAGTCTAGAAACGTAGCTGTGGAATGTGTAAGCTTAGTTGTTAAAGTGTTAAACTACTGATTAAAAGGTGAGTTCAAATCCTAGGTCCACCAAACGTCCACTGCTGGGCCCCTGAGCAAGGCCCTTAACTTTTCATTTCTCAGTTGTATAAAATGTAAGTTGCTCTGGATAAGGGTATCTGCCAAATGCCAGAAATGTAAATGAACCTGCAAGTCATCAGCAGGGTGAGTTAAACAACAAAATAATGGGGAAGTTAAACCTTACAATGTTGTATTTTTCCTGGAACAATGATCAATTCTATTTGTATAGCGATTTTAACAATGGCCATTTTCACAAAGCAGCTTTACAGTAACATCCAAAGACATTTTTAGATTCATATTTAGATTTCTGTCAGCAGTGCTACAGCTGCTTAGCATCATCCATGCTTTCTGTATCCTTTTACCTTCCCATTTAACCTTCAGTACAACAGAATTAGGATTTCTGGGGTCAAGAGGCTGCATGTTCCTCATCTACTAGTGGCAAACTGACAGAATTTACCCCAAAGCAGGAAACAACAGCACAGGAAACCTAAAGCCAAAAGCCACAGTGATAAACAACGAGCACTGCAGCCTCCAAAAGGAAAAAGTCCAGTTTCTGATCATCTGGCTTTTCTACACTTCTTCTATAACTACTAAATCTATTAAATATGTGTGTGCAATTACAAATGCATGCAGTCTATCATGATGTGACAGTTAAAATGCAAGTATCGTTTTTTTCCCAGAGACAAAATATAGGCTGCTTTTCCATTAATAAGGAACATATTATAAAATAAAGTGTTTCCGCATGTCATTCAGGATATTTAATAGTTAAAGCTGCAATGCGTCATACTTAAACTTCCACATAAGCCAAGAAACCTGAAATGCCAACACCAAGAAGGGAAAAGATTTATAAAGGAGCTCTGAGTCATACACCTATCTAGTTGTATTGTAAAGGCTGGAGACTAACAGCTCCTGCTCCATCTGCTTGGTATATCATCAGAGTGTTCTCTTTCATACAAGATCCTGCCCTAAAGTTCTTCACTTAAAACTCTTCCTCACAAGGGGAAAGAAGTCTGACATGTTTTTGCTTTTCTAAGTAACTGCAGGCATATCTGTTCTGGCCTGGGGAGCGGGAGCTGGAATACTGATGATTATTACAGCTACATCCTGTGTACTGATGTAATAAAAATGCTGCTAATACGTTTTTAAAGGCGCTTTGTATTCATCTCCTTAAATGGGTTCCAGAGCTATTCTGAGCTGCGTAGGATTTAGGGTGGTTGTGTGAGTGTATGTGTGTGTGTGTGTGTGTGTGTGTGTGTGTGTGTGTGTGTGTGTGTGTGTGTACCTCAATAGCAAGCTGGAACTGTTCGTGTTCTCGTTGTAACTGTTCCGCCTCGGACAGTGAACTGGCATTAACCATGCTGGCATTCAGCATAGACTCACCATTGCGGATCCAACTGAGCACCTAAAAACAAAATCATACACACACACACACACGCGATTAGGAATGAAACATCAACCCAGCCAATATGTAAGCGAAAAACTGCTTTCTTGGTTAAATGTATTAGTTTTTACATTGCTTATGTCCTAATAATTATACTGATAATTATTATAGGAAATGAAAATTAAATCACTAAGTAACAATTGCTTTTAAACAATGTGTGCTGTGTCTCTTTTTTAAAATGTTTTAAACTAATTTGAATAAATTTACAGCATGAAATTACAGCGTAAAGTTAATAGACTAATAAGTTAATAGCCTTATAACTTATAAATCAATATGATAATTTACTTATGCTTGAGATACTGAGATACATGCAAAAGAGAAACACAATTCAGTTCACAAAAACCTGTCATTGTCAAATGTGTGTATAATATAAATAGTAAGAATTTCACCATATGACAGGATTTCCCCAGCCACCACACATATATGATACACGAACATCATGAATAATTCAGAGCAGTGTTTTTCGCTTCAGTGGTATTTATACCTTCACATGCTCGACCAATTCAACCTGTCTGCTGGTGTCTGAATTTTAAACATACATGCAACCGGATTCCCTGGTGACTTCAGGGAAAGCCTCTCTCTCTCTCTCTCTCTCTCTCTCTCTCTCTCTCTCTTCGTATCTGTATCACTTAATCAGCCTATTTCTCTCTATTAGCACTTGTATAAGTGGAGGCACTTGATGGCTGTCTCTGGAGACTCCGTTTGACCCTTTATTACATCCTGAATGAGAATAGCTCAGAGAAAGCAGGAAGGAGTGACAGACATCTGAGTAGCCGGAGGCATCATTAGCCTCTGACCCTCTGTCTGGAATAACACAACTGATAGGTCTGTATGGGGCAGTGTAAACATACTGTATGTACTGAATGCGTAAGTGGATGTTATTTTGTGATATTTGTCGTAACCTGCCACAGGTGATGAATTCTGAATGTTAATTCTTGCTTAAAAATAAAATGATATACACCAAAGTTAAAAAGCTGTAGTAATTTTGGCAGCAAAAAAACCCCAAACAAACCACAGATCCTTGAGGGGACTATATAGGGAATATCAATGTATTATTAATAAACTTGGGTCATCACCCAAATTGTGGCTAGTGTTGACTAGTCTAGCTGTATTGTCGTCATGAGCTGGGATTGCTGAATGTTATAGAACCAGAGCTGTTGAGGACAAAATTCTGTATGAACACCACACCTAAGGGAAGGCATGTTTTATTCATATGGCCAAACTTTTATGTTTTTGCCTGGAGAGGTGAGACTGAGAATGAGGACACTATTCTGTGCTGTATGTCTTCATAGCTTTCCACTCAGACCTCACATCACACCTGCTTTAAAAGTGACAGATTTCTGCATGGCTGCTGTTCTCTCTGCTTCGCATATGGATGACTCAAGCTGAACGGGTTAGTTGGTTATATTTCTAACACTATGTATGCACATGCATATGTTGCTGTCACATACAGTAGTACTGCACTGCTTCTTTCTGCTAGATGCTTATGGCTGTTTCTATGGATTTGTTTGCAGCAAATAAAATGCTTTGTCCTTTGCAAAGCCATGCAATGTGGTGGTCAAGTTCATTTGCATAATGCTGAGCTTTTTTGAACTTTCGCTGCTACATGACAGGTCATAATTTGCCCCATTCTAACTGGCAGGTCTTTAGTGAGATGAACATCAAGAATAGAAGTAGTATAAGATGGATGCTTTTGCATGTAGGTGTTTTTTGAATATGCTTTGTGCCTGTATTTTTATGAGTATGTGTGTGTGTGTGTGTGTAAATGTTTTACCTGTTTAACCTCAGCCTGTAGATGGCGCAGTTGGAGACACTGCTCTAGCCGTTTCTGTGTCTGCTCTGCGCTCATGTCCAATTCATGTTGTTTCTCATGAAGAAACTCCAGCAGTTCCTGAACCTGAGTTGCCAAATCCACTTCCTTCTCCCCTGTTAATTCAATGCCTACACACACACACACACACACACACACACACACACACACACACACACACACACACACACACACACAATCAAATATAAAAGAATGAGTGTTTTGTCCATGCAGTGTTGAAATTAATAAAGGATAATTTGAATTTTAATTTGAATATTTGAATTGAAATGTTTTTAAAACTCTAAAAAATCTATTTATACCAAGACATTTAGAGTGTTAGGTTTCACAGATTATTTTTAGATTTTTCATTATCCCAATTAACAAAGATTTCTATTTTTTTAAATAAAAATTATTTTATTTTATTTTTTTAAACTTTTCTCTGATGTTTTGTATTGTGGGTGGCATGGTGGTGCAGTGAGTAGCATTCCTGCCTCATAGCTCCAGGATTCCAGGGTTTGATGAGGAGCTTGGGTTACAGAGTTTTGCATGTTCTCTGCCTGTGTACATGGGTTTCCTCCCACTGTTCAAAAACATGCAGGTAGGCAGATGTTGTATTGCCTCTAGTTATAAATAAGACTGTGAAGGAGAGCATGAGCATAGGAAGTGGCATGTCAGTGCTTAAGATGTTGGATTACTGATTGGATTGAGTTCAAATCCCAGGACCACCAAAAGCTGCCACTGCTGAGTTCTTGAATAAAACCCTCAACTCTTAACGTCTTGGGTATATAAATGAAATCAATGTAAGACTGGATAAGGGGGTCTGCCACATGTAAATGAACAAATGCTTTCCTGTGTTCGACCGGTGTGGATTTCAGCATAGCTAGTAGCTTGTGCCTATTGTTGCCAATTTTTTGTTTTTTTTGATAAATAGTAAAATGTTAAGTCTGAGGAATGTAAACGTTTACATTCAAATGCTGTAATAGAAAACAATGCTTGAATGTAATGATGTATATGCATACAATAGCCACTGGGTGGCAGTACCTATTTACTTTCTCCATGTAGTGTTGCGTGCCTTGGACAACCTGTGTGCACTATATTGCTTGGGGTCAATATAGTAAAACCATATGGCGCATGATTTATAATTTACAGTCATGACTATTGTCTAGAAATACATCATTTATTAATTCACCATAAGGTTATGCATGTATCCCTCTTCTAGAACAGAATAACACGAAATAAAATGAAAAATGTGCAAAATAGAAAAACAATTATTTAAAGGCCAATAGGCAAAATTCTAAACCGTGTTCAAACATAATTTCAGTATGAAGATCGGTTATGCCGCCGAATTTAAGTGTTCAAACCTGCACTAGAGAAGAGACAAAGACACACCCAGTGAACGAGTGAGAGGGAAGTGTGTGAGATTGCCTCAGTGTGATTTGGCAGAGTGGCATTTTCAATGCCAGAACAGGCAGAGACTCGTGAGCCAAGGTCCATATGTGGCAGTGAGGGGGGGTGTGAGATGGGTCAGCAGTTTGAAAAAGAAAGCCTGTTTCCCATGTTAAAAATATCTCTAAGACACAGAAACGCCGGCAGAAAGAGAGCAAGAGGATTATAGGGGTGGAGGAAATAAAAATCAAAATAGCTAGATGCAGGGAATATGGAGAGAGGGACAGGGGAGGTTATAGAGTGGCTTTGATTATTTAACCTTCGTTTTGGCTTCTCTGCATGGAGAGTCACACAGCTGCTGAGTTAAGCCAGAGAGACTGTAAAGCTCAGCTGCCTCCGTTGGCTCAGACACTCAACGTCTGCTTATCTCCCTTTCTTTATTCATTTATCTACATCCATCAGTCTTCCCTATACACATTTCTGCCTCTCCACCAGCATTTAAGATTTCAAGTTTTGCTTGTGTGACAGTTAATTAAACATCCATTTTTTGTCCATGTCCATCTGTCCATCCATACATCCATCCATATCTATCTCTCTCTCTCTCTCTCTCTCTCTCTCTCTCTCTCTCTGTCTCACCTGAAGCCTGGACCTCCATGATGTACTGGTGTAGGTCTTGGCCCTGCTGGATGACCTCATATGTCATATTGTTCATGGCCAATTTTCTATCAGCGTGCCTCTGGAGCCTCTGTTCCACCAGACTGGGCTCCTCTGCACTGAATTCACTGATCTGCCGTACCAGATCCTCATTCCATGCATCCAGTTCTGCAGTGACCTGCACATCACAGGACAGGGCAAAAAGTCTAAATTCATTCACAGTCAACATTCCACGCAATATGACTCTAACTAATGACAGACACTTAAACAGTGGAACAATAATGTTTACAAGAATTTGATTTCAAGTTTTATATGACTTTTCATGTCAGGCTGATATTACAGGACAGTTTTTATGTTGCTAGATTTATCTGGCCATACAATACTGTGCAAAAATTCATTCATACAGTCATACTGATTCTTAAGTATATCTTTTATTTTATGAGGTATCTGGAAAAAAAGATTTTCAATTCCAAACAAAAGTTTTGCAAAGTCATTTTTCAAAAAGATTAATATTATTTAAATGTTATATTCCATTAAAGAAAGAAGGATATTATGTAACTAGCTATTTTGGAGACAAAAACATAATTAAGGCCCCCTGGTATTACTGTATCTACAGAAAAAGAAGTGAAAACTGTGGCAAGTTCGACAGCTGGCTTGGAAAAATCTACCAGCCAATTTCCTTCTAAACCGTATATTAATGAGCAATTTTAAAGTCCGTGTGTGGCCACAATGTCTCTTTTTACACCACATATTGATGTAATGTCTGTGTTAATTATGCTAATCAATTATTTCATACATTGACACATTTCAGTATCAATCCAGGCCCAACCTAAATCTCTGCTCATTTATTGTGCAACATGTAAGGATCGAACAGTTGTAGTCTGCTGGAACAGCCAACCATACCATGAAATTTGAATGTAAACATGTTAAAAATCTTTCTTTTTAATCACATCTTTGATTGTAATGTGAATTGCTATTTGCATATTACAGCATCTCAATTCATGTGTAAGAAACAGATTGAAAATAAGCACAACTTCATGCCACATTAGTCAGAGTAGAGAGAGAGTGAGCAATGTAAGCCTGATACATTATGTGATATTACATATAAATGACAATACTGCTTGACCTGAACCCCTCACCTCAATTGTGTACTGTTCAAATATGCGCAGTTGAAGAAAGATGTCTAGTTTAATCTTTCTTTCATGAAAGAGCTCCTCCATCTGACCCTGTGCCTCATCCAGCTGCTGTAGCACACTCTCTATGTGAGCTATAGAGCTGTTGTGGGGCATCTTATTACTGTTCATCGCTGAGTCTCTGTGAAAGAAAGGGAAGAGAGGTCAGCTTAGAGGTTTGTGTGTGTGTGTGTGTGAAGTGTGTGTGTGTGTGTGTGTGAGAATACATGTATGTTTAGTGTGTATAACCTGAGTTGCTGTATGAGGTCCTCTCCCTCTTTAATGACATTGAGCGTGGCCTCCAGTGTAGCGGCTTGCTGCTGCTGAAACTGTTTGATCAGTTCTTGCACCGAGTCCACAGAGTCTGAGCACACCTCCTCTAACAGTTCCTTCTGCAGATCCTCCATCCATGTCCACAGCTGCAAATACAAACAAATCCAGAATAAATAGGGCTTGATGGCCATTGTAATACCAGGATGGTATTTTCCTACCATTGTAAAGGCATTTGTTCCTTATTAGGAGAATAAAACACGACACATGCACACACAGGCAAATTAAGACCAAGCATTCATTAGCCTCCATTTACTTCAATAAATAATCTATTTCATGATCATTTCTGTCTGGACCTGTTTCCATTATTAGAAACTGAACCAAAAATATATTTTTTCATTGCCCAAATTGCTTCCATCTTGGAACAAAATATCTTTCCACCCCTTGCCCTGCTGCATGTATCAAATTAGCATCTTTATGGCTGCAGTTAAATACTTTCCCCAGATTTTTGCTGTGATGAAAGATATTGTTGTGTATTTTAAAAATTGTCAATCATCTTCTCTACCTCCACCACTAAAACCAGAGATTTTAAAGTTACACAACCTTCAGTCTCCACCTGCTCCATGAGACAAAGGATGTACTTGGAGAATAATCGCAACAAGCCTTTATTTGTCACATATACAACACAGCACTGTGAAATTTTCTTTATACACATATCAGGCTTGTTAGGAAGCTGGAGTCAGAGCACAGGATCTGTCATGATACAGTATCCCTAGTAAAGATAGAGATAAGGACCTTGCTGAACCACTGACCTTCTGATCTGTAACCCAGAGCCTTAACCATTGAGCCCTTGGACTAGATAACGAGATCAAAGAACGCCTCCATCTAATTCTAATCCTAATGTGACATTTCCAGATGAAAAGCTAGTTACTGACCATCTACACATCAGCATTTCATCTACACCCAGCATACTACAGACACTACGGCACCCTCATGGCCAGTGGTGTAGATGTAGATTCACACTCTAGTCTATCACATGCATGGCAACAATGCTAAAGAATATCTCTCCTTTAACACTAAGAAGCATTATGATGAACTGATCAGATCTAGTACTTTGGAATTCACAACCACTCTATACATCTCAACTCATCAGCAACCTTGCTCCTACTCCAGATCATCTTCAGGAGCCTCCAGAGTAGCCTTGGACTGTAGTGCACTGATATCAGTCATGGGAGGATACAAGGCCACGTACATCATCAGGAGAAACATCTCCTTGGAGGCTTGAGAGCAACTGACACTCAGATATTTCCATGCTCTAAATTGGCTTGTATCAGTTGGATGCTTGGGCACTGTGGAGTAACTCCTCCACCACATTCAGACCCCTGGGGGAAATATCCTGCTAAGTCAATCCATAGCTGACTGTGGGTTCTTCTGCTCAAAAGGTGCAGGCTGGCCTATAGTCCTAACTGGCCTAGGTTGGTGTTTCTCCATATGTCACTATAATTTCTTGCAGACTCTTCCTTGTCATCACTAGAAGATTCAGCTTGGAATAATAACAATAATTTTAATGCTACCGGACACCTCCCGAGTGATGTAACTTGGGGTCATGGGGTGTTATGACCCATGTAAGCTGATCTACGCTTGTGTCCAGGAAGCAGCAATAATCCATGGATCATTTTAAATATTGATGAAAGACAAAATCGCAGGCAAGACTTCAGCTAGACTTAAAGAAAACTACAAACAAGCTTTGATTACAGTACCTATCATCACATTCCCTGAACTACAGCGAAAAAGAATATCCTTCTGTCAGCACATTATCATGCAAAAACGTTGAGCTAGAGAGCAGTGAAAGAGCAGAGGGTGTACTCATGCATGTGTGTGAGGGTAGAGAGAAATACCATGGATAGCGTGAATGATTTTATAATATTCAGTCATTTTAAATCATTGTCATCTAAAAAAAAATGATTAGGTTGTTACTCTAATATGTCACAATTGTACACAAGTTTCCCACCTAAATCCATTCTTAGTCAGATACATGTGGTGTTCTACAAGTATGCCAGAGCAATTATTGGAAAAAACAAACTATTTTAATGGAAGTGACACAATCCCTTTGGAGACATGGAGTTTCTCTCTTTTCATATAACTAGAAATTACAGGAACTAGAGTTACAGGAACATTTGAAACATCTCAAGGCTCTGCACAACTCGCACATTTGGCCCAGAGAAAGAAAACATGCCATTGCTGGTGATTATTTAGTGCTGTTTTCTTGTCGGTTGACTGACACATCAAGATAAGAGTAAATAAACTGGAAACACTACTCATAGCCTCAGGCTTTTCCATGCACAATGCACTGGCACAACAAATGGCCTTCTACTGCTTTCAAAAAGTTGTCTGTTTTTTGTTCATATAAATAAAATTCATAACAAAGTAAAAAAAATAAATAAAAATAATAATAAAAAAGCTAAAGTAATTACGAGATTTCAGGAAAAGCCTGAAATATTTGTCCTTTTTGTTATTATTATTAACATTGCAGCATGTTTTTTGTTCTGTGGCTGGAATATGTTCTAATCTATAAGAATCAGTAGGTATCTATATAAGCCTTCAAGTCAGTTATTTTTGGGAAAAAGCCAAGAAGTTATCCAGCTTTTGGCAGCACTACAACCCAGAACAAGCACCCACAGCTCAGGCCATACTGATTGGTGATGTTTGACATATGGCAAATTAGCATGACTCAGGAAGCTCAGATGTGAAAAGTACCTTCTTTTTTTTTTTTTACTGTGATGACATCTAGCATCATGGCAGCATGAATGGCAGAAACAGGAAGCAAGCCATTTCCAACAAAATGAAATACTCCAGCTACAAATAACACTTTTTCTCCTTAAAAGATTATACAGAACTAGTTATCATTCAACCTTTAAAGCGGGGGTCATCAATTAGATTTGACCTGTAGCCCACATCTTGCAGCTTCGTACACCTCAACACCTTACACACACCATCATTTATACTTCTGAGTCTTGGATATTCCCCACAACAGACTGTTGCCCATTTATTTTCCGGAATAGGTGGATTTTTCCAGATCCACCACCACCTTCATTAGTGTAAAGCACTTACTGAAGACAAATAAATGATTGACTCTTAAATAAAACTCTCATCCAATCACCCACATCTTCTCATCACACACAAATGCACAGTGATTCAAATAATTAATGCTTTCATACAATATGCTACAAAGTGCACTATATGCAGTGTATTAAGGACCAAAGGACAGCATGAGAGATGAGAGTATCATCTATATCAATTTCTTAGGTCTTGTTGATAAGACAGTATTTATTACTTTAGACTAAAAAAACAAACAAACAAAAAAAAAAACCTCAAGCATGCTGGAGTGTGAGTTGGTAATCCTGGCTTTAAAGGGTTAACGCATTCATACGGTTTAGTGGCAGTACGTCTGGAGTTGCCATAGTAACCTTATTCACAGTCAATCAGTGCGGCCTCTGAATAGGAAATGCCATTTGCTGATTTTTCAGCCTAACAGCTTTGCCAAGGAACAATGCAATCTCACTGAGCTATCAGTAATAAGGAACTGCCTAATATATCATCATGCATGTTTTTGCAAGTCAAGATTGGTAGATATTAAGGATCAAAATAATATTTCTTTTCTAATATCTTGATACAAAATGGAAGTGTTGACAATTGTGTGACAATGTGTTCACAGTGAATTTTTTTTTTTTTAATGGCCCACTGTCTATGTGTACCCAAAACATTTAGTTGTTTTTACCTGCACTTCAGATGTGATCTCAGTATTTATCTGCTCTTATTAGAGCATGTAATCCCCTTGACTCAAACTGGCACATTGATAGATTTGGCAGGAAAAGAATGACATGCTGATTAACACAAAATCAGAAAGAGTGTGCACAACTTGCCCAAAGCAAACACATTTCATGCTGCTCATGTTGATCTACTGCTTAATACTCAGACTAAGATGGGAATCGTATCAAACACAACTCACACACACACATACCCTTCAACTGAGATACCATTGTGTAGCATAGTCTCACATCCAGAATATCAGTATAAAATGTGATTCAGAAAAGTCAGGACCTGATCATTGATGGTCAGAGTTCAGCTTAGATGTGCAGCTTTTTTTATGGTGTTTTAATTTATGTTGTACAAAAGGTCTTCATGCACATTACTGGATGCTGTATACAATGATGAGCTCTTGTAGCATTAAGGTCCTAAGTTCAATATCATCAGTACTTTATTAGCAGAGTAACATTTTGGCTCTTTACTTTTTTTTAATAAAAGATTTTAAAGCAGTTTTCATCATGTACACCAGACTAATGTGTTAAAATTAGCAGAAATTCCTATCCTTAAGGGAACATTTGGTCCTCACTAACATGTCCACAGACACATATTCTGACCCTCTGTCTGATTTCCATAAGAAACAACAAAATCCTTACTTCAGAATGATTAAAAAAATATCATCACTGTTTTTTCTCCCAAAAGCATACCCCAACCCCATGCAATCATTTATAACTACACATAAAAATAATGTTTTTTATTTTATTTTAATGTACTGTTCTGTTCCAATACTTCTGCACAATTGTTTAACAACTGTAGATGTAAATATCTGGAAATAAAAGCTGAAATTCTGATCTATCGTATCGTATTCATCTTTTGATCTCAAAAATATATTTCTTAAGTATATAACAAAAACAAAACAATTCGCCTTGTTGTGCCAATATTTTTGGAGAGGTCTGTATTTTATAATAATGTATACTATAGACGTATATGCAACATTAGAAAAAAGAAATTAGCATTCCAAACTTTATTTAAGCCAATATTCCAAAGCAAGCACACATTAAAACACGTTTAGCTCACAAGCTCAAAAGAAGAAAGAGTTTAATGTTGTTTTATTGACCACAATGCATCTTTTAGTATATGTACTCAAGTTACACTATAATCAGTGGGCTATTTGTGAGATAATATCCCAAAATACAAAACAACCATAAATAGATGGAAGTGGAACGCCGTCTTCTGACTCATTTTAAGAGAATTCTCTCAGTGAGAGCTGTGGTTCATCCTGTACATAATCCCAGCCTCAGCATGGCATATCCACCAGAGATCCAGCCAGGACAAACCAGCATCCCTAAAGCGCCTGATAGAGCACTGCCTTTATAAACTCCACAATCACAGAGTCTAGCCTAAAATCCCATCCATCAACAGGACTATAAAATAAATTATATCTCCATTCCAGAAGCCAAGCAGGGGGACAGTCAAACAGGGGACTCGTTTTAAGAGAACTCCATGAGATGAAGTGTATCTACTCAGCTGGGACAGATGGTGCCTGCTCTGTTTTATAAAATATTTACTTTGCTGTGGCTGCATGAGTAATAGCATGCCCTTCTCTGAAATCAGTGTGTAAAGCTGAAAGATCAAAATGTGTCACTTGATTCCAGTAGCAGTTAGTTTTGTTGCGTTTCAGTGTTGACAGGGTTACTTTTGTTTTATCAATAAACATGCACATAAACACATGCAGACGCAAACACACAGATGCATACACTTTCTGCAGTAAAACAATGTCACATCTGGTACTGATCAGCGAGTGTTAAACAGAGGAAAGAGTCTCAGCAATCTTAAGTAATCTAACCTTATCCCCCATGAATGATTGGTATGCTTGTCTCTATGGTTACCAGAAAGTCCACAAAGCTGCAGACTACATTACCCAGCATGCCTACTTATTCCATTAGGTTTCCTATAAATGAGGCATACCTGCACTTAGCTGATATAAGGTTTCAGTTATTGTAAAGTGATCCTAATAAAGAACTGAAAGACCAAAGGAAAGTTTACCTCTTTGGTGTGAGTGTGGAAGGAGACAGACATGTCCAGCAGTAGTTTCCGCTGCTCCACCCTTCTTACAAAGTCCTGGATCCTAACCTCTAGGTGCCGTGCTGCCTTGTAGATTTCTTCCGGATCGCACTCACCCGTCTGAGCCAGCTGTTCGGCTGCCTCGAGGAGCTTGTCAGCATTAGTGTAGGTGTTCTGATGGATGAGAAACCAGGACACAAATATTAGTTAGACCACTGTCAGCACTTACATGTGTTCAGAAGCAGGAAAACTCTAAATTTTGACAGATGCCCTTCTAAACCATTCTGCTTGCCTGATTCGATTACTGTATCACCTCATGTGCACCTGTGGTTCTCTGCTGGCCAAAGTGGAGTTCCTAGCTTGCAAACTATGCTCTAAATTGTATCTGCTTAACAGAGGATAATTTATGTGTCCTAGGACAGTGCCGTCAGACTATACTTAAGATACACCAGTACACATGTTCATTTATGCAATTATACAATCAGACAATAAAGTGGCACCAGTGCATTACATAAATTATAATTACAGTTGCTTCAGTGGCTACAGGATGATTAAAACTAGGCAGCTGAAATTAGAAGGTCAGGTGGTGCTAGCATGTGATTGGCTGACCTACTAATTGCATGAACAGACAGGTGTACAAGTGTACCTATTAAAGTGACCAGTGTGTGTTCTGTATACTTTGTAAATCATTGGTATTCTTAGAGGCTAAAAGGTGAAGGCTTTGTGGTTTCTGATTGAAAGGTTATTACTTCAATTCCAAGCAAGATGTCCTTGGGCCCTGAAACAAAGCTGTTAACCCTGAAATGTTCAGCTCAGATATAACTCACTCTAGAAAAATCATCTGAATATATTCAAACTGCAGGGCAGCTGCTTGGCCGAATAAGCAGAATGTTATGCTGAACTAATGTACATCAATTTTATTACTCACACAGCATTTTTTTGTTAAAAAAAAAATCTAGACAAGAAGTACTTACATGCAATATATGTGTTATACATTTACAGCAACTATTCTCAATGAAGAGGTTCAACTGGTTCAATATTTGTTTGGAGGACAGTGGTATGCAAATTGACCAGGTGTATGGCAGACAGCCATAAAAAGTTTGAATCACTACATGCTCTCTGACCTTTGCGAAAGATATATTTTGAGAAAGTATATTTTTGAGAAAGTATTATTATTATTATTATTATTATTATTATTATTATTGTACTTACTGATAATTGATTTGTTTTCAATAGATCACACTGTTTTCAAATTTGTGAGCCTACCTAACCTTATCTACCATATCTGGTTCTATTTCTCAAGCTGTATTTGATACAATCTACTATATAAATCAGTCTATGCAGTATAACTGCATCCTATTTCCTCTAACCTCTCCTGGAGTCTCACAGCCTCTAGTTCGTATCTGTCAAACGTTCAGTGTTCTCCAAAGCAGCGCACTGGTCTTCTGTGTGTGCCTTGTACTTATACTGAACTCCTACATAATCTCATATCACTAATGCAATCAATAGACTTTTAACATTGGATGTCATAGATCCTTCCTCTGCACAATCCAATTTCCGCTGTTAAATCTCACTCTAGTAAACTTCATCTCTGATCAGAACCTCACTATTCTGTATTACGCAGTTGAAGATGAATTACTGTTAGCTTCTCTCCATATTTTAGATTGTTACTATGTCAATATGCTCATTAGGGGAATGGTCTTTTTTTGAGTCTGAATTTTATTGGGGATCATTTGCAGGAGGCAATCTATTGCATTGCTGTATATCCATGGTAATAAAATATACTGGTAATGTTCATGCTCTGCACAAAGATAATAGATCTTTACCAATTTATATCTTCAATAAAAGATCTGCATGTTTTTTTTTATATAAGTAAGTCTTTTCTGATTATTTGCAAATACCATTCATCCTTCTTTCTTTTCCTAAAGTCATATATATATATAAACTTTAAACACACATAATCGTTGGCACAAGGCTTTAGTCACATTAATAAGTGACTCAATGTCAAAAGACAATTTAAATACACATATTATTTATGACTTCACTGACTGCAGTATTGCTCTACTAAACAAAGAAAAAATATTTCTATCTAATATAAGTCTTGTCCTCCTGGAAAACCTAAATCCAGCAAATTGCTCAGTATCATTCAGTATCAAGATTACAGACTGTAATAACACTGCCTATAGTAATGGTGTTAACTTGTTTGCACTTAAGTCTAAAACATGACAAACTTTCTAGGCATTTTTGTTCCTTACACAGCCCTAATCACTAATGCACAGATAATATACGATATAACCCTAACCCTAACCCTAACCCTAAGCAAACTTGGGTTCTGCAGCAGGACAATGATCCAAAACACACCAGCAAGTCCACCTCTGAATGGCTGAAGAAAAACAAAATGAAGACTTTGGAGTGGCCTAGTCAAAGTCCTGACCTCAATCCCATTGAGATGCTGTGGCATTACCTTAAAAAGGTGGTTCATGCTCGAAAACCCTCCAATGTGGCTGAATTACAACAATTCTGCAAAGATGAGTGGGCCAAAATTCCTCCACAGCGCTGTAACAGACTCATTGCAAGTTATGGAAAACGCTTGATTGCAGTTGTTGCTGCTAAGGGTGGCTCAACCAGTTATTAGGCTTAGGAGGCAAATACTTTTTCACACAGGGCCATGTAGTTTTGGATTTTGTTTTCCCTTAATAATAAAAACCTTCATTTAAAAACTGCATGATGTGTTTACTTGTGTTATCTTTGACTAATATTTAAATGTGTTTATCTGAAACATTAAAGTGGGACAAACATGGAAAAAAAAAAAGAAATCAGGAAGGGGGCCAACACTTTTTCACACCACTGTACACACATTCATCCCAACCATCCCAAATCTGCAAAGATCAGGTCATCCAGGAAGGTTGGTAAAAGCAGCTGGTTCTCATATTCATTTGACTCTTTAAGGAATATTCCAGAAAGATTAAACTGCGTACTATAAAATGGGCTATGCATATAAAACGGAAAGGTCAGTAGCAGAATGTGTAATGACATGAATGTATTTATTATGCTTTTAAAGCCCCCCGAACATTAACAGGAGAGACTATAAATTGTCAATTTCTCTTTATTACACCATTGTTAAGAAGAAAATATAAGTAGAAGATAGGGTTTATACTGTAGGGTTTATAAATATTTGCAATGTATAAGCTGCTGAATTTACATGACTGCCTCCAGGCTGCAGACTGATTTTTTATTATTTTTTATTTTTTTTGCCAAAGTCTATAAAATCCTAGATAAAGTACTACAAGTAGTTGAGTAGAGAATAAAGAATCGCTTTTTTACTTTTACTCAGAGCTGTTACCTGGTAACCTTTTGTAAGCACCTATTATAGGTAATAAAACTTTTTTGTGAGCTGCATTCATAATAGCAGCAATTAATAGTGGAAATAGTTCCAAGGCAGGAAGTTAGACAGCTGTGGCATGCATTTTATAAGAACACAAGTACTCATGGGATCAACAATTACAGAAAGACAAATCTGTGGAAAGAAATATTGTGTCAAAATGTTACTACATTTTGCATTTTACAATTAAAACACTCGAAACAAATATCAAAATAGATGTGTTCATAAGATTTCAACAATGAATCCTAAAGATGAGTAGAAATCTTTAATGACAATGCAGAGATCGTGTACTTTTTAAAAAATAATGGGAACTTAAATCCTAATAATGACTGTCAATATTTTTTCTGATACAGAATATTATAGTTTAATGTAACTCAAACAGAATTATTTTCTTGAGTGTATCTTTTTGAGTATGTTAAGTATCTTTTTTTCCTTTTCCAATATCCTTTTATTACACTGTGTAAACATTTTAATACTGACTATTTTTCTAATGGCTTACACATCCACTCAGTGTTATAATTGTGTGTAAAAGCTAATAGTAAATTGATTTATACACCATTATGCAGCTATTATAGTGTCACATATGTTACAAAACCTAACATGAAGGCCTATAATTACCAAGAGTGGACAGAGTAGATTGATGGATTGCTTCAGATGCGATGGCGTTAGTACTGAAATGGCTATAATTCTTGTAGTCAAAGCTGCATGCAGATACAAACAATGCTAAGAACACTGCTGAATTCACACTGCCATAAGTCAAAAATGATGTCTGTTATCCTGTGCAACTCAATTGCATGAGAAATGAATTCATTCAAACAAACAGTGGTGATGTGATTGGACTGTGTTTGCTTTCATAGGAATAATGCTGTAAGTACGGGTGTAACACAGTGACAATATGTGTATCTGTAACTGCTCAGTGCTTCAAATATCCATATATTTTATGCATTCAGATTTAAAGTGGGTGTGGCCTGAACCCTACACCACTATACTTCTGGAAGCACTGTAATGTTTTATATGTGATTTAGATGATTGTATTTACTAAAATATAAACAAATTAGGAGCCTAATTTAAAGCATTGTGACCCTGACCAGGCAGTTACTAAGGATGCTTTATATGCATCAGGCAGCAGCACAGGTTTATGTCACCCATCAATATTCAGGTCAAAGCTTCATATCTGACTGCTCAAATGCTCTATGAACATTTCTATCCAGATTTCTATTTAAAATAGATAAATAAATAAATAAAACAAGAAAGCACCACTTATTTGTATCTGTATTTGCTTATGTTTAGAACATATCTGTTCATTCAAAACAATCTGTTTATATTAGGCTTCATACTCAGTCAGAAAAGGTATAGAACTTTCCATATGACTTGAGTCATGCAGTAAAGATTTACACTATTACAGTTTTTACAGTGATTTTTACAGATGGGTTTGTTCTGTTACCTGCGCCACCTCCTCAAAGTCATCATGGCGTTTCTGCAGGGCCCTGGCTCTGTGCAGAGACTTGCCCACTCCTGTGTGTTTACTCAGGAAAGCCTCGCCGTGATTTTCTATCCAGTCCATCACCTTTGTAAAAGACAAAGACACACACCATTTAAATGATTTGAAATGAGTCAATGATATAATGTAATAAAAAGCTTTCTTATGAAATAAATGTGTACTACTCATATTCTGTCTCCTATATTCGATTAGGTTCATGCCCAGAAGTGTTGTAAGTAAAGTACGCACACACACACACACACACACACACACACACAGATCAGCGACAGTAATTGCCTCTTCACTCTTCCACATGGTGAACAATCAGTTACAACTGTCTCTCTGTCAAACAAAACGCTGAAGCCACTTTACCAGCAGTTACATAAGTGGACAGCAATACAGAAACACAGCTTTGATTTCATTAGTACTATACACAGTCTGGCCTAACATAAACCATAGCTTGCCTGCGCAATCATAACCGAAACCTTATTAATTTGCCTCATCGCTCAACTTTCGTAGAGCAAAACACTGCCGAGAAACTGTGTTTATAAACATCAGAAGAAGCGAGGGTGTAGAGAGGCCAAAGACTGAGGATTAACCTAGTTTAGTTTTAGACTGTCTCTGTATGTTTCTGGAATGTGAACACAATACAGACCCCATAGGGTGAGCTCATGTGAATGGGACACTGAGTGTATTAGCTCTGGATAAACAGTCTTAGTTTAAACAAGTCTCCAGTCTCAATAGTTTATGTCCACATCTACTACTTCCTGAAATTAAAAAGATATCTAAATACACAAATCACAATGTATGTAACTTAAGAAAACCTTTAGAATTTCAATCTTAAATCCATCCCTGAAGATGTCTGTCATTCTGTACACAATCAGAAAGTGGGGGAGTGACACAATTTTATGTGACATAATTTTATAAACCATGTCAGTGGGTGTGGTGGCCTTCTGTTTATGCATGGCTGATTATAGCATCCGCAGTCTGTTTTAAAAACACACCATACACTTGCACAAACAGGGAGAGCTACACTAAATATAACAATAACACAAAATATAACTAAATATAACTGGCTTGTCTAATGATATGGCATTCACTCTTGCTCCAGTTCACGTTTAGCTCTGCTCTCGGACAATCAAGCTTTCATTCACACTGTTTTTAAGGCAATGTAATTAAAAAAAAAAAACAGTAATATTTAAATGTCTATTAGATGGACCTTTGTGATGATTGTTACTGTAACACTAAATCCCTTTAAGATTAGGTTACAACTCAGGTGGATTTTTTTTTGTGTGTGGAATTTTCCAATAAACATATCATCTTGGGCCCTGGGGTGTGGTGTGTAAAATTCTTTATTCTTGAAGCACTCAACAGTATAAACACCCTAATTATGGAACTGATTACTGTTGATCATAGCTGGCTAGTATAAATAGGTTAGCAAGGTTAAGCCCTCCTTCTCTTTAAAGAAAAGTGACATTAAAAAAAGGTCAATTTTGGCACATTCTGCAAATCAATTGGCTTAAAGTGAATTATCTTTTGGATTTTGTGGAATACATCAGCACCATATTGTGCAATAGTTGTGAGCAAAAAATAAACAGAATTGTATGCAGTGAAGGATGGGACAGATTTTTTTCTAACTTTACAGATTCACACAGCCTGTAGTCGATGATTGTTTTAAGCAGTTACATTTGGTGTGCATGCACTGTGAAACATGATTGTCCCATGAAGTTATTAAACTTATTTGTTCTCTTAAACTACAATTGTCATGACAAGATTTGAATACTGAACTGTATAAATACTGAAAGATTAACCATCTTGAAATATCTTAAAGTGTTGGAGCTCAATTATTTATTTATTTATTTATTAATCTCCATAACAAGGTATAAGCAGTGATTCACAGGATGCACATGACAAACATAATGGACTGCTTCTCAAGCATGACTCTTTCAAAAAACTGAAAATACACTAAGCAAACATTGTCTAATCAAGTACAAATTACATGACAAGAGAAATAATAGAGGGGGCATGGTGGCTAGCATGTTTGCCTCACACCTCCAGGGTTGGAGGTTTGATTGCCGCCTCCATGATGTGTGTGTGGAGTTTGCATATTCTCCCCGTGCCTTGGGAGACATTGTAGGTTGACTGGCATCCCAAAATTGTCTGGGGGTGTGTGTGTGTGTGTGTGTGTGTGTGTGTGTGTGTGTGAGTGTGTGTGTGATTGGGCCCTGCGATAGACTGGCATCCTGTCCAGCGTGTACCCTGCCTTGTGTCTGTAGTCCCATGGGATAGGCTCCAGGTTCCCTGTGACCCAGTAGTAGGATAAGCAGGTATAGAAAATGGATGGATGGAGAAATTATGGAACTGTAAGTTTTGTGTGGTTTGAATGATAAAGCTTCCTAATGGAAAGCACAGCTTTTCTGTTGACCATGTTTTCCATTTAGGAAAGGTGGACTTAAAATGAAAAAAAAGCAACCTTGAGCACTGTTGTTTATCACAATAAGTGTATTTCACATTTATATGTATATTAGTTTTCTGTTTATGAAACACTGTGGTATAATTATTTCATTCCGTGCTGTAGCCAGTTTTCATTGATGTTGGTTTGCTTCTTAATGCTCTGCTTTCAGAGAGACACTGAAGAAAATGATGAAAACATGTAGAAAAACAAGAATGATCATGTGTATGACATACACAAAAGATATGAAAGCCCTCCAATGTGTGAGAACAGAAAACGTACTAACAATTTTGGCGTACAAACTGGATGCAGGTTCCCCGGAGAGAGATTTTAAAATCGTTGCATGGATGATTCAGTTTCTGTCGGTCTAGACTTGAAGGGTTTTTCAGGACTGTGTCATGCTCATCCGCATAAAAATAACATTCAAAAACCCGGTGGACATTTTCTAATCTTAACCAGACTTGTGTAAGGGGAGTTATGTCTGTGTGTCTTAATCCGTGTATAATTTAAATGGTGAGAGAGTTCACATACCTGAAGATGTACATAAGGTTTACATTTGCGAAATACGGCCAAATCTATTTTGCATTGCAGCAATGAAACTGCACAGATACACTCATGTAGTATTTATCTGTGGAATGGACACCATATGGAAATACACCAGAAGAGTTTATAATCTTCATTACTGCTAAGAATATGAGATGAAGGAAAGGTTAATATGCCCAGGCCTCTATTCACTCCTCACTGACATTGCTAGGACAGATTGTTCTTCTGACTTCAGGTGAAGAGGTACATCCCCCTCACATTTCTCACACACATTCCCTCCTGTCCCTCTGGTCTTTAATCACCACAAAGATGGCTTCTGATTTATCTCAATTACAAAGGACAGAGGTCACAGCACATGTGTTCCACTGATAACCTTGCAGTAATGATGGACAGAGGTCAAAAGAGTAAAGGGACAAAGTGGACTCGAGCTTTATATTTCTGATCTCACTTACTAAACTACACAGAGTGTCTGTGGACACAGAAATGCTGATACAATGCTGCTGATTTAGTAGGGTGAAGAGGTCCAGGGTCCTCCAGTGGTCCAGTTATCATGTGTATAAAGGAGTTCTTATAGTTATCAGTCTGGTAGTGGTAGTGTGAATTGAATAAATTTAATAATTAAAAAAAAAAGGTCAATAAACAGGTCTATAAATAATGTGAAATAATATGTTCTATGAGTTAAACGTTCAGGAGTCGAAAGCTGTAATAAGCTCCAATAATTAGCCAGAATATTATTGTACACAAATTGATATTGATATTGAAATGTTGATCCCAATATCTGAACACTGTTGAATAGTGTCTGGGATAACTGTGTTATTCTACAGTTAAAGGGATGAGCAGTACGGTAATATAGCAGGTGTGTTTGCACATCACATTTTCAGGTTTCCTGGTTCGAAAATTGGGTTTCTGTCTATGTAGAATTTTTGTGCATGCTCTCTCTGTTTTCCTCATGGGGTTCCTCTAGGTTCTCCAATCTCCCCTTCCCCCCCTTTAAAAACCTGCCAGTAGGTAGATTGGCTACCCTAAATTTGCTCCTAAATGTGAATTAGAGAGGAAAAATGTGCAAATATGTGCATGCTGCCTTGTGATGGACTGGACTCCCATCCTGGCTTATGCTCAGTATTCCTAAGATCGGCTCCACAGGGACAGGATATACTACAAAAGTGGTTACTGAACATGAATGAGTTTGAGAAAATGTTTAAAAACCTATATTTTTAGCCTATGACAGATCAACAGAACTGCTTCATCTTCTGACCCAGCATAGTATGAGTCTATATCGTACAACTGTGTACACACAAAAGTGTTTCTGCAATCATTTACCTGGCATTTTTCCTCATTATATTCTCAACAGCTGGAACTTTAAAGTTTCCAATATAAAGAAATAAGCAAGTCTTTAGAAGTGCTTAGAGTGGACTTGCACATAGCTTGTCTTGTGCCTAACATGTAAATCACCTCATCTGAGCATTCCTCTTGAACCTGTACCTGGGAGGTCCTGTTTATTCAGCCTGAATACCTGGCATAGCTGATTTACTTACCTTTAACTGCACACACTTATAAAGCTATTTAAGAGCTTGATTTCTGCCTAGATTAACAAACTTTTCAGAAAGGGTTTTACAAATAGAACATGGCTTTTAGCTATACAGGTACTCATGCAAGGATCTATATGGAAACAGACCATTCAAATAGCCATTTATAAATCAGCAATTACAGGAAAGTTGGAAAGACAAGATGAGCTGGGTGAGATTAATGTTGCAGAAGATATAAGCATTGCTGAATTAAGCACCATATGGATTTAATCATCGTAACAGATTCGGGTAATTTCCTCTCAGATCCTCAGATGTTAATGTGGGAACCTGCACAACATTATACAGTGCCTTTGAGAGCTTCATTACCTAGTGTTATGATGTGTAAAGAAGTGATGAAATATGAGAAAAGGGTCTCAACACAGTTTATCTTCAGGCTTTAGGCTTCATGCAGCTCTCATTGGCTTAGTGCGGGAGACCTGAACATTCAACCCAGCTTAAGTGAGCAACGTTTGTGAAGAGCTATATGTAAAGGAAGAACAGGAAAACTATGATAAGACAGCCTGAACAAGAGACTAACCGATTAGGCTTTTAATAAAGCCAAACTCGTATCAGCTTGTCTCCCCTCTGAGCTACACTAAGGTTGGCTTTGTTTGTGCGTTTAGACTCTTTGACTTATTGGGCTGTGTTCAAATCTTGATTTGGCCTGCAAGACCTCACTAGATATGCACTGGCAGCACTAGAGTGAATGCAGGCTCACGCGTTCTCGCTGCTGATAAAGCCAGCTTGTCTTTAGGGTGAAATCCAGCTCACAGCCATCACTGACTCACAGACAGGGATATTAACTGGACTTCTGGGCAGATATCCAGCCTCAAAACTATTAGAGGGAAAAAAATGCGGTATGTAAAAAAGCAGAATGCACAATTCTATACTCATGGATAAGTGCTGACAAAGCAGCTCAAATAACATGATGTACTCTTAAATGCAGAATCGATCAAAGCACATTTAAGAGAAGCAAAAAAATATTTTTGGAATTCTGTAAAGCCAGTTTCATAAACTCAGTAATTCAAATTATGTGTATAGACCAGGAGTGTCCGATTTTATCCAGAAAGGGCCAATGTGTGTGCAGGTTTTTATTCCAACCAAGCAGAAGCCACAGATGAGTCTAATGAAATAGCCAGCATTAACTAATGAAACAGGTGGAATCAGATGTGGCTTCTACTTGATTGGAATGAAAACCTGCACCAAATCAGTCCTTTGCAGATAAGACTAGACAATCCAGATATAGATACATAGACATATAAAATTCACACATTATAATTACCAGAATAGCTAAAAAAAATTGCTTGTCAGAGTATTTCCATTAAAAGTGTTTGTTAAGTGATTTGTAAAGATGACAGTTAATTGGAGATGCCAAATATGTCTGTGAATTTAGGTAATTTGGACTGCCAAATCTGGCCATGACCCACAACATGCCACTATGTGTATATATATACGGTATATCACTGCCCACGTTATTTGTACCACATATAGAGCTACTCGATTATACTATCATCTAATCAGCCAGTGACATGCAATACACGTGCAAGTGTACAGGAGTTCCTCAGTGAACAGTTAGTGTACGTGTGTATATCTATTCATGTGTGTACATTGGATCCTGATCTATTAAACAGTTCATATGAATTTGATCAAACAAAGGTGAGGTGTTTGAAGCTGATTCAATTTCATAACTGTATCCTTACCTTACTATCGAAAAGCTTCAGATACAGCGAGTAAAATGAATTGCTACAAATCTGAGTATGTTTATGAGTGTGTTTGCTCTTTCCATTACCTGCTGCACATCCTGCTGGAACACACAAAGCTGTAGTCTTTGGTGCAGGCGCACTTTACGATGCTGCCAGATGCTTTCCAGGCGCCGGTGGTGATGCAGGACCTCATGCACTACATCTAGTATGCAGTGCACTGCTTTAGAGTAGTTCGCTGTTGCAGTCAGGGACTCAGAGTTGCCAGGACTTAACGGCCGCTGCAGTACATCTAGCAATGCTTTCCCATCCTGACTCACCTGAGAAGGGAGACACAATTAAGAAAAGATGATTTTAGAGACAAAGAAAAAAACAATGAGGGTAAGACATACACAAATCTCCCATTGCAAACACTGTAGCATGCTATTACTTTGCACAAAAGCTAATACTTTTAAACTAACCGAATCACAGACTTGGCTCAAGATTTACTAATGCACTCACTTTTTTTTTTAATCTTTGCTAGAGTTTTCTCTAGCAAAGTCAGAGAGCAGAGAGTTTAACTGTAACACTCTCTTTAGTTTAGTTGTATTTAGCCATGAAGAGAAGAACACAGAGACAGAGCAAAATCTACAGGAATGACAATAAAAGTTTTATTTCCCATTCATTTTTTCAAATTTCTCCACATTAAAGCAAATGCAATATATTTGAGACAGTGAGCTCTCGAAGGGTCTGATCCTTTTTCAAGTTGGAAAAGTCATGGAATACAAAAATTGTACTTAACTGATCAAGTGCGAATGAATAATGTCAGATTTATAATTCATCATTCCTCTTAAGCCCTTTTCTAAATAAATACACATTTTTATTTCCATGAATAAGGTTAAGCATTGTTATATGTAATCTGTGGGAGATTCATGTAAAGCACCACTGGATAAAGTTAGAATGGACTTTACATCTTACTGACAATGCTGGCCTTTTTTTGAACCATACTGAAAAAAAATGCTGTTTTGGAAAAAATAAAGAGCCTATCTCAATTGAGAAACCGTACGACTAGAAATCGACATCTTTGTTTTTCCAATGAATGAAAAACATGGGGATTTAACACAGATATTCAACTGATACAGTACGTCCAAGTTTCAGAAATCAACTCTATCCGCAAGCAGCATGTTACACCGAGATCTACATAAGAAAACACTACGCAGCATTTTTCAACCTTTTAAACATTAAATACAAAAAACCCACATCCCCTGCAGCCCAGAATCTATTACAGACTTATGTGAAATTTCATTTTCTGTAATTCAAATTCAACTTAAATGATAAGATATATCCAGTACACATTATAACATCCAATGTCTCTTACTGGTACATTTTTATTATGTCCTTATGTCATTATTTCAATGATTAGACACTACAGTTGAGCAAGACAGGTCTATCAGTTGTTTATATCCGGAATAAAACACGGCAAGGCATGTTGTTATGGGAAAATAATTAAGCGCAGGATGGTGTGATGCAACATCAAGCAGAGGGCAATTATCAACCCCAAAGTCCAGTGACAAAGCTGATTATTTTCCTAAAATGTTTTCACTCTTATGCCACAGCAATCTGCCAATCATAATTTTTTATTAACTAAAGAAAGCCATGTCATACATTTTTCTTTTTACATTTATATTTGTTTAGTATTATAGTTTTGTTCTACATTATTGGGCAATGCTTAGTAGAACATCTGCAAAACAGGTTATTTATTGTGATTTTAATCTCTAGCAGTCTAAACAATCCTCTCTTTCTAAACATCAGCCTTTCTTTGTCTCTGTCTCTTGATGTGAATAAGACAAAAATGTCTGTTGTCTAGGAAGTGTGAAGTCCTCTGTGTGCCTAACAGAAAGTTCCACCATGTCAATAACTACACTGTATGTTTGTCTTTGTTAAAAAACACTTTTAAAGTATACAATACACTTTTAACGTATACATTTTTAGATTTGTACCTTTAAGTTCGATTTTATTTTTCAATATTTATTTTACTGGACCTTATTTTATCTTTATTTCTTATGCCTATTTGTGTCTTGTCTTTTATGTATTTATGTTTATTTCATCTTATCTATTATTAAGCTTAGACTTGAAGCATTCATCATACATGTTTCTGTGAATCAGTTGTCAAAATGAAATTATGCTTATATATATATATATATATATATATATATATATATATATATATATATATATATATATATATATATATATATATATATAAATACACACTATATTGCCAAAGGTTTTGGGACACCCTTTCAAATCACTGAGCTGTTGTTTTTCAGTTGTTGTTTTTCAGGAGTTGGGCTTGGCCCCTTAGTTCCAGTGAAAGGAACTCCTAATGCTTCAGTATACCAAGACATTTTGGACAATTTCATGCTCCCAACTTTGTGGGAACAGTTTTGGGATGACCCTTCCAGTTCCAACATGACTGCACACCAGTGCACAAAGCAAGGTCCATAAAGACATGGATGAGTGAGTTTGGTGTGGAGGAACTTGACTGGCCTGCACAGAGTCCTGACCTCAACCTGATAGAACACCTTTGGGATGAATTAGTGCAGAGACTGCGAGCCAGGCCTTCTCGTCCAACATCAGTGCCTGACCTCACAAATGTGCTTCTAGTGGAATGGTAAAAAAAATTCCCATAAACACACTCCTAAACCTTGTGGAAAGCCTTCCCAGAAGAGTTGAAGCTGTTATAGCGGCAAAGGGCGGGCCAACTCCATATTACATTCATGTGTATGTAAAGGCAGACGTCCCAAACCTTTTGGCAATATAGTGTTTATATATGATTTAAATTATAGTCTGAACTATTGACAGATTTGTGCTGTTAATTAAAAATTTATCCAAACACTCTGACCAATCATAGTGTAGAATTCACCAGAGCTATTGTTTAATGCAGATTAGCACATATACTATATTAATTAACAACCACATTTTATAAGATATGAGATAGTAAAAATAGAAAAACACAGTTTTAACAATCTAGACAACTATAAACACTACATAGCATAACATAGCACAAAATTTCTCAAAGTAAAGCTGTGTACCTCTGTGTAAGCCTGTGTGACCTGTTCATACAGAGTCTGGTGGTGGTGAATGGCTCGCTCCAAATCCTGCATCTCTGAGGGAAGACCTCCCTCACTGCACATTTTACACCAGGCCTCCACACCTGAGAGGAACTGGATATATACACACAAACTCAGCAAAGAGAATTGGCTTGAATTAGTGACAGCACAATGACGACAAGATATACTGCAACCAACAGTCTGCTTTCACCGGTTTAGTGAAGTCTACGCACAGATTTACCTGTTCAGATTTCTGGTGG
The DNA here is from genome assembly GCA_033459395.1 of Hemibagrus guttatus. Lineage (NCBI taxonomy): Eukaryota > Metazoa > Chordata > Actinopteri > Siluriformes > Bagridae > Hemibagrus > Hemibagrus guttatus. The sequence continues at coordinate 15,736,867 of JAUCMX010000006.1, forward strand.
AAGACTGCAGACATGGCAAGGATGGTGCTGCGTTCATCAAGAGCAGCAGCAAAACTCTTCCACTCCTGATCGAGTTGGGCGCTGATCTGTTTAATCTGCTGTGATGCATAGTGACCTGCCTCAGACAATCGTGATGCCACAGACATGATCCGGTTTATGTTCACATAAGCATTCTGAAAAAAAGAAATAAATACAACAGTAAAACAGTGTAGGTTATCAGCCATTCTGTTCCAGGACATCTGCAGCTATCTACATCTGTAGTTATCACATAAATCCCCACCTTTATGTGAACAGTGAAAAAGCTGTCCTTATTGTCTCTTTGTCAGAACAAAACAAAACAGACACCAGCTTTGATTCTACAAACAGTGAAGCTGCTGTAGGAGTCAGAAGCGGTTTCAATACAGAAAAAAGATCAATTTCTACTATTATTGTGACTTCCTTGATATATTTACTGTTAGATTATATAATATTTGATTCTGGATTACAGAGTAAGTAATTCAAACTATGATACAACCATACAGCACTTGCTTGTTCTGTTAAGATTTTTAAAAAACAAGATAAATATGAGTGGAATAATATCACATAATAAAGAACAGAGCTTTTGGACAAAAAATGCATTTGACCTATATTTATTCTACACAAAACTTGTTAATACTTGATCACACAGTCAACACAGTTGTTCAAATGCTGCCTGATAGGACACAATAGTTCTGAAACGATTTTGTAAGGACACACAATGCACAAATGCTGAAAGAAGAATCTGTATGTGAAGTGAAAATGGATGCACCATGGAGTTCATGGCGAAGTGGTTGTGCTGCGTCTGAAGGTCCACAGCATGCTGGTAGCTCACGCCGATCTCAGTGTGGCTCTGCAGGAACAGCTCTTTATTGTGACTGATCCAGTCGAACATCTGCAAAGAGAAGCAGTGTGTTATGAGGAATCTTTCACACACTCTACACAATCATCCTGCTCCTCTCTCATTTTACAGAACTATGAGGACAGGGCTTGAGGTCAAACTAACTTACCACCATTTCTAACTCCTCATTCATCTGTCATATTGTTATTGCATGAAAGTTTCATTAATCAAAAGCAGTTGCAACAATCTGTGAGAGAGAAGACGTAACAAGACTGGGTCACTAAAAAATTCAAATATTCCCGGACAAATTACCCAGAAAAGACGTGATAGGGTTCATGGAGATGAAGTGTGAGAACAGTGATAGAGGAGTTATTTGCTTATAGTGAGTGTGTTGGCAATACCATGACAACTAGGTGAAAGACTTGGATGGAGCATCCTTCTGTGAATTTAAGCTCTGAAAGCATTTAACTTTCCAGGCATGTTTGCTTTCTGGTAAATTTCTGTAGTCAATTCAGATGTTCTACTTCAGTGCCCAAGGCAAAAAGCTGTTAAAACTATGAGTAACACTTTGTTTTTTTAGAAAAAGATATATGGGGTTAATTAAGATCATGTTAATAACTGTTTAATGAAGGGCAAATGAAACTCTTGTAAAATAGGTTGTAGATATGTAGGTGTATTACTCTTCATTCGTTAATATATGAGTAATAAGTGGGTTATTAGCAATTATTGATCATGTGCAAGAAACACCTTATTAAACCCTTCCTATACAAACTATTGATTTATTATGAATTATGACCCTAAATGCACATTTTATTAGACTTGGTAGATCTTTAGGCTCTAGATAGTGTCAAGTGACTGCGGTTTATGGAGCTAATAAAGCTACTCACTAGTCACTAGTGTGTAATAAAGTCACTAGTTCTTCATATTCTAAGTTTAAGTCATCACTAGGAAATAAAAAGAAATGTTTAAATAAACTGCAGTCACTGGACACTATCTAGAACCTAAAGATCTAGGCTAGACAATTAATTCAAATAAAATGTGACTTAAGCTATTACTAGCTAAAGCTAAAAATAATTAGACTAATCCCTCAACCCAGTTCCAACACATTAAACATTTCAAATATTTCTTAAACCACACTGGAAACCACACATAATTTACCACTAATATATTTATAGTAGATAGAATGAACATCTTCACATTTCCAGTCCCCACAAGCATTATCTCTCTGCTTTATTCATTATTTTCACTGCCTATGATGCTTCCACAGAGTCTGATCAGCCTCACTTCATATTGATACACATGGCTTCCCTACACTTATATTAAAGTTTACTGACAGATTTATCTAATCAATTAGGACTGGAGTGTGAATTAGCATTATGATTTACATAATTGTTATCTTTCTACAATACAGCTTGGCACAAGGACGCATAAATAACTTTAAGCTTTGATCATTTCAAAACATAAAAAACATTTGCTGTGTTAACATTCAATGCTCGATTCACACTATGATTAAAAATTACACATTGTTCTTTAAAGAAATTTAATCACTACAGCAAAATCCCCTTTCCCTGAGGCATTTCAGCCTGTCTACCAGACTGTTTCTCCAACACCACATCTTTATTGAAAATCTTCCACTACAGAGCAGGGCTTCAGAACAGCTCTATGGACCAGCCCTAAAGGCATCCACCTTATGTCAAGAGAATTATCTCCAGCCCAAAGTGGTGGAGATCAAACATGCTGTAATCAGAGAGAAGGAAAAAGGCAGAGTGAGGTCAGCCCCGAGCCCACACTCTTAAAGAGAAACACACATGAAAGTCCGCAGCCATTCTGCTCTCCTTTATTACTGTCTTTGATCTGGAACTGTGGAGATATAAGCAGCCTTCAGTGGGATTATAGTGAAAGGCGTTGAGTTCAACAATAGCCAATGAAGGAAAAAAAAATCCCCCTTTTAAACTCCAAATGTGCCAAATAATAAGTGTAGCATGAAAAGTGCTTTGACTTCTAAGAGCAGGTGCACCATTAAACTGTAGAGCATGACAGAGAGAAGGAAACCAGGTCAGTGTGGCACTGACACAACAAAACTCAAGAAAACACTGAGACGGTTAAAATAATACTAACTGTGCAAAAGAAAAGCTAGAGTTTCAAAGGATTTGTTCAGTTTCTGTTGTGTGTAAGTGTGATTCAGGCATACACTCATATCTAACCCATATATACATAAAGTCTTGGCACCACCTTTTTTTGCATTTAAATTGCTTTAAATGACTAAAACATTTTAGATTTCCAAACATTAGTTCCTTTTCAAGGGAACTCGATGTTGCGTCATAACTGACGCTATGGGAACACTTTGCCAAGGAAGTGTGTCTGAAGCTCCGTGTGCACACACGCCAATTCATTGGCTCAGATAGGACACGTGACAGGGAATACGCATGAGCATGTCCATATAAGGGCACCTACGTCACATTCATTCAGCATTTTTTGTCTTGGAAGGAAGTGCTCCGTTGTATGAAGTGTCGAGTGTCTGTCCGAGGCAGGTATGGAAAGAAAAACTTGTGTGTGCATCCGTGTGTGCATCCGTGTCCACGCTTTCTTATGGAGGATAACACACACACTCTTTGCGTGGTTTGTTTGGGTGAGGAGCATGCCCGGTCGGCTCTCGAGGGACCTGGCTGCGTGCGTTGCGGGAGATTTCCCCCTCGCAAGCTCCGATCCTGTTTGGATTTATTTTCCAGCCACGCGTCTGTGCCTTGTGGTTCATGTCCACTTAGATCATGGGGTTTGCAGATGGAGGAAGCAGAACAGGATACAGGTCCTCCCCTTTCTCTTGTCCTCTCCTCTGTCCTCTTGTCCTCTCCTCTGCTCCGAGGAATTCAATGCGGGTGACGAGGGGAATTCCTCCGTCGATTTGCCACCAAAGCCAGTGGCATTTGAGGAGCTCCTCAACGTCATCACGCCTGCGGTGGGGAAATTAAACTTAGATTGGCTGGGGCAGGAAGCTAGCGTTGCCCGTTCAAAGCTAGACGACCACTTCCTGACTTCGGGGCACACCCTTCCCCCACGCAGGCGGCTGCCTTTCTTTCCAGACCTCCATGCTGAGGTATCGACGTCCTGGAAAAATCCATATTCAGAGCGCCTGTTTTCCCCGGCTTCCTCAGGCTATTCAGCCATTACGGGGATGGATGTGCATGGTTATGCTGCCATGCCTAAGGTGGAAGAGACGCTCGCAGGCTATCTCTCCCCTACTTCGGCGGTATAGAGGAAGCCGGTGCTGCCGCCTAAATTATGCAGGGCCATTACAGCCCTTGTGGGGAAGGCATACACAGCAGCGAGCCAAGCTGGTGCGTCCCTGCACACCATGGTCAGGTCTGCAGGCCTACCAGGCTGACCTGCTGAGGGAGCTTGACGGCGGCGAGGGTCTGAGCCCGGCGCAGTCTCTGAGCTCCTTCGAGCCACAGATCTTGCGCTCCGTGCCACGAAGCAGACAGCTCACTCCATAAGCCGCTCAATGGCTGTGGCTCAATCTGATGCGGATAAAGGACAAAGACAAGTCCTTTCTGTTAGATGCTAGTAGAAAAGAAGGCTAGTGTGGCAGCCCGTGCTCCCCTACCAAAACATAGGGAGGCTGGCCAGGGCTAGGGCTCAGGCCCATCAGGCGAGACCTGACTGGCATTTCAGGGGTCGATAGGGCCCACTCTCATTCCCACTCCCCCTTTAAATCTATCCAACATGGGGGGCAACATGAGCTTAACACCTCTCGGACAACGTGGCAGCGTGAAAGCTTCTGCCAGGCGTCTCTCAGTGGGTCCTGGATACTGTAAAGAAATGGTACAGGATCCAGTACCCCACCCATCCCCTTCAATTTCAAGGAGTGCTTCCCACTATCGTCGGCACATGCCAAACTTCTTTCCTCCAAGAGTAACTTCTCTCCCTTCTGAGACAAGGGGCCATAGAATATGTTCCCCTTCCAGATTGGGATTCAGGCTTTTACAGCCAGTAACCCCAGCCACTGGATGCAGTGCCGGTCCCAAGCCCGGAAAAATGGGAGGGTTGCGTCAGGAAGGGCATCCGGCGTAAAACATTTGCCAAGTTGTTGTGCGGACCAGTTGGTCCGCTGTGGCGACCCCGAACAGGGAGCAGCCGAAAGCAACTATTTCATTGTGCCAAAGAGGGACAGGAGGCTGCATCCAGTTCTGGATCTGCGTGCTCTGAACTCTGCCCTAAGGAAGTTCAGGTTCAAGATGCTCACTACGAAACTGATTGCGTCCCAGATCAGATCTGAGGACTGGTTTGTGACGATAGACCTCAAGGATGCCTATTTTCACTTAGGCATCCGGCCAGAACACCGGAAGTTCCTCAAGTTTGCTTTTGGTGGCAAAGTTTACCAGTTTCAGGTTCTTCCTTTCAGTCTAGCTCTGTTGCCACTCACCTTCACTAAGTGCATGGATGCGGCTCTGGCGCTGTTGCGTCTCCAGGGCATCCGTGTACTCAATTACCTGGACGACTGGCTTATCCTGGCCCACTCCAAGGCCATGGCAGCCAGTCACCGGGATGTGTTGCTCGCACATATGAGGTCGCTAGGCCTCAGGATCACCCCAGAGAAGTGTGTGCTTTCTCCATCTCAGGGATCCACCTTCCTGGGAGCACTTTTGTACGTCGCTCTGGATAAGAGCGTCTGCCAAATTCCAGAAATGTAAATGTAAACGTAAATTTGGGATTCCACCACGATGCAGGCATGTCTATCTCCTGCTCGGATGGCTTCCATACTGTCGGCAGTAAATGCCGTTCGGCTAGACCGGAGCCTCTTGTTCGCCTTGTGCCTCATGGCGGTGGCAGCCAATGTGATTCCTTTGGGCCAGCTTCACATGAGGCCGTTCCAGTTCTGGCTCAGAGCTGCGGGCTTCCATCTCCGCATGTATCCTCTCGATGCCATTAGGGTTATACGCCACGGGCTTCGTACCCTACTCATGTGGACAAGACCCTGGTTTCTGGCCTTGGTCCCACTCTAGGGGCGTGTCACCATCACAGGATTCTTTCGACGGATGCCTCACTTTCGGGCTGGGGTGCGGTCTTGGATGGCCACCCTGTCCAGGGTCTTTGGGAAGGCCCTCAACTCTCATGGCACATAAATTGCCTGGAGATGAGGGCTGTGTTTCTAGCACTGAAACACTTTCTCCCATGCTTCAGGGGCTTTCATGTGCTGGTATGCACAGACAGCACTGCAGTGGTTGCTTGTATAAACCATCAGGACAGTCTGTGGTCATGCCCTCTGTGCAAGTTGGCGCAGCAGATCCTGCTCTGGGCAGAGACCAGACTCCTGTCACTGAGAGCAATTTTTGTTCCAGGGTGCATAAATCGGGAGGCAGACTTGGGAGTGGCGGCTCCACCCTCAGGTGGTGGAGTCAGTCTGGTGGATTTACGGCCGAGCAAAAGTGGATCTGTTCGCCTCCGAGGAGTCAACACACTGTCCGCTGTGGCACTCCCTCTCTCATCCAGCCCCTCTGGGCCTGGGTGCTCTGGTGCAGACCTGTACACCTTTCTCCCAGTAGCTCTGCTCCCACAAGTCCTGGCCAGAGTGCGCCACAATGGGGTCCACCTCCTTATAGTGGCTCCCTGCTGGCCTGGTCGAGTTTGGTTCACGGACCTTGTCTCCCTCCTAAACGGCGCCTCCCCTCCTGGGACCTCTCGGTGGTCCTAGACGGGTTGCTGGAAGCCCCCTTTGAGCCCATGGAGTCAGCCTCAGAGAAGTTTCTGACCCTTAAGATGGCTTTGCTTTTAGCCTTGGCCTCCCTTAGATGGGTAGGGGATCTGCAGGCTCTGTTGGTTGCCCCCGCTTGCCTTGAGTTTGCCCCGGGCATGTCCAAGGCTATCTTGCACCTCAGAGCTAGATATGTCCCAAAGGTGCCCAGGATGGCTGGTCACCCAGTCATCCTGCAGGCCTTCTGCCTTCCGCCCAATGAATCAGCAGAACAGGAGAGGCTGCACTTGCTCTGCCCAGTCAGAGCCCTTAAGACTTATGTCCACCACTTCGTAAGTCCCCCTCCTTGTTTGTTTGCTTTGGGAGCCAGAACAAGGGTAATCTTGTCTCCAAGCAGCGCTTGGCACACTGGGTGGTAGAGGCCATTACCCAGGCCTACGAGGCACGTGGTATCACTTCTCCTCTAGGAGTCAGGGCTCACTCCACTAGGGGTGTCACCTCATCCAGTGCCCTGGCTAGGGGTGTTCCCCTCCAGGAGATTTGTGATGCGGCAGACTGGTCCTCTCTGCACACCTTTATCAGGTTTTATAACCTGGACCTGGACCCCACTCCTGGGTCTCAGGTCCTTCAGGGCTAATGGGTGCTCTGTTCCTGGTCTGCTCATGCTCTCTCACGGCCCCTGGGACAGACATCGATCGGTGTGTGGCGGCGTGGGTATTGATGTTCCCATAGCGCCAGTTATGACGCAGCGTCGAGTTCCCTCGAAAGGGAACTACAACAGGTTACATATGTAACCCGGTTCCCTGAGAAGGGAACGAGACGCTGCATCGCTGCCCCCAAGCTGAATGAATGTGACATAGGTGCCCTTATATGGACATGCTGGCGCGTATTCCCCCATCACGTGTCCTATCTGAGCCAATGAATTGGCGTATGTGCACACGGAGCTTCAGACACACTTCCTCGGAAAGTGTTCCCATAGTGTCAGTTATGACGCAGCGTCGCGTTCCCTTCCCAGGGAACCGGGTTACATACGTAACTGTTGTAGTTTTCCAGGTAAACTTATATAATAGTATAATATAATATGGTTACATTTTCACTATTTCTAATTAGTATATATAATAGTAACATTTTACAGGAAAATGTTTGCATTTCAGTAAAAAAAAGCGTACTATAGGCCGTTTTTAAAAAAAAACCTACATAAATAAATAAATAAATAGATAAATAAATAAATAAATTGTGATCAAAGTCACCAGAAAAACTCAGTAGAAACCTACCAGCTCATTTCCTTATAAAACTGAAAAACTGTACCTGAGACTATTTTTAATCAAAAGGCGATCACACCAAATACTGACTTTGTTTCATTTATTTCTGCTCACTGCATAGTATTCCTTAAATGTAGAAACATCATGTAAACAATGCAAGACTTCTTTACAGCGTGCAAGACTTCTGCACACTGTTCCAGGACTATTCTTCACACTATTCTCAACCATTTAACACGTTGTCACGCAGAAGAAAACAGTTTCCTTTTGGAGTGCTTTCAGGTGTTCTTCCTCATGCCACTTCATGGAGTTTTTTCCTCCTACTGTCACCTCTAGCTTTGCTTGTTATGGATCTAAATCTACATCCACTGTAATTTTGCTAAAGCTGATGTCTAGCATTACATAAAATGTCACTCAAATCAACTTAAATGAAATGGAATCTACACATGGATGTTCCACCGAATGGTCACAAATAACACATACTGTACCTCGCAACTACTGCATGTCATATTGGACTACAGAGATTTTGAGAAACTGTTCAGATCTTCTACAGAAACTGATACCTTGAATGAGTTAGCCCAGAATATGGCAATAAAATTCAAGCAACTAAAATGTAACAGAGCCCAGGTTCCACAAAGCATGGTTTAGCTCCTAACTGGATGAGTGTTCATTATTGACTGCTAATCTTTTAGCGTTAATATCCAGCTTGAATACCTTTTACTAACACAGTGAAGCAAAACAAGAGATTTCATTGCAGTCTACTGCACTCTTCCATCTTCTCCAGGACATAATGGTGCATCAGCATGCCAGCCCTTAGACACTGCTATAAAAGATGCATTATGGCTTTGTTCCAAAACATATTAAATTTCAAGCAAGGCAAAACAAAGTACTCCAAGATTATTACTAAATTATACCATATGCTGCCTCTGTGCTGATACGGAACACTGGTTGGAGAAATGCTTTCTTAGAGCATCATCAAACCTCCACATACAACACAACAAAACACAACACAACACATTTCAGTGCCCTGGCCCAATGTGATATCTTAGTATACCAGTGAATTTCATTTTCACTGTTTTGTATCCAGTCCAAGGACACTGAAATGTGTAATAATGTACACACAGGGGGCTTGTCTTCATTCTGCAGTAAAAACATGAAAAGCTGTATTTTCAAACTAGTGGATCCCCTGGGATAGTGCTATTTACAGCACGGTTTCATAGGAATATAGCTATCATTTCTGTGGCTGCCCATCCATCTTCCTTTTAGATCTACCCATTTCACCGTACTGTGATTTTTCAGCACTTATAGTGCAATCACTCTTCTTGGCCTATTTTTAAGCACTACACTCCACAGAAACAGAATGACTAATCCAATCCTGAAAGCTAGATTCACTACAGATTCACTTACTGAAACCCTGATTTACAAAGATCCCAAATAAAGAGGAGTGATTTGTATGTGAGATATTGCAGGAGATTTGAACGATGTATTGAGGCATAAATTATGTCACATGCAATTTATGTGTAACTATGTAAGTCACAAAACATGATGGGATATGCAATTATAGGAAATTAATGGTGGATTTTTAAAAAAAAAAGTGGATTATTTTCACAGTACGTTCCATAGTGCTTATCTAATACACCACCAATTCCAATTTATAATTTGTTAATGCATAAAGGGTCATGTGTTTAGGCATTTACAGTTGTACAGAATGTTATGTGGTATTAGTGAGACATGTTATTTCCTGTTATCAGCTACATTATAGCAGCTACAAAGTCGTTCCCTCTCAGGCTGCTCTTTTTTCTCTCTGTCTGTGATGAATCCTGACTGACTGGACACGGACTGAGGCTGGACATACACATACACTCAAAACTCTCATGCCAGAGATATTGCACATCTATGTAAATACAAGGATGTTGCACATAAACACAGACATACAGTGGTGTGAAAAAGAGTTGGCCCCCTTCCTGATTTCTTATTTTTTTGCATGTTTGTCACGCTTTAATGTTTCAGATAATCAAACACATTTAAATATTAGTCAAAGATAACACAAGTAAACACATCATGCAGTTCTTAAATGAAGGTTTTTATTATTAAGGGAAAACAAAATCCAAAACTACATGGCCCTGTGTGAAAGTGTTTGCCCCCCTGTTAAAACATAACTTAACTGTGCTTTATCACACCTGAGTTCAATTTCTTTAGCCACACCCAGGCCTGGTTACTGCCACACCTGTTCGCAATCAAGAACTCACTTAAATAGGACCTGCCTGACAAAGTGAAGTAGACCAAAAGATCCTCAAAAGCTAGACATCATGCCGAGATCCAAAGAAATTCAAAAAGAAATGAGAAAGAAAGTAATTGAGATCTATCAGTCTGGAAAAGGTTATAAAGCCATTTCTAAAGCTTCGGGACTGTCGTGAACCACAGTGAGAGCCATTATCTACAAATGGCGAAAACATGGAACAGTGGAGAACCTTCCCAGGAGTGGCCGGCCGACCAAAATTACCCCAAGAGCGCAGCGACAACTCATCCAGGAGGTCACAAAAGACCCCACAACAACATCCAAAGAACTGCAGGCCTCACTTGCCTCAGTTAAGGTGAGTGTTCATGACTCCACCATAAGAAAGAGACTGGGCAAAAATGGTTTGCATGGCAGAGTTCCAAGACGAAAACCGCTGCTGAGCAAAAAAAAAAATAAAGGCTCGTCTCAGTTTTGCCAGAAAACATCTTGATGATCCCCAAGACTTTTGGGAAAATACTCTGTGGACTGACGAGACAAAAATTGAACTTTTTGGAAGGTCTGTGTCCCATTACGTCTGGCGTAAAAGTAACACCGCATTTCAGAAAAAGAACATCATACCAACAGTAAATTATGGTGGTGGTAGTGTGATGGTCTGGGGCTGTTTTGCTGCTGCAGGACCTGGAAGACTTACTGTGATAAATGGAACCATGAATTCTGCTGTCTACCAAAAAATCCTGAAGGAGAATGTCCGGCCATCTGTTTGTGACCTCAAGCTGAAGCGAACTTGGGTTCTGCAGCAGGACAATGATCCAAAACACACCAGCAAAGTCCACCTCTGAATGGCTGAAGAAAAACAAAATGAAGACTTTGGAGTGGCCTAGTCAAAGTCCTGACCTCAATCCCATTGAGATGCTGTGGCATGACCTTAAAAAGGTGGTTCATGCTCAAAAACTCTCCAATGTGGCTGAATTACAAAAAATTCTGCAAAGATGAGTGGGCCAAAATTCCTCCACTGTGCTGTAACAGACTTGCTGCTAAGGTGTTGTTGCTGCTAAGGGTGGCCCAACCAGTTATTAGGCTTAGGGGGCAAACACTTTTTCACACAGGGCCATGTAGTTTTGGATTTTGTTTTCCCTTAATAATAAAAACCTTCATTTAAAAACTATATATATGATGAAGTAAATATTTTCCAAGGTGTATGACAGAAACATTGTTCTCCTATTCTGTATCTGCATGAATATGGAAATAATGTGTAATGTTTTTGTTATAAGGTAAAGGTTCTCTGTAGAACATTATCTTTTCCTTTAACCTCGTAAAGCACCATTGTTCATTTATCATCTTATCCTAAGCTATGAGCTTGTCCAAAGCATAAAAGCTCCTGAAAAAAATTAACAGCACAAAGCTCTCTCACCTTCTCAGCATCCTGCTCAAAGAGCCGCAGCTGAAAACACTGGTCCAGCTTCAGTTTCCTCATGTGCCATATCTGGTGCAGATGCTGCCTCGTGCTGTGCAGCTTATCAAGCAGGCTGGCAATTTTAGGCACCACACTCTGAAAGTCTGCGCTGCCTGAGATGCAATTCCTGCCAGAATAACCGTCACTGGAGCGGATGCACTGCAGCAGCCTCTGGCCTTCTCGGTCCAACTCCTCCACGGGAGCCTTCATCACCTTCTTCTTCAGCTGTGTGTGTTCCTCGATAAGCCTGCGTGATCCCTCCACATCCACCGGGAACTCCTTCTTAGCCAGCTGCTCCTGTAGCTCCTCCAGGCGTGAGAGGAGGTGCACAGCGCTGCCCAGGAACTCTTCAAGTGCCACTCGCAGTTCCATCCACTCCTCATGATTGTATTCCAGAGAACCCTCAAAATCGTCTGTTAACTGAGATGGGTCTACAAGCTTGGTCAGACCCTCCACTGACACCATGCTAGTCTACCAACAGCAGAAAGACAGACAGAGTGGAGAGGTTATTACAGGAAAATGAACTCTAGCAACTGCTTTTAGAGAAATGCATGTGGGATGATTAAAGCCCTGGATTCAATGAACTTTAAACCTTTAAAAACAGATTGGGTGTCACACTCTTGCTGTTTTCTATCGATTTGTATAGTGACTAATAAATTTGGGGAATGCACATTAAACAACTGGGGACCGCACAATAAACAACTAGGGACCACAGACTAAATGGTGGGTATCACACACAATAGCGCCTTGGGATAACACATTACTCAACTAGTGACTTTCTGCTGAACTGAAAACCACCTCTCAAAAACAAGTGCCTGGAGACAGCAACAGCAAAACAAACACGGAGCTGCCACAGCTCACAGTTGCTGATTAAAACACTGTATGTGTTGACACATGCAAAAAAAGGAACGAAAGAAAGAAACCTTATTCCTTGCCCATACAGCTGTGTTAGTACTTTGCAGCCAAGTTTTCCTCCTGTAACTATGAATCCCTGTCTGATGTTTTATCCGCTTCTTGTATTTACTGTTTTCACACTTTTCACTGACTATTGCCAAGATCCATACCAATCTGAGTTGTTAACCTGCTTGTGTTTAGAGTAGGCTAGAAAAAAATCAAACTAAAAAATGTAGATAGCATGACAAATGTTAGAGTCATGTGAAAAATGTTCTGATACCAACATGAGCCCTACCAGGTGATACTTTGTGACATAAGCCTAGTAATGTACTTACATTAATGATCAAACCAAAGCAGCCTGCATATTGTGATCTATAAAAACATCAAGTGGAGCTTATCCAGCATCCTCTACAATACAAATAACCTTACAAAAACATCTTGTGGTGGTTAAATAATCTTTAATAGAGACTGTGAGTAGTATCAGTTAACATGGAACACTGAAGCAAGCATCCAGAGAAACTGTCATGTGAAACACACACTCAAACAACCAACTCAATTTAATATTCATCCATGTCTATAGCATATGGATGGATATATACAAGAACTCTCTTTGTTTACAGTTTTGCACTGTATGACATAGTATACAGAATGTATACTTGTCGGCGTTATTGTGTATTTTGTGTATCTGTCCTGTACTGTTTTGTTTTGTATTGTCTGTTTGCACTAGGTTGTACACTGCACTTTGTGTGGCTAGGACAACTCACTTTCAGTCCTTAGCTCTGTGTTGTTTTGTAGCTCTGTGAGGTTTTATGTAGCACCAGGGTCCTGGAGAAACGTTGTTTCATTTCACTGTGTACTGCGTCAGCTATATACGGTTGAAATGACAATAAAACCTTCATGGCTTGCCTTGACTTGATGTGTGCAAGCACTACAGTTCTGCAAGCACTGAGCACTGGGACATGCACACCTTCTTTTACCAGGGTCTACATTATGCTTGCAAGTCACGGCATAATCTCAACAGCTTCTTGCATCCATAAAAAAAATAAATCATGCTCACTGATATTACTGTACACACACAGGTTAGCTCATGCCCTCTATTAAGATACTGTTTAAATGGCATAACAAACATAAATCTCAGAATATTGAGCACACAGCAGTACATAACTAACATAAACTAAACAAAAACCTCAGACTGACACTCAGTCAAAAACAGAGATTTTTAATAAAGTATTTCTCTAATCTGTAACAAGAATACTCCTTATTGACTTATATCCACTAGCATACAGTATCTATGACATGGTAAATATCTTTTTTTTTTTTTTTTTAAATATAGCAGTTTTATACAGAAGATTTAGAAGTCTGGTGCTTATCCCAACCTCAAAGGTAAACTTGGCACTGCCAAAGTTGGTCTTCTGCTTCTGCCAGAAGTTGTCAGGTTTGATGATGAGAGCAACACAGATCTCAGCTGGGAATGCTTCCTGCAGGGTCTTCAGTAACGGCTTAATCAGGTCCCACTTAGAGCCACGCATATCAATGATCACGGTGAAACCCCGCTTACACACATCCTCACTGAGAAGAGAAAGAACGAGAGAGAAGGATAAAAAGAGAGAGAGCGAGAGAGATGTGACCATCAATATGAATTAAGATTATAAGAGACTACCACAGCAAAAACCACTGCTTAATGCACTATAGCCTAATCAGGTCAATTAATTGCTTTACCATCCGAAGAAAGGAGAGCGAGAAAAAGAGAGATGAAGAGCTATCAAATGGTCTAACCATGTGAATAAATTGTAAATTCATCAGACAACAAACCTATTCCCTAAAGAGTCAACTATAAATAAACATAAAATATAAAATATAGACATCACACAGATCCTCACAAATAAAATATATCCACTTTACAGATATTCTGTAACAACTGGTCTACATTGTCACAACCAGAGGCTACAATGTAGCCATGTGGCTATTTTTAGCATTTGCCTCAGTGGTAGAACACTGTAATTGGGAGATAAAAATATGGAATAATTGCCTGCTTCTCTGCGTGTGCTTCAGTCGGCCTGGAATTAATACAGCGCACAAGACAAGGAACATCATACATTACATACAGGCTCTGTGATCATCAACAACATACGGTATAATATAAGCCTGATGTTCTCTGCTTTGTGTGGATCACTGGTGTAAAAACAACTAATAATGTCTGGAATGTATTCATACAGGTGAGTGAGAACACATTATATCCAGGTAGATGATGGTTTTGACTTTTTATTTACAGCTCAGTAACTGTATAGAAAATGTAGGAGATATAGAAGTTGCTCTCTATAGCTTAATGATTTTGTTGTTAAAATAGTCATACATTAGTGTGTGGAAAATGGTTGGTACTATAGCCGCCATTTACATTTAAGGTATTTTGGCAGATGCCCTTATCCAGAGTGACTTAGATTTATCTCATTTATACAACTGAGTAGTTCAGGGTTAAGGGACTTGCTCAAGGGCCCAGCAGTGGCAGCTTGAAGGTCCTGAGATTTGAGCTCACATCTTCCAATCAGCAGTCCAATGTCTTAAACACTGAGTTTCCACTTCATTCATGGCTAGTGCTTCATTTTCTATGAAAATAGGTGTAGAATTTAATCCCTGGTTCCATCCTGAGATTGAGTTAGTGTGTGTGTGTGTGTGTGTGTGTGTGTGTGTGTGTGTGTGTTGCCTTGACTTCAGCTAAAAGGCCTCAGAGCTTTAAACTTTGAAGCAGTTACTGATAGTGAGTGTGTGAGTGAGTTTACTATGTTTTAAACAATAAAAATTAATACAGATGCACAATGAAAATGTCTTTGTTAAATAATTGCCATAGCAATTCAATATTACAGCTACACTTTTTACTCAGCTGCTTCCCTTGTCTTTACTAACCTGTCATGACATTACATGAAAAAAAAAAAAAACATCTTATATACATATATTTTGCAAGAAACTTCAAGTTGTTATTATAATCAGTACAATGTTTTGAAAAAAGAAACAGCATGCTAACTTATCATAGACTTGCTGAGAATAGAGCTCATACCCTGGAGACAGACATGCTCAGTAAAATCAATTTTCTGTACAAGCTTCATATTGACACTAGACACTGTTACACAGTGATCTAAGACTGATGATGCAGCTGATGATGTCCTCTCTACTGGAAACCGAACATCTCGCTTTACTTACTTACAAATTTAGATTTGCATTAGTGTGGTTTCTTGTAACTAACATGAGCTTTGATAAGTCTGATGATGATGTAGAAAGTCTACCATCACACACAAAAAAGCACACAAGCAAGCCAAATACGTTATTTATGTTTGTAAACATTTAATAACAAGTGTGATATTCATATGTTTGTTGCCCTGTAGTGGACTGGCATCCCATCCAGGGTGTATTCTTGCTTCATGGTCATTCCTGAGTAATGAATGAATAATGAATCAATTGATTAGGTGAAGTAATGAATAAAAAATAATTTTTGCAGATCCCCTCATAATGAGCTACATCATTCTTGGTCGTGTGTGTGTGTGTGTGTGTGTGTGTGTGTGTGTGTGTGTGTGTGTGTGTGTGTGTGTGTGTGTATGTGTGTGTGTGTGTGTGTGTCTTTTAAACACTTGTGAAAAATCTGACATGTTTTCTTTTTGAGCTCATAAGCCCATTTATGATCACACTACACTACACTACACTACACCACACACACCCAAATGTAGAAGCATGCAAACATTCCACTTAAAGCCAAGCAAAACATGAGTGTGGACACGACACACACCACTTCCTGCTCATATTGGGTTTTTTTCTTTACAAAACTGTTCATTGTTCATCTCAGTTATTCTTTAACGTAAACATGCCACATATTGACCTTGATTGCAATCTTGAACCAGTGAATGCCACACAGCTCTCGCCTGTACTCCATCACAGAGACATGTGAACTGATATGTGAACTAGGGCAGTCGTGTAGGCGGTTATGAGGAGGGATACCAGCTGTCCAACAGAACTGCTTGTAAACCACAAGCTGAAGCTGGTCTGTGAGGGGAGAACAGGGGGTGACTGCGGGGTGTGTGGCAGTAAATATGGATTTTAATGAATTAAAAAAATGCAGTACAGCACATTCACCAGAAACAATGTCTTTCATTTTGCTTTTATTTACCAGTTTACAGTTAATTTAAAATACACACCTGTACACACACAGCTGACCTTGCATTTAATCAAGGGAAATACCCAAGAGCAACAATAAGAATATCGATTCATGTAAAAATAAATGCAAGGACAATTCACTATGTAATGAAGGACACCCTCTTTTACCAGAATGTAACTACAACAGCAGGCAAAATGAATCAGCACACAAATAACCTCTACGCTACTATGACAGTGGATTGCCTTTATGTGACGAAAAGATTTTACTTTTAAAGGCCATGTTCTGATTTTTGTTCAGAAAGGCAGCTGAGAGTTTTCTATTACACTGTGTGAATCATAAATTTGTGACAGGAGCAAAAAAGAACAACAAAAACAGGATGACAGGGCAGGAGTAGAGCATACTCAGTGGTGATTTGTCTCCTTTTTTTGGTTTTGTGTTGGAAAATGTTTATAATATTAACCGGCACTGTCCTTAGGAAAAACACAGTATATGGCAAAATCTCCTAGCATATCATTACGGTAACATCCAAAAAGTATTTTAAGGACAGCAAATATAAATACAGTCTAAATAAACAAGATTGACTTTTACAAGTTTTTTATTAAAAAAACGTCTAAAAAACCGTTTTAAGTGTTTGCTTTGCTATGTGCATTAATGTTATTGTAATCAGTGCCAAATCAATGCCACAACACATTTACACAGAAAAGCCATTTCAAACTGCAGCCATATTTATATTGGCATGTTTACTCTATCTGACTGGAATTCGTTTAGAAAATACAAATCATCTATGAAAAAGCCAGTACATATATCAACAAATAATATTAACATCACATTTTACACTTGGCGGACTGCCTTATCTAGAGCAACTTACAAACATCTCATTTACACAACTAAGCACTTGTTAAAGGAGTAGCAGCTTACCAGTTGTGGGATATGAACACACAACCTTTCAAGAACTAGCCCAAAATCAGAACCACTTCCCTCATATATATATATATATATATATATATATATATATATATATATATATATATATATATATATATATATATATATATATATGTATATAAATAATGTAAAGGTTGTTGTTTAGTATTAATGTTGTTGGTTTGTGTGGTTGCTCACCTGGGCACAGTGGACAGATATGTGACTAGTCTCCTCAGATCCTCCTGCTTTATTCGGTCATGATTACTCCTAGCTGGGAAGGTCAGAATCGGCCCTCCTCTCTTATCACGACCACCTGAAAACACAAACAAAAACGGTTTCCTTCCTGAGCTCAGTGCCTCTTTAGTATACTGCTAATAAATGATTAAAATACATCATAGTGCTTTTCCCCTCAAGGTCTTTCCTTTATGTGTGTCACACAAGCTAGATATTTATTTAATGAAGTACCCGTCTTACATGACAGGGGGCGTTTCTTATTTGCATATGAAACTTCTTGGATGCAGCAGATGTGTGGTCTGCCTAGCAACAAGAACGGGAGCTATGCAGGCTCATTTTTTAAGACTGTCTTTAACCTCTTTTGACATTCTATTATGATGGAGTAAAGAAAAACGAAACCATGAGAAAGAGGATGGACGATTGGAGTGATTGAAAACAGAAGGACACACACACACACACACACACACACACACACACACACACACACACACACACACACACAGTACAGGGGAGAAGACACTCATTTTCTGGGAGTGATTGCACTGACATATATGTACTGACACTTTTAGGGAGAGCCTCAACTGCCAACAGTGCCGTATGTGTCTGATTTACAGTATACACACAGATATCCTCCCTGGCAGGTCAACTGCGCCATCATTTCACACTGCTAAGCAGCACTGCCTTGTTCTGGCACCAATCCAGGACTATGCTGCTCTTCATGGGGATGAAACAGGGAGACATCACAGCTGAGAACACTCCAATATATTGGGCTAAAATCATCCTTGTAAGTCACATGAGAGTAATTCCTTCCAGTGCTAGTGCACACACACACACACACACACACACACACACACACACACACACACACACAAACTCAAGCACATTCACACTCTTTTCTCTTCCCCCAAGGTCTTTACAAGGACTGCTTAAAGTTAATGTCCTCCTTGTGTGCACTGAAGTAATGCAAGTAAAGTGAGTTCAACACAGTATTTAGCCCTTTATAAGAGTCTCTCCCCTGTCTACTTATCCCCAGCCTGCTCCTCTAAAAGCTCCGTCTGGCCTGATTTACTCTCCTCATTAACACAATGAGGCAGAACTAGACCAGAAGGAGCAGCAGTTAAGATGCAGGTTTCAGAATCCTTGAATTAAAAAAATAAAAATCTGGGGGTTTTTTTAAACAAAAAAATTCAGTTGCTATGGTAATTGACACATCACAACATATCACATATAAATTATTCGCATTATTTTTTTTACATGATGTGACCATCTCAAACTCTATTATGATGAGCTCTATTACACTCTATTATGCTATTATGTTGCGCGAGTAACACGTGATATCACAATTCCATTGGAACCTTACACTGTTATACCATAGCTGTGATACCACCATGTGCTAGAATTTGTATTAAATGATGCAATAATGACACAATAAATTATTATTGTAATTCTCCATTGTTGTAATAATCAGCTGTTGAAGTCTGTAAGAGGTGGAACAATACACAAAATTAAAATATACAAATGCAGTAAGTGAGACTTGATAATGACACAGTGTTTGAATGATCCATCCAGACTGAAGTGAAACAAAAGCTATGCAACAGAATCATGGTTAGTTAATCTTCTCTGGACAAGATGGTGTGGTTTTCAAGTGGACATGTCTGAAACACACTGTATTTAATTTATTTTTATTTTAAATTTACCATTATGTTGTGAGCTTTCTGTAGCCCTAGATAAGTTCTGAATCACTCTCCACTACTGAGTGTCATATCTGCAGCTATGAAATTCCTGATCTCCACGCTGATTTCTTTAACCCGGGTTGAATCAGCCGAGAAATGCTCTTTTCAAAGCAGCAGAGTGTGTATGTGTGTGGCTTCATGTTCTACTGACCAACATAAGTGTGATGTCAGACCTGTTTGCGGTACTAGTGCTGGTGTATTATACACATGTCCAGCAGCTTCCAATGACGTTTCAGTCCATGACTCACTGGCCATCAGCACCAAATCTTACTGGCCAACAGAAGGTCAGCTGTATACTAAAACCTAAAGGCTTTTCTCATTTTCACAACTATTGCTGCTTTTCTAGGCAAGGTTAGATATTTCACATGGACATTTTTTAAATTTATCTGTCAAATTGTGATCAATTGAATTTCTGGCCTTTTTTGACTGTCAGAATTCAGCCCCACAACTGTAGGTCAAATAAATGACTGTAATGAATGTAAACCACGTTTTGTTTTTTTTACTTTACTTTGCTTTCTAAATCACCTACAAATTGCCATAATGAACATAAAGCAGCTGTGCATTCACAGTAGCTGCTCAAAGAGTCTACTCACCTGACACAAAGGCCACCTTATCTTTCAGCACATGTAACACATCACTGGCCTTTATCCCTTCACTCCTGTAAGATCCTGCAAACAAGGGAAAAGGGGAGAAAATAAGAGATTACTCAATCTGCTTTCAACTTTAATCTCATTAACAGATTATTGCATACCACTTCAGCAACACACACTGCAGGGGCTGTGCAACTCCAATTTAAATGATTGTCCAGACTTTATTTGATGACTTATTTGAAATCTAGTATTTAAAATATTTTTATAGTATATATATATATATATATATATATATATATATATATATATATATATATATATATATATATATATATACAGTATGTAAGAGAATACAGTATGTAGGAGAACTGAGACACTGGGGCAAGGAACACCTCATTCACAAGAAACCTCATATGAACAGGCAGCAACAATGGCAGGCGTGACTGGCTCTGGAATATAGAACTAAACACACACACACACACACACACACACACACACACACACACACACACACACACTCTGTCTGTGGTGTCTTTTGTGTATGTTGGCAGGGGATGGAGTGTGAGTAAGTGGAACATGTGATTGGTGGCTCAGTGAAGATCTGGAGCTCAGCTGTGCTGCAGTCTGCTGGCTTACCAAACTACCATCATACACATGCTGCCATCAACACAGTCCCACAAGTGCATTAGTTAAAATGTCCAATGCAGATACTGTTTATTAATACTTGTATTTCAGAAGCAGATATTTCAAATCATAACAACTTGTTGAGGATTGAAAATGACAGAGGTGGTTCTTGGTTATTGATCAGAAGGTTAGGGATTCTAGCCCTAGAACTGCCAAGCTGCCACTGATGGGCCCTTGAGTAAGGCCCTTAACCCTCCCTGCTACCGGATGCTGTATTATATGTAGCTGAGTCTGTGCTCTGACCTATCCAAGCCATGTATAAATGATACATGGAAATGAGCATGTCTTGTTCCCCTCAAGCAATAAATATATAAATATTTTTATTATTCATTTATATTCAGGTGCAGCAAGTTGCATCCAGCTGTCTACTGCAAGGCACCATGTACACACACTCACACTCTGAGAGGCAATTTAAACACTTTAGTACCATATTGCCATATATTGTAGATGCCTATTCATTTATGTGTATGTTTTTGGAAGATGAAGAGAAGTAGCATATCTGTGATACACCAACATTAGGTAGCTCTCTCACCTGTCTAGCCAATCATGGGCATCTTTGAGTTCATGTATGTGGAAGATGGCAGATAGCTAGCCTTTAACTTCTTAGAATGTACGTACATACTAAGGAACGACTGGGGAGAGATGATGGGCGAGAATTGGTATGAGAACAAATTGGGATGAAAATGGGGGAAAAACATGGATGTTGAAGAGCAGTTATACAGAGTACACAACACAATGCCTCCCCCAAATATCAATAAAGAAGTTAAACTATAGTTTAGCCAGCCTTTAAATAGTTTCCCTCTCTAATCAACCAAGTAGAACAAGGTTGGTACTAGATTACATCAGCAACCAATATTGCTAATGCTGTCTACCAGGATTTGATATTTAATCACATTGGAAGTAAAGCATGTGTAGAGATCTAGTCATACAATAGGCATTCAATTTCAAGTTCTAATTTTTACTGTTTGTAGACCAAAATTATCCCATACATTTTGAGGATTGCAGAAAAGATTTTCTTTGATCAAACCTGATCTTTGATACAACAATACCTGTATGCATTCACTGTAGTTTACAGCGTTCGATTACTGTGAGTTGAACTGAGGTCGACTAAGCGATCATGTCTGGAGATGTCTTCTATAATACCTGCTGTTCAAGATGTGTTTTTCTATTTCGGGATTGGGATGTCCAGTAAGATATAGTAAGGGTTACGCTTACACTTTGTTGACAGAAATACAAAGAATCTGGATAGTAAAGCGCATATACACACACACACACACACACACGCACACACACACATAATAGCTACACCACTTGTCTGTGTTCTTCAGTAAGAGATAGAGAACATGCAGCAGGAAAATTGAGTGCTTGCTGTCTGTTTTAGGAGCCATTTCCTCTCAGTAAAGCCCAATCCACTGCAGGATGAGTCTACCACTAATATAGATCCAGAGAGTGCAGTAAATCTCTCTCTTTCTCCTTACCTCTTGGCCTTCCTTTTCCTCCTTTCTCTCATAACACTTTCATTTTTTCAACAACTACTTTTTTCATCTTCCTGAGGCTTTCCCTATCAGTCTTGTTATGTTGCTTGATCACTCCAGGCACCCACCTGACTCTTATCTCTCTTCCATTTACCCTCCTGAACCATGCTGGTTTGAAGACAAACCCCTATGCCATAAAGATTCCACTCCCTCAGAAATCGACAGAGAGAGAGAGAGAAAGAGAGAGAAGAGAGTGACAGAGAGATGCACGTACACATCGAAATGATAGAGACAAAAAGACACGTCATCAGCACTCTTCAGATTTGAGCCATTCAAAACACTCCTCACTTAATGGCTCCCTAAAGACGCTGAATGCTTCTCCTTTTAGAGAGGTGAAGACATGTAGCTGGCTCTCGGCTCCGTATTAAAGAGCAGACACAGCGAGTCAGTCTGCTAATGAACGACTACTTCAAAGACTTGAAATGCAGCACGTTTCAGAGAGGAAATAAAGTAAATGTCAAGTGCAAAATGTTTAATTCACCACTTGCAGGAAATGATTATGCGGTACATTTACAGAAGCAATGGGCAATAACGCTAATCTATGAATGATTAGAAAGGGCTGCGATATGGACACAGCAAATAAGAGTCACTTACAAGGCTGTGTGTTGATTAAAAAAGGAGTGAGTTATCAGCTAAGCTGATCTCGAATGTGTCTAATTAAAAAGTAGCAAGCAGGGTTCAGTTAGAGAGAGAGCAAACAAAAAAAGAAGTAAAACAAAAAAATAGCAGATAGCAGAAGTGATTTATGGCTAGAGGAACACAGAAAATGTTGTCCAATGAAAAAAATGGTACAAGAGAGACAAAACGAGGCATAAAATAAAAAAGATGCGACTGAGACAAAGATAAACAGGGTGAGAGAGATAAAGAGATGAGATGTATAGAAACAGAGAGAGAGGTTACGATGTTCCCAGATCAATCTCCTCCAGTCTGTATGAGGCCCTCAGAGTGTGTGTTTATTCAACACTCCTCCAGTCCTCTTAACTCTAACCTGTCTCTGATCCTGGTTAAAAGCTCTCTTCAGTCTAAGCCATTCCTCTAGACAATAAATTATAGCCTCATGTCCCAGGTTCTCTCTCTATTACTGATCAATGATCTATATTTCATCCGTAAACAGGCCATCTTTTATGAATCACTACCTTTTCCGATTTATACAGAAATGAGATGAATACATCACAAATAAGAGAGAACACAGAGTGCAGACAGGAGAAGCTTTTCCATCAACGTCAATAAAAAGGAAGTGAAGAATCCATATGTGTGTGTGTGTGTGTGTGTGTGTGTGTGTGTGTGTGTGTTTTCCAGGAAAAATACAGGACATTGCCTCAGTTTGTGCCATATGTATCATCTACAAATTGCAACAAAAATCTCCCATCTCACTAAAGGTAATTTTGCTAAAGGCAACAAAAACCTAAAACAGCTGTAGCGTTAGTAAATAGCAAAACCAAAGAATAGATTAATTTAAGCTAAAAGGAAGTTTGTGTCTTTTGTCTAAGAACTCAGAGAACTTGCATCAATCTATCATCAATCCTTGTGGATAACAAGAAGGGCTTAGTGGCTTTCCGGTTTCTTGACTTTCGCTTGGTTTTGAGAAAACATTCATTCGTTATCGTTCTAGTGTTTCATAGAAAGGAATTCAAAAGTAATTAACTTTAACGGAATAGACTGTTCCAGCGAAATGAATCGTTTTAGAAATCTGAGGAAGTAACAGAAAGTCATTTAAATGTAGAGGATGAGTGGAGATGTTCAGTCAATAAGACCGCGAGGAAAAGAAAGTGAACAGTGGCATGACTCGGATTTGGTGTATTCAATACACAGTCAATGCTTATTATGTATTCTGTGTCACTGAGCACTACTTATTCTCCACCTATGTAGAAGGCTAGAAGTGTTAAAGAACTGCTTATTAGTTTGTACATGTATTCTTGCTCCATGATGTGATTTTGATGTCTGATTCTGACACACTTCTACTGCTGTGGCTCGTCACGCCCTCAGGATCTGCCTGATTCATTCTGATGCTCTACTTCTGCTTGGACTTTTTTGTATCTGTGACTCACCCTCTGCTGCTGTGCATGGTCCCACATGGATACTCTAAGGATTTGCACCTCCCAAAAATAGTTTATGGCCAAGACTCAGACATGATCCAGAGGATAATCTCACTTGGATACTGTAGACTTCTATCTAAGAATTGCTGCTGTAAAAATAAAGACTTTTATTTTTCATCCCAGGGCTCTTATTCACGCTATTCACATGAACATTCTTTCAGAACAATTGGTAGTGTTTGACTTCATAGTATATGCTTTCAGATTTTTTTTTGTTACCCATATGTGGATGGATTTTTTAGAATCTGGTTCCTCTTAAAGTTTTTCTCCCTCATGGTGTCTTTTCCTAGGCACTGTCACTAGCTCTTTATAGATCTAAATATAAATCTATATCCAGATTTCTCTAAAGCTGCTCTGTGACAATACCTGTTGAAAAAATCAATATAGATTTATTTAAACAATTGAATATGTTGATAAGTTTTAACTCAAGACATTGTGTACAAATACCAGCAATGAATGCTGTAGTCCTCTGCAGCAGATTGTGTTGTGTGCTATAACACTAATCTCCTATTAGCACTGACACACTGCTCGTTGTGGAGAAATACATGTTTACATTTGCAAATGAGAAATTATTCCATTAACAAAGCCATACTATGCAAATGATACCTTAATGAGTCGGTTCTGGCTAATGAGAAATGCAACAAATGAGAGCAAATGTCCAAGTGCAAGGTAAAGCTGAGAAAACAGGGTCTTATCTCTCAGCAACAGTACTCATGCACATGTATACACACACGAACAGATACACTGACAGAAGCGGCAGGTCTACAAAACTACCCTGGATCCTTTTCTGTTGTCAAGGGGACAGTTACCCCTAGCAACACATCTACAAAAGAAATGAGGTCAAGCCCCTCACAACTGGCATAAACCACTCAGTTATGCTCTGTTTTCACTCACCCAAATTCAGACACATCTATTATATTTATCATCGAAAATGTTTTTTTTAAATCATTTAAAGGATCTCTGTTTTCCATGATTCAGCATGAAAAGATAGCAAGAAATAGCTTGGATGTGTTGTATAGCACTGACAGACAATAAAAGAATAGTGGGGCTGCGTATGATTGGGGTGGGATGGGGTTGTGGGACGCCATTTTATCTAATCCATAACCCAGGCCGTCTCGGTTTGCAAAGCAGAAAAAATCCTCTTAACCACATCTCCATCAGGCCACAATAAATCAAGACACTACAGTCCTACATCCCCCCAAACAGAATTAAAGGACTGGAGCAACATGGCCCAGCGCCCACATCCTAATGGGCCTTGTATGTTGCGTCGATGATAACGTGTTACTTACTGCTCTTTTATGCACTACATCACATGCACATAAATCTAGAGGAAGCTTTGTGTCTATTCTAGCAGCTCGCAGGAATCATGTCTGCTTGAGCTTTACAATAATTCTTCATCTTTGGGTAATATTTCAGTTTAAAAAGCTTCATTTATGTTCTTTAGAAATTTTTATGACTGTTGTGTGCCTCATTTAATGTAAATATTTCAATCTTACTATTGTAATAAAATACTTCTCAATATAAATAATAAACATAAAATAAACACACTACTCATGATCTATTCTCTGAATGCAATAATTAGCTATCAGTGCCTTCTTATTGTGGTCGGGTAATTATTTAAAAAGCACAGATCACAGCAGGACCCCTTATGCATTACATCTGTTGGTGTTAATGCATTTAATTATGAGTGTCTAATCATCCATCTGCACCTGCTGACCACAGAAATAATGAGGTTTACCACTGGCTGGCATTGGAGTGATGCCAGGGTTCCTTTTAAGAGACTCTCAGTCTGCCACTCCATCAGCTACGGATGACAAAACTCAAGACAAGGTTAAAGTTAAACTGGCTGTGAGCGATATTAAAAGAATTCTTATAGCACTGATGGATGCTTAACTAAAATCATATTTCTAATCACTGGTATAGTACAGATAATGTTTAATGATCAAAATTCTTTAAAAAATAAAAGCGCCGATAATATATATCCCAAAAGTCTTCTGTGTGAAGAAGCTAGGAATGATAGGAAGAGTTTTACTGATGTCAGTGACAAGTAGATTTGTTCCATTTTAAACTAGTTTCTGCTCGTTTTCATAAAGGATGCCAGTCATTCTGAAGATGATGATATCTCTGTTCTCTAGTCCCTAGATTAGAAAGGTCAAAGGAGGAAAGGGAAGCCATTCTTGGTGGCACAGTGACAGGTAGATGCAGCAGCAGCTGGTCTGAAAGCTGAGAGGCAAATGTATGCAAATGAATAATTATAATGAAATACAGGCATGAAATAGAAATAAAGCAAGGATTTCCCTTAGGCACAAATGCAAACCGCAGAATGCTTGGCACCACATGGCACAGAGAGGTAGAGAGAGACAAAAAAAACGATTTCCAATAATCATCTACACTGCAATCCTCTTTCGTTATACAATCATTGCTTTCTACTGAAAAATCTAACCTACTGAAAAATCTACTGCATCTACTGAAATCACTGCATTTTTTTTCTGCACTTTTTTTTATATAGTCTACCCTGTATACCAGTACACTGGAAAAATACCTATATATTTTACAGCCAAAAAAAAAATCGCCCCCAAAAATCTGGCACTGTAATCTCTGACATAGCATGAAATATCATATAATCCATTACATTTGCTGATCTGGGTGATATATTTTAAGATAGCAGCTTATAGTTAATGTAGGATAAAGCTGAGCTGATGTATAATTCAAGGACCAAACCTTCTGATCTGCAACACAAAACCTTAACCACTGAGCCACCACAGCCTACGAGGAATTAGCCAAATAGGCAAATGTGCTGGATGATGTGATATTTTTTTGCTGTGTAAGTAAATATGTATACTTTTTTAGGATAACATAACTTTATTATATATTATACAGTACTAATAACCCTGTTGGCAGTAAGTTACTGGAAAACTTTGTCAATATTTATTTACAGTATGTTATACCTTTTGTATAATTTGCCATATAAAAATTTCATTTTCCTAATACCTAATAAAACCCAGCTTATGAGCATTTACCACCAAGAAGTCTGTTATTTCCCCCAGCTACAGTATCTTACCACAGCACAACACAATTATAAGGCAGTACACAAGACCCTTACACAGCGTAATCGAGGCAGGGTCATATGCACTTCAGCTAGAATCAGCTGCTCTGAAGTCTTCATTCCCTGATCTCATCATCCTGACTCATTTCTAGGTGTTCCATTGAGAAATATCATATTGGCCATAAAGAGCTTACTGAGAACAAAAGGGAGGCAGACTCACAGCTAGTGTCTGTTCCACTAACCTCGAAACAAGCTAACTATGAATCTGGATATATTCCTGCACATAACTGTTCACAGCAAACCGCAAACTAAAGATAATAATCTCCACCGCATCTGCACATGTCTGTAAACAATTTAATTTCTACTCTATTTATTTCAGAATTTGCTGTGAATGATTAAATCCTGGAACATACCCAGATTCATATTTAGTTTCTCCAGGAGGATGAAGGAATAAAAATTGCTAGCACACTACCTAACAATCTGCCTCATTTTTGTTATATTTGGCAGAGGGTTGGATCTACCACAGCTGTCACCCAGTCCATGGCACTTACTGGCCTAATTGCCACCTCACTTCTGTGGCCCCCCAAAAATAACAGGAAGATTTACTAAGCACTGTCTGGCTACGCTGTCAAAAATCAATTATTCCTGACTGCACTTAGCTCACAGTCCCAAGAAATCAGACATATTTTATTAGCATGCTGTCACTAGAGGTGTGTGAGGAAATGTAATTTTAGACTTTTCTCTGAGCAG
Organism: Hemibagrus guttatus; assembly: GCA_033459395.1. Taxonomy (NCBI): domain Eukaryota; kingdom Metazoa; phylum Chordata; class Actinopteri; order Siluriformes; family Bagridae; genus Hemibagrus; species Hemibagrus guttatus. The sequence goes on from JAUCMX010000006.1 coordinate 15,764,990, forward strand.
CCAAAGTTCAGCCTGGAAAAATAAATGAACAATTAATCTATTCTTGAATGAATCTGTTAATAGTACAGCATAATAATAACAAACATATGATCCCTTTAAAATAGAACCTTAAGCGCAAAACATTGTTTTGCAAATATTGCAAAACTATGATGACAATATAATATGAAAAAATTAGAAATCTATAATGTGCATGAACAGACCACCTCCAGCACAACATTCCAGTCTTTCCTAGACCTCTAGTCTGGAGCTAATCAGTGTTATGTGATGAAAATGTTGATCATAACACAACATAATGATTATAATAATAATCTAAAACAGTTGAACAATGCTATTTCCAGAAATTATTTTTATTTTAAAACTATAAAAGGTATTTGATTTCACTTCAGGCAGCTGTTAATGTTTTGATGCAAGCATGCTCATTTTTCTGCTTTTATTTCAATTATGTACCTATTTAGATTACGTATCTACTGAAATTAGACTAAAAAAAGATGTGAAGATATATGGATTGTATTTTGATATCAAATCAAATGAATATTTAAGGAAGGTATGAATAAGGTTTGGGGGAAAATGAATAACAAAAAAAATGAACAGAAAATTGCTTAGTTCAATAAGGCCCTTAACAGGTTTATTAAAAACTTGTTTCAGACACATTTTCATGATATCAAAGTTGTGAACTTGTAATAACAGAACTGGTATGTTATTATTTTCACATTGTTGGCACCCATGAAAAGAGCAGTGCTCTCCAACCTCATAAATCCTGATTTCACCTCTACTGCCTTCCCATATAAAACTACAGATCTTGTTAATATGCTCATGTGGCACATAACTCACTGCCCTCTGTATAGCATGATCAGCACGAACATATTTCTGCACCTGGGAGCTTGCTGAAGGTTTCATTTCCCTTTGATGAAACATGCTTAAGACTGATATACATCAGAAGGCACTTGCTAGCTCTCCTGATAACACTATAAACAATGCAAAGATTGTACATGTTTCAGGTGTATTACTGACTTTTCCTCTGAAAACTGCTTTATTCACAAACATTCAAGAAGCTGCATGATTTCTTTTTCAGAGATTCTGTGATTGTGAAGTCTGACAGTCGCAGAGTACAAAGCACACAATCTTTGGGGGGTTGGATATTACATTAAAACCACACAGATTATTGTATTGAAACACAATATAAAGCTAAATAAACACAGCCATGTGAACAGATAGAAATAATACACAGTAGCTTAATCTACTTTAATCTACTCTTAATCTTTAAAGTGCCTCATGAATAATTAATGAGAGTAACATTCTCATAATTTATTACCAGTATTATCCAAATTGACATGCAGGTCTTTTGTAATAGAAAATACACCCATAAATCATGAATCTCCTGAGGTTTTCCAGGACAAAAAAAAAAAGACAAATGGCATGTCCTACAAAACAAAATCAGCCAGGGGGCCATTAGACTGCAGCCGAAGCCTTTCTGAAATCTGTCTGAGACTCAGAGGTAGTTGTACTGTTATCAGCGCTGACAACACATTAAATACCTTTTATCTCCCATCTCACTAAAGGTATAATTCCAGCAGGAATTCAGGATGTCTCTATCTATACAAAATAAAATGTCCCGTTTACAGGAAGATCGGCTAATGAAAGAGGAATTCCTAATAAACACTGAAGTGAACCAGTCACGACAGGAGGAAGACGCATAGACAAAGAAAGGAGAGTAGAGAAGAAAAGAGCTAATCTCTCCATAAATACCTGTGCTGCAGTTGGAGCTGTATGGGCAAAACAGCATGCCCCTCTAATCGTTCTATAATCTAAAGCTCAAGCGTGAATTTCCACGACACAGTTCAATTTACTACAATTGAAATAATAAAACAATACCTTTACAGTAATTAAGCCATAAATCTATTTTCAGATCACTGAGTCTGTATTTATTCATTTCTGCTTATACCACAAGCACTGCTGATTCTGATTAGTGTTGATTAATTCTCTGCTGTTTAGATTTACAATCTAATATGTTATTAATTCTATAGTAACAACTTATATTTGGCAATTTTATTTATCAATGTGTGTAATTGATGTGTTTTTTTCTGTGAGGAGCCATGTATTTAGCAATTACAGAAGGGGTCTCCAATGTCTATGCTTTGTAACACTCAGTGGATAAAAAATGTGGTGTGTCATTCCTTAATAGGTGAAATTTTGTTTCTGTTGGCCAACAGCTTTAGTAGAAAAGAAATACAAGATTAAGTAACAGCTGGAAAACAAAAACTACTTGAGAGTAACATCATAGCCAGGTGTGTTTTATTTCTTTCATGTCTAGACTTGTGTGTGTGAGTTGTCCCAAGCTCTTACTCACAAATATATCTTCCTATTCAACCAATTATATAACACCTATACGTGATACGCCATTTCAGCACAGCTGGCCTTGTGTATATTACCTATTTTGTCCAACGCTCTGTCCAGGTCACTATTGCCTACTTTTTTGTAGCAGCTTGTTGATGTATAGTCTGTTTGCTTGTAACTGTAAAGGTGTAGTTTGGCTATGTTGTTCTCTAACCTCATTTAAAAATGGGAGCTGGATATGAAAAAAACGATGCACACTGATTCCTTGAACTGATGCTCTGCATATGAAATATCTTCTAAAGCCAGGTTGAATTACAAATGCTCAATATAATAAACAACAGCATTGTAATATGAGATTATGATAACAGTGATAGTATTTAACCTTTCAGTTAACCTGTTTAAAGTGATTTAAAAAGAGCACACTCCTGACATAAGCAAGTATACTGTGCATACAGAACGTGACACCTCTTATTTTGTGGAGTGTAGATGTGGTTTGTACTGCTCGGTATTAAGATTGGTGTCATTTAAGGCTGAATAACACAAAAAGACTAACATAGCCACAGCCACTGACAACCATGACACAGAAAATACACAAACACACAGGCAATAATGAGTCTCAAGCTCAAAATTGAAATAAAAATGTATTACCTGCATTTTAATGTAAATTTTTCTCTCATTTCAGATTCAGCAATGTGATCATGAATTTAACAACACTGAGAAACATTTTAAATGCGCACATGCAAGTATACATTTAAAAAATGTATTTTGTATCTTGTAATGTAGTTTGTGGATTTGCATGAAGTGTATTAGACTATATAAGAATAGTTTCTAACATTAATACATCACTAAATGATGTGGGCATTTATCTTTGAGATCATTTATCATGGAGGATTTACACGTCACTGTGTGTTTGTGCAGCTATGATTATGTTTCAATGAGCTACATAATGTGGCAAATTATTGATTTCTGGTCTATGACTAGAAGTGTACACCAGAATCTCACACACAAACATTCCTTTTTCGAACTTTGTGACCTTCCAGTGACATAATGAGTACTGTAGCTAATGCAATGCCTATACCTAAAACTGAGCCTAGCCTTAGTTTCAGTAATGAATAACTAAGTATTTAAGTTCTTTTACTTTTTCAAATAATAGCTATAAAAATGCCATATATTTCTAAAGACAGTGATTCTGAGGACATTTATCTCTATACTATCATTGTATAGACATTTGCTTGTTTTGATTCACTCACTCACACACACACACACACACACACACACACACACACACACACACACTTTTGGGCCATGTTCAGAAGAGTTGTGAATGTTTTCTGGTTTACTGGCAAGTGCTGGGTTTAAAGTGGGTGTTCTATATACTTTGCTATTAAAAAAGTGGCATCCTCTGAAGCATGAAATAAACTAGATAATAAAAATAAATAAATGGGACACCAAAAAAAGCACATTAAGCACCCACATAAGACAATTCTGTATGAGAATATTTTCTACCATGAGTAAATATTGATGCATGTTCAATGTAGATGGGCAACTTAAGATGCCAGCTCTTTGTAGGCCATTTTGAGGCCAATGAATTTATGTATTATTGTAGCTACAGAATGCTACACCAAGCTATACCTCTTCAGCTACCAAAAGTATCTATTTTTTTGTATAAAATCAATCTTATTGAAAAATGCATTTTATTTAAGAATATAGCACTCACATTGTCTAAATTTTCAGCTATTACTATTATACAGCTTACTTTAAGATATTACTATATCATTATGAGAGCAGTTGGTTCTCAAACACGTACGCGCACACACACACACACACACACACACACACACACACACACAGAGGGAGTATAGTGGACTAAATGTAGTATTCCTGGTTATCATGAGAGAATGATGTCATATTCATAAATGTATCAAAATGGAGCTCTGTTTAGATACATTAACTTAGAGTGTCTCTTAATAGCGTGTGTGTGTGTGTGTGTGTGTGTGTGTGTGTGTGTGTGTGTGTGTGTGTGCTTATATTATGTATGTGCCAAAACAAATCCTACAGGCAGTGAGTGCAGTAGCACGGCCCTGCAACTCTCTAAAGAGTTCTTAAAAATCTCTTCACAGCAGCATAATAACAGCACACACCAATACACCCCATTTAACCTGTGTACTAACCGACAAACACACACCAACCTATGCTGAGCACACACAGCTCTCTCCAGAACACAACCAGCGGCTAATTCCAATTTAATGCATGGTCAGGAAAAGAACATGCAGCTGGCGCTGTGCTTGATAGTTCTGTTTTGATTTGTCTTTGATTTAGGGACTGTGGAGTTTGGCTGCTCCTGAGTGAGCATGTGTTTTGAGATGAACATAAAAAAAGGGTCTATAAATGAAGCATGCCCATATGCATGCTTGAAGCATTTTCTGTATTCCAAGAGTACAAGAAAGGGAATGAGAAAGAATGTGTGGGGAGAAAGCATCCATGAGATATCCATGTGTTTTCCATTAATCATTTGTAGATGCTCCCTGTCTTCATCACAGCATCTCCAGATGGATCATTTGTACCAGCTTTTGTTCGCTTCCTTTTTCCATAGCAGATGAAAACCATCTACAATGTGGTGTGTTACACACTCCAGGTGCTTTGCTGCATTTACTTCATTTGATGTGTAAAGGTGTATTCAGTCACCACCATACGTTAACTGTTCGTTAGCTAATCACACACACCCCAAAACACATGCACATGGGTTTCTTCAACCAGAACCAGCATAGTCTTACACTCTTAAGACCACTACAATTCACACAAAGAGTAAGTTTAAGATACATACAAGTTATTGAAACTAAGTACATACCTTCTTCTCTGGTGCTCTGGTTACAGTGAGTTCTTCAGCAGCATCTGGACGACCATATTAACATAACTGCTTGTTTTTACAACCCCCAAAAAATAGCACTAAAAATGTAGCATAAAACATCTGCACAGTGTGGGCGCACAGGTTCCCCTAAACTAGGCAGTTCAAGATCGGAAAAAGACCAGATGACAATTTTCCAATCTTCAACTGTCCGGTTTCTATAAGACTTCTCCCCACCGTAGCCTCAGATTCCTGTTCTTGGCTGTCAGGCATGGAACTTGATCTTCATCTGAAGGTTCAGCGTACATGTGTTCTGAGATGCTATTCCGCTCACCAGGGCTGTCAAGAGTAGTTATTTAAGCTATCATGGCCTTCCTCTCAGCTCAAATCAATCCAGACATTCTCACTCCATCTCATCAACAAGACATTTCCACCCACACAACTGCCACTCACTGGATGTTTTTTGTTGTCAAACCATTCTGTATCAACTCTTGTGGCTAAAATTCCCAGAAGATCGCAGATTGAAAACAGTCTGTCTGGCTCCAACAACCAAGCCACAGTCAAAGTCACTGAGATGACATTTTCCCTATTCCCAAGCATCACCATATCAGACATTTATACTTTATTTGGAATTTCATAGTAGTGTTCAAATGCCCAGAGTATGTACGGCTGGATAAATTATACTGGTCACAGCAAATTGTCAGACTTAATACTGCTATGATATCGATATCTAAATGCTGAAAGGGCAATGCTGTGCATGTTTATGCGTAAATGTTAAAAACCAGAGGAGCAAATAGCATATTACTTAAGAGAAACTAAATATCTGATGTGTGCAGTTTTATATTAACCCATCTCTACATGCACTCAACTAAATTCTGATTACGTTAGTACCTAATAAAATCCTTTCACATTCTCCTCCCTCTATCACTACCATTGAAAGACAAAAGTTTATGTAAGATGAGTTTGGCTAAAGAAAGGGAGCTTTATGAATTAACAGGCAACACAACTGACGGACAGTTACAGAGGCAACTCTTTGTCCTAATTGGTTATATTTTGGATTTTTTTCTTTCCCAAGCACAGTTTATCAGTCCCAGAAGCAGCATCAGAAACCTGTGTATCACCTCTGAGTAAATCTGATAGCTGCCAGAATACAAGGAGAAATTATTAAAACCTAAAATCCACTCAACCAGTAGATGGATTTTGGTCAGGGACAATTTTATTATTCATCACTATTCCAAAAGCAACATATCAACATTACAACAGAATATAAAACAGGACACTGAGGAGTCTAAACAATTCTTGTAGTAGCAAATACTATGCAGGTGTTTTTCTTGACATACAATGTGTCATACTGAATACAGCCTGCAAACTGAGTACAACTGGGCTGAGGGGTGTAGATACAGTCCCATACCCTTCACCCTTCATTCCCTGTTGTCTGCTTAACAGAATCTGGTTCTTTCCACTAGAAAATGTAATTCAGGAACTACACACTCCAGAAAATGTGAATTTCAGAGCAGCCATGGTCCCAGAGCTTCCATATAAGCCATCTGAGATTCTCCTTAGCAATATACATTACATGCCAAGTTACTCATGAGTCACCACCACATGCGCATATTTATTCACATTTATATCATACGTTTTGTGGGTTTATTTTAAATGTTTGTTTTCTCTTTCCTAAAAGAGACATACTTACTGCAATGGCGTAAAAAAATGACACTTAACTGTATGAACCCCACAACTCCTGCAGGCTCTTTGAGCTCTCTAAACTGGCTGCTGTGGTGGCATGCTAACACCAAAAATGTATTTCAGCACTGGAGTAGTATGTCAAGAATTCCCCTGTGATCTGGCTAACATGCTAACAGGCCAGAGCTAGCATCTGAAATGCTAATCTGTCTCGGCACTAAATCAGAGTTGTGAGGAGATGGATGCCAGGCTGAGGGGAAGCTGATACTCCCAGTGGCATTCAGACGCATGGCGCGGGCTGTGCACATTAACTAGAGACGCTGCCAAGAACAATGGAGCTGCAGTCATCAGCCGAACACCAGTCCACACTCACTTTACTCACAGACACACACAATAGATTATGACAAGCTGCTTCAGGGGCCTGTAACTCAAATGTCTTAAAAACTGCACACTTCTGAAATGAACATCCAAGTTTGGAGTCTGCACTGGATAGGACGTAGGCAGAAAGTAAGTTGAAAATAGAAACTGTCTCTGCCAGCAACAGAGAAAGACAGCAGTGATCGCTGTACATCCGCTCGTTACTAGACCCGAATGGATGCTTTTCAGCATCCAGCCTCATTACGGCTACAAGCTTTTGGCCTTACAGGAAGTATTCAAATTGTATTAAGTACCATGAATGCAAGATTTAAAATATGAAACAATTGTGATTCTAATTTTCTGCCACTTAATATACAATAGCCATGGCTGGATTTAAGGAACAACTGCATGGACCGTTAATTGTAAACTTATATATAGATAAACACTACAAAATAGTAAGGGTTTCAGAAAACATGATGACTGTTTCCCTGGCAACAAAAAACCTGACGGCTGTGGTGGTGAAACATGCGAGGCTTTTAGATGTATATGGACTTTCTTTCACATCCCTAAGCAAGATGCTGAACAAAACAAGCTGTGATTGGTTGTTTTAAATGTCAGTCAGTCGCCCTCTTGGGCGGTCTTTGGCCAATAAAAACTGCTGCAGAGACCAGACCATAAATCCAGAGGAGTTATGATTGAATTTTGGAGCATGTGTAATTGTGTATGTAACAAAGATGTGTATAGATGTATGTGTGTGTGTGTGTGTGTGTGTGTGTGTGTGTGTGTGTGTGTGCTATATACTATACTTGGTCAATATTACTCCTTACACATACTAAAGCAAATGAAACGGACACAGTCATACTGATGTGTTAATGGTGCTATAGCGTAGTGTTTCTGTTCATATCTCATGAAGTTTTTTGGCTTCTGCCTAACAAAAAAAAAAACATTCACCTTGACCAATTTTATTTTCAAGCTTAATGGCATAGTACTAGTTTCGGTGCAATATCTTTAAAAAACTATTGATTATAGAATACTCAGTAGTAGTAAAGAGTACACAGAACTCCACAGTGAACTCCACTGTAACATATATCTGTAATAAAGCTAACTGACTTCTTTCTTTGGCTTAATTTAGAACAAACCATATAGTCATCTATTGTTTTGGCATATTACATACAGAAGTAGTCCCTAGTCAGAGAGAGTGATTTACTAATATGTAAGAAAAGGCAAAGATTCTCTCATTCCTCCTTTTTTTCTCCCTATTTTCTCTCTCTCTTTGTCTCTCCCTGTACTCTAATAAGTCAAACCCGTCAGAAAAAGGTATAACCCACTGAGACACAGTTTTGAAGACATGACAAAAAACTGACTTTCAAGCAAACACAGCAGCAGTCGGTCTACATCCAAACACAAACAGTGCATAATGAAGACTTTTTGCTTGACTTTAGGCTAATAAGCACTAGATAATTGTGAGTAGAAAAGACTTTAAAAAGTAGTTAGGTATTAGGTGTGAAATAAAAAACACAGTGAGACATGGTGTTATAGGAAAATAATCAGTGCCAAGGTGATGCTTTTACCATGTTTTTTAAGTTTAATATTTACCGAAAACTTCATGTCTCAGTTCAACACTTGAAAACTTTGTGCTTTATTCCTCTTATACCACAGCAATTTTTAATATATTTTTGAAATACACATCATAAATAACTGATTTTATAACTGATGTATAACTGATTATACTGATAACCATTACAGTTGTGGAATATCTATGAAACAAATTAATTTCTGCTATCGCCTAGCTTACGAAGCAGTTCATAAATGTAAATTAATTATTTTTGCACATGTTTCAATGGTGCTTTTATGAAATCCTTAGCCAGAGGTTTTTGTGAATTAAGCTCCAAATTCAGCAAATTGAATTAAGAGCCAAATACTACATCTGCATAATTTCAGTGACCGATTTTTCAGAGGGAACTGTGTTGTTGACGTAACCGCGTAAACATGTGCTTTAGACTCCGCTTGCCACAAAAACCACAAAACCTTTGGGAATAAAAACACACACAGGAATTATTTATGCTCATTTATTTTATTGCTGCAGTACTGGAAAATTGGATAAAATTATATTACAAACAGCTTTAGTAACATTTTTTCAGGCCTGTCTCACCCTAAAAAGAATTTTATTGTTATTGAGTATAATAACTGTAGTTAGATAGACCAATTTCTTTTTAGGTTTTACATCTAAATCAACAAATGGCTTCCATTATAAGTTAGGTTTGAGTAAACAAGTTCAAGATTCAAGGTTCTTAATTTGTTACATACAATCCTGTGACGTAATGTGAAGTTTTTCTTTAGAATCGAAGGATAATTACACATAATAAAAATAAAATATAATCAAATATAATGAACATACAAAAAAATATAGTAGACTATGGAGAAAATGTTAATAAAATTGAATCTACTTAATAAAATTAAAAATAATAAAATAAAAATGATAATGTTAATAAAATCGAATATAAGTGTATTCAGTGTGGAGGCATTGGTGGCTCAGTGGTAGGTTGCTCGCCTATCATGCGGAAGGCCTGGGTTCGATTCCCAGCCAATGCCTCAGCCCCAGCCACTGGATACAGTGCCGGTCCCAAGCCCGGAAAAAAAATGGGAGGGTTGCGGCAGGAAGGGCATCCGGCGTAAAACCTGTGCCAAGTTGTTGTGTGGACCAGTTGGTCTGCTGTGGCGACCCTGAACAGGGAGCAGCTGAAAGCAACTTCTATAAGTGTATTCAGTGTAAATGAAAAATATGCCATGTGCAAAAAATGGACTTATAGTCTGATAATCTTATAGTGTAATATATATCTTACTGTGATTTTATATTCTTATCTTAGTAAGAGATAGTGGCTATTTTCCTCCAGGCTTCCTCCAACTGTCCAAAAACATTCGGTTACACTAAACTGCCGTGAGTGTGTGTGTGTGTGTGTGTGTGTGTGTGTGTGTGTGTGTGTGTGTGTGTGTGTCTGTGTGTGTGTGCATGGAGCCCTGCGATGGACTAGCTTCCTGTTATGGGTGAATTTTCCTGCCAGTGTTCCCAGTATGAGCTCTGGATCCACCACAACCCTGACCAAGATAAAGTGATTATTTATGAAGATAAGCGTTCAAATGACCCCTATGCTTCTGACGCATTTGACAGAGATTAGGTTAAAAAAAATCTAACGTATTTCTTTAAGGAAAATTGCAGTGGAAAAGCAAGAGGCAGAAATAGATGTTGGCTCTGTGCACAAAAGAAGAGGCCACCAACGGCTACACTGATACACAGATTTACCCAACCCAGTGTCACAGAAAAACATTCACAGGCTCCTTATTTGTAGCATCTTTTATAATTTACATATTAAAGTATATTTATAGGGACATTCGCCGGAACAGAATATGTTGCATATTACTGTATCAGACTTTGACTTGAATACTCTGTATGGTACACTCTGACCCACCATCACTTAACCAAGCACATCTTTTATATATATATATATATATATATATATATATATATATATATATATATATATATATATATATATACACATACCAAGATTCACAACATTTTACAACTTGCCAGTTATACATTATACACACAGTAATATATATATATATATATATATATATATATATATATATATATATATATATATATATATATATATATATATATACACAGGTGCATCTCAATAAATTAGAATGTTGTGGAAAAGTTCATTTATTTCAGTAATTCAACTCAAATTGTGAAACTCGTGTATTAAATAAATTCAATGCACACAGACTGAAGTAGTTTAAGTCTTTGGTTCTTTTAATTGTGATGATTTTGGCTCACATTTAACAAAAACCCACCAATTCAACAAATCTCAACAAATTAGAATACTTCATAAGACCAATAAAAGAAACATTTTTAGTGAATTGTTGGCCTTCTGGAAAGTATGTTCATTTACTGTACATGTACTCAATACTTGGTAGGGGCTCCTTTTGCTTTAATCACTGCATCAATTGGGCGTGGCATGGAGGTGATCAGTTTGTGGCACTGCTGAGGTGGTATGGATGCCCAGGTTTCTTTGACGGTGGCCTTCAGCTCATCTGCATTTTTTGGTCTCTTGTTTCTCATTTTCCTCTTGACAATACCCCATAGATTCTCTGTGGGGTTCAGGTCTGGTGAGTTTGCTGGCCAGTCAAGCACACCAACACCATGGTCATTTAACCAACTTTTGGTGCTTTTGGCAGTGTGGGCAGGTGCCAAATCCTGCTGGAAAATGAAATCAGCATCTTCAAAAAGCTGGTCAGCAGAAGGAAGCATGAAGTGCTCCAAAATTTCAGATGACATTGCACCCCAAATCATCACAGACTGTGGAAACTTAACACTGGACTTCAAGCAACTTGGGCTATGAGCTTCTCCACCTTTTCTCCAGACTCTAGGACCTTGGTTTCCAAATGAAATACAAAACTTGCTCTCATCTAAAAAGAGGACTTTGGACCACTGGGCAACAGTCCAGTTCTTCTTCTCCTTAGCCCAGGTAAGACGCCTCTGACGTTGTCTGTGGTTCAGGAGTGGCTTAACAAGAGGAATACGACAACTGTAGCCAAATTCCTTGGAATGTCTGTGTGTGGTGGCTCCTGATGCCCAGCCTCCTTATGAAGTTTACTCAAATTCTTGAATGGATTTTGCTTGACAATCCTCATAAGGCTGCGGTTCTCTCGGTTGGTTGTGCATCTTTTTCTTCCACACTTTTTCCTTCCACTCAACTTTCTGTTAACATGCTTGGATACAGCACTCTGTGAACAGCCAGCTTCTTTGGCAATGAATGTTAGTGGCTTACCCTCCTTGTGAAGGGTGTCCATGATTGTCTTCTGGACAGCGGTCAGATCAGCAGTCTTACCCATGATTGTGTAGCCTAGTGAACCAAACTGAGAGACCATTTTGAAGGCTCAGGAAACCTTTGCAGGTGTTTTGAGTTGATTAGCTGATTGGCATGTCACCATATTCTAATTTGTTGAGATGGGGAATTGGTTGGTTTTTGTTAAATGTGAGCCAAAATCATCACAATTAAAAGAACCAAAGACTTAAAGTACTTCAGTCTGTGTGCACTGAATTTATTTAATACACGAGTTTCACAATTTGAGTTGAATTACTGAAGTAAATGAACTTTTTCATGACATTCTAATTTATTGAGATGCACCTGTATATAAAATAATAAATATAAATAAGATTATATAAATAATAATAATTAATCAATATTATTATAATTAATAATTATATATATATATATATATATATATATATATATATATATATATATATATATATATATATATATATATAATTAATTATTATATTAATTTATTATTATCTCCATAATGTGGAAAAATGTAGTCTTTACCCTGTAACTTCTTTAGGCCTCTGAGGATACAGAGACTATATTTATTGCATCCACCTGATTTACAAGCCTGATTGTGCTTGCAGAAAAAAGGAGACATTTAATGAACCAGGTAAGTAATGAATCATATGTCATTACAGGCGCAAATTTGACAATTTTGTCTGGCTCAATATGTTTATAAAGAGGTCAAATTCTTTATTACATTTTATTACACATTTAAACTCTGTAATGGTAGAGATTAGCTTGGTCTAGTGATGGACTCATATGTCACGCCCACAAACTGTTGGCTGAATGTCTGATGCATATGGCACACAAAATTAGAAACACTTCAAGATGACAGTGATGTCAAGTTCATTGTATAGACTCATTCATTTTCATGACTTTCTTAGATGAAAAATCTATTTTTGGACGACAGCCTGTTTTTGTGACGCTAAAAGAAACAAACTGTGATTGGTTGCTTTACATGTCATTCAGACGCTTGGCCAGTAAAAACTTTGGTCAAAAAAGTTTGGTCAAATTATTTTAGTGTCGAACATCTCATACAGAACATTCAAACTAAAGTTTTATACATTGCTTGTAGGAGAACGTTGATTTTCCTCATATATAAGGTGCTGCAGATAAACTGTATACAAAAGGGTATTTTTTTCTGTGACACTGGATTGGATTTGTCATGTTGTGCCATTATACTGTTAAACTAACAATAAAAAAACTACTACTACAAGGCAGAAATATGACTGTGTTTGCATTGCGATGAAGCAAAACCAAAATCACTTGCCTGAGGTGAGAAGAGATATGATAGAATTTTGAAGCATGTGTAATTGTGTGTCTAACAAAGATGTGTGTGTGTGTGTGTGTGTGTGTGTGTGTGTGGGAAGGGCAAATTGATACTATCACAGTAAAGACATTACAGATCAGTGGACAGGCCATCAATTTATCTTTCTTTCCCTCTCTGCTCTTTCTCTTTCTACCTGACAATTTCTGCTTCAGCCACCATAGCAGTGAATAAAAATCTTTACTGTGTATGTGTGTGTTTGTGCGTGCGTGTGTGCATGGTAAGGTGTGATGGATGGCTTTGGAGGGGGAAAAAGTCAGTGAGATAAATGAGTGTCCATACTGGAGCATGTAGGAGAGGTGTTAGTTAGCTGTCTCCGTTAGGCTTGCATGCTCATTTACAGAAGGGCAACAAAGGTTACAGATTGTTTCTGTATGGGTGTTAAATCAGCGTCAATCACGCATGCTCTAAAAATTCATTTTTCTTTTTGGCTGTCCTGAACTGCTAGAATTAATTTGGAAACAACAGGGACTGGATCCACCTCCAGTTTTGATATTCAGTGGAAGTCAATTTTAGCGAAGCAAGAGGGAATTTGTCATGTGTATGTATCACCATTGTTAAATGAAATACAAGAAAGCCTAGAGAGATTTTATAGATTAAGCCTGTCTTCCATCAAATGCATTAATGATTCTATCAAAATCTGTTCATGATTTTAGTGCAGCCATTTTTAGGTGCTGCATTTAAACCTGGGATTTTGTTTCTTTATTGAAGTGAATCCAAGACAATTTACAAGCACAAAATACAGATGTGCTATGAAGCACTTCAGCATGTTATAGAGGTTCTCTGAGGAGAGATCGCAATATTTCAACAACTCTGCTTATCATCACCCAGATGAGGATGGGTTCTATTTAGAGTCTGGTTCCTCTGAAGGTTTCATCCTCATATTGTTTCAGGGAGTTCTTTCTTGCCATTTTGACCTCTGCTCATAGATAGATAGATAGATAGATAGATAGACAGATAGACAGATAGATAGATAGATAGATAGATAGATAGATAGATAGATAGATAGATAGATAAAAAAACAGATAGACAGACAGACAGACAGATAGATCTTTATTGTCATTGCAAAGTACAGGTACATAGCAACTAAATGCCGTTTAGCATCTACCAGAAGTGCAAACAGTAGAAATTGTGCGAATGAACAAGTGCAGATAAATATGTAAATATCTACATCAATAAATAAGGTTATGTCAGTATGTGCATAGAAAAGTATGTGCAAGTTGTATTTACAGCAGATGAAGTGTAAAGAAAATATAATTATATATCTTTGTGTTACGGGGTGCAAGATCCCCCGATGGACCACTAGGGGGCCTTCAGCAGGGGTTGTGTTTATTCAGTCATGTGTTCGTTTTAGCCACGCCTCTTCCTAATGTGTTTCCGCCTTTGTTCACCTGTTCCCAATGTGTCTCTGATTATGTTCCTTATTTATAGTGGCCGTCTGTCTGCGTTAGGTTGCTAGTCCTCGTCTCTATGTAGCGTCTTTGTGTAATGTCTGTGTGGATCTATGTTCTTTCATTTAATAAACCCCTGTCTGCCGTCTATCTCCGCGTTGGGTCTGATTCATCTACACCGGCACGACCAGCGTGCTCAGCGTTTTGTGACAGAAGGACTAGCCAAAACAGTACAGACCCAACGTGGCGCAAGGTATGCGAGCCTTCCTTTCTCTCCTAAAACGTTCCTGTTTGGATTTTTTTTTCTCCTGCACATCTTTCCGCGTCTGTTCCCGTGGGGAACGCCACTCCACTTCCGGGTTTCCGTGGAGGGCGTTGCCCCATTTCTCGCAGCGGAAGATGTTTTTAACCTGCATTTTTTTTTTTTTCTTTTTTTTTTCTTTTTTTTTGCCGGTACTCGCTCCGCTTCTGTTCCTGCGAGGGACGTGGCTCCACTTCCGGTTCTCCGTGGAGGGCGTTGCCTCACTTCCGTCGGCGGAGTAGATTACCAGCTGCCCTTGCTTTTGTTTTTTGAGTTTTTTCTTCCAGAGTAAAATTTTTTTCCTTTTGTCCCTATGAACCTGCTTCCTGTTACGGTGGGGTTTCCTGTTTAAAATTCTTTTTTCTTCGGTATGGGTACATCGCTCCGCCTCTGTTTCCTGTGGGGGGCGTCGCTCCACTTCTGTTTCTCTGTGCAGGACGCTCATCGGCGGAGGAAATCACCGGCCACACCTCCCTCCCTCCCTCCCTCCCTCCCCTCGGGGGTTTTCAGCCCAGCCGGGCTGAGGTCGTCGCTCGGCTCGACTACACGTCGGTGGACATCGCTCGGCTCTGCTGCCCGGCGGTGGACGTTGCTCGGCCCTCCTGCTCAGCGGTGGACGTCGCTCGGCGCTTCTGCACAGCTGGGGACGTCGTTTGGGACTCTCTGGCCTTACCGCCGTGCCCATCGCTGCCCCCGCTTGCCTCGCCTTGCTCCTCGCTCCCCCCACGTACCTCGCCGTGTTCCTCGCTCCCTTCACCTGCCTCGCCTTGCTCCTCGCTCCCCCCACTTGCCTCGCCTTGCTCCTCGCTCCCCCCCCCTTGTTGCCTCTCCGTGTTCCTCGCTCCTCTTCGGGTTTTATTGGACCGAAAACTCTTCCGGACGATGGGGAGGGGTTGGCGCATCGGGAGCCGCGCTGTGGGGGGGGTACTGTTACGGGGTGCAAGATCCCCCGATGGACCA
The DNA here is from genome assembly GCA_033459395.1 of Hemibagrus guttatus. Lineage (NCBI taxonomy): Eukaryota > Metazoa > Chordata > Actinopteri > Siluriformes > Bagridae > Hemibagrus > Hemibagrus guttatus. The sequence goes on from JAUCMX010000006.1 coordinate 15,781,089, forward strand.
CTAGGGGGCCTTCAGCAGGGGTTGTGTTTATTCAGTCATGTGTTCGTTTTAGCCACGCCTCTTCCTAATGTGTTCCCGCCTTTGTTCACCTGTTCCCAATGTGTCTCTGATTATGTTCCTTATTTATAGTGGCCGTCTGTCTGCGTTAGGTTGCTAGTCCTCGTCTCTATGTAGCGTCTTTGTGTAACGTCTGTGTGGATCTATGTTCTTTCATTTAATAAACCCGTCTGCCGTCTATCTCCGCGTTGGGTCTGATTCATCTACACCGGCACGACCAGCGTGCTCCGTAAGCCAGCGTTTTGTGACACTTTGCAATATATGTGCATTATGTACGTTGTATATACATTAGGGATACGTTCATAAATTTAGATCCTGAATGTATATATTTCTGTAAAAGTGCTTTGTGACACTGTCCAGTGTTAAAAGCTCTACACAAATAAAATTGAATTGAATCATCAGTCCCCCATGACGGTTCTATAACTCTGAGATCAGGTTTTGGCCTGAGTGCCGGATTCTGGCTCAATAGCAACTGCTTTTATGTAACAGTCACTGCTCACCATCTGTTCAGGCCACGTGCCAGATCACTAGGGCTTTACTGATCTGAGACCAGTAATACTGATGAAAGAGCTCTGCTAATTTCTAACAAAACAGTAATGGAGAGAAGTGCCAGCTGGTATGAGGTGTGTAGGAGTGAATGAATAAGTGCTATTGCTAAAAGGGCATGTCTATGAAAATACAAATATATTACCTATATTATACAAATAATGTGTTGTAAACAGACACAAATAGGTGGTACACTTTAAAAGGTAGAGGTACACTTTGCTCTTTTATTTTTTTAGGAGGCTTCATAGTAAAATTCATACGATATCTGGTTGAGATACGGTGTGTATCACGACCTGGGATCCCGCAGGATAAGACTATAAAATGTCACACAAGTGGAAAGTTTTACTTTCATGCAGATGAGAGTGAAGCTCACAGGACAATAGAGCATCGTATTTGTTCACGTGGATTTTATTAATTCATACATTAGTTATATTTTGGAAACAAGAAACAACTCACCCACTTTGGGTTTGGTGTAGCAAACTTACATATACTCATATATCCAGTATAAATAATCTGTATCCAGTATGAATAACCAATGAATCAATCAGCTTTGGGGAGTAGATGAAGCATTTGACAAGGTACAAGATAGATGGAAATTTATGTGAATAATCTTGTCACAGTCAAAAACTTACTTGTTTCATCCGTGTTGATGCAGAGCCTTAAATTATATATTGCTGTATAGTTTGATCCCAACACAGAGTGATGCATGAGTCACATAGAGGGAGAAAAGATCACTAATACCCTGACAGGCGGCTTTGTCTATGGTAGCCTGCATACACAGACCCATCTTTGAACTGTGAAGCTGTTTTCATAATTACAGCAGTTAGCTGGCAGCTAAGTGCTCTTTTTACAGCCACTATGTGTTCAAGAACATGTGTGATTTCTACTCCACATGCACACGGCACCCTCGGGATAAACCTGGGAGGCCAAAAGCACAAGACGACAGGTGCTGCTCTAGCTCGGAAAGGAAGGTAGCATCCACCGGATTTGAACAGCTTGCAGTAGGAATTCTCAGCTGTTGTACGTGTGTGTGGATGAAGCCTTACACATACATGTTTAGAATAACGTTTTCTCAGTCACAGATGATGAGTAATGACAAGAGATATGAAGAGGAACTGCAGAAGTCATGTGATTAACATGATTCCCTTTAGCAAGACACTCTTGCATTATTTTAACTCCTGCTGGGAGGCAAGCTGCCGCATCTCTGGAGAAAAGGCTCAGCTTCTGGACTGGTCATGTCTGCGCATACAGCATGACACTGGGCACATCTGTAAAATGTATCTGTTAAGTTTGTACCTCATCCACAAAATGCTTGCTGGGAAATTGAATGGTTTTTTAATGTGTTTTGCTCCTAGTGGAGTTACCCACGGGGAGAGGTTCTAGTCCAAGTAAAGCAGAGCGCGCACACACACACACACACACACACACACACACACACACACACACACACACACACACACACACACACACACAGGTGAACCAAGCACCTGCAGCACACCCATTGTATAAAAAGTGACAATCATGTTTATAATGATAAGCTGTTCACCTACAACTCAACTCTTAGGGCCGACTTGAATAAAAAGTCAAATAAAAAGTCAGGTGCTCAATAGCATGCTGCACTTTCATTCTCTCATTTGTGTTCATTCATTTATTTAGTAGACAATACGACTAGATTCTGTTGTGCTCTCAATGAAAATTATGTATTAATGACTCTCAAGAAATCACAGTGTAACTGAAATATAAATAAAAATGAAAAAGATGGGACTGGTGGTTCAAATGGTTAAGGCTCTGGGTTGTTGCTCAGAAGGTCAAGGGTTAAAGCCCCAGCATTGTTGGGCCCTTGAGCAAGATCCTTAACCCTCTCTGTTCCAGCATGCTGTATTATAGCTGACCCTGTGCTCTGACCCCGACTTCCTAAGCTGGGATATGTGCAAAAAAGAACTCAACTCTGCTGTAATGTGAATTTGACAGTCTTCTTCGAAATAAATACATCCAGTGGATCTATGAAGGTTGGCACAGGATGACAATGTAAACTCAGTTGTAGTGAAAATGTTAAGACAGATGTTTGGCTCTCATCTGTGTATGACTACGGAAATCTAAATATCAGACAGGGATTTTCTGCAAATTCTACTTTAATTAAAGTTAAGTAATGCTTACTGTGTTGCCAGTGTAAATATTGCTGGTTTTACACTTAGTTCACTAAACAATTTAAGTGTTAGATATGCACAGATAAGCAACTTAAGAATCAAAAAAGTCCTCTTATTGGTTTAGCTGAACTACAGTGCCCCAAATGATGTACTCTACACTACACACTATGTACTCTAGTGTAGGTATAGAAGGGCAGCATCGTCTCAAATAGAACGCTTACACTTTTTTGTTTACAGAAGTCGACAACAAATGACATAATGTGACGCTGCTAGCTTTAGCAGAATACAGTCAATTTTTAAAATGTTGAAAATTAAGTCGCACAGCATAAACTAATTTAAAAGATATTTGTAAGATGTGTGTGTAAACTTTTTTCCTGGTAACCCCGCCCCTTTTCCACTATGTTAGCAAAGCTGCAATCATTCAGTGCATGAAATATCCAGCGATCCACACTTCATTTTTCTGGTACATAAATGCATCATCTGGGTACTTCAAGTCTACTTCTTCATCTTAGAATCTTCAGTATGAACACAATACTCACACTATTTATAGTACAACATGGTGTAGAATAGTGCATGCTGTAAGCACGTGATTTGGGATATGGCTTTTGTGAAAAAAAAGACTTTAAGCATAAAAACCACCCATTTTTTATCTATAATGAATTTCGTCATGGCTGCAATGATAAGGATGATGAGCTGAAAATCAAATCATATAAATATGTAAATATCAAGTCATATAAATATGTAAATTATATATAACATATTTTTTGATAAGTGGAACATTGTATTTGGCTTAATGTAATATTGAGACGTTCTCCTGCTGGAAATCAGCACAAGGAAAAACAGAAAGCCAATTACAATGCAACCTTCAACATTCTGCAAACCAAGCTCAGAAAAGTATACAAAATAAATCACAGCTAAAAGATTTGATATCTTTTTTACTTGGCATTGCAGGACACAGTTCAAAAACTGAAAATGGGAAACTTCTCTTTTGCGTCAGCCTGAAAAAAACCCATGTTCTGCTGCTGAAGGCTCCACTGAGTCGAGATAAGACAGAGTCTGTCTGAAACTGTCTGGCCTTGCAAACATACCGAGGTTTTGTTTAGCTCTCTGACTTTGTAGGTCAGTTATAACTGGATCATCAAATGTTCACATTCTCTTAATTTGCTTTCTGTTTGTAAACATGTGTCCTTTGTGATTGAAAGGGGCCACTTTCTCTTCTACCATGTTCTCACAATTGCCACTTAATTACAGACCTGTTGAGGGGAGCTTATGAACAACAACAACCAGTGCGGTATGGTCCTGGTTTACGTCACACAAAACCTCATCCACTGAGCCAGGCAACATAGAGAGAAAAAGCCCAGCTCATAAATCATGGTTATACAGCAGGCCATTATCATAATAATCCATCAGAGGAAATTAGAAACAAAACCACAGTCTAAGTGGATTAGAGGTAAGTGTAGGCGATATGACAAAAATATCATATTACAATATTTGAAGGTATTTCTATGATACAAAAAATGTATCACAATAGGTTTGCTGAAAAAAATAAAAACTCACAGCAAAGCAAAAGTGCTGTATTTTGAAAATCTCCAATGACACTTGTCTACACAAAAGACGTGTGTGATGCAGGTCATTTTATTTTTCATGTGATTTTCTCATATGTTTAACTGATTTTTTTTGCATTATGGATTAAAATGAAATAGTAAAAGGTTATTTCTATACAATTTATCACAATATTAATACGATATTGGAATAATTAGAATAATGCATCATATAATCAGAATAATGCATTAAATGTTAACATTGAAGTTATAAGCTTAAATGCCTCATACTGTTTTGTTTACATCTTTTTAAAGAATTGAGAATTGAAACCAGAGACTTGTTGTCTTTCTCAGTGAGTAATGCTGACCCCGGAGTATGAAACACTAATCCTAGAATGTCAATTGTGTGTAATACCCTCATGTTACATGATATGTGGTAAGTAAATATATTCTCTGAATATAGGATTAGGTACTTCAGAGAGAAGAGGGTATGGCAGTCAAAAAAAAAAATAGGACAACATTTTCACACAGTCTGTAGACTAAAATCATTACCAGATGTTATTGAGGCTAAGCAGAATCATGGGTAATGTCTACATCATTTACAGCAATTATAACTGTACATTTTTTGGGAACAAGCAAAGATACCTGGAGTAACCCAGTCAATCCCAGTTAAAGAGATTTATTTATAAATTATTTGAGGATTAGAACAAGGGCCTTTAATAAGCCTCCTGGTGTTCCAGCGGCAGGATCCTGCGCTCTCATTGCCACGACCCAGGTTCGATTCCCAGGCAGGGAGCTAACCCAGCCACTGAAGAGTTAACTCTCAGTGCCAGTCCCAAGCCCGGATTAAATGGGAGGGTTGCATCAGGAAGGGCATCCGGTGTAAAACCTGTGCCAATATTGAAACATGCGGACTACATGATCCGCTGTGACGACCCCAAACAGGGAGCAGCCGAAAGATGAAGAACAAGGGCCTTTATTGTAATCATAACTAGCATGTAGGCACATCTTTTTTTTTATGAGGAAGTAGCACGGATATTGTAAATCCAGGTCTGTAAGCACATAATTACACTGACATGACCAATCCTGCTCCACTCTGCTCAACTCCATGTAAGTGACTGATAATGAAAAGTGGGCAAGCCACAAAATCATTAGGAAAAAAAAAGTCATCAGAAGTAACCTTTAAAGGACAGTATTATTATTCTACTTCTTATAAAAATGGAGGGGTTTCATTACACTCCGTGACTCACACATCTGGCACTCAACAGTGCATGTGCTCAGCTTAAGCAACCACATCAGAGTGAAGCTCAGCTGAGCACATATTCACATTCAGATGAGGACATCCAAAAGTCACACACGTTTATGATGATTAATATGTAGCATTAGTCTCTGTCTTTACTATTGATTATTGTACTAAATTGTGTCATGATTTGACATGATGTCACACACACACACACACACACACACACACACACACACACACACACACACACAAAAAAAAAATGCAGTTCAATAAGAATATCGATTTGCTCTGCACTATGAACACTCATTAGATACACTGTTGTAAATATCAGCCAGTTCAAATCTTTCCCACTGTGCAGTGCTGTAAATAATCTTATTTACAAAGCAAACATGATGTAGTTAAGGCAATAACCATGAAGGATAATCCAAGCTTTCAGCTTTCATAAGATCAGGTCTTCTAGAACTCAAACATAGTACAAGTAAAATTAAGTCTTGCAACAAGTCTTGAATATTCCTGTTAGATTTCATTAGACAGCAGTGACTAATGAGAACATTTTCCTGGCTGTATCCTTTTCCAGAGGAGCTGAGAAAAATAAGGAGACAAACCAGACATAGAAAGAAAGAGAGAAGTTAATTCAGAGCACGGAAACAGTCCATTAAAGTTCCTGAGATTGACGTTGTTCAGTTGAATACAACTTAATGACCATGAAAATCCTGCATGGGAAGAAGCAAAGGGGAATCTGTGGCACTCTGTATTCTTCCTCCTCTCACGAAAGAACTGCTGCTAGAGACACTGTGATTCCAGCAAGTAAAACAGATATGCTGTACCAAACCAACCAGATCTTATTTTGAAAAAGTTGTACAAACCTGAACAAATGCAGCCCAAGTGTTTTTTTATTCAATTTTGAATAAGTCAGAAGAAATGCAAATAATATTAAACCTGACCCTAACCTTAGTCTTTGTGCTTCTTTTCATTCAGATTGTTTCATATTACAGTAGTGATACACAATTTAGTTGCACTATAAAAACTATTTAGTAGTGTAATGACTTATAAAAGCCTCATTGTTTCTTTAAAAAAAAAGAAGAAAGAAAAACAGAAAAGGTTATACTTGATTATAGTGGCTCAGTTTGACAAGTCAGACAACAGTGCATGTCCAACTCTACACACACACACACACACACACACAGCCACAGCTGACATGCACAGACACAGCTACGTGATAAAATGCAGACTCACTAGTGATTCACACAGATACATTACGTCACTGTCTATTCTGAGAATGAACACTTCTGCTAATGTGAGCTTCCTGGGCTCTGAAAAGCTTCTCAACATGCCAATGTATCATGGATTTTAGGCTTAGTATTTTATAGGTGTCCTCACACTGCCACACATACACTTCTAGTCAAAGGTTTTTTATTGTTTCTACTATTTTGGAATACATTAACACCAGAAAATACCACATATACAATTGTGCTGTGAATGAAAAAGTTAAATAAATTAAAACTACTTCACTCTGAAACTTTTTCAACACTTCGAAACGTCTTAACAGTATTCTTGATGAAGCTTTGCACACTCTTGACAGATTCCCAACCAGCTTGAGGGAGGTTCACCCAGAACAGACCACATCCCTGAGTGCCCTGAGTAAATGTAACATGCAAATTTCACTGCATTCCTTCACAAAGCTTCTATCGAACCTGATTTGATGTGCGAATGCACACTGCCGCAGTGAGACTAAGACCGGTTTATGTTTGTGTAGCCCAGGGTAAAATCTTAATGATGTTCCTAATATTGTGAATGCTTTGGATGGTTTAAATTGAGGTAGCGCATGCGCTGAGCTGTTGCTATGTTAATTAATATAGTTTGTTTAGCGTGTATTAGAAGACCATGAGGTCACACAATCTAGTTTAATGGCAGCCTAAGTTGCAATGGGATTGGTCATGTGTGGAGTGTAATATCTCTGGTAGCCAAACAGAGCCATCCCTGAGCAGAACTACTGATGGGGCGGGGAATAAAAAAGGTAGAGAAAAAGTTGGGACACAATCACTGAGTTGGGTGGTGGAGTGTTTTGAGAGAGAAGAGCTAGGAGAGTGTCACTGCCCGTGAGCCTCTAAAACTAGGAATTCTCTTTAAAGGTTCCTGTTTTCATAGTTCCCTGAAATTAATGTAAAGTTCTTTAAGTAAAGAGTGCAGCGTTTATGTACACGTGTTCAACGAGAAGACTGTGTGTAGCTGTGGTGTTAGCAGGCCATGCTAACGCTTTAATACTCTACTATAGTGGTTTGCTACAAAGATTAAGGACTGGAACAATTTGTGAGAGCATGTCTGGAAGTAGAGCTGACGGATAGCGCCCCGTTCAACCGGGAATGTTCGGGGTTCCTCCGTTTGGCCAATGAGGGACATGAGGACATAAGACGGTGACTTGAGGTGGCGACTACACAGAGTTTTTGAGCAGTTTGCTAAGGAATTGTGAGATTGCTGCTCGGAAACTGGTTACAACAAGCTACTGAGAGGTATTATTCCTACCAACGTTGTGGTGTCACACTTCAACGGAGACCGTGAGTACAGTGGGGGAAACAGGCCTGCCACGAGTTTAGTTCTGTCGGCAATTTTAGTCTTTTTGTTAATACAGGTAGGTGACCGGTCACATTAGTTAGTGTAACTGAGTGTGAATACTGTTGTATTGAGTGTTATGTTTGGCAATTGGTATATGGTGTTGTAATATTTGTAAAAGCAGAAGAGATTTAAGTTTGCTATATTTCCACAGAGTATTTAAGTGGGGATTTATTTCATTTATAACTGTGCTATATTTGTTTTTATACCCAATGAGGGATTGTTTGTTTTTGTTATTTTGAATACATTTGTTATTCTGTAGATGACAGTACAATATATTTTGGCTATTTGAATACCCAAATTCGTGTGTCCGTGCATTGTGTAATTACTAGGGATGAGAGTGTTGACTGCCTATTAAGCCAGTTAGGCAACGGGTGAGAACCCAACAATTGAATTCAGGTATAAAATAGTTAAATAGAATTTAACTACAAGCGGCATTTGCCAGGGTGTCAAGGGGGAGCTACATTTGCAAGAACCGCAGGGTGTCATGCTTAAAATCTTCCCTTTTCAAATTGGATTTGCCAAAAATTTCATACGTGAGCTGCCTGTATGAATGACAAGCGAGCACATTCGATTTGTTTGCTTAGACAGAACTTCCACTTTCTGAAATAGTCTGTATAACGTGTGTGTTGCTCTATTGCTTCTGATTCAGAAAAGTTAAGAAGGGGAGAGAGAGAGAGAAAAAGAGAGAGAGAGAGAGAGAGAGAGAGAGAGAGAGAGAGAGAGAGAGAGAGAGAGAGAGAGAGCTTGTGTGTGTGTGTGTGTGTGTGTGTGTGTGTGTGTGTGTGTGTGTGTGTGTTTTTTAAACTAATACATTCGGGCCCTCATTCCCCATTCTCTCTCAGCTCTGCCTCTGATTTGCCTCTGAATTGTTGTAACTCCTATGTTTATTTTTTCTTTTCTCCAACACAGGGTGCAAAGGAGCTACACCCTGGGAATCAGGGTGGAAGCAGGAAGTTTGGGTGAAAGACAAAAAGCAATACCTGAAACTCCTTCTGCACTAGTTGTGTGTTTTCATCACAATTTTAATTTTGGATAGCAAGAAAATGCAACAGAACTGATATTTTGTTTTCTACTGAGAGGAAACAGCAGATCCTGAGATTCAGAACGAAAGCCAGACACGTGACACACACACACACAAAAAAAAAACCTACACATCCCTCACCCTCTCCATCTCATTACTTACTGATATGCTCTCTTGCGCCTACTGTATAACTTCAGTTCAACACACGTTTGTTAAATCAGAGTGTACGTGTTCAAGATTCACTCAAATCACTCTTTTCTCCCTCTCTTGTCTCTTGTCTCTGTGTGCTCTCTGATAGGTGAGAGAGGTGGACTGCCCTTTACTGAAACATGATTTCAGATGAGAAAAATAAGTCAGGCAGAAGGCTGGCCCGCTTTACCCTCCCACATACTGAAATCAATACTTCCTCTCTCTTTATCCTCTTATCGTTTCATCACTAAAAGGGCTAGGAGGTGGGGAATCAGACAAGCTGTGCTCTGCTAAACCATCGACTGAAGCCACAAAGCAATAAAATGTGCCAAATTGGTCACATAATGCTTGATAGCTTTGTCCTCTCTTACAGAAAACCTGCAACAAGACACCATCATCAGCCTTACCTCACCATCACCATCCACTCTACAACACTTGTCTTATTAAATGATTGAGGAATTAAGAGAGAGAAATCTGGGATTTTCTGTTTAACTTTTATTCTAATACGTTTTATTAATGAGTGCGCATATGAACACATCATTCCATAAATGAAGTTCCTTTTTGTGTGTGTACATGTAGTGTTTGCATGTGAATTACGGTGTAGATTGCCATTGGGTGATATCATGTGAGGCACAGTGGCTTAGTGGTTCGCATGTTTACCTCACACCTCCGAGGACAGGCTATGGATTTTCATCTCCGCCCTTGTGTGTGGCATTTGCATCCTCTCCTCATGGTTCGGGGGTTTTACTACAGGTGCCCTAGTTTCCACCCCCAATCCAAAGACATGCACTGTATGCATCTCTGAATTATTCATAGACTGTGTGTGATTGTGCCCTGCGATGGACTGGCACCCTGTCCAGTGTGTCCTCCAACTTGTGCCCAGAGTCTCCTGGGATAGGCTTGGGTTCAGACAATATATGGATGGATGGGTGGTATTGCAAAAAATCTTACCTTCATAACACATTATGATATATTCATGCTATATTGTTTATATGCTGTGCAACATGATAATTAAGTGTCTATTAACATACACCATCTATAAAATGTAGAGTCACAATTTTTTAAAAGTCCTTGAAAACTTGTTTTAATAATATATTTAATTAATGTCTGCAATTTGGGGAACTCAGTTTTATCCTAGCGATTAAACTCAAGCTCAAGTTTACATCTGTTTTTGATGTTCTCTGTGTCCATGTAGTTTTACTTAGTGTGTGCAGGTGTGTGTGTGTGTGTGTGTGTGTGTGTGAATAGAAAAAATACAATGTGTAGGAATTAATTTAATAAATTATGGTAACTCATCATGACAATGATATCTTCATATTAGTCCTAGTTTATAGTATAACAAATAGACAATGACCAGTAATCAGATAACCACAGGACCACATAATTACATTTCCACAACCATTCCAACCAGAGTAGTGGCAATAATTCACCACACTACTACATAGGACCATGAAAATAAAAGAAAGGGAAGTGGCTGACATTTCCGGAGACAAGTAACAGGAAATGTTTGGTGATGAACTGCCTACACTTCTCCAAGGTCTCCAATTCTTTTCCAAGCACAGCACAAAAATCAGTTTAAAATAAACTGGGGTAAAACGGGGTAAAAACCTAAATTAGCATGAAGTGGTCTCAAAACTGTAAAACAAAAAGAACAAAAGGAGGAACTGTTCCAAAAATGTGCTTGTTGTGAGTGTCTGTCATTAAAGAATATTAATAATGGGGGGAAAAAAACGGTTAGACAGATGTGTTTACTATGAGGAACAATAGCTCTTTTGCCAGAGTAACACAGTGCTTACGGATCATTAGTCAGAAGAGGAAACACGCATGTGCTAACTCTGGGGTCAGCTATTGTGTAGAGAACATGATAATGTGAAACAATCCCAGGACCAGCCCACTGCCTGACATGCCATTTGTCTTTTTGTAATTCAGTCTCAGAGATTAGAACGGCCATTACAATCAATATGTGCTTTAGAGCTGATTGATTCTGAAAAACAGCACTATATATTTTGTCCATATATTTAATATTTTAACTATTTTGAAACATTTAATTATACCATAATCCTACAAACAAACTGGAAGTTTTCTTTTTACTGTCATTTAATTTCAGTTATTTCCCAGACTGGTTTCAACACCAGTTAATTTAATTAATTAATTAGTTTAATTAATAATTAATTAATAAGTTAATTAAATAACTTAATATGTTAATTATTTTACCTGTCACATGCGCTTACTTTGGAATACCAGATTTGACTAAATAAAAAAAAAAAAAATATATATATATATATATATATATATATATATATATATATATATATATATATATTATATTATATTATATTATATTATATTATATATTTTTTTATTTAGTCAAATCTGGTATTCCAAAATAATATAATATAATATATTCCTTGAGAGAGGTTGGACCCTCTTCTGCTCTGGAGTGCCCCATGGTCAGAGGCGTCGAGCTGGGTAAACGAGAGGGTTGTTTCCCCGCGCCTCTGGGCTGGGGATAGGTGTCTCACTGTTGTTTCGGCTTATGGGCCGAACAGCAGTGTGGAGTACCCAACCTTCTTGGAGACCCTGTGAGGGGTGCTGCATGGTGCTCCAACTGGGGACTCCATAGTTTTACTGGGGGACTTCAATGCCCATGTGGGCAACGACAGTGATACCTGGAGGGGCGTGACTGGGAGGAACGGCCCCCCTGATCTGAACTCGCATGGTGTTCTGTTGTTGGACTTCTGTGCTAGTCACAGTTTGTCCATAACAAACACCATGTTCAAGCATAAGGGTGGCCATCAGTACATGTTATACCAGGACACCCTAAGCCGGAAATCAGTGATCGACCTTGTGGTCGTGTCATCTGACCTTCAGCCGCATATCTTGGACTTTCAGGTGAAGAGAGGGGCGGAGCTGTCAACCGATCACCACCTGGTGGTGAGTTGGATCCGCTTACGGAGGAGGATGCCGGACAGACTTGGCAGACCCAAACGTATTGTGAGGGTCTGTTGGGAACGTCTTGCTGATCCCTCTGTTAGGGGGGTCTTCAACTCCCACCTCCGGGAGAGTTTCAACCAGATCCCGAGGGAGGTTGGGGACATTGAGTCTGAGTGGACCACATTCTCCTCCTCCATTGTTGACGCAGCTCATCACTTGATAAGGTCTCTGGTGCCGGTCGCGATCCCCGAACACAGTGGTGGACACTGGAAGTAAGGGATGCTGTCAAGCTGAAGAAGGAGTCCTATCGAGCCTGGTTGGCTCAGGGGACCCCGGAGGCTGCTGAGGCATACCGGCAGAAGAACCAGAGGCTGAGGACTTGAGAGGTAGATTCATTCATCACTCAAGCTGAGGTCACTGAGGTAGTTCAGCAGCTCCTCAGTGGCAAGCCACCGGGGGTGGATGAGATTCGGCCTGAGTATTTTAAGTCTCCGTGGGGCTGTCTTGGCTGACACGTCTTTGCAACATACTGTGGCGGTCAGGGACAGTGCCTCTGGACTGGGCAACCGGGGTGGTGGTCCCCCTTTTTAAGAAGGGGGTCCGGAGAGTGTGTTCCAACTATAGGGGGATCACACTCCTCAGCAGTAGTGCGGTCTATGTACCGGTCTGTTGTGGTGAAGAAGGATCTGAGCCAGAAGGCGAAATTCTCGATTTACTAGTCAATCTATGTTCCTACTCTCACCTATGGTCATGAGCTCTGGGTCATGACCGAAAGGATAAGATCCCGGATACAGGAAGCCAAAATGAGCTTCCTCTGTAGGGTGGCGGGGCGCTCGCTTAGAGATAGAGTAAGGAGCTCTGTCACCCGGGAGGAGCTCGGAGTACAGCCGCTGCTCCTCCACATCGAAAGGGGACAGTTGAGGTGGCTCGGGCATCTGTTTTGGATGCCTCCTGGACGTCTCCCTGGGGAGGTGTTCCGGGCATGCCCCACCGGTAAGAGACCCCGGGGAAGACCCAGGACATGCTGGAGAGACTATGTCACTCGGCTGACCTGGGAACGCCTCGGGATCCCTCTGGAAGAGCTGGAGGAAGTGTCTAGGGAGAGGGAACTCTGGGCATCCCTGCTTAGACTGCTGTCCCGGCTCCGGATAAGCGGAAGACAATTATGATGATGAATATAATATAATATAATATAATATAATATAATATAATATAATATAATATAATATAATATAATATAATATACGTTGTTTTATGAGCTTTTACATAATCATAAACATTCAGAACACACAAACATGGTTAGACACAATTTGACAGCTTGTGTATGTATCCTCATTACATTTCTATATGGTTTTATTATGCTTTTAATACACAGTGTGACAAATGAGCACTGGAAATGCGTAATACATCATGTGACCACCAAAATCATCTGTGTGTGTGTGTGCATTTGTTAACTTTGTGGCTATCTGTTCCTGAATCAGCGCAATGTTTTCATTCTTACATGTAAATGCTCACTTTCACATTCACACTCTTCCCATTAGGAGTGTATACCTAAGATACAACATTACAATACAATTTTGATTCCTGCAGCAACAATTTGCTGTTGTTAAGAAGGAATGAAGTATTAGAGTTATGGAAAGTCAGCTTGCGTGCCTATCAAATTATAATTTTATCATTTTTTTACACACAGATTGTCTGGTTTTTTTCCAGAACAATCAATTCATATTGAATTATAACAGATAGTAATCAAGTTAGAATTGCTTAATAATCAGTTTATGATTGCTACATCAATTCGTTTCAATCAATGCTTTTTAAATAGGTGCAGCAATCCAAACTATCAGATTGATACATCCATCATCTCTGTGCCAGTTGAATAAATAATAAATCACATGACATGAATACAAATTTACAATAATGCCCAGCAAGAATACTTGCAAATGACCCAAGCAGCTGGTGCAAAATACCAAAATAAGCATAACTGAAGATAAACTCAGGCAATAGACTGAAATGAACATGCACTGGAATAATATTTTGTCAACCTGGATGTGTATAAATAGCACGGAGGATAAGTCGGCATGGGGTTAATATTTCCTCTGACCACTCTAATGAAGCATGGAGGAGTGCTTTCTTTAGCTCCACCAGAACAGCACTCCACTGACCTGCCTCACCTGACAGCTTGTTTTGAGACTCAGACTTTCATTATGGGCTGTCACTCTCGCTGGTGAGGCCTACTGAATTATAGATCACATCCAGTGCAAGACAAAAGAGGGGCTGCTGAACAGGACTTCCAGCTCAATGCATACTGGAGGCACATTAGTATTGTAGAAATGCAAGAATTATGGATGTACCAATAATATTTCTCTATTTTTCAACGGTTTTAAGAATTTCCTTTGGGATTAATAAAGTTCTTATCTTATCTTATCTTATCTTATCTTATCTTATCTTAAACCCATGTCTCTGTAAGGTGTAATAGTGTTTTAGTGTTTAGAGTTTTAAGAATTTGTCCCTTGTAGTCATGTAAAAGATTGTGTTAGTGAATATCACACATGCTCATCAGCCTTGGTATGGATACTAAGTATTGCATCAGCACACCTTAGTACTGTCAAGATCATAAAAAAGCACTTGCAATGTGCATTATATCAAGGTCTTATATGTATGTTTTCTACTTCTAGTAAGCATCAGCATGTTGAGTCGAAGTTCAAATATTTCTGCATAGTAAGAACTACTGGAATGTCCCTCCTCAGGGCAAGAGAAACAAGTTCCTTCCCTGCATCTTTCATTAAACTGGGCCTATGTAATTCAATAGGGCCTCCTGACCACTGAAGAGCACACAGCAAAATTTGGATGAAAGATGAAGTGGATAGTGTAGCACAAAAAAATGCTCTGGTCTTCACTGCAAAAAAATTGACTTGCGAGCTCCTGAAGTGCCAGCTCCCCTCTACTGAATTACAGTAGCTCTCCTTTCAAGCAAAATTAAGAAATCTCTGTTGTTTGAGGTGAACTAGGAACAACTGAGGTTTGTTTGGAAAGGAATGCTCACAAGACAAGAGAGACTTTGTGCCATCTTGTGCATTTTCATTTGACTGGCTGCCAGAAAACAGAGGTCTAAAGTGGTATTTGCAGCATTCCAGTTATGAAAGGAGACCAAAGGATAAGGCATGGAAAATAAACGCTGTAAGAGAAGGGCATTTTTTGAATGCTGATTTGTTACAGTATAACGTGAGCGCTCTATTCAACTGAGTAAAACCTGAACGAAAGAGAAAGAGTTTATGGGTAAGTCACCTGTGATGTAGCAGTTACACCCACTCTCTGCTGTAGAGAATACACTCCAGGATGAAAACAGAAATGGGTTTGTGTGCCACGGATGGAGTGCAGTGTAGCATGACACCGCTGCACATGCTGCTGCAGCTTTCTCTCACATTACCCAATGAGTACTTTGGAGACTATTATCAGGAGTCAATCGAGCATTTCACACCACACAAACACATTAAAATATAGAGTCTACTGGCAACTTGCACTGTTATAGATTTTGCACACACCATTTACTAGGAGACTTTTTATATTAACAAAAGAATAATACTTTACACACATTTTTACGATATACCAAATACACTAACATGGTCACTCTGCCATTCCTATTATGTTTTATCACCACTGCAACATGGTAAAAAAGATAACAAGACAATATGCTGAAATTCACAAATAGAGCAAATTCTTAAAAAATAGAAAAATTCTAGAGCAATTTAAAGAAGGTAGGATTTGTCAAATTTCAACAAATACTACTTGTTTTTCTTGTAAAAGTGCCCAAAATAGTATAGATTCAATTAACAACTTTTTGTTAAATGATATTTTTATTTTATTTTATTGCTTATTAAAACAATTGCATTGTGATAATAAATATTTGTTTATATTATAAGCAAGCTATTTTTATGCATAGGTTAAGATATGCCAGTTTGGAAAACCAAAAATTACAAAGTCAGCCATTCCAATAAGAAACCAAATACACTCATCATCATGACTTGACTTCACAAAGAAAGATTTAAGAGAGGGTTTTGTACACATCTGCTGCAGACTCACTGGTGGCACACCTCACCATCAGAGGCTAGAGCCGAGCACTGGTGGAGGTTAATGTGTAACCAGTGCCCCTCTGTCACAGTGGCCAGTGGTGAGTTCGCCATATAGAGCAATCTTATGTGATGATCCTCCATCCTACCCCACATGGCTGGTGACCTTCACTTGATCGAGGTTTCAGTACTGGTGATGAAGTCATACCAGAGTGTTAAGAATGGTACAACACTGGTAAATGCGTTCATTGAGTCGCAGGTGGTGATGGTAGATGACTCTTGGCATACAGGAGAGTGGTCAGTACAATGATTCAATACGCACTGCTCTCTGTGCCTTGATAAACATTGACTGTAAATCAGGATTTTAACAACTGGTGGTTGAGTTAAGAGTGGTCTCTGTGGGCTCTCGTAATTGTACTGTACAATATTATTATGTAATAAATGTTCATGGCTTAAAATTCCAGCAAAAATTCATGCCTGAGGTACAAGCAGTTACAACTTCACGGCAAAATTCTGTCTCAATTTTGAAAACTCTGTTGACTTTCATACCTAAATGAAAACCACAATATCATAAAAATGTTTATATATTTTTATTATGGGCTTTTGGTCTTTAAATGGTATTTTATTTTGACAATTGGGTCTGATTTAATATTTAGGGTCATAGTGGACTCACAGCCTATCCTGGAAACACTGGGTGCAAGGCAGGAATACAACCTAGTTGGCATGCCAGTCCATCATAGAGCACCATGCACACACACACACACAGGCACATAATATACAATTTAGCATAGCCAGTCCACCAACTAGCATGTTTTGAGAGTTGGGAGGAAGCCAGAGACCCCAGAGGAAACACACTTGACCATAGGAAGTACATGAACAGAAGCTCCACACAGACAGTAGGCCAAGGAACAGTGCAAATTGTAATGATAAATGTAGATTTCTATATCTACATTTGTTTCTATAACTACTATTTCTAGATTTGTATATCTTCCATATAACATTAGCTCAATTAAGGGATGAACTGAAAGACATGCACAGCATCTGAACTTATTCAGGCAGGTGTGCTGTAGTGTCAACAACGTGTAAAATTATACATTATTACTGGCATACGTTTCTTACCATTTAAGCAAATGAACAGCAAATGAATAGAATTTTTGTTTTGTGTAATAATGATGCCATGGCAATCTGCCGGTTTAATCACTCTCACAGAATGAATGGGAAATTTATGCTTAGAAATTTATGCTTATGTTATAATTGTAATATTATTTATTTGTGGGAAACTCCTCACATTCTGCTAGCTGTCAATAAACTATATGCTCTGAGAAAAAGCTCCAGGCTCTGTAGTGCCCCAATCTCTGTTAATGAGACAAAAATCAGATGATAAGGACCACCAATCAGGACAAAGAGACATTGCTATTGAAGTGCTTGTCAATCAGTTACCTTTTAATTGAAAAAGCTCGTTCACCAGTTCTGGCTTTTACATCCAAATGCATGCTTTAACATCAAGATCACTAACTATAACTTTAATAAATATATTATAAATAAATTATAAAATAAATATATAATAAATATGTAGACATTGACCATAATTTTCACTAAACAGAACAAAAGTGTACATCAAGCTCTCTGCTGGGAGTCCACACAATATGGACTGATCTGTATTAGTTATAAGGATACAGACAAAATAGTAGAATACCAGAGACCGATAGATTGAGTAAAAGAAAACAAGACGCAAGGAGAGGCATAGAAACACACCAGTGAGTTCAGGACACTGGTGGGAGAAAGGCAAGAGTGCATGCTAGACAAAGAAAGAGAGATTTCTCTCAGCAAGAAAAAAGACACAAAAAAGAGTGTAAGAGAGCTAAAATACAGGATGGTGTATACAAGCACTCCGAAGATAAAGACAAGAGAACGCTGGGGTAGTTGATGTAGATGGCCCCTTTGTGTATGCTGGAGTCCGGGACAGTGATGGATGCTGGGTAAACAAAGACAGAGCGAGCAGAGAGAGTTGAGAGAGAGGAGACGTGAGGGTGGGCACAGGGACATGCCAAAAACCATTTAGCCATTTGCTAGAGAGCAAGATCAATGAGAAAACAAAGAGGAAGGAGAGATAGCTGGTCTTCCTCTGTTTCTCACCCGGTCTCTCCTCCTCCCTCAATCCGGTCCCTGAGGACACACTCCCTTCCTCTTTCTCGCTTCTGCCCAAGTATACGCTGACTGGACTGAAGGATTGGATTATTTCCCTCTTTAGAGGCTAAATTAGCCTAATGTGTCTCTACCATCAGCCCAGTCTCTGCTCATAACACATTAGCACAGAATTACAGCAGGGAGAGACTTGGAGAGAGAGAAGGAAAAGGCATTCTTTTGTAATGTACACAATCATACATGCTATACAACTTGCAGTGAAATGAAAAGTATGTGGGCATTAGCTAATTCCCAAATATTATAATTTTGTTCATCTACTTTGTCCAGATGTCCTTTACATATAGGTTATTAGACATGATTTAAACATGTTTGCTTGAGCAGCTCTAAAGGCAGTCACTGTCATATTTCATTTTTTGTGTTCATACTAATATCATGCTACATTATTTTCTCCATTGAATTAACATTTCTTGTCTATCAGCAACAGTAAATTATTTTTGTCACTAATCTACTGCTTAATTAAGTCATACAGTTTCTTTCATGGGGGCATGGTGGCTTGGTGGTTAGCACGGTTGCCTCACACCTCCAGGGTTGGGGGTTCGATTCCTGCCTCTGCCATTTTGTGTGTTGGGGGGAGTTTGCATGTTCTCCCTGTGCCTCGGGGGGTTTCCTCCCAAAGACATGCATTGTAGGTTGATTGGCATCTCTAAATTGTCCGTAGTGTGTGTGTGCCCCGCGATGGGTTGGCACTCCGGCCAGGGTGTATCCTGCCTTGATGCCCGATGATGCCTGAGATAGGCACAGGTTCCCCATGACCCGAGAATAGATCGGATAAGCGGTAGACAATGAATGAATGAATTTCCTTCATTAGATAAAGGATTAAAGCATCCATAAGGCAGGAATGCTCCTTCTCCTTCTAGCGTATTTCCTCCTGATCCTCATATGTGACTCCAAACAGGTTTAATACTCAACCAGTAACAAGCTCCACTGCTCATGGCTAGATTTCTCCTGTGACCACAGCTGAACTTCAGGTTAAACACAAAGGTCAAAATCCACACACTTTCCCTCTGACCTCACAGACAGACAGAAAAAAAGGTCAAAGTTCCAATCATACACACATGAAAAAACATATACACATACAAGAGAATGCGTTCATTTAGCATACCTATACCTTACTACAAAAACATTATTATTATTATTATTATTAATAATAATAATAATAATAATAATAAGAATAAGAATAATAATGATAATAATAATAATAATGATAATGATAATAATAATAATGACAGAAATGCTACAGGTTTACTATGGACAGTAATGGCATGTTGTAATGATATGTCTATCAAAATGCAGAATCTTCTAATAGTTTAACAGGAGGCCAGTTTGAAATGCATTTAATGGTTTTCTAAGGGCATTCAAATGTGTCCTGTGTGGGTCTGGCAAACATTATTCCAGATGTGTGATATACACATCTGGAACAATGTCTGCAAGAAAAAAAGAAACCACTGATGTTTGTGGTTGTATAGATACTATAGGCAAATATTCTGTCAATACACAATGCAATTCATCTGCATCTTTAACAGAGTGAAACCACCAAAACTGTTATAGTTTGTAAAGTGATAGCAATGTGTTTAATGGGTTTCCATCAGTTCTACAATATTTTGAATCTAACACAAAAATTTTGTCCATGTCTTTCTACTCAAATAAACACAAACGGACCTTGTGTGTAAGCAGATGTGGATGAATTTTTCTGGCACTGTTGGACTGCCAACAGCCTGAGTGAGTGTGTGTGTGTGTGTGTGTGTGTGTGTGTGTGTGTGTGTGTGTGTGTGTGTGTGTGTGTGTGTGAAAGTAGAATAACAGCACAGTGCTAATTAGGCGAGTCAGTGTAATATCACACACAGGGGAGGACTCAGGTGTCTGGCTACAGACGGATGGAAGGGAGGCCCTTATTTCTTTAACCCTGCTGCCAGGGGAACTAAAGCTTTCAGCACTGCTTCCCTCTGATCCAATGCTGTGTGTGTGTGTGTGTGTGTGTGTGTGTGTGTGTTTTTGGGTCTGTGTGTGTGTGTCTGTGTGTGTGTGTGTGTGCGAGCAAGAAATAGAGAAAAAGAGACAGAGACAGAGAAAGAGAGGGATGATGATGTTGATGATGATGATGTAGAGTACAGTACAGCTGTTTGAGAATCACCAATAACCTCTAAGGGCTCCAAAACCCATTCACTTTCCTACACTTAGACATACAGTATGAACAAACACACACATACACACGCGCACACACACATACACACACACAAAGGGCAAGGAGTTCAGGGCTAAATTCCTGAGCACTTTTTGATGTTTTCCATCAAAACAATGTTTTATTCCTCTTTGCACGACCCTTTTTAACCCACAACATTAACAAAGTGGGAAATACTAAACAATGTTGTAATCATCACTTCCACCATAAAACCAACACACTGAGATGGACTATTGTCACTTCCCACAGTAGAAACAATATGTTCATTACAAGAGATACTATATCAAATAAAAATAAATTGTTGTTCCCTTATCAGGAAGCTGCAAAAACACAATGCTTTATTTCTTAGAAAGTCAGCTAATGTTAATCTCCAAGCAGCTTTGAATGTAGTGAATGTAGCACACCACAGCTGTCACTGCTAATTTATCGGATGAACTCTGATTGAAAAACATGTATAAACTGTGAAAAGCAAAATACACAGGGGAATATCTGCAGGGAGATATGTTCATAATGAATGAATACATAAATGAATTAGTCCTTTCATTCATTGAGCTTATCACATATATTCCAGCCAGACTCTTTTTTTCCTGCTGTGAAACACAAGCTGCCCTGGGGTTTCGGGGGGCAAAAACCTGCCACCTCTCTGCGTGGGAGTGTCCAGAGAATGAACAAAGATGTAATTAAACGTCAACACATTCAACATATAGATAGATAGATAGATAGATAGATAGATAGATAGATAGATAGATAGATAGATAGATAGATAGATAGATAGATAGATATCCTACTGTGCAGGAGGTTTGCAAGTGCTGAAGTAGGCTACTTTCATTTCAATGTGCATGCTGGTACCACAGAATGATGCATTGACTTGATTTATTGGCATCTTAAGCATCATTATTAACATATTTGAATGAATCATATATTACAGAAAATTTAAACCCTCCCTGAGACTCTCTCTTCTCTCTCTCTCTCTCTCTCTCTCTCTGTGTCATTGGGATAGTGTCATAATTACACCCACGTGGTCATTCTCTCGGCCAGCTGAAGGGTTTAAGAAATACCAAAGCCGCCCCAAGACCATGCAGATTTATAAAAAGACCCGGAACAGGCCATCTTGGTTTAAAAAGTATGTGCAGCACAGACTGATAATAAAGAGCATGCTTTATTCAAGCTAATGCTGAGCAAATGACTGAGAATGCTGACATTTATGTTCTTTGTTAGAAATAAAGAGAAAAGTGTGAGATAAATGAACAGAAACAAGTACCGGCAGTTACCTCCACTCACTGTTATTGCACAGAGTAATGGGACTTTATTACTTCTTTTTTTTTATAGGCATAGGTTTATATATTTCTTTCTTTGTATTTTCAATGTCTAGCTTCTCAAGAGGTAGCTGGTGATTTTATATATATATATATATATATATATATATATATATATATATATATATATATATATATATATATGTATATATATATATATATAGAAGCCTGTTATATGAATCATATTGAAGCCTGTTATATGTCAAAAAAAAAAATTGACAACAAGGGAGGAAGAGCTCAAAGCACCCTCTCCCTGGGCCCATCCTTCAACCTCTGCCCTTTGACCTATGTAGGGGTACAGGCAGGTGAGGCACTCTCCAGCTAGTGTCTCATACAGTAAAAAAGAGAAAGCTGCTTTTCATATGAAAACACAGACAGTATAATTGGAATGGGAATGAATTATCATGTGAGCAAAATATCGTTGTTAGTATGAGGATTTTGAATGTTTTTCTGTAGATTATAGGAGGTGGGAATGGTTTGTATAAAAGCAGGGTGGTCTCCCTCGTCATAGAAACAATTTTGTGGATAAACACTGAAAGTACAGTTACACATCTATACCTTATGAACAAATAAAATAGCCATGAAATTTCAATGGGATTCTTATGAGCATTTCAATTAGTTATTCAGTTGGAATCCTATGTGGTCATCACCGGAATATGCAAGGAATAAAACACAACAAGACAGGAAAAATAATCAATGAGGTGATGCGATGTATGCAAACTACCCTATGTAGCAATAAGGAATCCACTCTATTACAGTGAAGCAAATAATTTCAGTCTAAGCTGTGATGCACATCATTAATTATAATATAAAGAAATGAAACAGTAGAAATTGTTACGTTGCAGTAACAATGGCTTAGTTGGGAAAAAAGAAGCAAGTGGAGAGACAGACCTACTGACACCACTCAGACAATCAATAAGTGACCTAAACATGCTGCATCTTTAAGAAAACACATTTCTCCTTTAGTCAGTCTGCCATTTCCATTTATCCAACTTCCTGCCCTGTACACTGGGATGGATGAGGCTTTTATCTGATAAGAGGTAATCTAAGATACAGGATGGCTCCGCAATAGGTGATAACACTTGAGTTAAGACCACTTTCATCTGAAGTGTATAGGCATTAGGCTATCAATGGATACTATCAGAGTGAAGGAGAGAAGTGCACAGGAGCATTGAGATGCTGGAACAGGTTTAGGCCTCTTAGTTCCAGTGAGGGGAAATTGTAATTCTACAGCCTACAGAGACATCCTATACAAGTGTCTGCTTTCAACTTTGTGGCAGCAGGTTGGAGAAGAACCACATACACTTGCGATGGTCACGGATGCACAAAACTATGGCTGTATGTCACTTATCAGCTTTAACCAGACAAAATTTTCTCTCTTTTAAAGTTAATAAGACAAAACCTGGACTATCACTCAATCTATAAACTCTGAGAAGTTCAACAAGAAACTCTATGGCTATGGCCCGTTTTACCAGTACACTGGCGTTCCATTCTACTGGTAGAATAGACATTGAATTATCAGACCTTTTTTAGTCTGTATAAACAAATTAATCATTTTATCCACACAAGTGATAGAAAATTAGTCAGGACACTGCTGGCTTTCAGTGTGAAATGTTTTTACTTCTGTTGGGATAACCTTACACAGAATTTTAGTGGTTGAAGATAACGCTTTCTAGTTTTAAATGCTTATGAACAAGCACTTGTGTGAACTATTTTTGCTTTTTAGGAACTTTTTTGTGCAACTTTTGCCCCTAGTATGCTAGATAAAAACTTAAATGCTTAGGAAAAACTATAAATTCTTAAAGCCCAGAGTGTCTACATTTATATGAGTCATTAACCACCACTGTGGAGTGTGACATGACAAAAGTTTTATGCTGAACATGGAACATAATCCTCTGGTGAAAAGAGTTAAAAATGTAAAGTACATCATAATTTCAATGATTTTCATTGCCCAGTCATTTGCCCAGTGCAGTACAGCATTTTATGTAGTCTAGAAAAATCTAGACTTGCCTAGTCATGTTTTCCTTACACCTGTCACACAAGCTAGCCAGAGTCAGATGTGAAATACAATGAGGGGGATTTTTTCCCTTCCTCTTCATCCACGAACACCTGTCTTCGATTTATCCTTCATCCCAGGTTTATATTTGGTCTGCCTCAAAACTTGCTATTTCTAGCCCTCCTGCCTACCCAGATCTCAGGAAACCATCTCTCCTATTGCTCTCATTTGTCATGTTTGACTTTATAAACAGCAGAAAGAAACAGCAGGTGGGACCTACAGATCCTGAGTCCTGTCTGAGCAACAGCTGTCCCTGCATCTCTCTAAGCCTCCTCATATTCACTACATAGTCATTTCTCAACACCAGACTAGTAGTCTACATACAACCACTTACTTCTTACTAGGAATAATTTGAGGTCTGCGTATTCTCTTCAGTCTAGAGTTTCTTTCTACTGATATTGCTGAATTCACTCTGTAACTGTGCTGAAGAGCAGAGACATGGACATTTAATGCAGTACTTCTGGTTCTTCAGCTATGAAATCTTGAAACTAAAAATTGGTCACAATTTAAACAAATTACATGTTTTGACTCCAGGTAATTTTGCTGTTGGCTATACCTCATATTTTTTTGCAACAGAGATGTTGATGCACAACATTCCATTTTAAACCCAAGCAAAATCTATTCTTATTTAATATGAATTGCTGATATTGTGGTGGAATTGTGATATCTAAGGTCAGAACATTCAACAAAGGTTAAGCAGCTGCTCTACACAAGCATTTACCTTCCAAATAACCAAAATGATCCATACAATTATTTGTCATCTCTTTCTCACGATGCCTCTGTTTTCTTCTGCTCTTCAATCTTACACATTTGCGTCTGGATTAACTACTTTTTAGTAGATCCTACTAAAGGTTCCTACTGCAAATACACAACTGTCATAAAGCCCCATAGTCCTCTCTGATCATGTTGTTATAACACTATAAAGCTTTGTTGCTTGCCAACATAGCAGGTATACTTTGCTAAATACTTTCCAGATTGATATGCAGATGCAATCATTTTAATCTAGTTAACAACCAATAACCTCAGGTCATGCATCAACCAACACTAATTTTTAAATATATACATACACATTATATATATATATATATATATATATATATATATATATATATATATATATATATATATATATATATATATACATACATACAGCAAACCTGCTGTAAAGGAGCTTTTATATATATTTTATATATATATAATATATATCTATCTACCTATATATATATATATATATATATATATATATATATATATATATATATATAATATATATATATTAAATCATCATTTCACCTCTCAGATTATAAACTGCTTAATAAACCTAGCCTTAGCTTTCCAGTTAGTTCTACAATAAATTATTTACACCCAACTGAGTTCATCAAATTATTATTCAAGTAACTACTATGAATTATTCAGTAAGTAGAATAACTGCAGTAAACTTGTCAATACAGGTACAGTTCCAGACACTCCTTTCAGAAGCTCCTTTACAGCAAGTTTGCTGCTTCTTTTCCAGTAACAGTAAGCACTCCAAATTGAAAAGAAACTCAGATATCTAGATACCTTTTCTGTGCATAATAGAAACTTAAATTCTGAGGGAAAATGGACTTGGAGCCAACCTTTATGTTCTTCACTTCAGGCATCATTTAGACTAAGTCAGAATAAGATTTATGAATATTTTTCACAGGCGGCACGGTTTCACAGGCGGCTTAGTGGTTAGCACGTTCACCTCACACCTCCAGCGTCCTGGGTTCGCTCACTGTGTGTGTGGAGTTTGCATGTTCTCCCTGTGCTTGGTGGGTTTCCTCCCACAGTCCAAAGACATGCTTCTAGGCTGATTGGAGTCTCTAAATTACCTGTATTGTATGAGTGTGTGTGTACACTGTGATGGGTTTGGCACTCCGTCCAGGATTTATCCTGCCTTGATGCCTGATGATAGCTCAGATAAGCGATAGAGACAAACGAATGGAATGGAATATTTTTCACTCAGATTAGGCAGGACCATCTTGGATTTTGGTTTCTGTACAAGAACCTAAGTATCTTAAATCAGGAGTATTTAAAAAAAAAATCTCACCTCATACAGAATACTTATTGCTGTCATTACCTTTGTTAACTTTACATTCTGGACCAAAATATTCTGGATAATCTATATTCACAATAACTGTGCAATTCAATTATATCCCCAGATGTAGAATGTAAATAAAACATTCCAGCACAGCAAAACATATTAACCAACAGTTTAGCCAGCTGCATGATGCAAGAAATGTCCAAACCTTCCTAACACCAGGTTTCACTCAAAATTCAAAAACATAACTTCAAGAACACGGCCTGCAAGAGTAGTGTCCAAATTGTTCAAAGGATACCTCATAATAAGAAACACTCAGACCATCTGTTTGTAAGTTTTAAAAAAAAGTTAACGCTTTGATGCATGTGCTTGTTCAGCTGTAGATGTCTGCTTTTTCAACCCCCCTATCACACACACACACACACACACACACCACACTAGATCACTAGATTAAGAGACCAACTTGAATCAAAGTGGATATTGGTGTGTGTGTGTGTGTGTGTGTGTGTGTGTGTGTGTGTGTGTGTGTGTGTGTGTGTGTGTGCGCGTATGCATGCATCAGCTGCTCCACTCTGTCTGCATGGAAAGCACCCACTCAGAAATCAGTCACTCACTCACGCACACCCACCCGGCAGACGGTTGCAGTTATCGGCCCGATAAAACACTCATGTCACACAGCTCCCTGCTCTCCCTGATACACTGCCACCCAGACAGCATGCAGTCATTTCCTGTGGCCATAAATAAGCAATGAGGTACTTTAGATTTTGAGGGCTTGAATACTTATTAGTGACCTTTCTAAACAGCTATTTTAACATACATAAGAGATCTGACACAGAAAACCAGGTTAGCTATTCACAATGATAAGTTACACAGGCTGTAAGCTTGGCAGGATTTTAAATAGGATACAGCCAAAGGTGGTTTTGTTTAACCCAGGCTGTGAACAGCTACCTTCTACTTGAGTGACAAGGACTAACAGCCACACTTCCTTTGGCAGACATGACCTGTTAAATGGCTCTGGTGTGCAGAGGCCAGGCTCTGGAGGGGTTATCAGTCTGGAAACCAGCTGCACAGCCAGACTGAAAGGAGAAACAAGGCCCCCATATACAAGTGTGTGTGTGTGTGTGTGTGTGTGTGTGTGTGTGTGTGTGTGTGTGTGTGTGTGTGTGTGTCTGACAGAGATACAGACAGTCAGTAGCTTGTGCCAAATTCTTTTAGAATACATCTGCTGAGCTAGCTGACAAGACTGTCCTGAGGTGTACGGGACAAAGGGAGAATAATAGTATAGGATATGGCAGCGATTACATCATCGTCACGTCTGTCCTTCATTTGGTCAGAATGACATCAGAATGCGAAAGGGAGAGTGTGGCTGAGACGCAGTGAGGAAGATGGCCAATGTATTTTTGTCACTGGTCAATCACACTGCAGCAGTCAAAGCATTAAGAGGAGCTAGTGAACATTGAAAATTGTACATTTACAGCACTTGGCAGAACATCAATATAGGGTCAGTGTGTTGATCATTTAAATAAATCGTGTAACTTCTTACATTGATTGCAAGGACTGAATAAAACAAGTGCAACATAATGTCCAACATAAATGTCATGTTAATGTATACCATCAATACAATGTACAACATTCATTATTCAAATTAACCTATTAAAATCTGTTTTTTGACTGTTCTGTGATGTTGGGTTGTTGTTGTTTTTTTTGTTTTGTTTTGTTTGTTTTTTTATTACTTTCCTATTTTACAAAAGAGCAACTTGTTACCTTTTTGCTCCCTCACAATACTGACTGTATTCAATCTTATTTGCCAAGTATTTTATGAATTTCTTGATGGCAGCAGAGTGCTGTTTAGTAGAGCAGCCAGCAAAATTACAAATTAAACCTGTACGGTTTCTTTAATTATTCATCTTCTATAGTTGCTTCATCCTGGTAATGGTCATGGTCACTTTTCCTGGTAACACTAAGCATAAGGTCCATTGCAGTCCATTGCGTGCACAACCACATTCACACACTAATTCATACCTAGTGGCAAATCTACAGGCATGTTTTGGGAAATGGGAGGAAACTGGAGAACCCAGAGGAATCCCCATTTCCCCATATAAGGCAAACATCCTGCTGACAGTAACACAAGCTCAAGATCGAACTGAGGATCCTGGAGCAAGAAGTCAGCATTGCCATTGTGCCCCAAGTGTGTGGTTCCTGTGGCCTCATATTCTTACCACAGACTCACAACAGAGCCATCAGCTGTACTAAAACCAACCCTCTGAATGTCCTACTTTTTTTCCTGCAATTGGCCAGCTTCTTACTGAAAATGTTTGTGCGTATGTGTGTACACAGACAAGAATCTTACCAGGTACAATAGTGCTGTCTTAAACATCTATTTATCAAGACTACTACATTACTACATTAACCAGCTGCCTAACCTGTGATTACACTCACCGCAGGCAGCAATTAGGGAGATCTGCTTCCTCATTTTAGATAGACTGCTTCTTTTTAAAGTCTCTAAACTCACCTCCTGTAGCTCATTAAAAATCTTGCCTGTGAGGAGTGGTTGCATGTACACTTCCTGCTGTGGTTTTCTTCTATGCAGGAGCTCTAATGTAAATGCAAGATATGCAGAAAACAGCACCTCTATATCCTAAGGCTATTGCAAAGCTTCTCTCAGTAAGGTTCATTCGGTGAACAACCTTTAGCTAATTTGTACATTTCTTTCTCTTTCTCTTCTCCCGCTCAGTGGATTCTGGTCACTCCAGTGGTTCACTGGCCTCCATAACCTTTGGAGAATGGAGCATCTTACTGCCAAATAGAACAATCATCATTACTACTTGAAAGGAGTAAATGGCATTAGCAGCCCTCAAGCCGCAGACAGACTGTCAATATAAATGAAGCCTGGCATGGGATTGCCTGTGTCTCCATAACTCACACACTCTCTGGAATATTTCTTCCGTCTAAGAGTCCATACAGAAATATAGCAGGGAATTCAGTGCAGGCTCAATATAATCCAAAATGCAGCAAACTGATTTAGTACTTATTTTGGATCAGCTAAGATGTTGCTTCTTGATTTCTGATCACTTTGACTAAAAGAATGGCGCTGTAAACGAATCGTGATTTAGCAGATGGTTATATATAAGTTTGGTGTAATCAGAATGCAGCACAATAAAACAGTAGGAGTTGTGGGGCCCTCACTGAAAGACTAATTGCTCTCTCTTTCCCTCTGCAAGCTGTAACTGGAGCTATTTTGGGGAGCA
The DNA here is from genome assembly GCA_033459395.1 of Hemibagrus guttatus. Taxonomy (NCBI): domain Eukaryota; kingdom Metazoa; phylum Chordata; class Actinopteri; order Siluriformes; family Bagridae; genus Hemibagrus; species Hemibagrus guttatus. The sequence continues at coordinate 15,810,510 of JAUCMX010000006.1, forward strand.
TTCACCCAGAGTTCACATAGCAAACATTACTGGGTGATTACATTAAAGTGCAAAACGTAATCCATTGTTTCCATGCCCATAATAATGAACGTCTTCCTGTAATTAAACCAAATCACATACAGCTGATGTGAACAGACCAAATAAATCACAACAGACGCAAGTTGTCTGTGTAGAAACCAGATGACTCCACTGACGCAAAGTACATGCAGGGCCAACACCGTAAACCAGATGTGGGTCACTTCTCCAGCAGACAAAAAGAATGATGTTTAAAAGTGGATGTGATAGAGCAGATCTTTTCCCCAAGGAAATCTCATTGCTACATGAGTGTGGTATGTAAAAAATGAGCTATCGATAGCTGACTCTTTTCACAGACTGAGAGAAGTAATTCCATGAACCTCACACCCAGCAGCTTCTCCTCCGCCTCTGCTCTTCCACTAACACCTGGACACCAGGTAATGATGTCACTGAAGGACGGACCTGCTGATCTGACTCAGCTGAGACCCATGGTGCAGCATTCATGAACACTCTAGAGTGAGAAAACAACCAACTGGCTACATAGGACCCAACAGAAGGTATATACCACAACACAAATACTGCACATTTTAGGAGAGGTCTTTAAGAGACAAACGGGAACAAACGGGCTCTTGTTTGCTGCCTTCTTTTGTTCTCGACTTGCCTTTTAGCAGACCACTCATTCCTGCTAATTGAATGCCATAAAATGAGTCAACCTTCACTTGTAGAGAGGCTCACTGCTGATTCAGCTTTTTAGAAACAAAACAATTGTATAACAAGTACAAAGTATATAGTAAAACACGTTAATATACTAAAAAGCATACCAAAAAGCATATATATATATATATATATATATATATATATATATATATATATATATATATATATATATATATATATACACACACACACACACATACATACATACATACACATAGCCAGAAGAATTTTACTGTAACCAGTCTACCTACTGTCATGTTTTTTGGACAGTAGGGGGAAACCAGAGAACAATGAGGAAATGCATTCAAATTGTCTCACAAGGAAAACATCAGAATCACTGGGTGAACTGAGGACCCTGAAGCTGTTAGGCAGCCATGCAACACACTGCACCGTTACACTGCATGTATTCAATCATTCTAAACAACACTGTAATGTTTACTTGTTCCAATGGACCTTTTTCTATTAGACTTCCTGATATTCTAGATGTTCAACTTCTAAAGTGAAATCCAAATCTCTCAATGCCAGTGACCAAGCAGCATCTTTTAGACCAATCGTTTAAAAATAGAGACATACATCTGGTTAACACAGTTAGCACATTACTTTTGTGCTTTTTTAGAAATTCATTCAGCATCCAGCAGAGAAAGAGCACAGTTGATTAATCCAACAGAATTAAAACCCTTAAGGGAAACCCATTAAAACTGAACCAAGATAATTAACTGCTGTCAAGCTAACAAAGCGCTAAAACCCTGTTAGAAGAGCAGATTTCTGCTCGAAATCTAAGCACTTTGCCATTTGTTTTTGCTTTAACAGATGTGATCTGCTCTTGTTCAGCTTAAGAGGTTACTCTGTTAATCCTCTGTCATCAGATTTCAGACAGACAGAGCAGGGATCCCTTTCTAAGCCATGGTGGGATGTCTTTTGTTAAAAGTAGTTGGTCCTAATCTCAGACATGAACTGCTGTAATACTGCAATTACTTTTAGTGTGCTACTACCTGATAAATTCTTTAATAAAGTGGGATTGGGTATAATACCAGATCGAGAAAAAATGCCATTTTCAAGCAAGTGCTTCACAATTAATGACATTTCAGCAACACTAATTCTGTTAACACGTTAAAAGCAGCATGAACATACACAATGGACCTGGTACATATTGGTATATATTGGTACCCTTAACTGAAAAGATATATGCATTTTTAAAGTCCAGATTGTGATGCTGTTTTCATTTGCTCAATGTTTCCTGATATGTTACATAGACTCAATATCTCCACTGATTTCAAGTACACTTTAAATCTAAACTATTTATCCACTGACACACTGTTCATTGACCTTTCTATTTATTCTGATCAATGAATGTCTTTTTTCTAAACGCTTGTACACATAATACACTCAAAGTCAATGCAACCTACATGAGACTCCCAAGCACCATATGACCATGATTTTCCCACCAGCTATTTTAAGCACTGAAGCCAGTAATCTGAAATCACTTTAAGTCTTTTAGCAAACCTCTTTGCTCATTTAATAAAATCCACAGACACTGCATACAGGATCTGTTCAGTCCATTGGGACTGGTTGAAACACAACCTTTCTGTTGCATGTCCTAAACACAAAAAAATAACATCCAGTGGTTCAGTAGGCATGGCAACAAGCCAAACAAAAATGACCTTTAATTGTTGGCGACATGAGTTGTAATCGCTAGTGACAAGCATGTTTCAGCACTCCCCAAAAAATGGGAAAAATGCACCATCTCTACAAAGCAATGCTCCACTCATTTCAACAAACAGACATACAAAATCCTTTATTTCCTACCAATTAAGGAAAAGGAAAACTTCAATTGGCTGCCTGCTTGCCAAGACTATGGTGGAGCAGAGAGCAGTGGGATGCCGCAGGCCTCAGTTCGCACAGTACTGGCTAAAATTCATCTGTGGTGAGGCAAATAGGATTGCTTTCTCCATCATCTCCATATGCTGGAGAGGAGAGATTTTTATGTCAGCGGTATTTAGACCCTTTCCAACCATTTTTTTGTGTACACACACACTGAAGCCAGACTTCCTCAGCCATTTTCAGCTCCAACATACGTACCCGCAAGACCCCAGCTCCTTTCCTTCTCTGAAACATACCAGACGAATACTGATAAAATCCTCAGCTTACATACTTGTGAACGTTATTGCTCCTGAGTGTTAACCACAGTCACCAAATTCCTCTAGGTAAAGAGTAGAATAAAGTGTGATACTTCTGTGCGTGTGTGTGCGGTGGCAGAAAATTAATAAGGTATCTTAGTAGCTTAGGTACTAAGATAAGGTACCTGTCTAGTTAAAAGGTTTCTTTTGGTTATTAAGGTTAAGGTTAGCATTAGATTCAAGTGTTGGCATAGAATTAATTAGCTGCATTGGTAATTATTTTAGTGAAAGGGTCTTACAAGGATAGTAAGGTAAGTAAGTGTGTGTGTGTGTTTGCGTGTGTCTGTGTGTGTTTCCATGCATTAGTTGTAATCAGTGTCCTCCCTTGAGAGAACTGTTCAGCTGTAATTTAACTTCAGCTTGATGTAGAAAGCCAAGCTGTCAGAGAAGCATTTTAAAGACTTACTCAGTAGAGAAGACTGGGCTCAGTTTGTATAGTAACCCCTCAGACCTTCTATTTACTATCGTGCTTTTCTGAACTGATGGCAACATTTATTACATGACACTGATGTACGCTGTGCTGCCAAGTTCATAAACATGCAGAAGCTTTACTGTGTAAATTTCCGTCACCATTTCCATCTGGCCCTGTTCTCTGTCTGTCTTTGATACTGCTGAATGCCTTACACTTGCAAAGGCTCTGTGATTTACTACAGCACTGGAACACTGAATGCAACCCTGAAACCAATGTTGGTGCTTCTTTTCATCTTTTCAGCTGTGTTTATTAGGCTACCTAGATCCTATACTCTCATCCTCTTACACTTGCATTGCAATCACCTTTCAACTCTTTCCATCTATTCACTACTCTCATACTATAGCCACAGCACTTCTGTTTTTACTTTACATTTCCCTGAGTTTTACTTTAATGCAACCAGTTGGTTTATACTGGCAGAGAAGCTGTACATGTGCAGTGCCAATACTTAAGATGTGTTCATTAATCCAGCAGCTGTGTTCCATATGAGGCTAATGGCACAGCTACGATTTTCTCTCACCCTGACCTCAAACATGGCAATAACATACCAAATACACAAAAATATATTGTTCATGTTCAGCAGCGTTAAAACTACACACATCTTTTCATGGTGCATTGCTCCAGGCCAGAATTGGTCTTAGGTCAGCAAGGTCAGCAAATCTAGGAGTGCGTCTATAATCTCTATACTCACTGATTCCTTAACATGGTCATACAAATGAGGCTTACATCTAGACTTACATCCATCAGACCTGCTCCAGCTCACCCAGTTTCAGACACACTCATTATCTAGTAGGAAAGAAAACCAGCCTCATGCCATTATCTGTAAGACATATTTTCCTACCCAGCCAGCCGAAAGCTCATGAATTCAATAAGTGGGTCTCACTCATTCCATCTCTCACACTGAATGGTTTTTCCAGATGTTTCTAGTAAGTAGTAATATATGATTCTTATACATCCAGCGTACACGTCTTGGCAGGATCTCTAGAGTGTGAGCCCACTTGTAATCTCTGAACTCATCTAAGTGTAGTCAGGGAATATGAAGAGATTTATCATTAACACTCATCTTGGACTTTCAGAACTATAAAATATACTGTTAGATACCAAACAAATAACTGTAAATACAACAAATACCAGAAAATTCAAATCAATATTTCATGCATCCACCCATTCCTTTTAAACACTGCAGCAGTATTCTTTGGTACACTGTCATTTAATTTAATAAGCAAAAGAGCTGGCATGTTATTTTAAGTATTTTGAAAAACCTGTCACAGTTCTTATGCACACCTATACTAACTGTCTGACGTCTGCATAACAATCCAGACAGCCTTGTTTTTTTTTATCCAGAAATCAAGTCTATTAATAAAAGCATCCTATTTTTCATGACCTGTACATTTTTACATAAATCCATTTCACATACAAAGACTGTGGAATCTCGGAGGACTGTTGTGTGTGAAATTCCCAGGAGATGCGAATCAACAGTTTCTGAAATATTCAAACCAGCCCATCTGGCACCAACAACCGTTCCACAGTTAAAGTCAGGGATGACATTCTGATGTGATGAGAGCTCTGGGCTTGTGTCACATGATTGGCTAAGTAGATAATTATATGATAACATGCAGGTGTACAGGTGTTCCTAATAAAGTGAAAGGTGTATGTAAGTCCATGGTGTATGTTCAGCTGCACTGAAATATGTCACACTCAAATCCATCTAAGCTAAAACAGGGTATATATAGGGAAGGAGAGACAGAGAGAGATTCTTTTTCTCCACTCGTGAAATATTATGCTATAGAAGCACTGGCCAAGCTGATTTTTTTTTAAGAACATAAGTCTATCCTTTTCTGTATTTGGTCTATCCCTGTTTTTTTCCTCTACTTGAAGGATGATGCATAACCAGCATCTGTTTGGATGGATAGTTTGGAAGGATTTTGTGTATGTGTGTGTGTGTGTGTGTGTGTGTGTGTGTGTGTGTGTTTCCAGTGTTCCAGTCTAGCATTTTAAGTGGTGAACACAGCGCTTGCACTGCAGGATTTCACTGTCAGATCTTGCATTTACACAAAGGTCTGAATCACCCCTGTGGATGACATGCTGACCAAGACTAAATGCCACAACAAAGAATATGCAAAGCACATGCATCTACTGAGCTTAGTCTCAAGTATGCCTACGGGTTTATTCAAGAAAGTTCAAGCTAAAACAGTCTCACCTAATGCAAATATGAATCCTCTACAGTGGGAGGTTTATTATCTGCAATATCTTTAGAGCTATCTTTATATGCCATTGTATGCATCCTATCTACCTTACCTATGAAGCAGACTGAGTAAGCGGGATATTAAATATGCATAAGTCCTCTCTGCTTCCACCGGCATGTCCTTGGGGCTGTTAGGCCAGTCAGAGTGATCCCTCATTGGGCAAGATGAACCTGATATGCCCCCTCTGATGAAGAACAAATGAGCAATAGAATCTCCAGTAGATCTATTTCAAAACCTATTTTCATTTCCTCTGCTTACCAAAGCTATTACTCCCTCTAAAGATCCTGCCAAAATGGTTTGATGTATATGAGTCTCCTTTTTTTTATATTAGCTGATCTTACATGCTCAATCTGTGGGGAGATGGCAGCGGTGCTGAAGATGTTGCAGTAAGTTCCTAAAATCTTGCAGCCAACCCAGTTATTTCCATTTTCCAAATTTCCACACTAAACAGACTCATTCTGCTAATTAATAACCCAGAAAATATGCATGTTTAAGCGCATATGACGGGAATGACACATTTTTCTCTTACACTTCTATAGTCCAGCACAGCGGAACTGAGAATGAATAATAGCCTAAAGTACAGAACGTCAGCTTTAATTTAAGAATTTACACCTGCACTGAGTTGCCTATGGACAGCAATACATGGTTAGTATGTGCATAAATCAGCACTGAACCACAGCCAGACTGCTGATGGTTCTATGGTCTGCACACATCCTGTGTGAGGATGTAGTTGAAGCTCCATGAATGTGATTACAACTGATTCCAAATCTACCTACTCGCAGTGATATTACGTCATACTCTCTTTGTGTACTTGGTAGGTACAAAACACCACGCCCCGCACCCCACACACACACACACACACACACACACGCAGACCAACACATAGATCAATAGCTCTTAGCATGGGTCCGTTTTCCCATCCATGCTAAAGCACAGCAATCATATAGCAGATCTCAAGACTCCTGCCAGATCACATTTAACTCTAAGACACTAGTACAATTCAATTATCAAACAATACACTCAGCCCATGATATTATTCCTATCCTAAAATAGCCTAGGCTAGTTGACAATATGAATTTTTTGGAGGTGGAAATACTATGGAAAGTATCAGACAAAAATTGTAACTAACTGAACGGTAATATAGAAAACCACCCAAAGTTAAGAATAACTGACTAATGGTCATTTATAATAACAAATGACCTTTTGCTCTTTGGTCTTGGGGCCAGCAAAACATACATCAATGATAATCAATAGATGGCCTTTTATCTCTATGTACAATTGAATAATGTGTTGACACCTGACAGCACAGAGCAGATGAATGGTAAAAAGATCAACAGACGTTTCAACAGATGTGTAACCCAATTTAATGTCAAAGGGAAACACCTAATAGTTTTGTATATGTACATATTTAACTATCCATTCATCCATCCATCTTCTTTACCATTGATCCTTTAAAGTTAGAAGTTAATAATGTTTGCCTAGCACTAGCCTAGCACTTTCATCCCTCTAATATTCCTAATAGTGACACAGTGAGAAAACACAGGTCTGTCCATATAAGTTAGCACTATAAGGTTCCCTTAGAGGTAATTTCAGGTAAATTAAAGATAATTATACTGGGACCTAAAAAGAATTTAAGTATATCCTTACATCATCTTTCTGATATTTGAATTGTGTTCAATCATTCACTAAAAAGTTAAAAAAACGATTAAGTGAAATGGACAGAGGGGCAAGGAAGAGCAACATCATTGTATTACTTTCTCACAGCTCTCATCAGCTAGCAAAGACAGCGACACAGATCTTTATTAAAATCAAGGGAAATCCTTACTTTTCAATATAACTTTGATTTTAATATAAACGTGTATCATTTAATTCCAATATTTTGTCAAATTTAATAATAGGCTTGGTCTCCCTGGTGCCTTCCTGAGCTTGAGTTACTGCCTGTGTGGAGTCTCTGTGCATGTTTTCATCCTGGCTATTTGGGTTTCTTCTGGGTTCTTGGGTTTTCTCCCACCTTCAAAAACATGATGGTACGTTCACTTCTAATTTTACAATCCACAGTAGATACTTGGGCTTTTTTTTTTTTTTTACCAGCTATCTACGTAATAGACACTGATTGTAGTCTATAGGCAGGTTCTCTTACGATCAAAGAGCAAAATCATGAGAATAAAGATTCCTGAAAAGTTGGTTTTGGTGGTGAAGTTGAAAGCTGAAAGGAACAACCAGAAAATGTCAACCAATTTCACTGCATTACAAACACTTAACTTTACAAATTTAAAGAGCCATCGTGTCTTTATCAGCAGAGACACAGCTGCCTGCCCAGAGCTCCCTAGAGAATCTTTCTTCCAATCCACCTAAAAGCTTTATTCAAAGCATCAGCTAATAAGCTCTGACCCTATTAGCCAGAAGTGCTAACTGTCTCTCCGCACTAACCCGGTAGAGGCAAATATTTCTGCTTGGTGAATTTAGAAACTGTTGGCTCCATAAGACGAAGGGGATATCCTGCTTCTCCTGCTCTGTCCCTTAACATCAGATCATGACTCAATAATCCAGTCAAATCTCCTCTTACGCTCTTTATTACCCATGTGGCTTACATTGGCCAATTAGCCATCTGCTTCTACAAAAATGTGTGTGTAAGAGAGTGAGAGAGAGCAAGAGACAGAGTCACTCTCTCACACACACACAAACACAAAATGAAGCCAAACCATGGGCGTGTTCATTGTCCTGATTGACACTGGCCAGATTCCTCCTATTGTTCTCTCTATGCTAGATTGTATGTGTGTGAGGCAGAGAATGTAATAGGGAGTGGAGGAGGGAATACGCACATGTGCACACACAAACACACACACACACACACAATGCTAGAGGGCCAACGTCTGTCACAACAAAGCCTACCCGCTAGGCAAGGCAATCAGAAAGCGTCTCCAATGTTACACTGTACACAGCATGAGCCTGTTTAAATTACATGATCAAATTTGTGTTATTCAAATGTAATGTACATGTAAATATGTTTCATCTTACAGGATTTCATTAAATTTTATAACTGACTCTAGGGATGTTAAACAATTTTATTTTTGGTTCTACCTTTAACATTGGTGTAATGTAATGAAATTACAAAATCTCTTGCCAGAGTCACATATGAATATCAAATGACTAACAGCCCACTGAATCACTTGCTAGTATGTTGTTGAGTTAAATTAATGTAATGTAATCAAATACTAAACACTGTATAATCAACCAGAGCACTAATACACAAATGACCCCTGCATATTCACACACTTTGGCCCAAGGTACTGGGAACTTTCTAAACGGTTATTTATTGTTCATATTTTACAACAAAAGAAATCTAGCACCCTAAATGGTTCTATGGACAGATTCTTCTTGGAGGCCTATTAAACGTTTTATGTAGTAAAATATAGTACAAGTAAAAGTTTCGGAATAAAAAATTTTAAAAAATGTACCTATTCAAAGATTCACAACATGTGTCACAACATTTAGGTTTGCTAACAAACTGTCAGCAAAAAAAAAGAGTTATCACTATTGTGTAAGTTTGTTTGTACAGTATGTTTCAGATGTTTTTCCTGTGTTCATGTTCAATATTGTCTATCCACCCATTCATGCTTTTTCATTTGCCTGGGGACTCTGGGCACAAGGCAGGAGACTCCCTCAACAGAGTGCCAACAAATCGTGGGGCACAATCCCACACATCCAACCTACAACACACATCTTTGTACTAGAGGAGGAAACCAGAGGACCTGGAAGAAACCGCTGAGGCACAGAGAGAGAACATGCAAACTCCACACACAAAAAGGGCAGAGGCAGGAATTGAACCCCCAATCCCTGAATACGAGGCAAACATGACAAGTCACCGTGCCCCATGCACAAAATTGTAACATGTAAATAAATTTCATTACAAATGAAAATGTATAATCCAATGCCAACAATAACCAATTATGAGTAATGCTTCATATTTGTAAATAATATCAAAGAAGTGTATTAGGGCATAATTTAACACAACGTCAATAAAAAATGACTATGGTATTATTATGTAGAGCAAAGATTACCAGTCAGCTCATAAAAACAAGGCAAGCTATATCTAAAAAGCTCTGAGATTCCAATTTACATGTAAATACCCCTTGAACATAACATGCATCATGATGAGGGGGTGTAAGCAATATATAGTACACATGGGAGATCTCTATGTAATAGGCAAGTAGGCACATTTACATGAAATGCATTGACAGTTTTGTTTTTTTACAATTTTGGTCCTTGTTTCTCTTTAAATATGTTCATAACCCCACCATTTAGATGAAATTGATTAGAGTAGCCAAGTCGCATCACTAACCTGGACCTCTTGGGATGAATTCAGTATGACCTCATTCCAGGCCTTGGCCTCCATCCCAGCTCATTGAGTGATTAGCTAATCAATACAGAAAACCCTCCTTGTGTCGTGTAGAGTAGCTTTCGAGAGGACGAGCAGAACTGGAGCCAGGCTCTGCAGCTGTACTCTGTCAGGTTCCCAGGGAGGCAATTGTTGTTGACAAAATGGCTAAAGCTATACAGGTATTGATTGGAGGGTTGTTCTGTGCCAATCTCCTGCTGTTATTACCTGAAGACACGTCCGCCCTTCAGTTGGCTGTAGCTCGCCTCATTTAAACCAGCACTGTAGGCCAAATTGCTGCTTTCCTAATAGCCAGAAAGCCTGAATCATTCCAGATGATTCAGATGAACAAATGATGAGAACAACTGAAGGAGGGGTGAATATTTTTTCATCTCTCTTAATAGGATGAGGGCTGTAAACTTGCACTAAAAGCCTTGGCTAGCCTGCAGTCTTTGTCCATGCATGAGTGTGAGTTTGGCTTTGGGTTAATCCGTCTGTAAGCAGTGAATACACTTGAAGCAAAAGAGTGCCGTATGGCTGAGAATATAAAACCACTTCAGCTCTTTCAGACAGCAGTTTGTGAATGGATTACTGCTTACTCAGCCACGTAATGCCTTTCTCTCTGAGGGCAAACACCCACTGCTTTTAGAAAAGGTGTAGAAGGGAGGGCTTTCCATTCAAACTGTGTTGGTCTCTGGCTAGATCTCACTATCTGTTTCACTGCAGATCTGTCTGTCCATCATTCTCTTTGTCTGTCCAATCCATCCCTCTTTTCCTCCCTCTCCTCATCTTTTGCTGTCCCCTGGGGCAGAGACTGCCATGACGTATTAACACAGACACTGATGAAGGATCTCCCAGTGCTGCTTAAGGCAGATGTCCTTATATGCTTTGAACGAACCACAGCAAAGACACTCTCTCATCTCTGATAATGCTCTCAGACCTCTACACCATCTGTAAATCATCTTAGCTTTTGCCCAAAATGCAGCGCTGTGGTCCACTAAGCTCCACGTCCAGACTGAACAAATCAAGAATCAGATCTGCTGTCTTTCTATAGTCTAGATTATATTTCTATAGTTTTGTGTTGGGCAAAACCTAGATTGTTCACAGTGCCTGTGGTTCAGGGTCTCTTCAACTCTAAATGCACAAGATTTCCTTAGCGTAACTACGGAAAGTGCTCGAAATGTGGCCACATCACCACAACACTTGCTCAAGCCTGCATCTTGCTCCCACCATTCCAGCTTTCAGATGGTTATACTCAAACGAGTGAAAGAACCTGGTTTGCATTAAGGTACCACAAGAAAAGAGAAAAACCTTTCAGCATTAAAACATTCATTCAAGCATAAAGTACAGATGAATGGCCCACATGCATTATGCAGCTACATGTAGATGGCCAAATGATGCTGGCATTTAAGCTGCAGTATTTTTTACTTTTTTATTTTGGGTGGTGTGTATTTGTGCAGCATGAAGCAACAACAACTAGTTACAGTCATGCTTAGCCTTGGAACATTCGCTGATGGGGAAAACACTCTCTTGTGGGGTTGTAAACAGACGTGTTAAAGGTTCCTCTTGAAGACAACCAAAAGATTCAGGATTCTAGATCTGACCTTTGTTTTCTGAGTGTGATCTGACATTGTATTTCCATTATGGTGACTAGTGAGAAGTAATAAAGGTCCTAGAAACTAGAATGTTTAAGCGTTCTTTGGATTTTCTTTTTTTTTCTTAAATGTGCTATGTAATCTTACAAAAGTATCCTTTCCTCTTAGAAAAAGGTTCAAAACATTTTTTTCCTAAGAGTGCATATAGCATGTAATTAATGCCTGATATATCGATGATAGTGGAGGCATCCACTACACCATCAGAACCTTGACTGTTTCTTTCACTGACCCCTTTGATGGAACCCCCAAAGGCTTCATGTGGAAGCCTACAAAATTTCTCTTTCAGACAGAAGAACCAAAGAACTTGAACCAAAGAAACGTTCATTAATTATTAAATGATCCACTAAAGAGCCAGACCATATTTCTAATAGCGATTATAGTTAAAGTGTATAAAACTGGTTCCAAATGTGGACCGTCCAATCAGTGTCCAGTGCAGTATCACGGTTTTATCTGTGCAGTTTAGTCATCAGGATACAGAGAGTCTACAAGTCAGGCAAGCACAGCTCCATGAACAGGGGCTCATAGCTTATCCCCAAACACTCAGCTCTGATCATTAGTTTCATCTTTCAGCCATTGCTGTTTCTTGTTCATCATTTGTAACATCAGCGTGGTGGGGGGGGGGGTGTGTGTGTGTGTGTGTGTGTGTGTGTGTGTGTGTGTGTGTGTGTGTGTGAGACAATACTGATCGGCTGAGGATCCAGTGACAGGGAGAAGTGCAGCTGTCAAACAAAGCCATGGTGTCCGCTGCTACTGAATGTAGTACTAGGAACAGTAGTATGACTGTTGAATCCCGCATGCATTAATCTTTGTACAGTTAAGTCATGTACTCTGGCTCAAATTTTCATAAAACCACACTGAGTTGTTGGAGAGAATTGATTTACTCACGCGGCGCACCGACATCAGACTCTGTGCGTTTGCATCACCAGGCTGCGTTTTCACTTACATCCATTTCTGTGTATGCTTGTTTGTTTTTGTTCTTGATATTGGTTCTATGTTTTTGCATAAAAAAAAATGGATGTAAACACAACCCCACGTCGCGGGTATTATATCAGCCCTACCTGTTTTGAAGAAGGCGTCCGTGTCTGAGTCGTTTGGTCCTTCGTCGGCTGCTTCGGCAGAATTCATATCTACCCGCTTGGTTCTTTCAACAACTCAAACGTAAGGAAAGGTAAAGAGGATCCGGTAAAGAGGATCCGGTAAGTGGAGGTGCGTGCGTGCGTGCGTGCGTTAAAATCCCCGCATCTTGGCGTGGTGGATGTGCGCGCGCTCCGGGCACAAAGCGCAGCGACTCCTCAGCTCTATTGTTTCCGACCCTGCCTCTCCTCCTGCCTCCTCACTTCTGCTCCCACAAAGGGTCGGGGCACACCGAGGAGATGACTGGCAAATCTAGCGCGACCGCCAATACACACTCAAATTGTGAATTTCTAATCAGTGAAATGATGTTTCGACCAGCCAATAGCAGTGAAGCAGCTCAACATGGTAAAGAAAGGAGAAGACAGTGGAGAGCGCGGATGCAGCGCAGAGCTGGTGATGTCACGAAAACACCACAATGTGTTTGGCTCGATTCCACCTTTTTATAGCTGAAATGCAAACACCCGTGGCACATTAATACGCAAAATAAGATCAGGCGTGATGAACCTATACAACTACACTAGACTATAACTTTTCAATCTTTTTTCTACTGTTACACAGTCCATCCTGACTTACATTTGCTTCCTGAAGCCCAGATTATTAAACACATAGCGATTTACCAGCAACTCATTTCTAGAATTCATTAAAAAAAAAACAAAAAAAAAAAACACCATGCTGGTGTGACTATTAAAATGTGCCATCAGAGCAACGTTTCGTGAACAGTTCGACGAGAATTGTTCTACGAGTAGAAAAATTAATGACCAATCAGTATATCCCAAAATGACCAGTGCGAATAATGAGTGACACAAAGGCTGTGAATTGCGGTGTCTACTGCCCTCTAGCGAATCGCACCATCAGCACTTTCAAAGATTTAACTGTTTTTGTCATCCACACACACACACACACACACACAACATGAGAAATCAGTATATATATATATATATATATATATATATATATATATATATATATATATATATAAACGTACTTATGTTATGCAAAACTAGGAAGAACTACTACAATATCTACTAGTATATTAGTTCATTATGTTATACGTCATGCATCATACAAATCTCTACAAGTATAATATTCTTCAAGCTATAGACTAGACTTCTACAGAATACAAACATCTATAAATATGCATGATATGCAAATTACAAACGCGCACACGTCCTGCTGTCAGCCCCGCCCCCTACTCCGACATCCTAGTTACGCACACACACACACACACACACACATATATATAATTTCATGTTTTAAAAAAAAACATATTGCAAATATGTGACAGTGTAAGGAGAATGCAAAATATACAATAGTAAATACACAAGAGATATATCACTGTCACAGGACATTACTCACTACCTAGACAGAACAGACAACAGACAGAACAACAGAACAGTATTGTATATATTAAGATACGAGTGCTAGAACATACGCTGCACTACTGGGAAATCATAAAAAGCACCTCTGCTATTAACATATGACCTATACATTCTCAGATGGAAAATAACATTGGAACTTAACCCTCACCCTGAGCGTCTTCCTGTTATTACTAACAAGGTTAGAGAAAACCTGAACAATCTTGAATACTCCTTCAGGCAAAACATTTAAAGCTTCTATCTGTTCTATGGGTTGTGCATGTTGGCTGCAGTCTTCAATTCAGACCACATGTTACAACAGAGCTCAAATCCAGAGACAGTGATGGCCATTGCATGACACAGATTATTTGTTACTGAAACCATATATGTGTTTTATGTGCATTTGGGGGTATTATTCTGTTTAAAGTCCAATTCATAATTTCACATAATTTCCCAATAGATGCAACTAGGTTGTGGGCCAACATGTTTTTGTACTTTAAGGAATTCTTATTGCTGTCCATCTTTACAAGACCTCCTGGGCTTTTATTCATGACCATATTTTATAGACAATATAGGGGAATTTGCTAAATAGTACCATCCGTCTATGTTCTGTACTGCTTATGCTACGCAGAGTCTTGAGTCTGGCGCCTATCCCAGGGGAGTCTGGCGCCTATCCCAGGGGACTCGGGACAAGGAATAGGCCACCCTGGGTGCAAACCCATCACATGGCACAAACACACACACACTATGGACAATTTAAAGATGACAATCAGTTTAAAATGCATGTTTTTTTTACTGAGGGAGGAAACTGGAGTACCCAAAGGAAACCCCCAAAGCACAGGGAGAGCATGCAAACTCAATCTACACACACACACACACAGAAGCAGGAATTGTAGCTCCAACCTCGGCAAGCAATCATACTCAGCACTAAGCTACTGTGCCCCCCAACTTGGAAGTGTAATTGGTATTGTGTTCTTGCATCCTCTTCATAGGGAATTTATAACTGTTTTAGAATTTTATGAGTAGGCCTAGAACAAATGATTTCAAAATAGTAATCAAGTTATGTAGAATATAAAATCATAATATTCTTACAATATAAAAATCCACTACTTGGTGGTCAGGGCTACAGCAGGTTTCAGTCTGTCCCTTTGTGATGGCGATGAGACTGTGAGCATCTCCTGTACTAATATATCTACTTGCACAGGTCATCTCTCTATCACAGAGCACATATGTGAGTTTGAAAACCATTTTGCAAATCCTTTGTTAACATTTTTTTGTAAATTAGGGTTTTATGCACAAAAAAATTCTAGTTTAGAATTGTTTGTAATCAGTAAAATATTAAAAGCATATGTGCTTATTCAGTAAAATGCCTGTCATTCTGTTTCCATCTTCTGCTGTTACCATGAGTATCAGTGCACTTAAAAGTTCTGTCTGTGTGTGTGTGTGTGTGTGTGTGTGTGTGTGTGTGTGTGTGTGTGTGTGTGTGTGTGTGTGTGTGTGTGTGTGTGTGTGTGTGTGTGTGTGTGTGTGTGTGTGTGTGTAGAATTTTTGACCAGAAGGTGTATTGTTAGTCAGCCATGGCACTTTGACCAGGCACAATGCCAGCTTCCTCTCTCTGACTAGCAGGCCTCCTCGAACACACAACATATGGTTTAGCTATTTAACAGCCAAGAGCAGAGAGCCATGTCAGCCTTGTGCCAGGTGCACGAACCATCAAGTAGAAATCAAAAAATATATTATATACATACATAAAAAATCAGGTTGAGAGGTTGAGATAGTGGGCGATCAGTCCAAACTCAAGTCCAATGTGTTTTACTAGTTGAGGGCTCGAATGTACTGTCTTCTCTTCATTCTCTCTGTGTTTGCCTTCATGAAGTTCTTAACTATCTTCCTGGCCTTAGTCCAGCACCACTTGCTTTAGATAGACTGCAGGTCAGGGAGCTCAGTGTGAATGGTTGAACCTCCAGCCAGTTGTAATAAATTATGTAAAGAATTACACACAATTAGGTGAGCTGTTATAGGAAAACAATAAACAACAGAGTGATGACGATGATATTAGAATAGAATCCATTGACAAAGCTGTCCTCTGAACTACAACTAACACCACTGTTAGTGCAGTGCTGTTGGAGAAAATTAATCAATACCTTCTATTTACATTTTGGCAGACACCCTTATCCAGAGCAACTTACAGTTATCTCATTTACACAACTTATGGTTAAGGGTCTTGCTCAAGGACCCAGGGATTCAAACTCACATCCTTCCAATCAATAGTCCAACACCTTAACCTCTGAGCTACCACTGCCCCTAATCCATGCAGTAGAGGATTAGACACAGTTTTAATTTTCCACTCATAATATCACTTGGCTATTTTAGGGGCATTGGTGGCTCAGTGGTAGGTTTCTCGCCCATCATGCGGAAGGCCCGGGTTCGATTCCCAGCCAATGCCTCAACACCAGCCACTGGATGCAGTGCTGGTCCCAAGCCCGGAAAAATGGGAGGGTTGCGTCAGGAAGGGCATCCGGCGTAAAACATTTGCCAAGTTGATGTGCGGACCAGTTGGTCCGCTGTGGCGACCCCGAACAGGGAGCAGCCGAAAGCATTAACTAAAATATCACTTGGATATTTTATACTTTATTATAGTCATAGTTATATTATAGTCATGACTATTCAGAAATGACTATTCAAATACGAAACAAGACAAAGGATCTTTGTTATTAATCAGATATACGTCTGTCACACTTCTCATAATATAGGCTTTGGGATTGCTAAACTTTTTTTCCACCAATAAACTTACCAGTTGGAAGACAGTGTGTGAGCAAGCAACATTCCTATTAAAATGTGGTAATATTAACAGGATTCAGGAGTGTAGTGACCATTAAGTCCAATTTAGGAATTTTATTGTGCCACAATTCTAAAATTACATCAATATTTTTTTCTTCCTGTTTTAGGCAACTGACACTTCCTTAACAATCACTTATTGGGATTTATTACTTCATTACAGTTATTGTATTATATAGGAGTTGCAAAACACTCTAAAATCCTCAGGTTCAGAAGCAATAGTGTTTTTCCCCACTGGACCTGAAAACTCTACATGCTGGAACACACAGTACATTGCTGAGCAGTAAAACTATAGGACAGTAAGCCTGAATATTGTGTTCCAAATAATGTAACATGGCCTTGCTATTGTAACCCTGGAGTAAATAAAGATGTGTACATTTGTCTTAATCCACACTAGAGTCAAGTTATGAAACTGTAAATCTATCCTCCAGAAGACCTACTAACCCTAGCACTTTCCCCAGCCCTAACAGCACCGAAAAGCATTATATATATCGCGAAAGCTTCACTGGACTGTAATTTTACGTCCAGTCATGTATTCTAAAGCCAGAGGCAGAGAGTATCAGGTTACCTGTGTGCTGAATTATCAATGCCTCATTGCTTTCCTGTTTGCATTAGCTGAAAACACTGTTGGTCAAGTTGACATTCCCCAAATTCTGTTTACATGTCAGGACAAATTTGAGTAGAGAGTGTTATCATACTGTGCAGATCAAAAATAACTTATTTGGGGTCTCATCACTCAGAAATGTGCATAACCTTTATTGTGTACATGCCAAAATAAAGCATTAGATATGAAAAGAGGTGAGGTATGATATATTACAGAGAAAGAATACAAAATGTGTGAAATTTCGGTCTGTTGATCCAAAAGTTATTTGCAGGCATTATTGTATATGATACTGAAAGGCATTAAATAAATACCAAACTAAGATCATGATATAATATTTCTCTACCATCCATCACCCAAATCACTGAACTATCGTGTCGCGTCTGGTGTTTGGTTTGCAGCAGCACTCCCAAAAGCTGTTTATTTAAACTTTTCCTGTGGGTTGTATCTGACTCTCAGGGATTCTACTGTTGTCATGCAGGAAGAGGCCTATCCTTAATGTGGACAGTGGAGTTTATTGTGTTTGTTATTTTAATATAAGCCAACATCACGAGATCAATTACCACACTGATTTTGCACTTTAAACACAAGGTAATGTAACAGAAGGTGCAAATTTCTATTTTGGGAGCCACAATATAACGCCTGTTATCTTTTATTGCACACGTGAGCCTCTAGGTGGCATGTCTAGGCTGTTACTTTAGGAGAAGGAGGCTATCAGAAAAATGTGCTGTTTCTGTCTTGCTTGCTTGCTTTAAATAAAGTTAGAATTTGTAAGTTTTGGTCATTGCATATCAAGATGACATCTTCTTTTACATGTATAGCAAAGGTGTAGTCATTGGACAATTGTTTTCCCCTATCGTCCCAGGATAGATGGCCTGCAGTAGGTGAATTGTGGAACCAGGGACATAGTTATTATTGCTGCTAGAATAGAAGATAAAGTTATACTCAAATAAAAAATAATCATATATAATAATCAGCATACATACTTCTGGCTGTAAACACATGCAGCAATCATTCCACATGTTTTAGGCAGTCTAGTACACCTTCCTTATCTGCCTCTGGCTACACACCTAATTTAAAAACATACAAAAGTATTTCTTTGTCTCAATCTTTCCAAATGTTTTTGTTGTAGTTAAAGATAGTTGGTTGACATAGATAGGGGATTTCAAATTGTACAGACCAATTGTGCATATCATACATCTACGGTTCAAAGCATAAAATGTGTTTGGATTGAAAATTCAAATGTCTCCTGCTAGGTCGTTAGCATGTATTGTTACATATAACTGGTATGGCACAGCAATGTTTTAGCAATGTTTGTGGTTTAATGCATGCATGCTCCTTAAAGTTGCTGTTTGTGTGAGATAGCTGTGCATTTATTACCTCTTGCTGAAATATCTAGTTTGTTCTGAGCAGCACTTTCCTTGGCCTGTGTTAGCTGGTCAACCTGATAAGTTTATTATTTGTGATTTTGTAACTGCCTTACTGTTGTGTTTCTTACAACCTGTTTATGATATAGCAGTGATTCAGAAACTACTTTCTATCAGCACTTACCAGCTGGTAAAGGAGGTATAGCAGTTTGACCAGCACGGGCCATGTTTTGGCAGTTGGTAGCTGGTCAGATTAAGCTGGATTTTTCAGCAAGGTTATTAGAGATAGCTAGTAGCCTAGATATGTTTGTTGACTTCTATCCAGACAGATTGTACATGAATATTGGTGTTTAGTGTCTGAAAATAATGGCTGATACAGCCTCATTTCAGTCACAACACGGTCCTGTTGGTCCCCTGTTCTAGTGTTTTCCCTGCTCACAATACACCTGACTCAACTAACAGCCCTACCTGAGAAGAGAAAAAAAACACTAGAATGTACAGGACAGGGTGGTACTCTAGGACCAGGGTCAGGAACCCGTATATTAGACCTAGTAATGCTATAGGCCAGTGTTCATTGATTTGTAGTGAGCAAGATGATTACCATGCAACATACATACACAATAATAGTCTAATTGTTAAATTAGTGTAGTTTTAAAGCTGTGAAAATTAATAAGATAAAACACCTACACGACAGTAGTAGTGGTATGTAGCTTAGTTTTTTTTTGTTGTTGTTTTTTTTCCCCTTTTATTATGAATACTATTGAACATTATAGTATCAGGTTTTGGAAGTAACCATTCAGATTTCTGACCGCAGTCTTAAGGACCGCCTGTTCTTCCGCGTCTTCATCTCTCAGCCAATAAAAATCCTCATAGAGTGTTACGTCACGAACCGTGACAGCGCGTTAACTCCAAACAGCAGCGGGTAGCTTCTCAGAGCCAGCGCAGAGTTTTTAACTAAACAGCACAGAGATCTGCTGCATCCGCCTCGGTGAGTACATGCACACTACACTCCTGCTCACCGAAACCGCAATGCACTTAGACCGAGAACCTTTCCATCACCGGTATGACAGTGACGGCCCTGTGCTCTGATGCTAAAATACTCTTCCTTATTCTGTTTTTTTAAATTGCAGACTTTATATATTTGTGATTCTAATCATGTGTCCAAATGTCAAAGATCGATTTTGCGCTCTCTCTCTCTCTCTCTCTCTCTCTCTCTCTCTCTCTCTCTCTCTCTCTCTCTCTCTGTGTGTGTTTGTGCGCGCCATCACATTTGTTTCCTCTTAAGTGGTTGATATGATCTGATCTTTTCAAGCTCTTTAAGTAGTGAAAAATATCTAGCTCATTTCACAAGAAGAGCAGTAGAGCAATAACATAACGATTGATGCTCAAGTCACTGAGGGATTGTAAACTAAATATAACATAACATATTGTGATTATAATCCATTACAATCATGGCTTGTAACTAGACCACCATGGACTGGACCTTGGTGGTTTTCAAAGGGGTTTGTTTGTTTGTTTGGTTGGTTGGTTGGTTGGTTGGTTTACCTCTGGAAACAAATGTCTTGATAGTTTGATGGCTAAATGCAATCTAATAGGTGGAGAAACTTCCACTCCAACACTGCCTGTATAGCAGGAATGATAGTTCCCAACTCATCAGTACAGCACTATTATGCTGTACTGATGCTGTACCCCCCCCCCCCCCCCCATACACACACACACACACACCAGACACTCAATCATCCATTATGTTTAAAGGAGAATCAAGAAAGAAAGAGAGGATAAGCACACAAAGAAAGGGAGACTAAACTAAAATATTTAACCCAATAAAGTTAAGAATTGAAATAAATTTATGGAGGAATGGAAGCATAAAATAACAGGCATTAGAAATGAGCACTTCAGGTAGTCTACATTTGGCATTCTGGTATATGAAATATGATGAGATCCACACTAAAATGTTGATCCTTGTTCCAGCTCTTATTATGATATGCACTGAACTGTATTAAATCTTCACACTGTCATATGATTAAGTTTGGCCTGGACTGTTGTACAAATTCCAAGAAGCTGATGATACATGCACAGAAAATCAAGGAGACTTTTAAAGGCCATCATTGAAATGACTTAAAAACATGTGCAGCCCTAACTCACAGGTGTAGTTTCTTATGTAGCTGTAGTTTCCCAGTTTCTGTCCAGGGCAGTGTGTCTCATGCATAACTGCACCCGCTCAGCACAAATGAGACGTTTCCTACATCAATTTAGCCTGACCCTGAGATCCCTTTGATCCCATTTTAATCCAAATAAAGTGGCCCGCTCTGGTATTCCCTATACAGGAAAAGACATTAACTGACTAAACCACATGCTGCTGTTCTTTTCGTTTTCATGAGGCTCTGGATTCTGTTACTTTTAATCAGTGGTAGATTGACCTTTTTCCAATACTTATGTAGAGATTTAAGACTAACATTTTAAAACAGTCATCAGCATCTGTAGTACCTGTTCATGATGAATTATGTGTCTTGTGGTGTTTTTCCCTCTCATCTCTTTGACATGTTTATGAATCTGACCTGTACCACTCGAGAGCAGTTAAATTGAAATGTAGGTCTTGAATGACTTGCAGACTGATCCTCTTTTTCTCCATCAGTCTCATTCTGGCTTTGAACAAGATCTGATATTCATCCTGCTGATATTATTGTATTTTTCAGCACAAAACTTCAGATGCATGGAAAGTGGGCAATCTTTTGAACATTTTATTCGGACGTCTAGGATAGTTAGCTATAGTGCAGAGCATTACATGGGTCAATATTATTCAGTTAGCTGGATTCAAAACAGGGATAATCTTACAAGATTTTCATCAGTGTAACCAGGTGCACTATACTTGTTGTGAATAAAAGCTTATGGAGAATGTTCCCAAACATACAATTTATTGTGCTGGTGTTAACAGCAGATAGTGGCAGCGTTGGTCCCTTATCAGTGGACTGTCAGTGTCGTTCGTGTGTGTGTGTGTGTGTGTGTGTGTGTGTGTGTGTGTGTGTGTGTGTGTGTGTGTGTGTGTGTGTGTGTGTCTTTTGTCATGCTGTTTTCCTTTTTCACTGTCATTGTTTCCTTGGTTGATGTGTTCAATATCTACATGCTGTGTTTGTGCAGCTGGGGAAAATATAACATTCATAACATATTACGTCATATATGTATGTATGATTGTGTGTGTGTGAGCTTGTGTGTGCTGTGACAGAATAGGGGTGTGTGTGTGCATGTGTGCCTGCGTGTGTGTTTGGACTTGATTCCCTTAATTTAGTCTAAAAATTTCTACAACTGCCAGAAGGCCAACCACACACTGCCCATGTGTAAGACCACCCCCTCTGTTATAGCTTTGTTTTCCCATCCTGCTGCTAAACTAATAGTTGTTTTCCTGTTCTCTCTCTCTCTCTCTCTCTCTCGCTCTCGCTCTCTCTCGCTCTCTCTCGCTCTCACTCTCTGTCGCTTGCTTGCTCATTTTTTTCTCTGATAGTATAAAGTAACTTATTTTTATGATCACTATCCAGTTTTGTAAAATATGGTTTCTTCTCCATGATAAAACATCAGATGTTAGAACAGACAAAGACAGAAAAGCTACTGGCATCTGTGTGTGTTATTTGTCCTCAGAGGTTTGCACTAATATGTTTTTAGGAATCTCATCTTTGTTTTGTGCAAAGCTGGGCAGGATGTGCCACTAAAGCATCCAGGAAATTTTAGATCTCAACTGGACAGTGTGAGTAATGTGTCTTGAAATGTGTTTGAACGAAAGATATACAGATGACATCATTGTGCTGAGGTTATTAACCGCTGATTTGGCATAGTGCTCACCTTGTCTGAAGGCTGTTATCTAACAGCACGTTGATACCGAGGTGAGTGATCGAAAGATTATATAAATCTTTCATAAGATGATAAGATGAGAGGCTGCAGCTGAACCAGGATTTAAATAAACGCAACATAGCAAATCAGTCAGGAGACCGCTACCTGATGTCTGAGAATATTAATTAACCAATGAGAAGCCAATATGAGCTTATCAAAATGAGTGGTTGATCCTATCAAATAAATGATTCTATCACACTGCATGGCACTGCATGGGGGAGCTAAAGAGTCACTTTGTGAGCAGGCTAAAATCATGTGTTGTACAGTTTCTTATAGCAAAGAGGAGTGTACAAACATCTGACTTACAAATTGATTACATTAAACATGTTTGTTATAGTAAGAACTGTACCATAACTGTATATAGGAGGTAAGTGAAATGAAAAAATGTGTATCTATTATATGACTTATTCAGGCAATTTATTCAACTCATTTTAGACTGATTAAATAATCGGTTTATATGTGAGTTTAAAGCTGTTCATCTGACTTTGAGAAGACTGCAGTAGATCTGATCATTTAAAATTAGTTATTGTCAGTATTTCATTTCAAGTCAAGTCAAGAACCTTTTATTGTCGTTTCAACCGTATATATCTGGTGCAGAACATAGTGAAATGAAACGAAGTTCCTCCAGGACTATAGTGCTACAAAGAGCTACATAAAATTAACAAGTAATATAGAGAACTAGGGACTAAGTGCAAGCACACAGTTTGTGCAAACTTGTGCAAACAGTGCAAGACAATTTGCAATTTAATCTAAATGATATTGCTTAAACTGTTATAATTTAAGCTCGAGAAGGATAATAAGCACATTAAAAGGCAAATTAAAACGCAAGTTGAATATGCTAATTTGTTAAAAATTGTGGTCTAGATTTAAATATTGCCATTTATTATTCTAAATGCACCGAATGGTGAACATTGTTACTGTACATTATTATCTGTTTTCCATCTATGTTGTACTGTAAGAAAGGAAAGTGTGTGTGTATGTATCTGTGAGGCACAGAGTCATTGTTGACTCATACGCCATGCTGAATACTATAATCAGATAAACACACACACTTCAATGGAATACTGTATATAATGGCTTAACAAACATGCATGTATACACACAGACATGGATATGTACTTAAGGGTAAATGCTCGTATTATACAAGCTAGTTGTTAAAGCTGTCAGATAAACGTCTGCTCACCTATACACGTTTTGGTTTTAGAAGCTCAGAGCCTCAAATTATTCGGTAATAATTTTCTGTTTAATCTGAAACAGGTGTTTTTTCTGGTTAGATGTAATGTTTTGCTTGTGGACAAAGATCTGTCTGTGAATCCTCTCTCTCATTCGACAGGATTAGCAAAGCTTTCATAGTTCTGTAAGCAAAACTTCCATAGAGAGCTTATTTCAACGTCCAAAGAAGTTTGTAGACTGATGTAAACCAGAATCTACTGCAGAGTGAGCTCATTCTTTAGTTGTTATAATAAATTTATTTTTAATGATCACCGTGCCTAAGGTTCAGACTTGACCCAGTCAGTGAATGAGGGGATCCTGGTGTTTTATACAGGGCTGTTTTAAATAAAGGCAGCTATATCTTTTCTGTTTGAAGATGTTTAATTCTAGTAAAAAAAAAAAAAAAAAGCATAGACTTCGAGTAACTGCCTGCATGTTTGTGTTCTTGCAGGTCTGGTGAATTCATCTTTGCTCTTCTGTAAAAAGCTTTTCTTCTGTCTTTAAAGGAATGAAACAGTCGGAGACTGAAGTGCCTGGAAATATTTCTCAATATTCAGAGTTCTCTTAATTCCTGCAGATTGATTACACTGTCCGATTTGTCTAAATCACATATTCATGCACTATACACCAAGAGATGAGTATAACAGAGTGAGAGAAACATGAAGAGCTTAGAAAAGCTGATGCCAGTGCAGCAGGCCATTATGAGAGTGAAAAAAGACAGACCTAGACAACACATTTTGGCTCAGAATGACTCTATGATTCAATTTTAAAAGCTATGCAATAGCAAGAGACCTGGTAAACTGCAAAGTGCAATAATTACACATTTCAGCTGTGTAATGGATGAAAATCAAAATTGTCTGAATGGTTTCAGAGGATTTACTACCCCATGTAAGACCAAATACTAACATCTTTAGAGTATAGGTGTAAGGGTTAAGGACACAGCAGCTGTAAATGAGAGAGGCAATGGGAATGTGTTGCGAAAAGAAAGGAACAGCTCATGATCATGCCTCATCTTGAAAAGATGGTGGGAATGGAATTAGTTTACATTTTTCTCCTTGACTGATGTAAATGCACATAACAACAACACAAGGAATCCTGTTTCTCAGAAGCATCTTTACTGCTCAGATCCACCCAAATTCCCCAGAACTGAATGCTGACACACTTCAGGATAATGAGCTAATAACATTAGTAAAACTGCACTAAAAGGGAGTGGCATGGTGGTGCAGCGGGTAGCATAATCCCCTCACAGCTCCAGAATCTCTGGTTAGAACCTGAGCTCAGGTTACTGTGTGTTGAGTTTCCCATCTCCCAAGAATATGCCAATATAGGTGGATTGACCCTAGAGGTGTGTGTGTGTGCGCGTGTGTGTGGTGTCCTGCAATATACTGGGTGTGTTTCTGTCTTGCTCCAAGTTAAACAGAACCGTTTATGTTAATCGTTCCAGTTGCTTATGGTATTTTGAAAGGGGATATGGTGCATAAAAAGCCCCTTATATTCTCTCCTTCTAAATTATAAAGCTGTATAAATCATATAAAACTCTATATAATTCAGTGTAGAAAGTGTTTAAGAAAAAGGAGCGTTCACATTGGGTGAAATTTAGCCCTGCTGATCATGACTGGGATATTAATGTCCTGTACCACCAAACTGATTTTTCACTGATGATGAACCGCAAGCAAAACACCTTCCAAAATGTAATGTAATAAGAAAACAGCTCAGAATAGTGTGACAAATAGTGAGTCTGTGGAGGTGCAGAGTCCAGAGCTCCAACCTGAAAGCTCAGTGTGTCTTCTTCATTTCTCCACTCGGTCCAAGTAAGAAAACATCACGCTCCACTTAGACCAATGAGACCTCAGAGTGGTTTGGTGTCTACACTTATTAGAGCTGCCACTTTTCCTGTATAGTATTTTTCACATCTGAAATAAGAAACAATTATTCTAGTTGAAAAATTGAGTCATGTACACTGTAGTGTGCTCTGGTACAGTTTACATCCTCTTTCCTTTGCAAGAGCTTTAATGTACTGTTGAATAACTTGCTCTGATCCTAAAGGAAATTGACATGATGACTCAGAAATCATGGAAATCCATGAGTGAATTCACTTGCTTTTGAAGCACAAAGCTCTTCAACATAGAGACTTTCCTGCAGCAGAAAACACTGTAATCTCCTTTAAAAGTTTCCAGTATGAGCTCTTCACAGAAAATATTACCATAATACATCACCAACACACATTTCCTGTTTAGGTGGCGTTTGTCTGCCATACATGTTTTTGTTTAAGATATCATATTACCCCAAGCGCATTTATATAAACCTGAGATTTGCCTATTTATATAAACCTGAGATTTGTCTGTTTTATAGAATATTGCTGCATCCAGTCCATCCAGGCAATGCTTACCTCATAAAGAAACTGATAAAACCATTTAGAAAAGCTCTAAAGCTCCACAGTTAGGATAGATGTGAAGTAAGAGGAGAAAAAATCATAGAGGTAGAAGAGAGATCTCCAGGGAGATGTTGAGAGATAAATGGGAGAGGAAGAAAAGGAAGAGTTCTACATCAAATATCCAGCTGTATTTACACTACCCGTGGAGTGCTCAGTAGCCATTGCATTCCTCACATGCATGCTGTACTCTCTCTGTATGCTCTGTACTGCTTTATGTTGATGATTTTTACTTTTAATCAAGGTTAGAATCCTCAAAGCCAGTAGACCATGCTGAAGGAGTTACTGAGTGCTAATGAGGGCTTTTCCAGCTTAGTGTGAAACATCCTCCTTTACCTCCTTATGTCTCAGTGAGGTCAAGCAAAGCATTAAGGAGCACTGGTGCTGGACTTTCCCAAAGAGAATTCCAAAGAGAATAAATGCCTGTGGTTTTAGCGTTCGTAGTATGTGTGTTTTATCACCGACGTTTATTTTTATATGCATTTTATAGAAGTGTGTTGTACTCATTTGCAGTTTGGTTATATGGTGTTAATGCTTGGTTTACATACTGCAGCACTATAATGACTTAAACAGAAGTGATGAGGGCAACAGACCAGCAGTCAGCTCCAGAATTATTAATGTCTTTTAATAATGTGTGGAAAAAAAAAAAGTATAAAAGTATATATTTTTATATATATAATTACACACAGTGATAAACAACAAATAAATACAAACAAGGGTAGTATTGTATGGAAAAATATTTTGCACAACTAAAGATAATTTAGAAAGAATGAATGCAAGCACTTAGTAAATAAAGGAGTAAAAAAAGATGAAATGTGAAATTTTCTTGAGTGTGAAATCACACATGTGATTCAGAACCAGTGTTTTTGAGGGGGGAAAAATATCAGTTAAAAACTAAAAAGTTTATAAAAAATATTCACTATAGTTTTAGGCATTCTCTAATGGGTGCCAATAATTATATAAAGCTGCTTTAGGACATTGTATTGTTACACAGAAGTAATGCTATCCAAATAAATGAACTTGTAAAACAAAACTCTATGTAAAACAGCAGAAGCAAGAAACTAGTTGATCAGAAGGCTTTTTTAAATAATTTCGTTATTTTTTTTTCTTGCTAAATTAAAAATCCAGATGAATATAGTGTGGAGTGTGGTTTTTTGTTTTTTTTGCATGATTATGACTGTAACCTTGTGCTGCTTGTCTGACCTCCCAGATACTTTCCATTTACTATCAGGAATTTGGAGGTGCTCAGGTTTACTTGGGCGTCAGATTAGTTTATTTTAATCAATAAATCCCTGGGTGTGTGAGGTGTGGCTTACGTTGGACAGAATCATGTGAAATGAGAGAAATGGGCCACAGTCATTCTAGATTAAAAATGTGTGGCTAATTATTTTTATTCTATAGTGTGTTTACATTAGTTTATCTGGCAGACGTTATTTAAGTGACTTATAGCCGAGATAAAATCTAAGGATAACAGTGGCAGTGAATGAACTTATTTAAGGCCCATCAGTGGCTCAGTGAACTTTTTATGACTATCAGGAAAGAATATAGAAGGAAACACTTTATTATACTGGTAGCATATTCACTGCGACAGTATAGGTTGTTTTTTTTTTTTTTTTTAAAAGAATTTGACTCCTTGTTGGAATCTTTAGAAAGTTTGAGTAGGGTCATAGATGTGTGCACTATATTGGGTTCAGGCTCACATGGCTCCGAATTTTACTGTGAAAATTAACATATATGGTAAGGAACTGCATTCATGTGAAGAAGATGATGGTCATGTGAACGGTCTATGCAAGATCAGTCAGTGTCTTCATTGGTTCACTTGATTTACTGGATAACATATAGATCATGTGCCAACATTTAATAAGATCTGAAGTCACCAGCTCAGTTAATAGCGAACCTTACACTAGAGCC
This sequence comes from Hemibagrus guttatus, assembly GCA_033459395.1. NCBI lineage: Eukaryota > Metazoa > Chordata > Actinopteri > Siluriformes > Bagridae > Hemibagrus > Hemibagrus guttatus. The sequence continues at coordinate 15,838,898 of JAUCMX010000006.1, forward strand.
TTTAACTTAATGTGTCAGTTGTGTGGAATGTGTTTTTTTTCCCGAATTAATCTTTTAATAATCGCAGCTTGAAAATCCTGAGACAAGCTGAATATGATAAGGTGTGTTACCTTATCTGTTTTTACAAGCTGCAGAACTAAACAATTGTGCTCATTTGAAGCCAGCCTCAATTTTCACTATGAAAACAGTGCATTAAGCAGCACTCAGTCGAACACTGATCTTAACTAATTGTAGGTTTCTTTTTAAATGTAATTATACAATCCAAAGTAGGTATGTGAGTGGAATTAAATGATAAACTTGAAAGTAGCATCATCTTTAGTCATAAAAAAGGGAAGTAAAACAAGAAAACATGTTTGCAGTAAGGTTTAATAGACACTAGACATGTGGGAATACACAGAAACGCTAGAACATTACATGAAAATATCTTGTGTTCTGTGTGGAATGGTGGTGAAGTGCATCCTGGGAGTTGTGTGTGATTTTGTGGATGAATTGGCTACACTAAATTGTCCCTAGATCTGAAGAAGTGTGTGAATGTATGTCTTTTACCTAGATCCGTGATGCAACTCTATTGTTTTTTCTTTTACTTGCAGAAATATGGGAGATGTACAGTTGGTGACGAGCTCTCTCATGTCAAAGACCAGGCTGACTTTGGGGAAGGTCTCTCTCAGTAATGAAGCACCGACATTCACCCTTCCTCCCCGCAATGCCCGTGTCTCTCAAGGAGGCACAGCTCGACTTGAGGGCAAGGTACAACTCCACTTAACCATACACTTCACAATGCTAGCATTATTAAGGATCATTCAGTAATCCTCATCTTCATTTGTCTTTGATTTGTGAACTTTACACGTGAAATGTGAACTTTACACGTGCCAAAGATTAAGTAAATTTGCTGCAGAACTGCTCTAAATTTGATGAAAGGTGGTAACAATAAGAAAATTATCTTCCTTCAATTGGATCCAAAAGTCTGAGTTCCCCAGAGTCTGTTTTATTGCATTATGGTGCAACTATTCCACTTGACAACAAATTAGTTTTCTACCCACTAAATTCAAATATTCTGTAGGGAGATGTGGCATTTGTATGTAAAATTCACCAGTGTATTTATACATCATATTATTGGAGAAGAAGGAGAAGCAGTGTGTGCTATTTGCAACGGTTCAGGTGCAAACTACTATCTTCACTCTCATATGGAGTCACTGTACCAAATTGGTCTAAATTTACATACAGTTAAACTTTTCTCTGCTGTTGCTGTCACTCTGTGCATGAAAATAGCATTAGATGTCAGAAGTTAGCATTAGATATAAAGGGTATCAGCAGATGGAAGATCTTTCTATGCTCTGTCTATGTACCTTTTGAATCTGTCTGTCAGCAGTATAATACACAGACCAGGCATAACATTATGAGCAGTGACAGGTGAAGTGAATAACACTGATTATCTCCTCATCATGGCACCTGTTAGTGGGTGGGATATATTAGGCAGCAAGTGAACATTTTGTCCTCAAAGCTGATGTGTTAGAAGCAGGAAAAATGGGCAAGTGTAAGGATTTGAGCGAGTTTGACAAGGTCGAAATTGTGATGGCTAGACGACTGGATCAGAGCATCTCCAAAACTTCAGCTCTTGTGGGGTGTTCCCAGTCTGCAGTGGTCAGTATCTATCAAAAGTGGTCCAAGGAAGGAACAGTGGTGAACCAGCAACAGGGTCATGGGCGGCCAAGGCTCAGTGATGCACGTGGGGAGTGAAGGCTGGTTGATGAGCTACTGTTGCTCAGATTGCTGAAGAAGTGAATGCTGATTCTGATAGAAAGGTGTCAGAATACACAGTGCATGATGGATCATGGCTGTTTTGGCAGCAAAAGGGGGACCAACACAATATTAGACAGGTGGTCATAATGTTATGCCTGGTCGGTGTATAGGTAGATGACTTGCATAGTCATTAAAATAAACAGACAGCAGCTCTGCTAGAAACATACTCTTTCCAAATGTAGACACAGCCTTTCTTTTCTCACTGACATTTTACAGAAATGTCCGTAGTGTGTTTAATTTTCTGTCATACTGTATATGATGTACTGATTGTGAAATACAGATACAGCTATTTGGACTGTCTCATCACGTATATCAGGGAATATATCCTCACCATCCACATGAATTAAAGAATGAAGATGATAATGTGAATTATTTCTCCATTTCATCCCTCATCATTCACTATAATGGTCAATGTGATAAATTTATTGTTCAATTTTTAATGTTTTTTTTTGTGTGTTTGTGTAAAATCTTAAGACATTTTCAGTTTATTACATTCAGAAAGTTTGTTGTATGAGGTGCAGGATGAGGTGGATTTGGGACACGACTTTGTCCCAAATCCTGTCTCCCTCTCACACTGTGTGGATAAACACAGAGGATATTGAAATAATAAAAGCCTCTGTCGAAGCTGCCTGTGTATACAGAGAGAGAGCGGTTGAGAAAGAGAGAGGGACAGACAGACACAAAGACGCACTCCGTTAGAGCTTGGAGCTGAGAGTGAAGGGGGAGAGACCTGGACTACTCTTGCCTTCACTTCAGACATTTTGTCAGAAAGCATCCAGAGAGAAAGCCTTAGAGACAGACACAGAGAGCTCACGCTGCAGGAGATGCTGGCAAACCTTGTGGCTTTAACAGTGCTGAAACTTCCAGCACAAAGAGCAGCACAGTCTGGTAGGAATCAATCACGGAATCACAGAGCACTGCGGAAAAGTTTCTTTTTTTTATAGCACATGTGAGGCAAATATTCCACCTTTTTTTCACTTTTCACAGTTTGCATTAAAGCATCACACCACTTTGTTGATTTATTTTCACCCTTTTGTGTTTTATTTCACTTATACCACAGCAATTTATGCCAACAATTACCATTTTTCAATATGTTAATGAAGGAGAAAGGAAACATTTAACTGATTATAGTGACGTTAATGTTGTGCAGCATCCACAAGATAAACTACATCCTGTTCCATTACATTATAGCAGCTATAAACAGTCACCAGCCTCTTTTGGGCTTTTCTCTCTGTCTCTTGAGGTTAATATGATTTTTTTTTTAAAAACCCACAAATGTTCAACCCAGAAGAAACCCATAGCTGCCAAACCAGAAAGTGTGCCACAAAGCACTCACACCAATTCCATAAACATATTATTAAATAAACCTACCTAAATTACTATAAAATATAATGTGTGAATATAAAATGGATATGTGCACTGGAATATTATTAACACAAAGAATAGTTCTTCTCTTCACTGTATGTTAGAGATATTATGGCACATTTGGAGGAATTTGCACAAATTGTCATGTGAAAGCTGTATGGTTGAGGCAAGACTCAAGGTCTAGGCTATACTGAGCTGTCTGGCAATGAACAAGCAGACATTGCCCTTGAACTATGAATTACACATTGTTTAATCCGAATAGTAAACTTGGGAATAGGACCAGTGCCTTCATAACAAACTACATGAAATCAACCCTGTTCTAAACAAAAGGCACTTTCATCATTTCCCCTCTGAATCCTGACACAACCAGATCATATATATATATATACACACACACACACACAAGATGTCATACTGGACACTCAGGACTTACATATGCATTATTGCTCTGGTGAAGAACCTTCATCATGTGATGCTTATGGCCTGTCCTGCTCTTAACCATACTAGACAATAATTTTAGTCTTGAAATTTACATTTACATTTCTGGAATTTGGCAGATGTCCTTATTCAGAGTGACTTACATTTTTATCTCATCTTATACAACTGAGCAATTGAGGGTTAAAGGCCTGAGGGCTCAGGGGTCAAGCACAACCTTCTGATCAGTAGTCCAATGCCTTAACTAAGCTACCACATCCCACTTAGAATGTACTTAGAAGACCAGGAAAAAGTCCTAGAATTCTTATTGAATATTAAAGAATTGCATATATGTAGACATTGTTGAAAATGTGTAAGATTTTACTGTTCTAATACAGTAAGAATTTACAGAATGTCCTGTTTCTCCTGTCTGGCCATGGAAATAGCCATTGATACAGACACAGCATTAAAAGAACAATAAATAAATAATGAGCCAGAGTTAGTGGTTATTGCATTTCTTCCAACCTTAATAAAACTGCTGATGCTATTGCTGATGCATATGCAAAGGTTCCAACATCTACTCTTTAGCTGTAGCTTTTATTAATTTTGACCTCTTGCTATGACAGTGCAGGAGCCACCAAAACACTCCACCTGTCTGTTTTATCAGATAAGGCAGCAGTCAGGCCAAATTAGATGAAACCAGACCAAAAGCTGAGTCAGTTAGTGGTGGTCACAACAATGTTTGGCCTTGCACTTTACTTAGTTGGACATGTGGGGTAAAATATACAAAAAAATAAATCATTGTAGTCTCTACAATAGCACATGCGAGCAGGACTGCATTCATATCATTTATAATGTTAGCATCAAGCATTAGAATTAGTCTCATGTTGTATTTTGTGGGTTTGGGGAACATCCAGTCGTCCCCAATAGCTCTATCAAAATCAATGGATCTATAGTTTCTGACTTACTACACCACTGTAACACTAGAATACTGTTTTGTTTGTTAATTTACACTCAAGTTCTTTTATACTTGAGTCATTTCTGAAAGAGCACAACAGCTGCTCATCATCTGGCCTTTCTATAAGCCTAGGATGGCACAGAAGTGGAAATCAGCCACTGCTGGTCTTTTAGCCACATACGGCAGGAGCTCTTTCCTTAGGAAACAGATAGAAAAGATCCCAGATAAAAGGGAGAGGCCCTGATAGACATGTGTACTCAGCTCTGCTTTCACTTAAAGTCTCTTTGAAGGAGATTGTTAGTACAAGGCTATGGTCTTGTGAAGTAGAAGGCAATGTATCTTTTTTTTATTTTTTTTTTATTTCAGACCTCAAGAATTAATACTGGAGTCTACTTAATATTTCACTCTTCATTCAAGAGCTCTTAACTCTTTAAGGAAAGACGGTAATTTTTGTACCATATACATTTTATTCAATTAGTGAAATATGTATTAGGCTGTCCCTGATATTTGGAGGATCTTGCAACTTTTCAAAATGACCACAAATTCTACCCACATTTGAGCCAAAACACATCGTTTGATATCGTCACACTGCACATTCAGCCCAAACCTTTGTTTCTTTGGTTCACAGGTTCTAGTATTCTCAGTAGCTCAGCAAATTGGCCCAACATCCTCAGTGTACGTTAGCTTTTACAAACTGGGAGAATCCATGCACGCTGAGTTTAGATCTCTTCACCTGAACCACTTGCTTGTTATTAAAGAATTTGATTTACATAGACCATGGAGCATTCTGTTGTTTTTAAAAGAAAGTGCTCATGTTGGTTTATAGCAGCTTAAACCTTTCTCAGCACAATAGTCAACAGTGAGTGTGTCTGTCAATGCTCTGGACCTCAGGACCTTTCTGTTCTGTTATAAATGTTACCTTTCCATACAGAAGAAAAACTACCATAAACCGACCAGCTGCAGACGAGCAATTCATAACTGTTGTCTGCTGAATGGAAAGTTGGAGAGGACATTAAGCAGACAGAGCGTTTCAGGCCTAGTTTTCTGTTTTGCCCCATCAGTAGTTCGGACAAATCCGATATCATTTTCAGGTTTAGAAAGTGAGCTGTGTCTACGGCTACTCCCAGCAGACAGCCTCGGGCTGTAAATCCGACCAAAAACAACACTGAAGAATCCAGAGGCTTCTTTTTTGAAAAGTTCCTCAGCTCCTGCTGTTGTGCAGTTTTGCAGATGGACTGAGAATACACCCCACTGTACCACTCACTGGCAGGAGGTCCTGTGTAATCAGTCAGCTTGACAGTTTCTGAAGCAGCATTGCTCAGTCTTACATCAGTATTATCCAGCCTAAAATGACTGAAGCTCAATGCAGACTAACGCTTGGATCCAATGCTAGCAGATTTCTGATGTGCTGTCATTTTGACAGCAACTTATGAGTGTCTTGAGAGCATTTGTAGCCAAGGAGTGTGTGAAAATGTAATATAGTGTAGGCCTGGTAAACATTAGACATCATGTGCTACTCCTTCTGAAAGACAGGTCTGAGAATAAGTCCTGATAGAGATTAAAATACTTCAGGCTTGTGGCTCTTGCTTTCCTGCTGTCCTCCTGTTTTTATTTTTCTCTTCTTCAAATGTTTCACAGCCCAAATCATCCATTTAGCCTGTTTGCTTTGATCAGAAGCAAGCCAGATGTCTCTGTTTCATGGCCAGGATTTTATTCTAACTTTTACAAAAAGTTTGATGTGGAAGGAATTCCTCAGCAGGAACATTCTGAATGAATCAGTTTTTTTTAATAATGTACATTTATGATATGATCAGGTAGCAGCAAAATAATTTGGTGGGAGGGGTTTTGTTTGATTTTGTCATATTCATGGCAATTTACCCAATGGAACATCTGAACAGCTTTACCTGTAAAATAATGCAACTAAAATATCACTCACTTACACACTACACTTTTCTTTGGCTGATTTATAGAGAGAAATGCAGAGACAGTCCACATTTCTAACAGGAGCAAATGGTGTTAGAGAGCGTGTTAGACTGTGACACTCTGGCACATGCACACTGATGCACTTGCTCTCTGTTTGCACTCCAACATTATGAATTCCTGAGAGGCAAGAAAAAAAAAAGTGAAAAAGAATGGCTCAAGGATACTATGCATTTCCTAAAATAGGAAAGATAAGTTACTCGAAGGAAATGTTTGGAAATTCTTCACAGCTTCCAATCCTTCATAACATACTGCAGCTCACTGTGACCACTGTAAATATCTCAGGTTTGTCACCATATTCCATGTCCCACATAAAACATCTCGACCTAAACGAGAGTGAAAAAGGAAAAGAAAGAGTCTGAAAGCAACAGACTCTCAAGCTGCTCAATTTCAAAAACTGATTCAAGACTTTACACATTACAGATACAGCATCCAGTAATGAAAACGTGTAGCTCTAAAATTCACAGCTTTCCAAAAGAATGCGGTGTGGTGTCTCAACTCCAGAGAGTTACAGTAGCATTTCTTTGGCAGGCTTTTCATTAAAGAGAACATGCAGGAGTTGAATTTAGATTTTCCACATATTTTTATTTCTTCACAATGGCCAGCATTGGACTACAATGGCTGTATTATCTGCGCCATTTACCGTACACCAATTAGTTTTGGCAGGCTGAGTCTCTCCTGAGCTCGGTTTATATACGTCCATGTGGAGCTTTTATGCACATTCTCCCTGTCTCCATGTGGGTTTCCTCACAAGTCCCAAAAACATGCTAGGAGGTGGATTACCCAAAGTTGTGAATGAGTAAGTGAATGTGTGTGCACGCATGATGCCCTGCAATCCCTGTGACTCTGATCAGGATACAGTGCTTACTGTGAGTGGGTCAGTGAGCATGTCAGTGAGTGAGCGAGCGAGTGAGTCAGTGAGCATGTCAGTGAGTGAGCGAGCGAGTGAGTCAGTGAGCATGTCAGTGAGTGAGCGAGCGAGTGAGTCAGTGAGCATGTCAGTGAGTGAGCGAGCGAGTGAGTCAGTGAGCATGTCAGTGAGTGAGCGAGCGAGTGAGTCAGTGAGCATGTCAGTGAGTGAGCGAGCGAGTGAGTCAGTGAGCATGTCAGTGAGTGAGCGAGCGAGTGAGTCAGTGAGCATGTCAGTGAGTGAGCGAGCGAGTGAGTCAGTGAGCATGTCAGTGAGTGAGCGAGCGAGTGAGTCAGTGAGCATGTCAGTGAGTGAGCGAGCGAGCGAGTCAGTGAGTGAGCGAGCGAGCGAGTCAGTGAGCGAGCGAGCGAGTCAGTGAGCGAGCGAGCGAGTCAGTGAGCGAGCGAGTCAGTGAGCGAGCGAGTCAGTGAGCGAGCGAGCGAGTCAGTGAGCGAGTCAGTGAGCGAGTCAGTGAGCATGTCAGTGAGCATGTCAGTGAGCATGTCAGTGAGTGAGTCAGTGAGCATGTCAGTGAGCATGTCAGTGAGTGAGTCAGTGAGCATGTCAGTGAGCGAGCGAGCATGTCAGTGAGCGAGCGAGCGAGTCAGTGAGCGAGCGAGTCAGTGAGCATGTCAGTGAGTGAGCGAGCGAGCGAGTCAGTGAGCATGTCAGTGAGTGAGCGAGCGAGCGAGTCAGTGAGCATGTCAGTGAGTGAGCGAGCGAGCGAGTCAGTGAGCATGTCAGTGAGTGAGCGAGCGAGCGAGTCAGTGAGCATGTCAGTGAGTCAGTGAATAAGATAAGATTGAGGTCAATAAGTGAAAGAGTGAGTGGAGTAAGGTCAGTGAGCGGTTTGAGTTTTGATGAGTGAGGTGAGTATGCGTGCATTTCATGTTTTGCAACTTTAAATCTCTTTTGTAATGCTCTGTTAATGAATACCTATTAAGACCAATTATAATCAAGGCCCAGTTTCTGCCCAATATTAGGGAATCCTTTTGGGAGAACAAGTAATTTATTGAGCATGAAGACTAATCTGATTAATCATTTGCTGGAGCAGCATTTCTCAGCACCATGCAGACTAAAGCCTGGACCCAGCACTAGCAGGTTAATAGGATGCCAAGGGTGTGTTTGTGGCCAAGAAGTTTTTTATAATGGTTATGTGAGTGTAGTATGGAATAGGAAGGGGTAAATAGGATTAGGCTAGCTGTCTCCTGTGCTACTCTTTCTGATGGACAGGTTTAAAAATGAGACCTGATTGAGATTAAAATACCTCTGCCATGTTTTTAATTTTATGAAACTGTATGTTTGGCTACATTATTCGATTCCTTTTCCATGCACCGTTTAGTCTCATATTCCAGAAAAATATTTATATGGCAGTGTGAATACAGCTCAGGTGTTGCTTCATACTTGAATGTCACATAGCCTTCATGACCCATTATTAATTAAGGACATTATTCCAATAATAGGGAATTCTTTTGTCTAAATAAGCGAAAAGATATGGGAGCTTTTCACTTCATTCGTCCTCCTGTCCTGGCATGTCCTCTCCTTCCCTCTTTTCTTTTTAGTTGTTTGTTCCAGGCCAGCTAAAAGCAGTAACAGGTTGAATAATAAGTAGCTCTAGTATGGAGACTATATGGAGAAATTCTGCTGTAAGAAATACTGCAAGGTATGCTGTTTGGAAAAGGAAAAACCTTACGGGATAGGAGCTTATTGGAAGCATATGTGTGGGGTTTCTTTTTCTTTTCTCCTCTTTTTTCCTCTCTTCTCCTCTCTTCTAGTCCATTTGGATTGGATTTGAATTTAAATCTCAATTGGATATGAATTAGTTAGATTGATTTCAGTCCAGATTGTTGCCACTCTTCACTCGTTCTTGCCATATTATCATGTAACAGCTGATCATCTAAGATAGCGCTCTCTCTGAGACAGTGGGCAAATGTTTTTTTTATCATTGAAGTGCTTGGCAGATGCTATCAATTAATTCCACGTGGCACACGATGCATAAATTCTCTCTACATTTTATTTTTGAACCTCGTCTCACAGCAGAAGACCTCTGACTTTTTTGAGGTTTTGACAATAAGAACAATGCCAAGAAATTGTGATGATAACAAACAACCATCAGGTTTTGCTCATGGAGTTAAACAACAATATGATGTCACACTCCTTTTATGAAATGTTTTCAAGATGCTGTTTAGCAGATGTTTTGTTTATCAGTGTATTATAAGTGAATTGTTCAAATGGCATCTACAACATATCCCACATTGAAACTCATTCTCATTTATTTGAAACATTTGACACATTTCTGCAGTGTCAAATAATCTCTAATTATCTATAATATAAGGAATAAACCACAACGGGGCATGCTGTTCTAAAGAAATAATCCATGATGGAATGTTGAATATTATGGTGTGGTGTGAAGAGAAGTATTTGATCATTTTCCTGTAACAGCATGTTTCGAAGTGTTTTGTTCTTCTGATGCCACAGCAACTCTAACTGTTGTGTGTTTTTTTATTTATTTATTTATTTATTTATTTTTATAAAGACAATGTTCTTTTTATCCATTTATTGCTATATTTAATGTTGTGGAACTTCTGCAAAACAAGTTTGTTGCTTTTATCATTTATTATATTGCCACTGTAAACAGCCATAAAACATTCCTCATCAGCATTTCCTTTTTTTTCCACTCTATTGAAATTAATAAAGCCAAAAAAAATCCTCATTGTTTTCCTGTGGTGGAAAACTTAAACAACTGCCTTTCAAAAAATGTCGGCACTGGAGACTCCTTCCGAAAATGCAAATGTCCGTTGTATAAATAACATCCAGAAAGAATGTAACTCATAGTTTATGTGCATAGATTGTCATCAGTTAAAACCTCCATTTTAAAACCAAAAAGCCATTTTTTTCTTTATCTTTAAATTGTTCATTCAGAAAAAAATGTAGCGGGTGTGTCTGTGTGGGGTTTCCTATAGCATCTCCTGATCCTCTGCACTTGTAGCCTTGTCTCTTTTGACAACAATAGTTGTATGCCTGCTCTCTCCCTCAATCCTAAGCATTGCTTCTGTCTGTATGTGAAAGAAAAATGGAAGAAAGGAAGGTCTTTATGTAAACAAGCCTATGTTTTTTTTCTGAGTACAGCAGGATTCTTGAGGTACAGCGTTTGACCACAGTCTCTGACTCAAGGTCTTAGTCTGAGCTAGGTCCAGAGAGAGAAAGAGGAGAGCTGTAAAGCGAGCACACTGAGGAAATGCCACTGCCACTATGTTTTAATAAAGAGTTCAGACCTAATATTGCTATTTTTGGGCAAATCTTTTTGGAGAACCTGGGCCTGTCTCAGTGAGGTAACGGCTGATCCGGTTCAAAAGAGGACATTTTTATATGCTGTTGTCTGGGTAAGAAAACAGAAAGTTTTACTTTGTGTAACAATGGGTTATTTTTTTTTCTTTTCTTTAAACATTTTTGTGGGATTTTGAAGGCCATCTGGTATCATTCTGTTGTCTACAAGCTGTCGAGCCATATTAATTTGTATTTTCGATCTGAAATTCGTAGCAGCTGGAGTCATGCTTTGTACTTCTCTCTGTCTTCAGTCACTTGTTGGAAATGAGCCTGTGCTGTGAGTGCATTGGTTTTCCAAAGTGAGTAAAGCAGTTTCTGTTGCATGTTTTTCATGGTACACTTTCAGAAATTGAATGTTGGTTCAATATCCAGAGCTGCTACGAGCTGAGATTTTGCCATGCCATGAGTAAAGAGACTAGGAAGGAGATTGTTCATCAAATTAGCTGTGGCCGACTGATTTGTAATGCTTGGTAGAGTTCGGATACATGCAGGATTGAGCTTAAGGAAGTGATTTTTAAAATTAAATTGAACAAGTCACTTAAATACTTTTACTCATGCTAAAGACTTATAAGGCAACAGAATAAGTACTGGTCACTTTTTTGAATGTTTGTTTAAGTGAACAACCGGGAAGACAACAAAGGGTTTGGGTCACATGCAGAAGATTTTTGGGAAGCCAGAAGATTTTTATTGGAACTGTTTAGAATTACTGGCATGTTTGAGGATTATAGAAAGGATACAGAATGGTGAAAAGAAGGAAAGTAATTAGAGACTGTGCTGATGGGGAAAGTATTTGGAGGACAGAGTCTTACTAACATCAGCAAAGGCAGGAATCAGGAAAGTGAGCAGGATGCAGAGACTGGGTGCTCTCCCTCAGCGAGTGTGCTGGTGTTGATAATCAGTAACTCAGTGGTTAATGATGAAGGCTGCTCTTATCATCGCTATCGGCATGGAACTGAGTCTGTGTACTGTGCCCTTGGCTAGTTTGGGCTGAGGGCTGATTATGTTTGCAGCAGTGCTGTCTTTCCAACTGCACTGTTTTAATTATGGCCCTCACATGCCGGCTGTTCACACACCCAACGGCTTCCTGTGACTAAACTGTAATCTGTAGTCTCATACGGGAACAAAACTTTTTTGTGTTCTTGTTACAGTAAATGATTATTTGATAATGTACATTGTTTTGTTTGGTAAACAGATCTGACCTCTGATATATTTTTGATTTTGTGTGTGTGTGTGTGTGTGTGTGTGTGTGTGTGTGTGTGTGTGTGTTGATTGTTTCTGTATTTCTAAAGGTTCGTGGTTCTCCAGAACCGCAGGTGTGTTGGTTCAGGAATGGGAAGGCTGTGATCGCTGGAGGCCGATACTCCATGGAACAGAGTTCTCGTGGAACCTTTAGTCTGGTGGTTGAAGGAGTCCAGGAAGACGATGCAGGACGTTACACTTGTGAGGCTGTAAATGATGCAGGAACTCGACAGATTACTGTAGACATCATTGTGGAAGGTACGATACTGCACTCGGTATCTCATGGCATGTTTTTTTCCAAGGTTACTCAACCTAGTCAATGACTAATGAAGCCATTTTTTAGATTCACATTTACATTTACAGTATTCATCAGGCTCATTTTCTTCAGAGCGACATACAGACGTGGTTTGTCTCCATCAAAAACATTCTCTTGCTAGTTCAATAGGTCGTGCTAAAACCCCATTAAGGAGAGAAAATGAACAGATTTTTCACTTCTATAATTTATTACTTTAACAGCACCAAATACTTAAAATCATTTAGTTTGTTTACTAAGGTTAAGCTCTGATGCTGCTTTGATGAGCTGATGTATGTGATCCTTTTTTTGGATGAATAGCACTCATACCATTAAGGAATCCCTGAGTGTTTTCCAAGAACAGTCAAGCTAATGAATTTCCACCCTAAGTCAGGCGAAGCAATGTTGGCCAGAGTCCCAAGCTTTATTCATTTTATTTTAACTAAAGCAGGCCTGATGACAGAACATATTATCCTTCTCTAGTCTTTTACTATGCTACATGACTCTGCACTATATAGCAAAAAAATTAATGAGCAACAGGATCTCTCCTACCTCTTTACTTAGAGGTTATGGCTACTACAGACTTTGCCTTAACTGACCCCATCATATTGGCATACCTCAAAGTCAAGGAACACAAATATTCAGATATTTGGCTTCAAAGATTCCAACCCTTGTGCATGTGGTATTCAGTACCAATGTCTCGTCTCTGTCACTGATGACAAATTAACCAGCGGACCATAATTACAGAAGAAAATTGTCGAAAGGAAATGGCATATTTGCAAAACCAACATTTCAGCCTGTCCCGCTTGAGCACTTGGAGCATTCTTGTTCCTCCACTGAGATCTTTCTTGTTCTTTCACATCCTCCTGTATTCACATTCCAGCACAAATACTCCAGCAGCTGTGTCTGTCAATCCGCCAACATCATGCTCTTCATCCTGACTTTACATTAGGCATGAAATAGACGCATGGCACTCCAGTATATATCCTGCATCAGTGTAAACACAAGCATGGCCTCTGGAAAACATCTGTATTCATTTATTATCCATAAACATTGAAGTCCGTTAGATGTACTGAACGCAACTGGAAGCATATGGGGTGATGCATGGCTTCTGTAACTGGTAGCACAAATAGTGTTCTTGAGGTCAAGATGGAAGAGACAGCAACAAGAGGAAGAGGTCACCTCACTACTGAGGCATGTGTGTGTCTGTCTGTGTATGTTTTCTATGTAATTTATATTTTTCATCCATCACACAGACAATGCAGTGAAGAAATACAGCCTTCCCTCTGCCAGTAGACCAGGGTAAGGACTGATTTTCTTTTGTATATATTGTAAGCATGTGCATGCAAATGGAGACTGAGAGTTCATATTGCGTTTTGGCATTTTAGGTTAGTTTGCAGTCTGTTTTCCTGACAGGAGTCAATCAGCTGCTTACTTTTGTTGTTGAAATTATTAGATAACATGCTGTTTAAGGTCAAATTGGCAGTATGAATTGTACAGTGACATGCTCAGGCTTGCAGGCATGACAGCTCAGGGGCTAGGGGCACGGCCCGGGAATCAGGGGTCAGAAATCAGGGGCACCATCTAGAGTTGCATAGGAGTAATATTCCACTTAAAGATCTACCCATATGCTTGAGTCATAGAGACAGCAGTTGAAAGGTGACCAGCATGTCTGTATTCACAATATTAGAGTATATCTATGTTATGAATGTTTTTATGACGATGCTGATTAATCCTCAAATCTGATTGGTCGGAAGATGTTTGTTTACTTTCTAGACCCACAGCTCTCACAGTAGTGCTCGCTGCAGGATGTATTTTGATGCACTTGTTCTAATACGTTATTGTTGCAATAGTAACTTTTATAGTGGATGTGAGACATTTTTTTAAGTATGAAGTATTCTGTGAGGAGATGATGTTTAGTATTTTTGGAAGGAATCTACCAGGTCAGCACTTTTACATTTAGAGGTAAAGGTGCAATGTTAGCAATAATAGGAACTAAGCTGTCTCATGGATTAACATTAAATGTAACTATGGATAATTGAAAAAAATGCAATATGATGATCAATATTCCATAGTTGGCCATTACTATCATTAAAATAACCCATATAGGCCATAGACAGAATTTATTTATTTATTATAATTAATATAATTAGAATTAATTATAATAATTAAATGCATTTTTATTTATTTATTTATTTACTTTTTACTGATTTTTGCTTCTGTGGTGGTGTTTTCACTCTAGGGGTCGCTTGGGGCTCCCTGCAGTAGAGAACAGGCCCAGCATCTGGGGTGAAAGTCCTCCAAAGTTTGTAACCAAACCTTCCCGCCTCTACCTGAAAATTGGACAGACTGGCAAGTTCTCAGTTAAGATTACAGGACGTCCCCAACCTCAGATCCAGTGGTTTAAGGTAAAAGCACTGAATTTGTCTCTACATAACCTTGGAATAAAACATTGTTTGATTTATCTATCTCTGTGTATTGGCTGTTACAGGGTGATGATGAGCTTCAGAGTTCAGATCATTACAACATGTTTGAGAGGTCAGGGCTGCACTTCCTGGAGATCCGCTTTGCACAAGCAGAGGATGCTGGGACATATACCTGTCTGCTGGCCAACAGTGCGGGCAAGGCCTCTGCTACAACAGAACTCATTGTTCAAGGTATAAACATTTTGTAACTGAGCTTGTCCTTCATCTCTATGAAAGCATTGTGGTATCAAATTGAATGTGAGAAACCAAGCCAAGCTGCACATTTGTGAGATATTTGGTTGTTTTTATTATGAAATGATACTATGATATTATCTTGCGTGACCTAATTTTGGGGTTCTTGTACATTTCATTCAGGTTCAGACACAAACATCGACAAGTGAGTACATCTATCTATCTATCTATCTATCTATCTATCTATCTATCTATCTGACTTTTGTATATCTTTCTCCTAACAGCAGCAAATCTTCAAGTAATGAGCTCCCAAAATTGGCTACCACTACTGCAGTTGAGCATAAAAGTAATGGTCTTATCAATGAGCAAAAATCCACCAACACATCCACACTTAGTGCTGTCACAGACACCAACACAGCATCCACTACAGCAGTAAAAGAGAGCCCGGCACCCAGGCCAGAGATCCGGAAATGTGCTGTGACGTCATCCCCACAGACTGCTATTGAATCAAAAGATGAGAGGAAACCAGCAGGTCAACAGAGGTCATCTGCCTCCATAACCATTTGTAGTCAACAGACCAAGAAAAGCACTTCTGAATCCAGCACCAAGGTGATGGAGCAGGTTGTGCAGAAGAAAGATCTAGAAAGTACAAGATCTTTAAGAAACGAGGTTCCTGCAGTGATGGAGTCCAGCAGAGAGATAAACAGGATGAATAGAGAGAGTCGAGTTGAGCCTTTGGGAAGTCCGCCCAGCTTTGATTTACAGCCTCAAAGCCAGGAGGTCACCCAAGGAACTAAAGTGACATTCAAATGCCAAGGTAAGCATGGTCAACGTCTACATCTCTTTCCCATTAACTGTAATTTTTGAGTTAGTTTTGCTAACCACAAGACAGCAATGACTCAGACCTTCAATTTGTAAAGCAATTGTTAAAGTCAAAACGGTGAGTACAAATAACAGAACTAGCTCATGAGACCTAAGATTTTTTTTTTTTTTGTATACACAAAGCAAAGCATTTCTGAATAGCATGTGCCTTCTGTAGTGTATTGCTTTCAGAACTAATTTCACATATTTATTATGAAAAATTTAACGAGATCCAAACTGAGTTTGTTTTTATTTTTGACTGAAATTGAACATAAAGTTTATTGACTATTTTTGATTTCTTTACTTTGGAATAAAAAATCTGGAATGTTGCAGCAGTAATATTAATATAATATATAATACAAGTTTGTGTGTGTCCTCAGTGGCTGGTTATCCGGTGCCCACTGTGAGCTGGGTTAAAGATGGTGCTGTACTCCGTCTCAGAGCAGGTATCAGCACTCAGCTGGAGGATGGTCTGCATTTGCTGTGTGTGGAAAATGTGCAGAAAACAGATGCAGGAAAGTACAGCTGCACCGCCACAAACAACAAGGGGAAAGCTACCTGCAGCTGGACTCTTACTGTAAAGAGTAAGTATGTACATCTGACTGATGTGTGATATTGAGTGTTGAGTTATGTCCAGGTGGGTTTCCTTCCACCTCTTAAAAAAATGCCAGGAAGATTGGGAGCTCTGAAGTGCACTAGGGGTGTGTGTGTGTGTGTGTGTGTGTGTGTGTGTGTGTGTGTGTGTGTGTGTGTCTCTATTTGAATGTGTATGTATCTTTGTGCATCTGCTTGTGGGTGTGTGTGTGTGTGTGTGTGTGTGTGTGTGTGTGTCTGAGAGTGTGTGTCTGAGAATGTCTGTGTGTCTGTATCTGCTTATTCCCACTTTGTACAGTATTCCTAGGGAATCCACTGCCACGCTGACCAAGATAAAGTGATCACTGATGATGAATGAATAAATGAACGAATGAATAAAAGAATAATGTTGTATTGTGTCTCACTTTAAATGCTGTGAGACAGAGAGTGAGGAGTATAATGGTCATAAAATGGTGTGTTTAAACCTTCAGACAAATATAGTTCAAATATGAAAGTATATTGTTTTTGGGTTGGTGTACTGCACTATAAACTCTTTTTGACTGTCTCTCTGAGAAGACTGAGAGAAGGACATGAGTGCTTGCTCAGCAATAATTTCGATGAAATTGTCTGAGAAAGAAATTGGATGAAATCTTAGGGCTGTAAGGGCTGGAAAATCCACTGAACTGATGTCAGAGGCGTGCACTATATGCTTTCTGTGAGAGCTGTTTGACCATATAAAGGCCCAAAAATTTCTTTCATCATAATCTGACTGCATGCCTCAGTTAGCTCATGTGCTTTATTTTCATATCTCACACTGAGCCTAGGTTATATCTCATACTTGGGGAGTTATTTTAGTGGCTCTTTCTTTACGTTTGGACTCACATTAGAGCATTTCTGCCCTCTACTGGTGAAGCTGTGGGTTCTGCTTTGGATTTCTTTGATAATACTGCCAACGTTTTTGTGTGTGTGTGTAGGCCTGCGTTTAGAAGGGAAGGCTCCAGTGTTCAGCAGTGCTCTAAAAGGCTGTACAATAACAGAAGGACAGAACATCAGTCTGCAGTGTTCAGTGGAGGCCAGGCCACAACCCACAATCTCCTGGCTGTTCAATGGTAAAAAGTTACAGCATGTGTGTAAAACCCATAGGAAAATAATCAATAAGACATGGCTTTCATTTTGGGATTCAATAGCTGTGTTTATATGTCCAGGTTACTATAATACAGTTCACTTTCTAACCGAGGGAAACAGTGTCACTATACACTATACAGTGTTGCATACATTCTTCTTGCATCCAGTTCCAGTTGTCTCAGGAATTTACATGTCTACAAACATGTCTGCTCTTTCTGCAGCTCTGCGCAGGAAATTATAACTAAAGCCCAACCACAAATAAAAGATTTGGTGGACGTAAACACAACCTGCTGACTGATACACACATTTATTTACACTTTTGATCTGTTCTCCATGTGATGTATGTAAGACAGTCATATAATGTCAGGTTTCTGACCAAACATGCATCAGTTACTCAGACGTAACACTTGCCTGGGCTTGGTAAAGTTATTAACTAAGACACAGATATAGAGGCATCTTATACTAGGTATTTTACAGTTGAAATCAATACCATGGGTCATTGTAGGTAACATGGGGTAAACAGAATCCTGGGTTATCTTGTTCATGTTACACACTGCTCATAGTTTACCCAGGGTTAACAATTAATCCTGGGTATTCAGAATCTGACGTTTCACACGGTACATTCCTAAACCTCTGCGTTAGTGTTCATATTTGCATTCTTGTGGTGTTGACAACCATGACTGGACTGTCATTGGAATACAGCACACAACCAGTTTAAATAACGGTCTGTTTTGTGCTTTTGTGTCACTGAGGGAAAAAATGTCGCTATATAAATCCATTTCTGACTGGATTATCACTGCTAAGCATCTAATCATAATGTTTTAACATTGTATCCTCCACACTGTACATGTTTTGCAAAGGCATTGTTAACCCTGCTTTTTGAATTACAAGTGTGAAACACTCCTCTATCCAGGGTTAAGAGCAGGGTTTAGAGAGATGATAACCCGGGGTTTAACATAGTGTGGAGAGCTGTACTGAGAGCTTCTTCACATTGCACTTGCTCTGGTCACATGTGCTGGCTGTTTTCTTACCAGTAGATGAGATTTAGTGCATTTTTCATTGGGGTGTAATCATTTTAAAAAATGATTATGGTTGAAATTATTTTCCATGGCACAATAGTACACTGTAACTAGTGAATTTAATTTTTTAATCAAAATGTATTTTGTAATGGCCTTCATATTACACAGGTGGTAGGTGTTGTATGATAAGAGAGAGCTGTGATAGCATGTACAAGAAAATAATAATAATAAACAAATATTGACTGGATCATAACATGAATTTAATGAATGAATATTTTCTCATCACTGATCACTTGAACAGTATTGATGGGAATATTATGTACGGTTAATAAGTACATGTCAGATATCAGTTTCATGAGGAAATGATCAGGTTTGTGGTAACCCCCTGAACTCATGGAGGAAGTGAGATATAGCTTGTTAGATGTAACACATGACATGTACACCTGCACATCATACTAATCCTTTTAATGTGCTCTGTCTCTCTGTGTCTCTCTCTGTCTCTCTGTCTCTCTCTGTCTCTCTGTCTCTCTCTCTCTCTCTGTCTCTCTCTCTCTGTCTCTCTCTCTCTCTCTCTCTCTCTCTCTCTCTCTCTCTCTCTCTCTCTCTCTCTCTCTCTCTCTCTCACAGATAAAGCAATTCCATATGGAAATGCTGTGTTTGATGGCGTTCAGGCCCAGCTGACTGTACAGGGTGCAGTGTGTGCAGATGAAGGCTTGTACTCATGTGTAGCTGAAAATGAGCATGGGCGAGCAGTGTGCACCGCCCAAGTGTTTGTTAAAGGTATGAGTGCGTTGTCTAATATCCCAACATTAGCTACAAAAAAGAAACGCAGCAACAAAACCATTGAATGTTTGTAATAAAGACAAAATTCAATATGACAAAATTAAATTGGAAAAATCACTTAGTGCTAGTGGAACCATTAGCAATGTCTTGGAAGATTCCTTTGGCAGCCAGTATGCAAGAATTAGACAAGAAATAAGAGGGTTAAAAGCATAATTAAAAGTTATGTATTACCAAAAAATACAGACATACCACTGTTTCATGCACAGAGCTGAAGTCATGCTAGCTCTTACGATATCAAAAGACTCTGAAAGTAAAGGGAAAATTACCCACTGCTCAAATTTTCCTGCCTTTTTTTTTGGATGTGAAAGGCAGGAATGGATCTAATGACACTGATTCTTAGAAATCTTTTAATATCAGGTTTCATCAAATATCTCAAACTTTACAAGAAAGGCCTTTCCAACAATTTTTAAAACTCAATTTCAATCTTGAAAAAATAGATGCGCTGTTCAGATATGAATTAAATTTTTTCTGTCACACTTCAATTCCCTTTAAGAAGTAAATCCCATGGCTGTGCTTTCTAAGAGATATTTCTGTAGGATTAAAAAGAACAGCTGCTTTTTATGTTCCTGCTTGTACATGCTGCTGTCTGTGAACTGCTCTGTGGCAAAGGTTCAACACTGATGCAAAAATGTGAAATACCAGCGTTTTCCCACACAGCCGTGGCTGCAACTGATAGGCCAGTACTGCCTACCCCTCTAAAGGACAGATGTGGAGAGCAGCCAGTATATCAGAGGAGAAGGAAGTAATAAGAGATAACAATAGATAATAATATTTCATTTAATGCACAAATAATATCCAGATTAATAAGGGCATTTACAGGTGCATCTCAATAAATTAGAATGTCGTGGAAAAGTTCATTTATTTCAGTAATTCAACTCAAATTGTGAAACTCGTGTATTAAATAAATTCAATGCACACAGACTGAAGTAGTTTAAGTCTTTGGTTCTTTTAATTGTGATGATTTTGGCTCACATTTAACAAAAACCCACCAATTCATGATCTCAACAAATTAGAATACTTCATAAGACCAATAAAAAAAACATTTTTAGTGAATTGTTGGCCTTCTGGAAAGAATGTACTCAATACTTGGTAGGGGCTCCTTTTGCTTTAATTACTGCATCAATTGGGCGTGGCATGGAGGTGATCAGTTTGTGGCACTGCTGAGGTGGTATGGAAGCCCAAGTTTCTTTGACAGTGGTCTTCAGCTCATCTGCATTTTTTGGTCTCTTGTTTCTCATTTTCCTCTTGACAATACCCCATAGATTCTCTGTGGGGTTCAGGTCTGGTGAGTTTGCTGGCCAGTCAAGCACACCAACACCATGGTCATTTAACCAACTTTTGGTGCTTTTGGCAGTGTGGGCAGGGGCCAAATCCTGCTGGAAAATGAAATCAGCATCTTCAAAAAGCTGGTCAACAGAAGGAAGCATGAAGTGCTCCAAAATTTCTTGGTAAACGGGTGCAGTGACTTTGGTTTTCAAAAAACACAATGGACCAACACCAGCAGATGACATTGCACCTCAAATCATCACAGACTGTGGAAACTTAAAATTGGACTTCAAGCAACTTGGGCTATGAGCTTCTCCACCCTTCCTCCAGACTCCAGGGCTTTGGTTTCCAAATGAAATACAAAACTTGCTCTCATCTGAAAAGAGGACTTTGGACCACAGGGCAACAGTCCAGTTCTTCTTCTCCTTAGCCCAGGTAAGACGCCTCTGACGTTGTCTGTGGTTCAGGAGTGGCTTAACAAGAGGAATACGACAACTGTAGCCAAAAATTCCTTGACACGTCTGTGTGTGGTGGCTCTTAATGCCTTGACCCCAGCATCAGTCCATTCCTTGTGAAGTTCACTCAAATTCCTGAATCGATTTTGCTTGACAATCCTCATAAGGCTGCAGTTCTCTCGGTTGGTTGTGCATCTTTTTCTTCCACACTTTTTCCTTCCACTCAACTTCCTGTTAACATGCTTGGATACAGCACTCTGTGAACAGCCAGCTTCTTTGGCAATGAATGTTAGTGGCTTACCCTCCTTGTGAAGGGTGTCAATGATTATCTTCTGGACAACTGTCAGATCAGCAGTCTTCCCCATGATTGTGTAGCCTAGTGAACCAAACTGAGAGACCATTTTGAAGGCCCAGGAGACCTTTGCGGGTGTTTTTAGTTGATTAGCTGATTGGCATGTCACCATATTCTAATTTGTTGAGATCGTGAATTGGTGGGTTTTTGTTAAATGTGAGCCAAAATCATCACAATTAAAAGAACCAAAGACTTAAACTACTTCAGTCTGTGTGCATTGAATTTATTTAATACACGAGTTTCACAATTTGAGTTGAATTACTGAAATAAATGAACTTTTCCACGACATTCTAATTTATTGAGATGCACCTGTAGTTAATGATGATAATGAAATTGATTCATGAAACTGTATGTACATGGCTGTTAATCACCAGCCTGCATTTCTGAACTTCTAGAGCAGTATAATGGGGTTAGCTATGATAACCATGAGGGAAGCTGCAGGAATTCAATAGTGGCTCTCTGTGGATAAAATAATCAGATTGTGTACACAGTATTGTTGTTGTTCTAAATATAATCATATATGCATTTATCAAACACTCATCTCAAGTCAAGTCCTTATGGTGGCAGAGTGAGATGATCAGTATTGGGGAATATATGATTCGAGATCATTCTGGATATATTTTAATCTGCTTTTGCAATGATTTGTGAGTCCATTCACCTGCTCTTATGTTTAGACTGTGTATGATAAATTGGATCATGTAATATTACAAGATCTCCTGCAGCTGAGTGATTCTCGGAAAAATATCAGCCTCACTGATATCATATTAAAATAATAATACTATTGCCATGTTTGCATACTGAAGCCATGATGAACTCATCTGACATCAGAGATCTTCAGATTATAAACTTGGACTGGTCAGGAATGTCTTTTCAGGTCCACACAAATGAATTTGACCTTGTATTGCTGTTTTGTTTTTCTTTCATTCAATAAATAATGGCTCTTTGTTCCAAAATATATGAAACACTGTCATGAACGGAACACAAATCCCAAATTCATTAGCTTTATGTGGCAATTTGTTATGAGAAGGGAACAGAACAGAAACCAACACTCAGCAAGACAATAATTCAATACTGTCCTGAAACCACAAACCATACAGCAAGTAACCATTGTTAGGAAACAATTACAAGTAAAAAAAAAAAAAAAGATTGAAACACAAAAATAAAATATTACAACTTGTATTCAGTGAAGAGAAAGCTACTATATACTGAAGAAACAAAGACACACAGGTGACTTGTTCTGTTCTTAATCCAAGGACATCATGTATTAATAATTAATGTTATTAAGGACATTAATTAGTTGGCCCTGACGTCTAACCTATGCATATGTAACTCCAGTCAGTACAAAACCAAAATCTTCAACAATGACACAGCAAAAACTACATATAAATGTAATGTAATTAAATACATTTACAAAGTGTCACATGATCACAATATAAATCTTTAATCGGTGTAGGTGGGAGTTTTGATCCAAGAGCCGTGGCTGTGTTATATTCTTTGCATTTTTCAAATAATGTAGTATTTAATGGCTCTCTGGGGATCATAAAAGTTTGGAATATTTTTTTGTAACCAAACCTTAATGCATGCTTTTCAGCTTTACAGAGTCTTTAGTTATATTCTCTTACAAACTCTCTTGACTTCTATGATCTGGTGTAATATTTGAGATATTGAGATTATGTGACAATTTAATTCTCGACTCTATTAAACGTGTAAACTCTATCACAACTTCTTAATATATTTATGTAAATAATTTTGCAAACTATAAAGATTTGTCTCGCTTCAATATGAAGAGCTATATTGTGTACACAAAATATAGAGGTTTTTTTTGTTTTTTTGGTTTTTTTTGGGGGGGGGTATGATTTATGCAAGCTACTGTAGCTAAAGGGTTTTTTTTTTCTGTCATCCTGCATATTTCCACAGGCTTCTCTGGTTTGGTCATTAGTTCTGCAGATGCAGGATCTCTTGGCTATTCCCATGCACACTGATCCAGTCCTTAGTAATTCCCCTCAGGGAGGAGGTTAGAGAGTAGGAGAACTCATAATATATCTTTCTGGTCTTATTGGAGGTGATTTGCAGTAGTGTTGATGGAATTGTGTGAAAAAGAGGTCAATAAAAGAATGACTTGTGTTAAAGGTTGCCGTTTGACACACGTGTTATTAATCATCTGTGTAGTTTGTTTTTTTTTGTTTTTTTTAAAACGAGTTTAATAAAACAGTACAGCTGCTCTTGGAACAGTCACGTTTTAATCTCATTATCTAATTTTCTGTCTGTGTGGTTGTTCCAGCCAAAGCAAACGTTAAACGACCTGTTGCTGTGCCGGTCTTGGAGCAGAAGAGACCCTCTGCACCAGTTTTCCTTAAGGAACTGCGTGATCTAAGGGTCATGGATGGCAGCCAGGTGACCATGACTGTGGAGGTGACGGGTAAGAGACATTGATTGTTTTAGGTGCAGTCTAAGGTGCTTTTCACACTAGACATTTTTGCTGCAGTCTGAATCCAAGTGCAGTGGTTCTTGGGGCCTCAGAGTACTAGGTAGGTATACATTTAGACTCTTAATCCGTTCTGGCCCCAAGATGGTGGAACGAATTTCCCCTAGATGTCTGATCAGCTGAGTCACTGACTGTCTTCAAACGCCGGATGAAGACCTACCTCTTCCCGAAGCACTTAAACTAGCTCTTATTTTCCCCTGTTTGTCGTATGTATTGTTATATGTTGTGTGTTGATTTGAACACAAAAACCCCCAACACAGTTTTTAGGTTGATGGTATCCTAAGTCTCTGACCTATTGTACCAGTGTTAATGCATTCATTGATAGAGACTTCAAACCGCTCTTGTATGTCGCTCTGTAAATGTAAATGGTGCCCATCTGCAGCGTTGTTCTGCATTCAGACTCCCCTGATTCTGTCGAACCCCAGTGCATTTGGGTTCATATTATGTCTTCACAAACACACATAGAGAACATATGAATCGCCACAGTATTTGGTTATTATTTATTATGGTACTATTATTGTGCATCTTTTTCGTGTCCTTCAATGTTCCCCTGCCCCTCACGAGACAGTACACGTGTGTTGTGGAAACTAATGATGTCATCACGAAAAGACATGCACAGGTTACTTTACTTCCTGAACAAGTGTGGAGTCTCAGCTGCATTCACAGGAAACACAGCACAGTTCCAGTGCAACGGAACACACACCACCTCTTAAAGATCGGGTTCAGTACCATAGTGCACTTCCTGGTCCACATAACAGCTTTTAAATTGCCAATTTTTCATCCAAACCGTACTCTGTTTCAGATTAAATTGCCATTGAAAGTCTCCTGATTCCTTCATCTCTATTAGCTGCTTTGTCCTGATCATGATAGTAGTGGATCCACAGCCTATCCTGGGAACAGAAATACACCCTGGCTAGGATGCCAGTCCATTGCAGGGCACTCTGTATACACACATTCTGTCTAACCTAGAGGCAATGGTAGCTCAAGTGGTTAAGGCTCTTAGTTGTTGATCGGAAGATTGGGGTTCAGGCCCCAGCACCGCCAAGCTGCCACAGTTGGGCCCTTGAGCAAAGCCCCCAAAACCACCCTGCTTCAGGGGTGCTGCATCATGGCTGACCCTCCGTTCTGACCCCAACCCTCCAAGGATGGGATATGTGAAAAAAGAATTTCACTGTGCAATATGTGACAAATAAAGGCTACTTTAAAAAAAAAAAAAAAAAGTATAAGCAGTTCAAGTCTGAATAGGGGACCCAAGTGCTGTTCAGAGGCAATAACACTGCCAGCCTGTAATAAGATCATATAATAATAACACATACAAAGTCTGCTAATCACTTTTGTTTTAATGTTTTCTTCTAGACAGCACTGCTATCTTTGCTTTTGTAGTTATGTGGAATTTTAGCAGGATCCTGTATTCTGTCTGACTTTCCTACTGTTAATGTGGCTTTACTTCAGGAGTTTTTAATGACGTGTTTTGTGTTGTTTTGCTAACATTTCCGTTAGTCTCCCCTATGAGCTGTTGTTTGGAATGTGCAAATGCTTTTGCCCTTAGGGTCATTCCTGTATATCAACCTCTAGAGGAATTACACTTTGGAGAAATTGCTCACACGTTTCATATAGATTATAAAGTACAACAAGGGGCTAAAATGGAAACATTTTGGCTAGTTGGTTTCTGTAACAAAAAAAATCCATCTGTGTTCCTGTCATTTAGTAGGGGTTAAATCAGAAGTAGTCTATTTAAATTCTGTTTATTGAGAGGTGACTTGCTATGCAATGATTAATGATGTGGTGGTGTTTAGGGCATCCTGCTCCAGAGGTGCTCTGGCTACAAAATGGAAAGGAGATTCAAGAGTCTGAAGACTTCCACTTTGAGAGCAAAGGCAACCAGCATAACCTCCTCATACAGGAAGTGTTTCCAGAAGACACCGGCACATACACTTGTGAGGCATGGAATGAGGCTGGAGAAGCTCGGACTGAAGCTTCGCTCACTGTGCAAGGTATTGAGCAGCGTTAATATTACATATTATTATATTATCTAGCACTTTGAGTAGTGCGTTTTAACTGAACTAAATTGGTTCCAGGATGTGAGAGCAGGTGGGTTTTACTGTCATTCAGGCAAGAGCAGGTGTGATATGACACTTGTGGGATAGTGAAACATCATGAGATGCTGTGCAACATTCATCAGTAAATGTGTAAATTGCTAATTTGTTCTGTTTTGGAAAACTCTCATCTAGGACTTTTGCATGTTTTTGTATACGTTCTCTAAAGCTGCTTCGAGACAATGTCCACTGTTAAAAGTGCTATACAAATAACATTCAATTGAATTGTTCATTTGAAAATATCATGGGTGGGAAAAAATGGAAATAATAAGTGTGGGAATGGGCAGGATTGTTTTGGAATTGGGTGAAAGTGGGATTTTAAAAAATAAGACTTGTGTTTGTGTGTATTACAGAGCCCCAGGATGGTGTACAGCCATGGTTCATCACTAAGCCCAAGTCCACCACAGTTTTTGAGGGTCAGCATGCTCTGCTTTCTTGTGCCATAGCCGGAGACCCCTTCCCAGAATTCCTTTGGATGAAAGATGGACAGGTGGTGTCCTCTGGGCAGGACTTTGAGGTGCTGCAGAAAGAGGATGTCGTTTCGCTCCTTATCAGAAGAGTGAAGGTTCATCATGCTGGAAACTACGAGATCCATCTCAAGTATGAGCTCTTCTTAGAGCTTTCTGTTGGAAATGTTTGTCTTTTTATATTCTGATGTAAAATGACCTCTCATTTAGGCTAGGTCAGATTTGGGGGAGGCAAGAGGAAGTTATTTTGCTATTTAAAGTCACGGATTTGTATTGTATTGTCTCTGAATAAGGGGGAAACAATAGGTTTCAGTTCTGAAGTTTTATACCTGTGTGAACAGAAGTGGTAGATGAAGTGCCTTCACTTCCTTCACAAATATAGTGGTGAAAAAAAGGCAGATAATTTTCAGATTTTTCAATTCTGCATAATATTGTGCTACTTCTCCAGTTGTCTCTTTGTATGAACCCACAAAAACCTTTGCATTCTGCAGAAACAAAATAGGAGACTGCAGCGCAGTGGCCCCTTTGATTGTTAATGAGGACTCTGGGCATGAGTCTTATAAAGTGTAAGTATTTCTCTGTGTTCGTTGTCTTTTTTTTTGTTTCAGCATTATTTATAGCTGTCTCAGCTTCCAGGCTCAGCCTATAACATATACACCCTCTAGCTTAACAAATTGTTGATGCCGATTCCTCCAGCTGTGCTATGGTCCCAAGGGGCGCGCTCTAGCAAAAGAGCCTCTTTTAGACTCCTTTCCTTATAAGGCTTCTGAAGTCATCTGTGATGTAACTTTGTGTTGTGCTTGACTAAGTCTCCGCTCATTTATGCTGCACTCTAGTGTGGGCTGTTCCTTTTTAAACATTGTTGTATTCTTTCTACTGCATTTCCTTTACTGTAGAGGGGCTGATAAGAGATCTGGAGGGGTGGAGAAGACTGAGCGAGACAGGGGAGAGACAAGAGAGGCACCAAGCTCCACTACACTCCCATCAGAGCCGGATCCTGTTTGGGGCCGTTGGGATACAGAGGAGTCAGTTGCTTCCTGCGGTCTTCTGAAAAGGCGAGTGGAGACCAAGGAGCATCGAGAAGACCAAATCCGCCAAAAGGAGGCTGAGCAGATTGACTTCCGAACCGTCTTGGGCCGGAAGGTCACCACAAAGAGTGTCTCGGAGGAGGACCTGAAGGAGATCACGGCCGAGCAGATGGACTTCAGGAGCAACCTCCAACGGCAAATCAAGCCCAAGACCCAAAGTGAGGAGGAGAGGAAGATCCACTTTCCCCAGCAGGTGGACTTCAGAGCTGTGTTGGGCAAAAAAGGAACTGTGGGCCCCAAACCTGCTTCTACTTATTCTGCAAAGGCAGATATCAACAAAAATGAGCCAACTGACTTTAGATCTGTATTAAACAAGAAGAAGAAACAAGGGAGTGTGGAGAATAATACACAGAGCCCAGAGCCAAAGATCTCCACAGGGAAGGAAAATGATGTGAACTGTGTACATGGAGGGATGAAGGAAATAATAAATGCAGGAGAAGGAAAAGAGCCACTTTTTACACAAAAACTGAGAGATGTGAGAGTATTGGATGGGGAGCGCTTACAATTGCAGTGCCAGTTTTCATCTGAATCACCTGCTACCGTGACATGGAGTCTAGATGGAAAAGTTATCAAGCCGTCCAAATTCATCATCATTTCCAATGAGGGTTAGTATAAAATTTGTACTTTCTTTTATTCTGATGGAACCAAACCAAAAGATTATATTGACTAAAAACAAAAATGAAATTGAAAGATATGAACAAATATTTAGAATCCATTAACTTCAAAATCCCCAAAAAGCAACAGTGGTTCAACATTAAATGTAAAAGATTGCATTATATTCACTCACATAGGTTTCATGTCTCACGTGTTACTCCAACATGCAAACCTAATTAGCAGAATGATAGGAGAATGTGATATGGACAGGAGCATGTGAAACTGATTTTTCAAAAATTGTGTTTTTGAGTCCTTGTTCTGACTCTGTGTCCTCCAGTATGAGATTTTTTTTTCCTGATGCAATTACTCTAGTTTAGATGCCCAATTTGATGTTCAGTCCAAGAGGTATGCTTCATCATAGGGTTGAAGTATGATCCAAAATAACCTGACAAGCTAGTTATTAGCATTATAGCTCCTTTCCACTTTGTCTCCTATGTATACCTAATGATTTCCATATAAAAGCTGCTATCATATTTACAGAAGAATGAATAGCAGGCATAAGGATAGCAAAGGATTTCTTGAGTGTGCAAAATTTCTACACACCATTAAGGTTTTAGAACACTGCTCTCTTGTTGTCTGGAGCCATTAATGGATAACAGACAACACTTTGGCTGCATAGTGGTGCATTGAATCAGTTGATCATTTTCATTCAGTTTTGTTCAAGAAGAATTTGAAATACAAGTATAATTAAATATTCTTGCTCATATGCTTGTCCTTATGTGTGCTTTGATCATTATTGGCTTATTGTATTTTGTCACCTCGAATAATTAACCTTATTTAGTTTCTGGTTTTAGCCAAATTTAGCTGATTGTTTTATCCAGAGTGAATTACAACTGAGACAGTGCACATATGAGCAGTTGAGGGTCAAGAGCTCAGAACTTTCTAATCAGCAGCCTAAAGCCTTTACCACTGAACCACTAATGTGCCCATTGCTCCCAGTCTTTTCTGGCACAGTATTGAATTATTCTGTTTCGCACACCTGTAGTTATGACTATATGAAGATTAATATTTCAGTATTTGTCATTTATTTGAGTTCCCCTCTTTCTCTCTCTAATCTTTGATATGTATGTGTGTGTGTGTGTGTATGTGTTTGTGTGTTCTATACAATCAGAAGGCCTGTGTTCCCTGACCATCGATAAGGCCTTGCCTGAAGACGAGGGCCAGTATGTGTGCAGAGCTGAAAGCAGTGGAGGAAGAGCTGAGTGCAGCTGCATGGTGCTGGTTGATGGTAAGCAAATTCAGCCTTGGTACAAAATGTAACCTAACCATATTCCGCTATCCTGTGGCTATATGGATTAAGGATCAGCGCTGTTTAAGCTCATTGTTGCAGGGTGATTTTTTTTTTTTTTTTTTTTTGGGAGGTGTGACCGGCTGACTCTCCTTTCAACCCAGTGGTTTCCTGCAATTACTATGGTCAGCCAGTATGACCTCCCAACTGCATGCCTCTATAGGTGCAAGCAGGATGGAAGAAAAAAATGCTATTGCACATAATTGCACTTTTGCTGTTGCACAAAAAAAATAAGTGATGACATTCAGTTGTTCTCTACATCTTCCTCTGTTCTATCTCTATCGCTTTTCTTTCTTTTTTTTTCCCTGCATATGTTTATAAAAGTCAGCATTTCACATGCTGTCTACTGTTTCTTCAGATCCCAGTGCCTCAAGCTCAACACCAGCTGACAAGAAAAGCAAGAAGCCCTCCACTCCAACCACAGAGAGTAAGTTTCCAAAATATGCACTTCCTTCTTTATTTCCCAAAAAGGAGAGGCATGGGAGACCTGTCTTTCCCACTGCTGAAATCAAATTGAATCTTTTATACACACACACACACACACACACACACACACATGCACATATAGAGAGAGAGAGAGAGAGAGTCTTCAGCCGTAACATGAGTTGTATATGGGTTATATATACACAGGTTTAGGTTTTCTAGGATATTGGAAACAATATCTGTATGTAGTAATTTTAATGATCTACATAATAAAAATACAGTATGTGAGAATGCATCAAAATCTAAAATAATGTTTATCCACTAATATTAATAACTGATGTTATGCATCCACTTCAGTTACATAATAAATTGACAACTTTCATTTTGAAGCTAATTACAGATTTGCTGTAGTTTATTTGCACAAGTTTTCATTGTACTGAAGCGGACCTGGTACTTGTACAGATTTCTTTTTAGCTTCATAACTAGTACTGCTGTGTTCCATGTTAGAAAAGTGAACAAAGTGTATGTAGATTCATATAGGTCTCGTGTCTGAACGCAGCTTCTTACTGCTTGAGCTTTTTGACAAGAGACTGTATGGGGTGATGGTGAAGGAAATGCGGAGTTAAAATAAGGGGGAAAAAATAAAGAGACAGTCTGGAAAGGACAAAGTATCAGAGATCAAGCTAGAACTAAGCCTTTTATTGCATGGCTACAATTCTGTTAAACTTCCATGTATGGTCTCAGTCATCTCTCTTTCTCTCTTTATTTTATCTGCCTCTCTCTCTCTCTCTCTCTCTCTCTCTCTCTCTCTCTCTCTCTCTCTCTCTCTCTCTCTCTCTCTCTCTCTCTCTCTCTCTCTCTCTCTGTGCCACACACATTGTTTCTATTTTCTCTTGCCATCACTGCCAGTGTTTGTCTGCAGTGTTGTCCTCTGTTTGCTCTTAGTAGAACTTCCGAGTGTGTGTGTAGTGAATGTGGGACACCTGGCATAAGGGAAAAAAATCCTCTGGTTTGTTCTTATTTAACTTTTTTTCTCGAATGGGTGATGTGGTTCACATAAGAGGACACTCACCAGCAACAGTACTAAAGCAATGGTGAAAATGTCCTCCAAATGTAATAAATGGGATAATGTACATATGTATGTGCAGATTTTGAACTTTCAGACTGGAGGTACAAGCTACAAGATTACAATTAGCCTCAAATCATGCCTCAAATCATTTCCTCTAACCTTTTCCTAGTGGCATAGTTTTAGTCCTCAGTCACTGTATGTTACATTTTTCAGGAAGTTATAATGGTAATTCTGTCCTGATATCAACTGCTATGGAAGTGTTTCACTTGAGACATCATTTGCACTGGCTTTAGCTCATTGCTTGGGAATTTAGTGAGGCCCATTAAAAGTGTAAGTGTTAAGTTTAAATTACTTGACATTTCCTTTTCCTAATTATTATTCAAACCATCTAATTATTTCTGAAATAAGATCAGGTTAATTCTGTATACCCTCAACATTTAGTTATTGAGCTTGTAGGCTATCGTCAGTGAAGCTAAACTGAGGCTTCAAACAGGCTGTTGATTTAGCAGTGTTATAGGAACTCTTAATCAGCTATAAGGTGTGATGTTTACTGTAATGTGGCGGTAGCTCGAGTGGTTAAGGCTCTGGGTTGTTGATCAGAAGATTGGGGTTCAAGCCCCAGCACTGCTGGGTCCTTGAGCAAGGCCCCCCAACCACCCCCTCACCCCCACTTCAGGGGCGCGCCGTATCTCTGACCCCAACCCTCCAAGGATGAAATATACGAAGAAAGAATTTCACTGTGCAGTAATGTATATGTGACGAATACTACTTAACTTTGTTGCCCACTTTTTGGGATCAACAGAACTCACCCTTTAACCCACACAGGCTGTTATTGTGATCAGCTGTGCTCAGAGATCCGGCTGTGTTGCTGCTGCTGATTGTGTGATCTTTTGGAATGTAAGCTTTTCCGCCACTACAACATTGCTGTTTTCACTTTCAATTTAACACAAAATGCAAAATAGCAAAATGTGGGAGAAAACCGAACAAACAAACGAAATGGTCCGAGCATCAGACCTTGTTGTATTCACAATTTCATATAATTTCAGAGATGTTTCTACTGTATTCGATAAACATGCTTGCTAACACTGTCAAAAATATCAGTAACGTCACATTTTAAAGAAACATGAAAAGATAAATTAAATGATATCTATTTTCAAGGTACAATTTTAATGTTGGGAAGGAAAAAAAATGCACTGAAAATGAACTTTAAGTTTGAATAACCTCAAAAACAGTTTGCCGAGTGTAAATGTTTACATGGAAATTGTCTTGGTCATACAATATACAGCACTTATAAACAATACAAAAAAATATAAATACAATATGCAATAATTTCCATAACACATGATCATTTAAAGAAAATATAAGCAGCTGTTTCATATCTTTTAAAAGCAATTAAATGAATTCAAGTGCAAAAATCTCTTTGGTCCCTTAAAGATCAAGTACAAAAGTTCTCAGTTAAGCCACTTTCTTTTTTTAAAAAGATGTAAAATGTGATAGATATTATGATGCATGCAATATGTCCAAAAAGTGTACTGTGGGATAGTCAGTATGATATCATCATATTTTATTAATAAAGCAGAAAACCTGAGAGCCATTTCATTACTGATTTGTTGTTGTTTTAGCATATTATTCTATGCATTTAGATACTCTGCCCTGTTGGCTTGATCTGTATCTAACCTGTGACTTTCAGCAGCTGTGTAATATTCAGTAGCATCTGCAGTGATGAGTGATGTGTGTGAACAATGTAGGAATAGACAATAGCAAGTTAGTGTTTTGCAGATGTAGTTATCTTTCATGATATGAGCACTAAAAAAAGATTTTTTTTCTTTTTTCTTTCTAACCCCTCTATATTTTGATATTTGTACTAGCCTGAGGATATTTTTGACTACAAAGTTCACCTGTTAGTCACTGTGGATAAGGCGGACAACCAAATGCTGTGTGTATCAATGTAAATGAATAACATTCTTTCATGACTTGGGGTGCATCTCAATCATCTCCCTAGTTCAGTAGTCAGGGCAATGATCAGCGAGTCAGCCTTTTTAAGGGGTGTCTTACAAACCGAAATCCTTCCAGTGCACTGGATGCACTTTGTTCCCTAAAAACTTCTCAGTGAACCTCAAAACCAGGGAGCATCAATGTTTTCTTACTAGAAATGACCATATTTTTGGAAGCCGCTCAGTTTGAAATAAACAGCAGGCAAACTCCCAGCCAACTTCGTCTACAAGTTTTTAACATTCTATACACTTTATGGTTTGTTTAGTCTAACTACTTGTTTTCATGAGGAAGAAAAATCCACTATCTAGCCTACGATCCTGAGTGAAGTACCATGACAGAAATTATTTTTCATAATGTACTTTAAACAACATGAAAAATTAATGTCCTGCCTTTTGGTGATGAATGCCAGTGGTGATGTTTTTACAACACGAGTACGTTGTCATGTTGTTGTCGGAAATTGAGACATCAATATGTAGTGAGCCAGTGCACAAACCCATGTACACTATATACTAATTCATGAAGTTGATTGAGATGGATTCTTTGTATGACATGCAGTTAAAGGAAATCTATTATTAAATACTCTAAAGCTTTAAAGGCAGGCAGTGTTGTGTAGGCTGCTGGAAAGAGTTCATGTCTGTACAGCAGTGCTGGATGGCAAGTTTTCGGTTGAAATAAGACCATGCTGAGAGTAATGCAAACACACCCAGCTGGAAATCTCACCACTGCTGGTCTCGTTCACTCTGTGTGCTGCTCTGCTTATCACCGCTCCTGGTCGTGTGTTTGCCATGTGTCCACAGTGAACCTCTAATGATCACCTTTCTTATTTCATGTCAGTAACATCCTTTTTGTTATGTTGCTGTCGCTGTTGTATTTGTATCTTTCCCGCATTCCTCTTCCGAGTCTTTACTCATACTCAGACATTCTCCATTGTTCCATTTCAGATTTTCCTTGACGTTATTGCCCTCATTAAAGAGTCTGGACCTGCTTTTTTCCCCTTTTTTAAAAAAAAAATAGAAAAAGCTTCTTTCTGACACAAGTTGTAAAATAGTGGCCATAAATAGTGGTACACATAAAATTAGCTTGACCTCAAGACCTAGTAAATTATTGGATATTTAAAGATGGGTGCTGTAAATACTAATTTAAGAGGCTGGTGCGTTTTGCTTCACTGCTGAACATGATGTTATAATGGGAGGAGTGCACATGCACTGTTGTACAGTGGTCTAGTGATTATCTGTCATAATAATGTGAAGACTAAACACTGCTAGACATGAAAGAGGGCTGGTGTGTGTGTGTGTGTGTGTGTGTGTGTGGTGTGTGTGTGTGTGTGTGTGTGTGTGTGTGTGTGTGTGTGTGTGTGTGTGTGTGTGTGTGTGTGTGTGTGAGAACTTTTTATTATAATTTATAAATTTAATCCCAATGTGAAATTGTATATCAAATAAAACTCAGCTTTTTAAAAATGCTTTTTTTTTTTTTTTTTTTTTTAAAAAAGGAAAAACAATTAAAGGACATTGTTTTATTCTTGAGTGAAGGGAACACACATACATGCCACTGGAAACTACTCATTTGTATAAATATGAAAAAATACAAGTGATTTAGGTCAGGTGTCCACAAACTTTTGGCTGTATAGTGTAGCTTTGGTGTGTGTTTGTGTAGGGGTCAACATTCGTTTTGCCTTAATGGAGGTTTCCCCATAAGGATAGGAATATATGATAGTTTTGGCTTTTTAACTGCAGAACTGAAGAAGAAGCCTCTCCTTTCCTCTCCTCTCCTCGAACCCGACCCGAACCGATGCCATGATTTGTCACGCTGTTTCCAAACAAATCTGGTTTAAATAATGAACATGAACCTTCAGAACATGGCTCATCAGAAAGCTCATTTACTGAAGTCTTAATTTGAAAGGATAAAAATCTCTCCCGGTATTTCATTCAGCTTTGTAATAAAATTTAAAAAAAGCAATACAAATATTTCCAGAAAATCGTGCACATATCTAATGGGTAGTGACTCTGGATCTCTCCTGAGCATGGATTTGGACCCTAAAGACTCTTGTGGATGTACTGATTCCATTATCACTTGGATCATTTATATAATTTTGATATCGTACTCCTTTAGACGGACTTCAGGCATGATTTCTTAAATTTTGCAGAATGTCTCCAGTCTGTTTCTCCATCATCGCTATATACTATATCCTGGCTTTGAATTAGGTGGTCACATGGTTTCAGTCAGGGTTTAGTTACAAAACTAATGACCGAGCAGATCTTGGCATAGGGGTAAACAATTGATTTTTTTAGATTTTTTTTTTTTAAATGCCTGGGTAAAGAAATTTTTGGTGATGGTGTTGTTTCTTAATGACTAAAAGGAGATGTTTGCGATTAGTTTATTTTCCTTCGATACTGACCAAGCTTACCATCAAATGTCGTTCTTGGCTGATTCTCATCAACAGTCTGTGAACATTTGAGTCATGAAACTGATATCTTAGTGCTGGAAAAGGGATGTTTTCATTTCCTCTAACAAGGAAGCGTTTTCTTCTGGAGCAGCAAAGCGTCTGGAATGTGCAACATCCTACAGAAAAATACAGACTACATTTCTAATAGCATTCAATTGAATAAGCCCTGGTACTGCTTCTGAATGCTGTTTGGTTAGTTGGCTTCTCGACCACATTGTTTCATGACAATAATCAGATGTAAAATAAATGCTGCCAAGAACTATTTCCTGGATTCTTTGGGGACTATATTTAGTATGACCAAAAAAGGCAAACACTAAAGAAAATAAGCAGCCGATCTCTCTGAGGACAGAAGAACAAGACACCCCTCTCTCTTTACTCTGACCTGGCTAGACCACAAGTGTGTGTGTGTGCAGGTTTTTAATCTTTTCTGAGGAATGACTGATGCCATAATTGACTTTAATATTTAAGTTTTGAGAGCATTTCATGTTTGGGAACATGTTTGGCTAGATCTCACAAAAAGAAATCTTTTTCTTTTCTATTTTTTAACAAGTTAACCTGTCCCACGTTAACACCTGTGTGTTTCATACATTCCTACATTTTTGCTAAATATGCTGTATTCAAATTGTTTTGTTTTTTGTTTTGTTTATTGACCCATTTCCTTGTGGTTGTTGGTGGCAGTTAAGGCTCAGTGAAATGGTTTGTTTCTTTTTATTCTCAGATGAGGCTCGTATCAAGAAGCCACCACCCAAAATACCTCCTAAACAAGGTAACATAAGACCATTTGATTTACTGTCCCATTTCAGTGAAAGTTGCGTATTTAGCGTTCAGCGTTTAGAGTTCAGTGCGGTTACTCGTGCCTTAATAAGGCTTTGGGTATATTTCTGTAGCCTATAGCCTCTAGTGTGTCATGGGATTTCTGGAAACTTCTAAGCTTTGTTTGCCTAATAACACTCTTGGCCCCTGAACCTATGCCCTTACTGTGTGTTTACTCTGTCAACACACTGCTCAGACTGGCACCAGCTGTAAAAGCATTAAACCTCTTATGTCTGCATGCATGTACACACACTTTGTGTTTAGGTATGCCTCCCCAGATCCTGCAGTTTCCTGATGATCTGAAAATTCGAGCAGGTGAGCGGGTTGGTCTTCTCTGTAAGTTCACTGGAGCTCCACCCATCAACTCGACCTGGCTCAAGTTCCGCAAACCAGTGAGTGTTTGACTTATTAATAAGCAATGCTTTAACAAAACTCTAACTAGACCAGCGTTTACCGTACAAATTGCTGCAAAGTAATTATTCATATAAGTGTGATACTGTGTTAGAATGAGTGTGTTAAGTGTGTAACATTTTATTTTAAACCTGTGATTGGACCTTTTCAGTACATTTTAAAACTGATTTCCTGTCATGACAGATTGAAGATAGGACTGGAGACATCAGCATCGAGAGCACAGATTCCAGCAGTCAGCTGACTATAGCACACAGCCAGCAAGAGCACTGTGGCTGCTACACCATCGAGATCAGGAACAGCTATGGCATGAAGCAAGCTGCCCTCAACCTCACCATAGTGGGTAAGGCTTCATCAAAATGCACCTATGCTAACGTGGGCTTCTCTGGCATGTCAACCTTTCTGTCCTGTTCATGTTGACTCTTGCTTTTTAAAACAACTTTTTCCAAAATTCCTGAAATGGTTCAATCAGCTAAAAGTTAAGTAAGTGCACACACTCTAAACTTTTTGCAAAGTCCAGGGTAATAGAAATAGATTTTTGCTTTATTATGTTTGCCAGGTTATACTTTCTGCTGTACTTCACAGTTCGTTAGCTACTAAAAACCTAAAAGTGAATTTTATTTTTCTAAGAAAAACAATTAGAAACCTATTTAAAAACTTTTCAATGTAATGTGAAACATCGCCTGGAGTCGAACATTCTAGAACATTCAAGGTTTTCCCTTTAGAGAGAATTGCGTCACAGTATTAGCGTTAGTGTTATAAGTAGTTAATTTTTCCATGGAGGCCATCAGCAGTCACATTGTTGATTGATTCGATGGATTCATTCATTCGTTCATTCATCTTTTATAAGTGCTTTTTGTCTTGGTCAGGGCTGCAGTGGATCCAGTTTCTAACAACGCTATGCACACATTTGTGTGCACACACGTTCACACACACATTCTCAGCTAGAGGCAACCTATCCACACCAGTCCACCAATGTTTTTGGACAGTGGGAGGAGACTTGGGAACCCAGAAGAAAGCTATGCAAAAACCCCACAGTTACCCAACTCCATAACTGAACCAAGGACACTGAAGCTGTGAGGCAGAAATACTCCCCACTGTGAAAACTATACAAAATATGGGAAATATTGCAAATTTCTCTGTCTTT
The DNA here is from genome assembly GCA_033459395.1 of Hemibagrus guttatus. NCBI lineage: Eukaryota > Metazoa > Chordata > Actinopteri > Siluriformes > Bagridae > Hemibagrus > Hemibagrus guttatus. Next base: position 15,876,710 of record JAUCMX010000006.1, read on the forward strand.
TCAGAAACACATCAGCTTCTCTAAGTTGTGAATGAGTGTGTATATGTGTGTGCATGCAGCCCTGTGATTGACTGCTGTCCTATACTGGGTGTATCCCCACCTCATGCCCTGTTTTATTATGAAATAGGTTCCAGATTTAAATCCACCCTAAACCAGGATAAAACGGTCACTGGAGATGGATGAATGCTTTCATAAAATAATGCTATATAGTAGTGCATTATATTCCTGGCTGCCTTAGTTTTGACCCTGTCATCTTACCCTTTGCATTTCAGACAAGCCTGACCCTCCTGCACGCATCCCAGCTGTCACAGACATCCGCAAATCCAGTCTGACCCTCTCATGGTATGGCCCCACGTACGATGGTGGAAGTGCCGTTCAGTCTTATAAGCTGGAAGCCTGGAATTCGGTGGATAAGGAATGGAAAGGCCTGGCATCCTGTAACAGCACCTCTTACAATGTTCAAAACCTGCTGCCTGATAGGAAGTACAAATTCCGTGTAAGAGCAGCGAATATTTACGGTGTTGGGGAGCCTAGTGCAGAGAGTGTTCCTGTTGAAGTGGGGGTGGAGGAAGTGGAACAAGAAGATGGTGAGCACCACCTAGTGTTTTGATACTGAAATTGCAGTAAATATTACAGCTTCGTATAGTCCTGTAGTAACATCCTAACATGCTGTTTAAATGTTATTCAACAGAGAATAAAGATGAGGTAGAGCTTTCAGATGAAGGTATGTCTTTATGGATTTTTGGATCTGATTATATCTAATTTTGAATTTTATTTTATATTGAGATTGTAAATTTTTTGTTACTTCAGTGTATGTAATTGAATACGGTAATAAAAAAGGCTTTCTCATAGAAATGTTGTGTTTTACTGGCAGAATCGGAGAAGCAACGCGAGTACAGAGACGTCACCATCAGGACAGACGTGAAGGTTAAAGACCTCTATGATGTGGGCGACCGGCTGGGATCGTGAGTTTCAATACTGTGATTTCTTCTTCGGCTCTCTAGAATATTAAACTGTTGAATGTTGAACTGTTAAACTTATGAACGATTCCCCAATTCAGTGCCATTTGCATCCCACTGACTTTACATTTGCCAATTTGCATTTCTGAATTCAGGTAAATGAGCTCCATGTCAATATACATGTATACACTACCATTCAAAAGTTTGGGATCACTTGGACATTTCCTTGTTATCCATTTAAAAAACATCAATTTAATCATTTGATTTTGAAAGAAATATCTACATTGTTGCTGTGTTTCAGTCTCATGTTGTTTGCAAATCCAAGTTAATTATTTCATAAGACTGTAATTGATTAAATTTGTTTAATATTTTATTAGAAAACACTTTTGCAAATGCACTAGCACAGCTGAAACCTATTGTACTGGGACAACACCTTAGTTGAGAAATAAACATTAGAATACTACAAAATGATTCTTATTTTTTAGACCCATCATTGGTATTATGCTTAAAATACATTTGGTCATGAGTAATTCATTATAAGTAAAAAAAAAAAACCAAAAAAACAGTCAGAAACACTTTTTGACACAACCCTGTTACTTCATTGTTTTATCAAAAAAAAAGAGTCCATATTTTTAGTATTTTCTACTAATAAAATTATTAAATATTTATGGATGGAGTTGGCTTTGTTAAAAGGTACAAATTGACATTGTAATATAAGTGAAATACAAATTACATAAATAAGGTCATTATTTTTGGAACTAATGTGAAATATATTGAATTGTAAGCATTATTTTAAAGTAAACACTGATTGAGAGGAAAGTAATTATATACATGTATATGTTTTATTTATATATATATATATTCGGCCACACACACAAAATAAATAAAATTTGAAAACAAAAACACTTTTTATATGACTAAAAGCCTGTTTTCTAAGATTAAATGTTGATAATTGACAGAATGTTAAGTCTAATTTTCCAAAAGTAAAAGGCATAGATGGTGCCACAATCCTGAAATCAGCCTTGTATTCTTATATTTTGTGCTCAGTGTGACTTTTCTTTGATTTGTCCTAGGGGCAAATTTGGAACAGTATTTAAACTGTTGGAGAAATCAACCAAAAAGGTCTGGGCTGGGAAATTTATTAAAGCATACTCCGCAAAAGAGAAGGAGAATGTCAGACAAGAGATTAAAATCATGAATGACCTTCATCACCAGAAGCTTGTGCAGTGTGTTGATGCCTTCGAAGGCAAATCGGACATAGTCATGGTGCTGGAGATGTAAGTAGGTTTTTTATTTATTATGACTATATTATTATTGAGTTCTCAATCATTAATATAAAATTATATCCCAAACTGTTTTAGATATTTATTTACTATAGCAAGCATTTGCAACTGTACACAGACATGCCTGAAAAATACGACTGATGGTATATGTGTTCATAGCTAGAATCTGATCCTTGCCCATTTTCTTAATTTCATTTACATTTTCTGTTTAAGTGCATTCAGATGTAAATGAGCCTCTTAACTCTGCTGATTCAGACATTCGGCTTAAATAAGCATGTTTATTTTTCTTGCTTAAAGCCTTCTGGAAAAATAAATCAAATGCGGTTTTCTTTTAAATCGCTTAAGACTTCAATTTGTACTTGCATCATGAAAATAATAAGTTATTCAACCTTATTTCCTGCATCAATTTTCATTATTATGTGTCACGGGAATCCTGGCATACAAGGAATGAGTTTATATCATAGTCTTTTTATCTTTATATACTACGAAACAGTAAGGATTATGATGAACATTGTGCAGGGTTTCTGGAGGAGAGCTGTTTGAGCGCATCATCGATGAGGATTTTGAGCTGACAGAAAGAGAAGTGATTAAATACATGCTGCAGATCATAGACGGGGTCAATTTTATTCACAAGAAAGGAATCGTTCATCTGGACCTCAAACCAGAGAACATCATGTGTGTCAACAAAACAGGCAGCAAAATCAAACTCATCGACTTCGGGCTTGCTCGCAGACTAGGTATGTTCTTTGGGGGAAAGCTAAGGGTAAAAGATTGTATCCCCTTTGTCTTAAAATTTATCTAACAAACTGTATTAACACACTACACATTATATCAGTTCATTTTTATTCAATGTTATTGTCCCACATATAAAACATAAAAAATGTTACATTGTCTATGTAAAGTGTATACCTAATCACTGCTACAGTCTCTGCTGTGTTTAAAACGTAAATCCTTTTTAAACAATAGAAAATACTGGCTCACTGAAGGTGCTGTTTGGAACGCCAGAGTTTGTAGCTCCAGAGGTGATCAACTATGAAGCGATCAGCTACACTACAGACATGTGGAGTATCGGTGTCATCTGCTACATACTGTGAGTATTGCATCATTTGGCTTTGGTAGCAGTCATATCAGTTGCAGATTTTTAGTGTGCCAGGAGAGCAAGACTTGTCTTGCTTGTGTGTGTATGTGTGCACACGTGAATGTGTGCGAGAGAGCAGATGGTAGTCAGGCTGACATTATACATCCCCAGCTGTAGGCAGTTAATCTAAAGAGAATCCATGTGCATGGGGAGGGAAATATGTGTGGACTCTCTCACCCCCTGTGTTTATACTACTGAACCGCCGCTCATGTGATCTCAGCGGTGTTTGCAGAAGTCTGTCTCTCTGTGGTAGTGCTGTGGCATCTCTCTGATCTTTCCCCTTAATACTAGTCCCGGGATTTCAGGTTCCAGCAAGGCCAGCGCAAGTGGCTGAGCTGGAAGATTAAGACAATGTTTTTGAGGGTTAAGAGAAATTGCTGCTCAGCAATAAACCGTGCCTGAGTTCAGCACAAAGAAAATGTCCTGCTGTGTTTGGTACCAGAGCACTTCAGATACGTAGAGGATGTATTTAAAAGCAAATGAAAGTTGATGAAGTAACAGTGGTGGAGTGTAGGAGCATCTGTGTAGTATTCTGTTTCCATCTGTTCTGGGTGGAGTGGTATTGAGAATAATCTGATAGTGATCAACATAATTAATGCCAAATAATAGTAATCTCTCACAGCTACTGCTTTGAGGAGAGAATGATGGAATTACTCAGTGTGACTGCAGCCAGCTGCCACAAAACCCCACTCACTTTCACAAATTCACCCTTTAATCTCTCTAATGTTTGTCTTTTGTCTTTACTCTGATCATTGCTTCTCTCTATCTCTCTCTCTCTCTTTTCAGTGTGAGTGGATTATCCCCGTTCATGGGGGATAATGAAAACGAAACGCTGTCCAACGTTACATCGGCAACGTGGGATTTTGAAGATGAGGCATTTGATGAAATTTCTGATGAAGCTAAAGACTTTATCAGCAATCTGCTGAAGAAAGATATGAAGTAGGCTTCTTCTCACTGTTGGCCTAATTGATTGGTGTAGCATCTCTACAAACACTATTCCATATTGTATATAAATGTATAGAGACAGAGTTATATATGTTTAATTGTGGAGTAGTGCTTGGTATAATTTGCATGTAAGTATTGTCATGAGTCTGGAAAAGGTTCTAAAGAAATGAATGCATGAGCACAAAGAGAGGGCTATACAGATATACGGGGCAGATTTTACATTTCAGATCTGTTTCAACTGTAATTAACTTTTGCCATGTTATACATTTCATGTTATAGCAGAGGGATATTTATTTTTGTGCGAGTGTAGAGTTCAGAGATGTTTGATTTTAATTACTGACACATTTTCTGTAAATAAGTGGGTCACACACGTTTTCAATCAAGACTGTGGCGAGGATTTGATTATCTTTCTTAATGAACATGGTGAATGAAGTCCCTGAAAAGACCTAAATGAGGTTACTTACTCAGTTTACTTATTCAGTCCTCTAAATGATGATCTAATTATTGGGTGCTGTTTGATTGTATTTACATAATACAGTAATTCCTTCAGGGTATGAGGATGTGCTGTATTTAAAGCTTTAAATGAGCTTTAGATGAGCTGAGAGTAACTCAGTGATAACCCATTCAGTCATTGCAGATTGGTTTAAAAGTGAGAGGTGAAAAGAAGTGGTTTCTATATGAAACTGAGTAACGGCGTTTACTTAGGGCCCGTCTCACGTGTGAGCAGTGTTTTCAGCACCCCTGGCTTAAACAGGACACCAAGAACATGGAAACCAAGAAGCTCTCAAAGGAAAGGATGAAGAAATACATTCTGCGGAGGAGGTGGCAGGTGAGCTGAGACAGTGTATATCTCAAGTGACACAGTGTCCATGTGTGACTAAGTTTAATATTAGAGACAGTCAACTTATTCTGAAGTGTTGTAGATATGCAACTGATATAGAAAGTGCATTATTACTATACTTTATAGATAGATAGTCTTATACTGTGAGGTACAGGATACTTCTATGACCTCTGTAAATAATACATTAATGGCCATATATAAATGTTTTCTGAAGCGGAATTTTTTTTTTTAAGTAGCTTTACTAGTTTCTAGGAGCTAGGAGAATCAGCCTCAGTGCTTGACGTCAATTAAAACTTGAAGAGAATCTTTCTGGAAAAGCCAACAATGGTCTCATCAGAAAACAGGATTTGTTAGTCACTGAATTATTCTTTATGTGCTGTTTCTTGGTGTTAATGTCCATGTTAATAGTAGAAGCTAGTAAAGCCTCCATATAGAAGTATATCCATATTTTTAACTGATAGGGGTACATATAGATGTGTGACCAATTAAAGGAAAAACTGGTTGCTGCTGTGTTGGCCTGGTTTGGGGCCACTTGTCCTAATTAAGTGTCACTGGAAATCAATCCAAAGCTATACTGACTAGTCACATTTATCCTATAATAAATCTTTTCTATGCTGACGTGTATGGTCTCTTGTATGATGACATTGTCCACTGATTTTAAATAAAAAGAAAATGTAAATCATATACTATGGCTTGTGTGTTAGACAGCGCACTCTACCATTTATCATTTACTATTTGAAGGAACATCTCATGGAACATCTGTCTTTTGCAGCTCTAGCACAGTTCCATGTACTTGCCAATAGTGATCTGACACATTATTAAATACTAAGATTATGAAAAGTTTTTCTTTAATTAGTCACTCGTCTGTATCTATGAATAATGTTTTTTAATTATTGTTGACAGCTTTGTTATTAACATTCATATTAACATAATATACAAATTCACCGTCTCCACAGAAAACAGGGCATGCAGTGCGTGCCATAGGCCGACTCTCATCCATGGCCATGATGGCTGGTGTCCATGCCAAGAGGGGCTTCTCAGCTGAAGGTACCATGACAACAGTGTTTTTCTTTCATCGGTAGTTGGTGCTTTTGTTTCATTATTGCCATTTGGTACAAAGACAACCCTACCTAATGGCCAAATAGAGACAGGCACAGTGTAAGCTAATGCCTCATCATTATTGGATGTCCACAAGACCCCAGACAGCTTGTGGCCAAGAATCCAGGAGTGTTGTGCTGTGTTAGCGATTGAATGGCATACTCACTCTCCTGTCAATCAGAGCAGCATTAACATATGTTAAGCATCTGTGACTTTATGTTTATGGATGAAGGTAGATAGTAGTTCTCTCTGAGTGTGTTCACTTTGAAAAACTGCAACAGCTTACATCATGCATCTTAGAAGAAACACGTGTTGGTCCTCAAACTAACTGGTAGCTGTGATGTGATGAGGGAGTGCTAGTTAGTGGGTGGGGAATTTTAACACGACAAAGTCGTCAAAAGCAATCGTTCAAAGCATCATTTGGATCCTTTTATATTTAAATGTTGCCCTGCCACATACAGGGGCACGGTGGCTTAGTGGTTAGCACGTTTGCCTCACACCTCCAGGGTTGGGGGCTCGATTCCCGCCTCCGCCGTGTGTGTGGAGTTTGCATGTTCTCCCCGTGCCTCGGGGGTTTCCTCCGGGTACTCCGGTTTCCTCCCCCAGTCCAAAGACATGCATGGTAGGTTGATTGGCATCTCTAAATTGTCCGTAGTGTGTGATTGCATGAGTGAATGAGAGTGTGTGTGTGCCCTGCGATGGGTTGGCACTCCGTCCAGGGTGTATCCTGCCTTGATGCCCTATGACGCCTGAGATAGGCACAGGCTCCCCGTGACCCGAGTGTAGTTCGGATAAGCGGCAGACAATGAATGAATGAATGCCACATACATTTTTATCAATGCCAATTTTACCATCATCTCCTAGTATCACATAATATAGCTACATATGTGAAAGAAACCACTCCAAGTCCTTCACATTGTCCTCTGATATCACTGTTCAGACTAGAACATTTTTTATAAATTGTGCTTATTGAGGAATTGAGAACAGCCTGGACATCCATTTTTCATTCTGTTGAATGGCTTGGGATTTCTGCAGAAGAGAACCAGAAGAAGTTCCCAGAGGAGAGTGAGCAGAGGCGTCCGATGAAGCCCTCTTTTAGTTCAGTGATTAAGGATGTGGAGGTGGTGGAGGGCAGTGCTGCACGCTTCGACTGCAAGATTGAGGGTATGTGAATACAAAATATTGCACCTTAACAGGTCTTGATCCTAATAGCAAATTCTGATCACTATTTATTACAGTAAAGTTTTTTTTTCTTCAATGCACTTTTAAAATTTTGCACTATTGACCCTTGGTTCTAAGATCACAATATTCTAACTTGTCCCTAGTCCCTGACAAAATGGATTTAAAAAAAAAAAAAAAAAAAGGCACGTGTATTGTCTGGTATTGTGCATGTTTTTATATTAATATATGCCTGGGTGGAACCTGTCCAAGGTCTAACCTGCCTTGTGCCCAGAGTCTCCTGGGATAGGTTCCAGAATCTCCGAGACACAGTAGGACAAGCAGTGTGATGGACGGATGGGTGGGTGGGTGGGTGTATTTTATCAGTACAATCTGTGTTTTAAATTCTTTTCTTTGTTTCCATTTTTTCAGGTTATCCTGATCCTGAGGTGGTGTGGTATAAGGATGACCAGCCTATTAAGGAAACTCGTCATTTCCAGATAGATTATGACGAGGAAGGGAACTGTAGCCTGGTCATATCTGAGGTTAGCGGGGATGATGATGCCAAATATACCTGCAAAGCAGTTAATAGCCTCGGGGAAGCCATCTGTACAGCTGAGCTTATTGTAGAAGTCATGGGAGGAGAGGAGGAAGAGGAGGAAGAGGAATAAGTGGTAAAAGATGATGGGACAGTCTTTGGTTTTCACCTTGCTTTCTTACACTCACTGGTTTTGTTTTACCCACATGGACTGTAGGAGGTATACTGGAGGCGGGCTTAAATTTCTCCTGTGATTGCACTTTTACTTTTATTTTTTTTAAATACAAGATGCCGTGACAGGTGTTAAAGTATTTATAAAATTACATTCCAGACATGCTTGTGTCATAAGATATTCACCATATTTAATTGTGTTCAGTTTTAATTTGCTTCTTAACCAAACAATCCCAAACTCGCAAGTGTGTTTGTGTGCTATTTCTATTTTAGAATGACTTTATGTAGAACTATTTAATCATGCACAAGTTACCTTTATTGCATTGCTGCCACTCTTCACCATCTTTTAAAACAGCACTTAAAACTGTTACAAATAACTTAACATGGCTTAAGGGTTTTACATCAGATATGTAAGTATTATATTTCTTTATTTTTATGATATTACGCTGACCAACTGTAGATTACAATGTAATGAGAACACTACAACTGTAGTAACTCACTGTTACTGAATAAATGTTTTTTTTAGTCACAAATGGATGCTTCTGTGTTGTGCTGTAGTGTACACGGGTAAATGGCAGCCGATCACAATGTTATAATTTAATTATAGTGTAAATATAATTAAATATAGTATAAATATCACTATAATTTAATTATAGTGACAGTCACAAAGCAGCTTTATAGAAATCTGAAGTAGAAGAAGCCTTGATTTGTCACATATACATTACAAAACCATGAAATTCTTTTCTTCACATATCCCAGCTTGTTACAAAGCTGGGATCAGAGCACAGGGTCAGCCAAATATCCCTGGAGCAGAGAGGGTTAAGGACCTTGCTCAAGGGTTCAACAGTGGCAGCTTGGTAGTGCTGGTGCTTGAACTCCCACCCTTCTGATTAGTAACCCAGAGCCCTAACCGTTGAACCATCAGTGAGGAAGTCAGAAGTGACCGTGGCAAGAAAAACTCCCTGAGGATGAAACCTTTGAGACTTCAAAGGGAACTCATCATCTTTGTGGTTACACTGGATAGCAGGAAGAGCAAAGGCACACACAAAAGTGCTTTGAAAGGAGCATGCACTAGCATCAGCAGTATGTCCCCTAGATGTCAGTGTTGTTTTATAGTGTTCTATTAAAGGGGTCTACCCATTAGTATGCAAGAACAAGACTGTCCCGTGACCAAATTCACCCTTCCCTTACTAGGAGACTTTGAAAAACATCAGCACAATGCAAACAATACATTAGATGATCATAGATTCCACGCCAAACAATAAAGACTTTATTAATGAACAAAAATGAAAATCTTTTTTTTTTTAAACATTTTTAATTCTCTTAACTGATAAGCATCTTTTGGCTCACTCGAAGGCCTCTCCTGACTTTGTGAAAGAATGAGCATGCCTTAAACAGAGGGCATCGCTGGCGTACGCCACAATGTGTGCTCTGTTTCCGAGCTCTCTCGTGAGTGTGCACTCCAGGCTTAAGAACAGTGCTGCCTTTGGCTACATTGCAGACTAATTTAGCAACATCCGTGAATTGGAGTCCCTCAGAGATCCCCTTTTGACACAGAGATTTTATTGTTCTGACTTTATTTTTGGCATTTGTCTGGCATTTTACATTTCCTTGTAGTGCACTTAAATGCAGAGGGTCTCTTAAGACTACTTACGTTTCGCCAGCTGTGTTCCTATATCACACTCCCTTCCCCTCTGTGTGGAATTAAAACACAATACTGAAGTCTCATTGTGTCCTTGGCAAGTAAAACAGTTCATCTGAAATAAAATGATTTGAGTTAAGACAACACGAGCTAATGAATAGAGGAACTTTAGGTGCCATGCAACCATCTTTCTTCTTTATATGAAAGCTCCAAAAATACAGCTGAGTGCAATGCTTACTGGGTGAAAATGGTAAAATTTTACCTTGATTTAACTATGTCTATACAAAAATAAATAAATAAAGCAAAAATAAAATGTAAGTGTAGCCAAAAACACAATAAAAAAGACATTAAATATCACATTCAGAAATGAACATTTGAATCATTGAATCGTATCATTTTCTTTTTTTTTTTTTTTTTTTTACTTTTATCACTGAACGTTTGTCACAACTATACTGAATAATTTGTGTTCGTGTCTATATGTATCTTTTAATGACAAATTGATGAAAAAGCTGTTGAGTAAGACAGGAATTTAGAGTTATATACAGTATATGCATATTATTTTTCTTGTAAAATTGGAGGCACATCTGTGAGACCAAAATATGTCTTGTTGGTAAATAGTAATAATTCTACGTCTTCATTTAGTCATAAAACGGTGGAAGCTTTAATACGCCAATCACACTATAGACTTAAACCCTCACATGTACAAACATTGTATGTTTCTCCATCAATCATTTTTTATTTAATTTCATGTTTACCTGAAAGATCATGACCAAAAAGAAGGCATGGGAACTTACAAAGAGACTTCCATTTTTGTGAAAAGGTATACAGAGTTTAAAATATCAGTTGCGACTGACCTGTACTGCTCTGAGTGTGTATAGTATACTGTGTCAGGGAATCTCAGAGTGAGGGTTGAGGGCCAGCGCAAAGCCAGGGAGACCTTGATTTGAAACAATTACTGACCCTAGTATTAATTAGATTTAATTTTCATTATCACAGCACATTTTATTACAGGCACTGTCAGCAAAACATCTTTATAGTGTCCCAGAGGTGGATTAAGATCCCAGTGAGATGACAGCATGGAAAAACTCCCTAATACCACAAGAGGAAGAAAGTAGAAGGCTTAAAAGCCAGCAATGAAACAACTTTATTGTTTTATTTAACTTTAATGTAGCATCATCTCCGTGATTATCATGTGATGAATGGGGTCTGTGATAGCCAGGGGGTTGACTTGTATATCAGAATTCGTAGATTTGATATAGATCTAAGACTACATGACTGAATTGAATGGGTTTTAATCCAAACTCAAAAACAAGTCAGTCTATAAATGTTGTCAAACTGTGTCTAATGTGATCTGTGAGTGGAAATTTGAATAATGTAAAAACTCTGTGGTGTTGAAGGATAGACATATTTTTTTTCCCTTCTCTGTTTCTCTAAAGTTTCTCAAGCTTCTGTAAAGCTGCTTTGAGACAATGTCCATTATTAAAAGCACTATACAAATACATTGAACTGAATTGAATAGAAAACATTTGAATAATGAACTATTTAAATAGTAGGATCATGTTCATAAAATAAATCTGTGCCGTAGGGTCTCAAAGTTTATTTTCTGCTTAAAGTGGCTGCAAAATGATAAAACTCCCGTCCTGATACCCACGTTTCTATAGGGACTACTGACAATAGGAAATGAGACGAAAGACGTGGAAGTGAAAGAAGTATTGGCGACTATTTTGATCAATTCTAAGCCAGTGAGTGAGATTCAGATGTATTTTTTGGTCCTCTCTGCCAGATGGTCTGAGACAGCTAACGCCCTGTGATTTTCTGTGAAAATGTCCAGCTGGGACAAAGCAAACACTCCCAAACTGATGTCACTGAAAGTGCTGGATAAGAAGCCACCTGTAGACTACAGCTCACCAAACACATGTTTTACTGATTATATATTAATGTTCGTTTTGTGCTTTGCGTGTTAAGTCGTTTTCTATGAGCTTTAGCTAAAAATATATGGCGATGGTTTTTGCTAGTTCCGCGAGAACACCAAATACCAGCATGCACCAGCCCAGAACCCGCTTTCAATAAGGAGTTTTCGACACGCCCACAATGGGCGTGGTTAGTGTGAGACTTGAGTTGAGTTGAAGGATGAGAGAGGAGAGTGAAATAGTCCGGAGCTCTACCTGAAATCTTAGCTAACTTATACGGGGCGACCACTCAGGCTGAATCATGCACCGCGTCAGCTGTACGACTCACTGGGAGTGGTGTGGAAATTGTGCAAGATACGGATAAGACACGTTTATTTGACTTTGCCATCAAATGTTGCGCCGTTGCTTATAAGTTTCCCGGATTCCCGTTAACGCTATAATGCTCGGAGCCCTGCGTCTGGACTTACCCCATTTTCTCCCTCTCGCGGATTTGTTTCTACTGACGCCGTAACTCAAGGCTGAAGTTTGTTAGATAACGTGTAAAAGGCAACAGTTTGACTGGAAAACTGTTTGAAATAGTTACAAGTCAAAAACAAGAAAGAAAGAAAGAGACTTCAAAATGGGGAACGCGGGGAGTTTGGACCAGCACACTGACCCGAGAGGACACAACATGCCGTTAAAACTGCCCATGCCGGACCCGGGGGAATTAGAAGAACGGTTCGCAGTTGTTTTGGTAAGTAAAGTCTGAGAACTTTTAAAAAACATATTAAATAAAAGGTGCGTGTCTCATTAAAGTCAGCCTTTGTTTGGCTGAAAGTGGCACATCCTGCCTGCAGTGAGGAGTGTCCGGCCGCCGGACATGGAGCGGCTCCACTCGGTCACTCCCCGCTATTGTGTGCGTTAATGAGCTAAGCTAACGAGACCAGCTACAACTCTCCACTGTATCACCAAACCGTTCACTGTCACACAAAGAGGTGACAGAGTATATTACACATTTATTATACACGTATAACGTATGTGTTATTAGTTACAACCTTATTACATTATTCAGAGCAGAGTTGAAGTGGGGTTAGTTAATGAAATCTGCTCTCCTGGACCGGGTGGTTAGAGGAAAACTTGTTTCTTAACCCGTCTCTTTTCTTTTAAACAGTAGTTAAACCAGCTAGAAAGCTTTTCCTTTGTTTCTAACATGAAGCTAATAAGTTTTATTTATATTTCATTAGCTTCTTGTAGTTGTAAACGGGGCTAGCTGGATGTTGGAATAAATGCGACCTTTTTTACTCAGCTACACAAAAACTCGTCAAAAAACTGCATTAAACTGTCCTTTTCATTATCATTGTGTTTTATGGATCTTTAAATATGTAACTTTCGCAAGGAAAAGTGAATACACACTATATGCACCTCTCTAGGTAAAAAATGAACACAATGACAGTGAAAATGAATGGTGTCGTTTTTTAATGCTAGTTTCTTTCTCAAAGTGCATGAGAAGTGCTGATGATTTTGCAAGTTTTCCTTCTGGGTAAAGGATCAGGCATAGATTTCATTACATATGGCCGGTTGGTTAGAGAGATGATGTACACAGAGCATTATTTTGCCTAACACACACTGCTGCTTGCAAATCAGTTCCTCACCATCCACATTTACACAACACCTGCTCAGCTGCCTGTCTCATCTAGACTGCAAATACTGAGCGTGTTATACTATATTTGTATGAACGTTAGAGATGTACCTTTTCTTTCTGTTTTTATTTATATTATTTTATTTATTTGGATAAGACGCTGATGTCAAAGCTGTTGTCCGGTGTCTGACTTTGTTGTAGTTGTTGTTGTTGTTGTTGTTGTTTCATTGAGCTGACTCTCTCTGTAAGCCTCTGTTGACGTTATGCAAAGCATCAGAGTGGTGATGGTGGCCTGCTTGAAACTTTCAGAAAGTGTGTACTACTCAGTGGCCACAGTATGGGATCAATAAATAAGTAGGGAATTAGGAAATCAGGAATGGACGTATCATTAAATCAAACCACACGGCAATGCAGTTCAGTTTTATTTATGTAACAAAAAGCTTTAACAATAGACATTGTCACAAAGCAGCTTTACAGCAATCCGGATGTAGATTTAGCCTCCTAATGAGCAAGTCGGAGGCAACAACAGCGAGGAAGAACTTCCTGAGGCAGCATGAGGAAGAAACCTTGACTTAAACCCATCCTTTTCTGAGGGATTTAGAGTGGGATTAGAAGTCGTTACTGGATACTGAAATTTCAGATTGTGTATCTAAATATTTAGGCACCTTGTAATCCTTGTAACATATGCATAGCCTAATTTGTGAAGAACTAACACACTAGGTGAAATTTATAGAAGAGTTAAGATTAACAGGTATATTTATGAATAAGTAGTCTGGAAGCTTCTCTCAGTTTTCATACCTGCAGTGTTAATAATCATCTTCAAAATGCTTTAAAAGTTGAAAGCAGACTTGGTGATGAGCGTAAAACAAAAAAAAATCTTTCACTATTAAACTAATACTCTACCTTATTTTCTCAGCTCATACCGGTCTAGCCTTGGCGCATATCATCCTGCCCATGAAAATGAAACACATTTCCTAAAGCATTACAGTGTAATAAATGCATTCTGTAGCTTCTATTCATTTTCTTTATAGAGCCTGCCTCCTGTTAAGAATAGCTGAATAAGAATAGCATTTCAGCTTTATTCAAAACCTTTGTGATCCCCAAATCTGTAGTTAGGTCGGCTTAGGTGGACTGCACACCTGCGTGTCTGAGGAATGCATTTGATGTCTACTCTTCTGTGTTGTGTATGTTTGTATGCATGCGTTTTTATAGCTCAAACACCGTTGGACTTTATGCTTCACTGACGCTAGAGCAGCCCTCATCATTCTGATCCAGGCTTCTGCAGTTAACACACACACAAATGACTCTGATGATGGCACAGTTCAGATGAATGACGGCAGAGAGGCCTGGAGCAAAAGAAAGTGAGAAAAGTTACAGCGCTACTGGAAAGTTAAAAGATGCAAACTGGAAAGTTAAAGTGCCCCAGGGGGAAATGGAGCTGGTTTGGTTTTAATGAGTCATTCAGCCTCGCACAGTGCCTGAGGCTGCGGTTCTTTTTCCCTGGCCAGAGGGGACCTCTTGTGCGTTTATATGATCTTTTTTTTTTTGTAACTATGCAGTCATGCAGTATTATAATAACCACATCGATTTGCTTTTTACCTCATGGCAACATCACTTTTAGTAATCTTGACATTTTTGTATGTTCTCTACGGAATAAAACATGGCAGGACATGGCGTTATAGGAAAATTCATGGATGGTTGTTACCACCATGAAGAGATTTTTCCTCTTTTGTTTTAATCCTCTCATCAGCATCAATATGCCAACAATTAACATTTTTTATGTATTAAAAAGTATTTTTATATATTGATATAATTAAGCATTTTTCACGTTGAAGGAATAGATTTCATCCAGTCACATCAGGAATCCAATTTAGTGGTCAGATTATTATACGACATAATAGAATGGCAAAATCCTTAAGTATTTTATTTTGTTTGTAAAAAAAAAAAAAAAAAAAAAGCGTCTTTGTGTCTAGGCTAAACAGGATATTTTTTCCATGATACTGTAACACTTCGTAGAGTAAATGTGATGGCAGATTGTAATAGCGATGATGTCATCATGTTTTTGGCAGGCGTTCGGAGGCTTCTGCTTTTTAATCACAGCTCTTAAAGTTATTTACTGCTATTAAACATCGACACATGCCAAGCTCTGAGCAGGCTGAAGGAGTAGCTGCTTTACTGATGACCCCTCTGCTCCTACACCACTGAGCTGCTGTCACACAAACACAACCTGAATATGTATTTTGTATATGATCCCATGACATCCTCTTGGTGGTGTAACATGTGATGTCTTCGTTCTCTTGTGTGTTTTTTTTTTTTTTTTTTTTTTTTTTTTATATCCACAGCGGGAGTGTAAACACTTACACATCGGATCTCTGTGCCACTGTAAATCAGCTCGAGCTCTTCTTTAGATGTAAAACCTCATGTACGTGTTCATCTGCATGCAGTATGTGGTAAAACCCACTACAGCGATCCACTGAGAGGATTCAAGCACACATTGTGTAGACGCTATGAAATCCACCCTCAGATTATTTCAGTCTCTCGAGACACAGAAGCGCAACCCGCTCATGCTGTAATGCTGCGCTTGACCTGAAACTCCCAGGAATTAAAGAATGTCTGGAACGGCTACTGATTCTCAAACCAGACATATTCATGATCTTCAGCTGTTGCCAAGATAAAAGACAAACTGTTTCACATGCGACTGACTGAAATGGAAATCTTTTCTTTGTTGGTCTTTCTTTCTTTCTTTTCTTTTTTTTTTCAAGGGAATTTCCAGTCATAGTACAGTCTGTAAAAATGTTTGTAGATGTGAATTATATTTGATTAATCTTCACTTTTTTTAATTAGATTTTTGCCATCAAATCCTTTCGAGAATTTTAACCTGTAAACTTGAAATGTATGTCGGAGTTTAAGTGCATGTGTGTAATCTCCCCAAGGCCAGGAGGCAGCAACGTGTGGCATTTGTGCTAATCTTCACCCGAGAACATATCTGTAAGCAGCGTCGCAGTCGCCATAGAGGCAGAAACATTACTGTTAACCACTTCTCCGAGGAGAAGAACCGTGACTCCGGTACTCAGCATGGTGTAGAACGAGCACACTTATCAGATTTAAGAGGAAAAGAAACTCTTCCAGCATTAAAAGTAACAAAGAACAGAACGGACCATTTTCTAATCCAGTCAACACTTTTTTGCTGGGGTTTGTTTCTGCGTAATTAAGGATAAACATAGACCAAGTAGGGCAAGGTTGATGAGAACCACCCAACACATCCAGTTTTAGAGTTTGTGATGAATATAAGCTAGGTAAAAAGTCTGCTGGAGAAGATTAGTCCTGTAAAGTTTTAAGCAGGATAACCAGTGTGTTTGCAAACCCTATTTGCTTACAGTGATATCAATAGTGTAAAAGCTCAGTATGCTTAAAAATTTTGAGTCATAAATGAATATAGAGAGAACATGTAAACATGCACAATCCTGTACATGCACAATCCCCAAAAGACTTGTGGAAATGTTTTATAAGAGTCATGTTTTTTTCCCTTCAGAACAGCTCACAAAAAATGGTACAGTAATATATACGGGTTTGACTGTCGTCTAGGATTTTCTGGTTTTGCTTTTGCTCTAGCTGTCCGCTCTTCATAAACAGTCTGGCTTGCAAGACTTGGTGCTTTATTGAGTAAACCAAGCACATTTTTTGTATAAAGCACATTCACAGCAATAAAAGTCAACCAAGCTGCTGTACATAGTTAATAATAAATTGTCAGGAGCATAAATCATTGAAGGAATGATAAAAGGAGCTGTTGAGGTGTTGTTTCTTTTTATTTTTCTTGACTTTACTTTTTGTAATGTTTGCTCGAATACCTAAAGGACACGTCTTTAACATTTTTTAATATATAAAACTGACTAAAGTTATACAGAGGCTTTCAGAACTCAGAAATGTATATAATAAAGCATTCATATTTCCACCCTGTGTTAATGTGTTAATGCTTAGCCCTTTAAGACAAGAATCCAGGATCTGTCCTTACAGTTAGTGGATTGTGCTGAAAAGAAATCCTGTCGTCTTTTCCTGGTGCTAACTTATGTCTCAAGGAAAGGATTTGTTGTCTTGAAAATAATGTGCTTTATCCTGTGAAAGACTCACCAGTGACAAGCCCAACAAGGAGAGCATCAGTAGTAGTGCTATTGTTAACCACCTCTGCTGCCTTTCCTGTAAAACCCCAGCAGATTTGTTTCCTGTTTAATTTCCAGATAGATGTGTGAGTTTGATAAAAACAGAAGTGAATGTTAGAGTTAGAGTGTGCTGAATTAAAAAAAAAAAAGATGTTTAGTGGAAATAAAAGCAAGTAAATACTACTTCTACTACTAATAATAATAATATTAATAATAATTTCAATACTTGCGTAAGGTGAAATAAACATTTAAACATTTTATTATTTATTTATTATTATATTTAAATGTACAGCTTTTGTTTTGTTATATACATCTAAGAGTCTGGAAAAATGCTTTAGTTGAATGTGTTTGTGTGAGTTTGCAGGTTCTTCTTGTCCTTCAGGGGTTTCCTCTAGGTACTGCATGTCCTCCAGATCAGAGACGTGCATTATAGGCTGATTGGTGTCTCTAAATTGTCCATACTGTGTGCATGTGTGTGATTGTGCCCTGTGATTAGTTGGCACTCTATCCAGCATGTCCTCTGCCTTGTGCCCCGAGTCCCCTGTGACCCTGTGTCGGATCAGCGGTACAGAAATTGGATGGATGTATTCGTCTTTTGCATCACTGTTCGTATTTACTTTTGCTTTCGTAAGCCCTGCCTTTAAGGTTGCACAAGTATGGCTCATGTACATGTTGTCTATAATACACAGATCAGGCATAACATTATGAGCAGTGACAGGTGAAGTGAATAACATTGATTATCTCCTCATCATGGCACCTGTTAGAGGGTGGGATATATTAAGCAGCAAGTGAACATTTTGTTCTCAAATTTGATGTGTTACAAGCAGGAAAAATGGGCAAGCGTAAGGATTTGAGCAAGTTTGACAAGGGCCAAATTGTGATGGCTAGACAACTGGATCAGAGCATCTCCAAAACTGCAGCTCTTGTGGGGTGTTCCCGGTCTGTAGTGGTCAGTATCTATCAAAAAGTCCAAGGAAGGAACAGTGGTGAACCAGCGACAGGGTCATGGTCATCTTTCTCACGGCCGATCTTGTTTTACTTTCTTGTAGACCTTCTTTACAGAGTTTTTTTTTACGCTGCAGTAGCATTCTGCTGAGGTTACACTTAAAAGCTGTATTATAAATGTGAGCAGTAGCCTGTGGTTATGAAATTGTAGTGCTTGATTCTGTGCTATGCCATGCAGAAAACCAGAATATTTTTATGCTTAGCAAACCCATCCGTGTATGTACTGAGGGTAGAATTCACATCAATGTCGCATTTTATTTCCTCCTCCAAAAGACATTTATGATTTGATTATGATTAAGTCGCACTTAAGCAGTATTACATACACATGCCTCCCGTAGTATGCTGTTCAGTGATGACATCAGCAGTGCAGCTACTCACAGCATTCTTGTCATTTTTCTACAGATTTTCTATTAAATCAAGTGAACAATGCTGATCCTTAGTGCAGCGGAGAGTTGATAGGAGTGTCAGATTCCACACATGTAGCAAAAAGAACAGAGGCGTTCTTTATTCTGTCTCGGCTTGGACCTTGGCACGGCACCCGAAGCCTGTGGCGTCTACTAGCTCCCTACTGGAGCCCAGGATTCTGCTCTGGCTGCACGTCTCTAACCATGCATCCACCCATGAGCAGCTCGGGGTGCTGGGCCGTTCAGGGTCCCTGACTGAAAAAGCAAATAGTGACACGTTGTCCAAGTGCCAGGATGCTCCCTTATCTAATTAGGAAGCAAGAAGATCTGGAGACAGAGGAGAATAGCGTCAGCCCTGTGCCTCTTAAGGGCTCTGTGTAGTCAGGGCTGTGGTGTAGGAAAGTGCTGTTTGGGAAAAGCTGAAGCAGAGCTCTAGTATGCAGCGGGCAGTGTGGCAGCCTGCCGTGTGGGAAACTGATTCTTGGCTTTGACCTTAACAGCAGTTTGTAGTTGGCCTTTGAGTTCTCTTGGGGTGTTTTTTTATTTCGATATAATCCTGGGATTTCTGTTGTTATTTTGCTCACTCTATACAGCCTGTGTTTCCTTGGCCTTCTCATCCCTTTGTGTCTTTATTATAGAGTACAGTAACACTTTCATCTGTTTTATTTTAAACTAGTGAAAATAAAAATGGTGGAAATGCATGCATGGTGTACTTTCTATTTCTGAAGCGCATAGAATATTACATTGTAGATATATGTCTAATGCTGTGTGGCATAGATTATAAAAAAGCGCTCATAAAAATATATGATCCACCTCCTTGAGGTTACTGATAAGATTGCTTGATTCTGACAACCTTAGCACTGATTAACAATCACTAACGTACATGCGACAAGGTCCTGTGTGTTATATTCACTACACACTCTACAGTGTTGTACCTCTCATCAGCTGTTTTGTGTGCTGGATGGCCCAAGTTGTGGGGTGATGTAATGGTCTGCTATGGCTTCATTAACAGCTCAGAATCGCTGCTCAGATTAGCCAGTGCAGCCGTACAGTAGCCAGAGCGTCACTACTGGGCACTGTGCCTCATTGTCATGCAGGGCATTCTGGGAGGCTCTTTGTGCTGGCCAAGATGACGGCTGTTAGAAACCGTAGTGCGGACATGACTAGACACTTTGAGAGTGCAGACGCGTGCGTGGGTGTTTGCTTTGACAAATCGAGCCGTTAGGCAATCCAGCTGTTTTTCATTGTAAACACAGAGACCTGCATCTGTACTTGGAAAACAAAGAGATTTCACAAGATTGTGACTACACAAAGTTATAAAGTGTCTCTGCCGTGTTTTAGCTGCAAACGTCTGCAATGTCTGTGTGTGAATTCAATATCTCTGAGTACTGGGATAATTTTGTTGTTGTTTTTTTGTTTGTTTTTTTTATTCATGTTATGTGTTCTAATTAAGCCAAATGATCTTATAAGGATTCTTTAAGAAACATTTTCTTAAAATGATTTTTAAAAAAGTAAACACAACGATACGATTCGAAACACAACCATCACACATTTGTTCAAGCTAAAATGTCCGTTATACACTATGCTTTTTGCCTTGACCTGGTTGCTGAACCTCAGATGCTTTTTAATCCCTGTCCTCTGCACTTTACTGTCTCCTTGCTTTGCCCTGTGGCCCTCTTAGCATGTGAAGAGCGCCATCGTCTAAGCACTTCTCCTAATACACTCTGTTATTGAATGGACTTCGCCTTTGTGCCTGTAATGTTTGTGCTCGGGCTTCAGTGATGCTGAAACACTTTGGCCATTGGACGAGACCCAAGCAAACAGTTCTGCCGAGCGCAGACAGATGCACTGTGGCTGTGTGTCCCTGGAGAGGCTTGTCTTTTGAAGGTGTGTGGGTGAAAGGACTTGTTTGTAGCCTGAGCTCTTGCCAGGGGCAACATCTGCTGTGTGAATGGGAGCTTCAACTGTATCTGAATGTGCTGCATGGAGAGAGAGAGAGAGAGAGAACAATACAGCAATCTGTCAGGGTGGCTTTATACTTACTGCCACTTTCTCTGCTGACACGTCGACTTCAGACGTCATATAATACAAGTGTGTTGCAACTCAGAAGCAGAATAGACACATACAGAGTAGAGTAGGATCTGTTTAACATCTTATCTTATCTTAGCATGTGAATTTATCCTGAATATAATCAAATCTATCTAGCATTTCATTTTATAAGCTTTCAATAGACCAAATACGAGTCTTACACCTATTTCCAGATATTTTTACTAATTTCAAGCTTTAAATATTCTTGTTTTTTGGAAGATGGTTTTCTAAGTTTAAGCATACGTTTCTAGAAAGAAGCAAAATGATCTGTTAATAGATTTAAAGAATTTAGAGTTTGAGTTGTTTGAGTTGAATAAAATTTGATTTATAGTAATCTCAGAATAAAATTATCCTGTCAGTTTGGCTGAATTCAAGATGCTTTGACTTGCAAATATAGACACTTAGTTTTGCTGTGTAGACAAATCAGACCATTGTGTGCAGTATTATTGAACAGTATATGATAATCTTATAGTCGTATATGAATTACGTCCGCTCTAAAATCACCAGGTTGCACAAGGCGTCCCCCCCCCCTTAAATAGTTTGGTTTAAATCTATAAGGCATTGTGATCTTATTTCCTTTTTACTTTTCTGTGTATAATTTCATAAAAGTAGGAAATTCTGTTTACTCAATTGTATGAGAGGTTTCCCTGACTAATTTCTTAGTAATCTTCATCCAGTCTTAACAAAATACTTGGTGTCTTCTCGCCAAAAAAACTCCCAAAGGATTGACAGTGTCGCACCCCGCACATAAAGATGAAGAATGCTGGTAAGTACTGCTGTCTGGTGATCTCAGAATTCGGGCTTATGTTCTGTTACACAGGTTTAGTTTCTCTGTAGTTTGGACCCAACACATTTCCCTCAGCTAATCTCCATGAGCGCTTAGTGCGTGTCATGTGATTAGCGGTTGAGAGACTCAGGGTTAATAAGTCACAAGACTTTATTAGCAATCCACTTCCTTTGTTTAGGCAGAGTTTCTGATTTAGCTCTAGGATTACAGCTCAGGTCAATTCCAGAGTCTAGGATAAGGACAGAGAAAGTTATGAGACTTTCAGCAGCACTGAAAATATGCTTCCTCGTTGACTGTCGTGTAGATTATACTGAGCAATGTCCATGTCTGATATTTCTGATTGCTGCTTTGCGACAGTGTTTATTGTTAAAAGCACTATACGGATAAAACGGAATCAAATTGATATCTCTATAGCCTGACTTTCTGTCCCAAAACATTGAGTTTACCTTTTCACAAACTGTTAATTTTTTTTTTCTAAATCATGTTATAAAGTGTAGCGTTAAATGACTAGGCTTATAAATATCTCTTCCAGGCAATGGTGTTACACAGGTAAGTGAACCAAAGCTGTGTGGGTCTGTCACAGCTTGCATCCTTCTCTAAACACCATTAAACACCCTTTAACAGGGCAACTACAGTGATAATGGTGTCTTTCCTCGCTGCTTAAATCAGTCCCAGATGCTTGTGTGTGTATTTAGTGAATTGTTGAACTAGTTCCATAGCTGTGCCTCACCTATTTTTGTCTTTGTATACAACTGAAGCTTCAGTGAAAGTGAAAGCTGCTATAAAAATGGTGATTATGTGCAGTAAAGGTCAGGTGGTCACCACTAATCAGGTAGCGACACCCTCTGTCTTTGTCTTCAGCTCAGTGGTAGCGTAATCCTCTCAGCATTTAAAAAAAAAAAATTATTTTCTTATGTTTAAAATGCTGTTAATCTGTGCTCAATACTAGTATTGTTTGTGAGGGAGATTTTTGTGAGGAGGTGTATCTCTTGGGACTTCAGTGCAGGAAGGACAGAGCTAGTCATTTTCATCATCATTTATTCCACATGACAAACAACTCAAATAAATTCCTGACCAACCTTAAGAAAAGACAAGCAGTGCAAGAGGTTTTGAAGATGGAACACGAATTGAAAGAATGGCACTTTGAACCAATCAAGAGGAGGCGAGGATGGTTGCTAAAGGCAGTGCAAATATTAATCTCCTTCTATGTGTTTTTTATACACACTGAAAGGATTACATTTTGATTGCAATTTTATGTAAAGCTTGTAAAAACAGTCATTTTAAAGTATGTGTTCTGAATGTGGCTTAATTTGTCATACTCGTACATTTTGGTAGTTAACAGAAAAAGGTTTAGACTGATTGAATCCCAACAATGCCACACCCATACATGGGCAAGAGTCTAGAGAACAAAAGTGGCTTTTATAATATACAATATTGTAATGAAAGCTTTCAAGAAAAAACCAGGGTTAAACTCAGGATTTTAGGCTTCAACCTCAAGACAATAGGACAAACATGCTTTTTGTACTACTCCAGAGCACTAGAAAATAATTATACAGAAGGTATCAAATAAACTCTGGAAAAGGCGATAAGAGGTTATATTGGAGGAAAAGTGCAAGTGAGGGTTGGGAAGTAATCCAGACAGCAGTTAAAGCATAACAGTTATCAACTGATTTTTTTTTAGATTGCATAAAAAGTACCACCTAGCAGTTTGCCTCCTGAATGACTGAATAGGTCTGTCACTGACAGTAGCTCATTGTGTAGACGTCTTCATTATGCCCTCAGGGTGACTCTGTGCCAGGTTGTCAGTCTGCAGCCATCAGCCGTGGACAGATCGTGTGTAATCTGTGCTTGGGCCTACTCCGAGCGGTGCTTATACCTCACCCAAAACATCCATCATGTTATAACAGGCCTTCCCCTAGTTATTAGGAGGCTATTAAGGACTGATCAGGTAGAAAATTTGTCAGTTAAAAAACACTGCCGGAGGACATCTTAAGTAATTACTGTCAATAGGAGTGTCTCCAGGATGTACATATGATCGTCACATCAGAATTGTACTACGTAGGCTAGTATGTTTTTTTTTATATTTATAATATATCTGCTTGCTGTAGGGACTATGGTGTGTGTGTGATCATTAACAGGTGTGTAGGATGTAACACAATCTTTACTAGATTGTCCACTTAGATGGAATATATTTACATGGGCTATTTTTATATTTCTGTGACTTGAAAAGGATTCAGACATTAGTCAAATTCACAGATATACCATATGGCCAAAATATAGACATTTTAAGAGGTCCAAATCTGTTCCAGTATGACGATGCTCCTGTGCAAAACGCAAGCTCCATCAAGGCATAGTTTGCTAAGGTTGGGTTTGAAGAACTCAAGTGTCCCAAGTTCTGAAAGCCCCACTGAACACCTTTAGGATGAACTGGAACACTGACTGCACGCCAAACCTTTTGGCTAAATGAACAAAAATCCCCACAGACACACTCCAAAATTTAGTAAAAAACCTTCCCAGAAGATTGGAAGCAGCAACAGGGAGTATGACTGGAATGGGATGTTTATCAAACACATATGAGTGTGATGGGGAGGTGTGCACAAACATTTGGCCATATAGTGTATGTACTGTGCACACTGTATGAAACATGAAAGTTGATTGATGTCACACAGACATACTTGGTCAGATCTACAAGCAGTCCACTGTGAGGAACTGAAAACAGCTCAGCCTACAGCTGATTCACCAGCCTTAAAAAAGAACTGGTAGTCTAGACTCTATGGTGCTGTTTTAGGATTTGGACAATAAAGACACAAGTAATTAAGTTTTATGAGTGGTTTTATGAGTAGGTAAATTAAAGACAGATAGAGTGGCAGATAGAGAGACATGAAAGCTGCAGGAATTGCAGAATGTTCAAACCCGTTATAGCTCAAGTTTCATACCTTTAACAAAGAGAGGTTTATCATTGCCTGTAGAGGTGAATGGCACTAACAGATGCTACAGGTGGAATAGATATTTGACAAACCATGATCTCATTGCTTTTCTATTAAGGTTCTCCGTCACTGAGTGGAAACTGCACTTCACCTCACTCAGAGTGCGGTGGAAAAATTCAGCCAATAAGATTAACTCTACAGTGGATTACACATTATCATGACATTCTTCTTCATCACAGTTCAGCCTGTTTTCATTTTTCCTCTTTGGATATTAAGAAAAACTGATATATAGGACACGGACAATTGATCTGTCGACAAAAATGAACAAGCTCTAATGCTATTTTTGTAAAGGTCAATATACATCCTTTGTCTAATATTTGTCTTAAAACTACAAATTGCCCAAATCCACAAAAATAAAACATCATGTGCTGTATCTTATGATCCTGTAGTGGGGGTTGAAGGTAGGATTACACAGCTTATCCTAAAACAGACGAGGGACATCTGTGCACCCACAGACACTCACCAGATTACGGAAATGCACTGCACTAATTAGGGGATGAAACTAACACAGCCGGCCAGGCCCGCACAGGATTGTGGGTAACTGGAGATAACTTTCCAGTCTAGGGCTTGCCTGGATAGCTCTCACTTTGTCCTGACTGAGAAAAGTTTGCCATCCCTGTACAGTTGTATTTAAATATGAAAAATCCAGGAGCAAGTAATCGATCTCTCTGAGCATGGTGATATTCAGTATGCACAACTTAGAGACGGAACACAGGCCAAGAATGTTAGCAGACTGCATCTGGAGTCGGTTTGATGCCATGTTCTAGTATTTAATTAACCGAACTCTTGTCATCTCTTCTGTTTGCCTGGTGGTTTTCTCATCTCACTCTGTCTGGCCAGCAGAGAGGAGGCTTTTCTTCAGTCGTGGGATAGACGGTGTCTGGCTGCTCCTCTTGCTCTCCACCCGCCTCAGGAAACACTAAGGATATACAGTAATGTGAGAAAGTACAACCAAGTGTTTCACTCAAGAGAGCGTGAAGGGAAATAGAAAAGAAAAGCAATAGAAGCTAGAAATTGAGAAAAAACTGTGACCAATTTTTTACATTTTTAATTCATGGTGCAAAAAGTCACATTTGATTGAGGATTATACATTAATGTTCATTCTGAATAACAAACACAACTTACTGAAACATTAACAAAGTTATGTAAGATGATGTGTAAGGTCAAGGTATCGGTATCTCTGTTAGCCAGTGACTATACTCAAGCAAAATCACCAGTCAAGATCATTTTGAAGGCAGAAGCAGTACAAATTTTATTAGTTAAAACCTTGATATCCAGAATGGTATTAGCTCATTGCTAACAAACGAACAGTAGGAATTTAAAAAGATTATGGTTTGTATACACAGATAGTTAGCACATAAATATATCAGTTTTCAAGCCAACTAGCCAACTACTGTACCTGGCTAGCTCTTAAGATCCATCCATCCTACACAGTCAGAGAACCTGGAGATTATCCCAAAGAACTCAGGGCACAAGGCATGGGGCATCCTTTTTCAGAGTTTAGCTGATCCTCATTAACTCTCATCATCACAGTTGTAAACATGACTGCTTCTTCTTCCGTGAGGGAAGTATAAAGCATCATGGTGGCTTTGTTACCAGGTGGACTGGTTAAAAAAAGGTGACACACAGGGAAATCCAACTAATCAGATGTTGACGTTGAAATTCCCGAATTGTTTCCAATTTTGTGTACCATATGCATCAGACATTCAGCCAACGGTTTGTGGGCATGACGTCTGAGGCTGAGACTAGGTCCTGGTAATCTGTCCCCACGTGTTGAGTATTTGTTTCCAGTTGCAATGTAATACACCCGATGTGTGTTAATCTGTGCTTTTAGGAGGACTGAATATAGGTTTGTCACTAGCTGTGGGATGAATGCAGTGTTTGAAGAGTTCTCTCTAGCCATTGGCTGTTGCCACAGATGAATTTGATACTTCTTCCAAGGTAGAGATGTTCTCAGAAATATTTTGGCAATGAAATCCTCTGATTCCTTAAGTTAACATTACCTTAGTCTGTGATCTTGCCCAAATCATCAAATGAAGTTCAGCCATATCATGTCTCTGACATGTTTACATGAACATGTCATTAATCATGCAGTCAGGATTTTCAGAAAGAGGAAAAAAAAAGTCAGCTGTGGCACTGAACAACAATAAAATTCTCTGTAGCCTCGAAACTAGCTCACTGCCTAGAACATCATTTACTTTAAAAACACAATTTATATACCAGTATGTTTTACTTCAATGAAAGATCTATTAAACCTGACCTTTTATTGTTAAAATCTCTTGTTGATAATTGGGAAGATGTTGGGTTTTTTTTATGTGAAAAACTGGAATTGAATACTGAATTTGAAATTGAAATTCATTTTATTTGTGTAGCACTTTTAACAGTGAACATTGTCACAAAGCAGCTTTACAGGAATATAAAAAGTCAGAATTCAAATGATAAAATGTTCAATTTAA
The DNA here is from genome assembly GCA_033459395.1 of Hemibagrus guttatus. Lineage (NCBI taxonomy): Eukaryota > Metazoa > Chordata > Actinopteri > Siluriformes > Bagridae > Hemibagrus > Hemibagrus guttatus. The sequence goes on from JAUCMX010000006.1 coordinate 15,903,895, forward strand.
ATATATATTTATCCCTAATGAGCTATCCCTAATGAATATTTGACTATAACTCATATTAAGTATGAGCATCAGTGTGATTAAGTCAAATATTCAATGATGGAGACTTACATAACTCTAATATAGATATAACCAACATTACATAATTACACCAGGGTGGAAAATTCAGTAGCCCAGGCTCCAGGGACGAGCAGATTTTTGTGTGCTATGGATTTATTTGATTCATAGTTGATGAGCAGATTCCCCACTGCTGTAACTATAGCACGAGCTTCTGAATCCTGCCGTCTGCTGCACTAACACCTGCTGAAACATGATACGGTTGTGTATACAGCAGTTTGAATAATATGAATTAGTGTTCATGGATGAACATGGTTTTTGGAAACACAGACAATATCAAGCAAATAAATAAGTAAAATAAATTCCCATAAAGCCATCGAATAGATCTCCTGACTACAACATGTAGTCACTTCCCAGTTAAACATGCTGGCAGAAAATAAAGACACTAGCCAGACTCTAATATTATCTTTTATCTGTAATGTGAGGACAGAACACCACTTCTCAATGCTGAACATTGCTTGCAAACACAATGTGCAACATTAGAAACTTGGTTAGAAGAGGATGAAGATCATATTTCGTTTCCCTTATAGTCTGTATTAATCCACTTAGCCAGCAAACTAGCTCACCATACATTACTATATTACATTAGCTACCACTTCTTAACCTGCGCCGTTCCCAGGCAACCACAACATGAGACCCGCAGCACACTTAGGCTTTTACTTACCTGTTCAGCGAGCTAATAAATGGAATATTTGTTTCACCTATTATAGTGCTTTTAGACAGAGTTGTTTGGTCCGTTCTGAGCACAAAGTAAAAATATTACTTGTTTACAGTACAACAATAAAAATTATCATCTTTATTCAGGTTTAGAGAAACTATAATGCGCTTTTGGGTTCCACAAGCACTCAGTTAAAAAAATGTTTCTGTGTTAGAAGAAAGTTGCTTTAACATTACTTTTACATATGCACTATTCTTTACTGCATGTTTTTTTTTGTTTGTTTTGTTTTCAACATAACATTCAAATATCCATGCTGAAGTCAAGGGCATGTAGTTTCTAAACGATGGGTTTGGTGACAGTCAGCATACAAAATTTTATATATTGCTTTTGTAGATGACGGAGTTTCTTATCAGGCTTCTAACAGGATTTCTCAGCTTCTCGTTTTCGTACAAACTGGAGCTAAAACACCTTTTTTAAATTGCAGACAGAACAGATGTTTTTGCCCAAGCACACATCCATACCTACACACAGTAGCTGTAGCATTCACACTCATTTGCTGGTCACTGACAGTGATATAAGCATGAAAGCATTACGGCATGTTTACACTAATACGTTTTTGCTTAAAAACATTTATTCCAACGTTACACAGCCTCCTGGTGTTCCAGCGGCAGGATCCTGCACTCTCATTGCCGCAGCCCTGGTTCGATTCCCGGGCAGGGAGCTAACCCAGCCACTGAAGAGTTAACTCTCAGTGCCAGTCCCAAGCCCGGATTAAATGGGAGGGTTGCGTCCGGAAGGGCATCCGGTGTAAAACCTGTGCCAAAATTGAAACATGCGGACTACATGATCCGCTGTGACGACTCCAAACAGGGAGCAGCCGAAACAGCAACAACAACATATTCCTGTGTTACATGCAGCAACAACTCCACCTCACTGTTGGTTCATTTAAAAAACTCGGTGCTTTTCCTCGACATATTGCCACAACGTTTCAAATAGCCAGAAGGTAAATAAACGCCAGGCAGAAGTGATACAGGTTGAAGCGTCTTACTCTTTTTTCATGCGCAGTACAGGGATGTAAGCATTTTCAGACGTTTCAGTGTGGATGGCCAACTTTTGGGAAATGATCGAAAAACAATGTGGAGGAGGAGCGTATTTAGAAAACAAAAATTGCTCGAACAAAAACACCGTCTTCAAATTTATCCGGATTAGTGTAGACGTAGCCTTAGAATTTTAGAGTTTGTGCTGTAATGTCTTTTTATTTTGGGAGGCATACATAACAAGATTAAAACACCCTTGCAGCCTTTTTTTTAGCATGTACCAAAGCTTGCTTAGGAGCACATTAGCAAGAAGTATGTGTGTGTGTTGGAACATGTAGAGTTACCAGGCTATACATAAATGTTTTAGAAGGACAGTTGATACAGAAACATGCAAAATTATACACAGTCTGTTTCAGCATGTTAGATGATTATCTATGAATATGAAGCAACATGGATGCCATAATGCCAAAGACCCCTATTCAACATAGAATTTATTGCTAGTCAGAATAAAAACAGCTTGAGAACTACTTCAGAGCGATCATTTTTTATTTAATTACCACCTATGGCCGCTGTGTAGTTTTCTCTGGCTTGTATTTGGTATTCTATATTAAACAGAAATGATATAATTGTAGGCAGCGAGAGCTCAGGAAGGTTGGTGCCGACCACTACGAGCCAGTTAAAATACAGGTAATGTATAGTTGACAGATTGATGTGTTCTTGTGAAGGTAAAGCCTGACCCAGATTGTATGTTTTGTTAAAAGGTCCCTTTTTCTGTTTGTATAATTCACATTCAGGTTCATTAGTCATTGTGACCAATGGTTTGTGTTTACTTTGGTGATATATAAGGACTAGTAGTCCTCATTCTTTCCTTTTCATTTTCCTTTGCTTGTTTTTCCCTCTCTTTCTCTCTCCCACTTCTTTTTTTTTTTCCTCCATCTGTGTCCTGAGTTGAAGGCCAGGTCAGAAGTTCAGCTTCTCTACTTTCCTTATAATTTGTGGTAATTCAAATACATTTCACTATTTCGGTTAAATACCATACCCGAAATTAGATTTCCTTCTTCAGCAAACTGCATTATGGGTATTGATCTTCATCCTGATTTCCAAACATAGCAAGTCGACTACACTGTCTGAATATTCCATTATTAAGGCTTCTTAATTTGAGCTTGTCTTTTAAGCCGATTTATGTGGATTAATGTGTTTGTTGATGTGGGGGCATTGTTGGCTCAGTGGTAGGTTTCTTGCCTATCATGCGGATGGCCCGGGTTCGAATCCCAGCCACTGGATGCAGTGCCGGTCCCAAGCCTGGAAAAATGGGAGGGTTGCGTCAGGAAGGGCATCCGACGTAAAACATTTGCCAAGTTGTTGTGCGGACCAGTTGGTCCGCTGTGGCAACCCCGAACAGGGAACAGCCAAAAACAGTTTGATTTTTAATGTCTTCGGCCAGTTTGTGGTTACTGGACTTGTTAGTGGACTTGGCTGCCCATTTATCTGAATGCTTTCGTCATTGGTTTTCTAATAGACATGATTTAATCTCTTGATACATATTGACTCACTGCTTACAGGTCTGGTGTGTGTTTGTGATTCTGTCTGCATCTGCTGGATTCACACAGCTCCAGTCTCAGCATAATCAATGTATCAATATTGGGATGTCTTGTGGACCATGTGGTTGCCATGTACACAATGTTACCTCATCTGACACTGATCATCATCACCGAATCACTTGACAAAACATGTACCTGATGCTTGATGCATTTTTTGTCTTATAAAATTTGAAGGCTCAAAAGTGAAGCTGAAAGGGTTAATAGATTTATTAAGCACTTTGATTTTATTAACGTTTCCATTTTGTGAATTGTAAATGGTAGGACAAAAAGGCAGCCATATCCACGTAACCCTGAAGCTTTGTGTAGCCCTGTTCAGGCAAGCTCATCTGCTGATGTTTAAATGCCATGTGGCCTTTTTCTCCAACTAAGCCCCTGTGATGAGGCTGGAAAAGACAACATCCTGATCGCTTCTCTAGTGCTCCCATGCCCAGCCCTGCAGTGGAAAACAGTAGAAGTTTACAGCTGAAAACACATGAGAAATGGTTGATTTTTTTTCCATACAAAGAGACAACGTTACAACGTGCTTAGGGCAGTGGGTGGGGCATGAGCGATTACACGCACTTTAAAGCAGCACCGATTACTGCTCTTGTTTCTTGGTTTTGGTGCATATGTCAGATTGAGCGACTGTGTGTCAGGGTGGGACGGTTCGATTATAATTACTCGTTTCATTCTTACCTCATGCTCTAAAGGGTGGGGTGCAAAGAGAAAGAGAAAAAAGAGAGCTAGTATAACAGAGGTGGGAAGCAAAGCAGCATGAGAGAGGGAAAGTCTGAAAAAGAGGCGAAGATACAAACGAAGGAAAAGAGCAGGAGGAAATTTAGAGCCAAATGTTGATGTTGACTGCAGTATTTCTGGGGACTTCCACTGCACAGATGTTTAAAAGTAGGGCAGAAGGGAAAAGGGGCTTGTGCAAGAACGGAAAAGGAAGGAGTGCTTGATTTATTTTTTTCAGGTTTGGAACTAACACGTGTGTGGATGCTCGACATGTGAGAGTTTAAACTGTGAAAAACAAAGCTGTACTCAACCCAATCACTTCCAGAATGAATATAGCAATAGTAAATCTGATATATTTCTACAAACGATCATGAAAAAAGTTATAGTAGAAAATGAATATATAAAATCCTGCCTTTAAATAAACTAAAATGTGGGATCATGAAATGATGGTAACACTTATCTTATAAATGTGCTACAATGTAATTACACCAGTTAGCTCTATAAATAAGACCTCTGTCATGCTGTAACTTTGCTTTAGTCCAGTGGAAGTGCAGGAGGAAGTGAGCTGTATGCATAAGAATCTCATTTTTAGTATAGCGCTTAGCTCAGCATTGCACTTATACTGACACACAGCTTTGTGCGAATGTGTATGGGTGTAGTGTAGTGATTTCACTTGCTAGTGTACACTTGTACACTAGCAGCTGTCCTACAATTAAAACCATTAACTGTGGTCTTGCACTGTCTCAAAGTTCTGATTTGAGATGGAAATAAAGAAGATGATGTATGCAGTCTATAAAACCATTCATACACTGGATTATGTTAGCTTTGTCTCATGTTTTGGGGTTGTTTACATGCCTGTTTGTGCATCTGTCTGTCCAACATTCTTGTTAGCTTGATATCTCAAAAACAAGTGGTTAAATGTTTGTAGGGTTTTCATGAAATGATCGTTTCAAAGATGAACTGATAATTTTGGACTTGATCCAGCCAGAATTAAGGTCATGGTGAGGCAAATGTCTTAAAAATCTTTTTTTTTTATTTCTGCAGTAGCTTTCAAAGCCCCTAACAAAATTGTGTGCACTTAAAAAAAGAAAAGGGGATGAAAATATATTTTATTAATAATTAATATTAATTTCTTAGGGGCATTGGTGGCTCAGTGGTAGGTTTCTTGCCTATCATGCGGAAGGCCTGGGTTCGATTCCCAGCCAATGCCTCAACCCCAGCCACTGGATGCAGTGCCGGTCCCAAGCCCGGAAAAATGGGAGGGTTGCGTCAGGAAGGGCATCCGGTGTAAAACACTTGCCAAGTTGTTGTGCGGACCAGTTGGTCCGCTGTGGCGACCCCGAACAGGGAGCAGCTGAAAGCAACTACTACTACTAATATTAATTTCTTAATCAATATTTTTTATATTTCTTAATAGTCGAGTGATTAATATTTTATTTATTTGTAATTCATTATTATTGTTAATGTTAGTTTTACTTTGTAAAAAAGTGAAGAACATTTATTGTATATTTTAAGGGAGTTTTATGCATACAGATTTGTTATGAGAAGGACTGGACTTGTTGGTGATGGTGCTGTCATTGCCATTGGGTTCTGCTTGTTTAAAATTAATTTTATATTTTAGTTATTCCGTGGAGAATGCAAGACTTTTCTTTTCTTCCATGTTTGAATGGCAAATGTGGTTGAATGGTGGATAAATGTCAGCAGGAACCAATTTGTGAGAGCACAGGTGTCCAGGGTCAGCAGACAGGATTGCTGTATGATTGGTCCAGCCAATCCTGTGCACTGTTGCTTTAACACATCATTTGTATGTACTTGAGAAAATCTGGCGCTTGGTATATAATTATACGCAGTTGTTATATACTTATAATTTCCAATAGCTCAAATACGTCACCCCACATGTCTCTTTGTTTTCCTTTACCCTGTGTTGCTCTGCAACGTCTTTATAAAGCACTGAATGTCTGTAATGACTTAAATTAATTCATGTGTATTATAATGCCTCTTAATATTCTGGAATTCTGCACACATTTCTCTGTTCATAATCTGTGCCTGTTACATTTGTCATTTTTCTCTTTGTTTTTGTTGTGTCTTCCTAGAATTCTATGAATTTGCCTCCAGACAAAGCCCGGTTACTGCGTCAGTATGACAACGAGAAGAAGTGGGAGCTCATCTGCGATCAGGTGAGCAGTTTGATTTCACACTTCTAATCCTGCTCTCATTCTAGTTCACCTGACTGCATGTACAGGCTAAGCATGGATCTCGATGTGTATAAAGCACACAGCAACAGCAGCACGTATAAATACATCTAAATTTATGCTCCTCTAAGCCACTGTTTAACCTTGGCCGAAGGCCTACAGACAAAGCCACACACATTTTCTCATGCTTTTCTTTCCCAAATCACCAGGTTGCTTCTAGTTATTTCAGGCCTGTTATTGACATTTGCATGAATGAGTACTGATGTAGCCTCACTCTGATGCTTGGCATGGAAGTCTTAATAAGTGAATCAAGAACATTTCCACAAGTCTGATTTAATGCACAGTATCTCTATCTACATCAAGTCACATCAGGACACCTACTGTGGTATACCTCAGGGATCTGTGCTTGATCCTCTTTTCTTCTTACTGTACATCAGCTAAATACATTTGACTTCTCTTGTGCTTTCAACTTTCCTTCCTACGACTAATTTTTACTTGGTTATAGGCACTTTGTAGCTATTTAGCATGGATTGCATGTTTGATTCTTGGGTAGGTTTCACAATGGACATACTTGATTATATCAAACCCTGGTGCATTTACACTCATCTTACTTCATCACATATGTGCACGGAGCGCAGCAGGGCACCTCATCTTTAACTAATGATGACTAAAACACAGGCTCATGTTGAACAAGAGTGGACCTTAGCATGAGTTGCATTCACATTTACAGTAAACACGACACAGTTGTGCCAGTGCAACCGAACTCAGACCACCTCTTACTGGTAGTAACAGGATTTGGACCACAGTGAGAATAAACTGCCAGTGTGAAAGCCAGAGGTCTGGATTATTACCACTTTTGTGATTTGTTTTGTATAAACGTGTCTGCAAAAATAAATTAAAATGAAAAGTTAGTGTATATATATTAACACCAGTGCTATGTGTTAGGGCCTTGGTTTGAGGTTTCCTAGGGACTGTCCTTTTTCCTGTTATTGTGCATGGAACACCAGTGTTATCTGTCGAGTGTCCTTACCAAGGCCAAACAAAATGAACGACTGTTCCAACAGTCAGAATTCAAATTCTCAGAAGAGTATGACATAAATACTTTTAAAACGCCAAACTTTTTTTTATTAACTAACAAATCAACTCCTATTTCCATAATGTTTGCAATTGAATAACTTATTTTGGGATTTTCTATCATTACAAATCAAAACATGAATCAACCCAAAAACAAAACATACAAATTCAGTTAAACCGTTTCACGACCACCCAAATACGATTGAATATCTGTGCTGCTGATGTGGGAATCTCAATGTGTATTTTTCTAATTTCCTGTCATATTCCTTCAGGAATAGCCAAGTAATAACACTGATGCACAACAGGCCAGAAACACAGCAACCAAAGAAAAGATTGCCTACTGCAGTCAACATATCAAACTACATCATGAACAAGAGAAAGGAGGATTTAGACAGGATAACTCGAGTCTTTTCACCATGCTTTTATACTTATTCAAGAATATTATAGGGAGTTACATACTGGCAGTTTCTTCTGAAACAGAGCATGGTTCACAGGAAAAATTGGTAATGTGGAAGCTGTTATGTGGACTTGGAAACACAACATAGTACTGAACCTGAGACTACCTGTCGGAGGTGGTGTGAGTTCGGTTGCACTGGACTGTGCTGTGATTCCTGTGAATGGGAACGCAACTGGTACTCGGGTCCGCACTTGATCAGGAATTAACTTGAACTGTGCATGTGTTGTAGCTGTTGATGATATTATTTGTTTTCTACATCACACGTGTACTATGAGTGGCAGGGCAACGTTGTGGGTCAGAAGAGTTGAGAGAGAGAAGTGAAAATAATAGCACCAAAATAATAACGATTAAAAAAAACGTGTTTTGTGTTCTCCATGTACATTTATGATGATGTTAGATGATCAGCAAAAATCAGAGTTTGATAGAATCAACTGAAGTTTGAATCCAGACCAGCAGAACAATCGCACTTGGATTTGGACCACAGCAAATGAACCCAGTTTGACCTCCTCTATCAAATAAAATGCCATACCAAACCTGTCAAAAAGAAAGGCTTTATATGATGTGTAATTGTATTATGATGTATGTGATAAAAGATTATTATAAATGGGCATGCATGCTACTGGTTCTATATACTAATTATTACTTAGTTCATTTTTGTTGGCAGACTGAAATAGATAGTCCTTCTCTTTTTATTATTTTGGTCACCATTCTAGCAAATAAACCAGTATAAATGTCAGATATAGGCCGTAAACGCTATCAGAATCATAGATTCTGTCCTCAGGATCTGCAGTGTTGTCTTCATCAAGTCACATCAGGTGATGAGCTGTGCACTTTAAGGATTTGTGATTAGCTCTCCGCTCTTCCATACCACCTTGTTTTGAATCAGTTAAACAGTGATGTTTAATTGTATTATACTGTATGTGATACAATTGCTGCTCAGATTTATCAAAAATAGGAATTCCTTGCTACTAGTTCTACACTGCTGCTTAGTTGTTCCCCTGTCTGTACCATTTTTTGTTATTTTATTTTTTTATTTTTTTTTTACAACAAACAATATCTTTTTCTCTATTAGGAAAGATTTCAAGTGAAAAACCCTCCTCACACCTACATCCAGAAGTTGAAGAGTTATCTGGACCCAGCAGTCACCAGGAAGGTCAGTTTTGATTTGCTGCAGCGCTTCACGTCTCACAGACTGAACATTGCTGCTACAACATTCCACTGCTGTCATTTCAAACATAAAAAATATCATAACATAAAAAATTGTCACTTGTGAAGTTGTGCCTGAGGAATGATCCTGGCTTGTGGAATAAACAAGATGAGCTCCACAAGCTTTGTGCGCTGTATATGGAAAGTGAATGGCATTTATACTGGGTGGGATGTTTCCTCCTTTAAGCAGTTTCAAGGTTTTGCCAGTACAAGGTGGTGTTTTTATAAAGGAAGTGACAGGAGCACAGATGGATGATCACAGGAGAGACAAGAGAATGATGAATGAATGAAGATCAAGAAAAAGACATAGGAGATACAAAGCTATACAGATGTTACTATAGAAAGTGTTTCCAGAAACAACCAAAGTGAATTTATGAGATAAATGAAGAGTTTGTTTCCTACATGAAATCACGCTGAGCAGAATAATGAAAAAAGGGTTAATCACCAGAGCTGTTTACACTTAACACTGTTATGGTTGCAGGAGTTAGTACAATCGTTTATCTAATGCACTGCATCTACTGTGATATGCTCTACCTACTGCCCCTGTGATGGTAAGATGAAAACAATTTCATTCTGGAAAAAAGAGCTCAAGTTTTTGTTGTTGTTTTTTCTTTGAATGTGGGAGGGCCATTAAAATCAGGCAATACTACATGTGAGGCTGTGAGAAAACACCCAGCCTTCATCCACAAACCTCCTTCCTGAGTATTGTGCACTCTGATCTCCCTACGCTTACGAGAACAGCAGCAAGAGCACGAGGGGGCGAAAGAAACAGAAAGTACAGTTAAAAATGAGATTGAAAAAGGAGGAGGGAACAAGAGCTGTAAGCAAATACAACTGGAAAAAAAGGAAAACGGGAGACAGAGTTAGGAGAGAAAATAGTTGTGAGAGACAGTGGGGGCCCAGCAACACTCTTACGGACAGAAGTGGTATGGATAAAAGGAGGTGAGAGGCAGACAGTGAAAAGAAGGAGGGTTATGAAGAGAGAGAGAGAACGAGAGAGTTATGGTTTTACATCCTGGCTCGCCCCAAATTTTTTTTTTTTTTTTTTTTTTTTTTTTTTTTTTTATATACACACAGCTGAACAATCACTACTTTGTGTGCTGAAGCAGACATTTTCTCGTTTTTACATAGAACGCATTCCACATACCCTTCTTGGCCAATCAGCTAGCAGCAGGAAGATGGCCATTGCATAAGGTCCTGAAGAATGTCTGAGCCATAGATTTGTTTCCAGTTTAAAGGATGACCCCTCTGGGAGAACACCCCACCCCCTTTTCCTTTCTCTCTCTCTCTCTCTCTCTCTCTCTCTCTCCCTCTCTCCCTCTCTCCCTCTCTCTCTCTCTCTCTCTCTCCTCTCTCTCTCTCTCTCTCTCTCTGTCTTACTTTCACACACAGCTGGGAATGCTTAGTGAAGAGTGAGGAGTCTGTAATCCACACACACATTTACAAGCTTAAAGGGGTAGATCCATTTTAAATATAAAAATGTATGTTATATAATTGTATTATATTAGGTATTGTATTATACTGTGATAATTCTAATTAAGAGTATGGTCTTTACGAGATGGAGGAGGATGGTGATCCTGAAGCAATATAAGACCCTTGGTAAGTTCCTTAGACTGGCTAAATTTGCCCAATATGCCAGCATAAGCGACAACCAAACACACATTCTGAGCTTGTCGTGTAATACAGCATTTACATTTGAGTACTTGAAAAATGCTCATTAATATGTAGCGGATTGAGGATAAACCCCATTGCTAACGAATACAAAGGCCTCCTATGGGTAAAATAGTTCCAAAAGCAAGCACAGTCATGCCTCTGTGTACCAGTATAACATGCTAAAGCAATATATGGACGCGCATGCTCACACACATGTAACAGCCCCTGAAACAGCCCAGAGTTCCTCTCCACATGAGTCAGAGCCACACACAGGGAGCTGTCATGAAGCACATGCTTTATTATTTTTTGCCTCAGCCTCTGTTCTTTTGGTTTGTTTCTTTAATATCACTCTCTAACTCTAGCTGTCTGTCTTTTCTTTTCTTTTCTTTTTTTTACCATTCACAATGCCTTTGTCTCTTTCTGTGTATTTTATTAAAAACGCTACTATCTTGTGGTTGATGGCGGCTCTCCCACCTGCTGTAGCATTTCTGACATCACTATTTGAAATCTGATGAACCAGGGATTGATTATTCATGCCTGGCCTGTTAGTGTCTAGTCCGTACACAGTTTGTATCAGCTCATCTTCCAAAAGGCTGTCGTTTGTGTGTGTGTGTTTCTGGCTTCATCTCAGCTTTTTGTCTGTAGATGAAGGCTAGTCTTCCCCCTCCCCTGTCTGCTCTGCTGCGCTGGGTGGTTTGTTCACATGCATTTCACCTGACACGAGATTGGGTCATGGGGCTCGCACACGGGGGCTGTATCCTTGGAAACAGCACGCGGGACAAGAATGGGTCCACAGTTTAGCTTCAGCACAGAGAGGCTTACACATGAAATGAGCTCCCACTTTAATGAAATGATATGATTACTCAAGGCATAGGAGTCACCTCTGAACCAAAACAGCAACCAGCATGATAGTGCGTCCACCCAAGTGTTCGCTAATTAGCATTGTTTGTATTGTTGTTGTTTTTTTTTGTAACCAGGTGGGTGAATCCTCCACTTTAGTGTTACGATCAAATTAAATAATGTGCTTCAGAACTAGTTTTATCATATCACAAGTGCATAATGATATACAGTGTATCTTTCACTTCACTATGTGTTTTTTAGTTCTTTACATTAGACAGAGTGAGATCAGTGTTCTGGGAGGAAGTTTTTTTCATTGTATTCCCTTGTTCCCATTCATAAATTCTCATGTTTGTTCCTTTTGTCCTGTATGCAGAAATTCCGGCGGAGAGTTCAAGAATCAACTCAGGTGCTGAGAGAACTAGAAATTTCATTAAGGACTAATCACATCGGGTGAGTGATCAAGACTGTGTTTGTGTGTATCTTAGTAGGAAATAAGTAGTAGTTAATAAACATTAATAAGTTCAGAATATACATAAAAGTCACTATCTGTAATACTGTTAGCTTTCCTGGTTCAGCTTTATTTGTTGACATGGCCAAATATGAGCTCTTACTTGTCAGTGATTTTTCAAACACACAATCGATTAGTTTAGTCTATGCTCTAGGCTGCTGCAGACACCACTCAGGAAAACAAACTTGCATACAATATATGCAGACATTATGAAAAGCTCATCTATGGTCACCAGTTCTCTGAAGATCACTGTCCTTGTAGCTGAGAGATCGTTTGATAAGGAGGTGACTGCAACAACAAGTCTGAAACCAGATGGAAGTGGAAAAGCCGACAGATTTTCATGAGGTCACAGCTGAAGAAAAGCAGGAAGTCCTGCTGTTCCAACTATCCGTACATCTAAATATACAAGATTTCACACACAGCAGAGGCAGCTATACCATAAAAATTAAACAAATTAATGGCCCACTCTATATAAATACACAAAGCTCAATCACAGAGCATTGCTTACTGTAACTACGAGTGGTATTAGTTGTTTTAGCCCACCTTATGCTGCTAAACTAGATTATACGACTAATCTGTCTTATCTATATAAGATAATAGAGCGTTAGCGTTTGTTAGTCACATGAGGAATTCACAAAGCAACAAAATAAAGCTGTTTTGAAAATGTATGTGCTTCAGCTCTCAGGGAAGAGCTTTTAAGACTCCTGACAAGGATAGGAAGTTAACAAACTAATCTAATTCAAGTGTTAAACTATATAGCAATTACTCTTTGAAAAGTGTTTACAGAAGGTAGACTCAACAGAGCTGCCACTGAATATGAGCCAATCAAAGACACGCTGTGCGAGAAGAAAGGAAGTTCTTTCCATGTGGCTTTCCAAATGAAAGCAAAGAAGTGCACACACAGTGAAGAGAACCGGTTAAAAGTAGCTTTTGATCACACAGCTTCTGTTTTGTATGTGTGTGTGTGTATCATTGCCATTGCTTTTGAAGTGCAAAATATTCATCATTCTGCCTAGTGAATGATGATAGGAAACACTTGGAATTTAGATTCGGTAAAAGGAAAAAAGATATCTTCAAATCCTTCCTGTCTGTTCACAAGCTTCTGTTTGAGACACATTTTATGATTTGCAGATTTTTATGATTTGTACAGCTTTCTGAGATTTCTGAAAATACATTTTTGCAGCTGTCATTGCATTGTCCCTTATGTCTCTCTGCCCGTCTTTTTGTGTAGATGGGTGCGTGAGTTTCTAAACGAGGAGAATAAGGGCCTTGACGTGTTGGTGGAGTATCTCTCATTTGCACAGTATGCTGTCACGTAAGTCACCCATGCTTATACGCAACGCACAATGAGCACAATAGATCCTTTCTCCTTAACCATAGACCTATTCACATTCACATTGCCACATATGCTGTGCTACACTGACGCATCAATCTCACTCACACTCTGACTGGACCGGGAATTAGCGTGTATAATGTACACTGTCCATTCTCTCCATTCTCAGAGACAGACACAGTCACAGGGTTGTACTGTAGAGACTTTATCGGTTTCCAACCCAGGGAGTGACTAAATATCCATTATTGGAACGTGTGTTCATGCTTTATGTTCATGTAGCATTAATTATCCATCTCTTTTTATGAAAGTAAAATAAAGAAAAGCAAAGCACATGTCCCAAACTGGGTATTTAAATTTAGTGCTCAGTAAATAGGAGTAAATAGGACACCATTTGAGATTTGACCTAAATGTGCACTCTAGTGGTGTATAAACATAAAAAGAAAAATCCACTGTTTAGACGATTTGAAGATTAGTATACTGTATATTGATGTGTGCAGATTTGATGGTGACAGTTTTGAGAATGGCACAGACAATGCGATGGACAAGTCGAAATCCTGGAGTCGCTCTATCGAAGATCTCCACAGGGGGAGCAATCTACCCTCTCCGATTCCAGGAAGCATCAGCAGAACTGGGAGACACTCTACGTTAAGGTATGTTAAATGGAATGAATGAATTTCCTTAGTTGCTAATTTTCCTACATGTATAACAGCAATCAAATCACGCTGGCTGCAGTCCCTAACAATGGTGCGTATCACACTTTACTAAATCCTGCTGCAGTTCAAAACACAAGTTTATACTAAAGTGCTCATTCTAACACTTTATTATTACTTTAAGATTAATTAATACTTAGAGAATTTTTAACACACTCTAAGCCGAATAAACAAATTTTGAAGAACAAAAAAGGTTTTATTTATCAGTATATCTTCAGGACAGGCCAGTTTGTGGTTTCTGTATAACATCTCAAGCTGAGTTTTTTATATTTATTCTTATCTTCAACAGAAAGAGAAAAAAGAGAAGCTGATAAAGGAACCATTGTTTATAGCTGCTATAACAGGAACAAACTTGTTTCATGGTTGTTTCACAACATGAAGCCTAACCATAAATGGTGAAAAGGTCCAACATATTTTAGGTATCAGAATTTAAAAAAAAAAAATTTATAGTTGGCAATTTGCTAATAAAACACTTATGGACATGCTCCTGTTGGAAAATGATGAGATTCAGTGATATAACAAAATGAAACAAAATGTTTATCTCTTTTTTCCTTGCTTTGTGCTTTCCTGCCACTTCACCTGACAGGCAGCTGAGACACCTCTGCTATTGTTCTGCTGTTCCCTTAAACTTTATCGAAGTTTGTTTTGACTGTAAGAGGCAAAGCCAGATTTTGTTCTACTGATTTTGATCTGCCTGCGCTGTAGTGCGTAAGATGAATTTCTTGCTGTCACAGCACAAACTTGTCAAAACAAGTCGACACTCCATGAGGTTTAAACTCAGACTATGAATAATAGCTTTACAGAATCAAAGAGAACATCATCAGACTTCCATTCCTATGATTAATGAATTATTCACAATTATACGTCACACTGTTCTCTCCGGATGTATGTTGGGGTGTAGCTACTGTTCTCAGAAGAGAAGCAAACATAACCAGCCTACTACATCCTCACAGGGATGTACTGAACATAGTCATGAGGATGAGTCAAGTGTTACCAGATTTCTCAGGATGTTGTGAAAATTTGAGCCAAAAAGGATAGTGAAAAAGCTTAATTACTCTTGCCTTCTACGTAACATTCCAGTTTTGTCATGTAGGACCCTTAAACACAAAAACATGTTGAGTTTGGTTCACTCCTTTTGCATGGCTGATTCCAGATTATACAGATTAGGGACTAAGCTAAATTTGTTAACACAGAGCAAAATCCTCCTTTTCCCATGTAATGCAGAGAATTCAGATTGCTAGAGGATTTTTTTTTTACTTTAATTTGGTTAATGCTAGTGATAAATAATAAGTAGCCAAGACTATGATGAAGCAAATTGGGTTTTCTGGTAATAGAAAACTCTCTCATGTCTGTCAGGATGTGGAGTTGTTTCCAAATTGCACTCGTGTATTCGTACCCACATGTACACGTGTAATTTGTTATTCTACAAATGATTAGTAATGATTTTAAATAGCATCTCCCCGGATACATACATAATGAAAATAAAAATAATTCAGGGAGACACCCTTAATGAAGTCAATAGCATGATAATGTTTTGCATTTGTATGATAGATCCTGCGGAACGAAGGGATGGTAGCTTAGTGGTTAGCATGTTCACCTCTGGGGTAGGGTGTTGGATTCCCTCCTCCACCCTGCGTGTGTGGAGTTTGCATGTCCAGGTGCTCCAGTTTCCTTCTCCAGTCCCAGGACATGTTGTAGGCTAATTGGCATCTTTTATTTGTCCATAGTGTGTGTGAGTGTGTGTGTGTGTGTGTGTGTGTGTGTGTGCGCGATTGTGCCCTGTGATTGGTTGGCACCCTGTCCACGGTGTCCCCCTCCTTGTTCTCAGAGTCTCCAGGGATAGGCTCTAGACTCCTCTAACACTGTGTAGGATAAGCACTACAGGAGAAACACTCACACTCACATGTATGTGCCAGACTGTCTCACTGTTACTGTCTCAGTGCTTTGAGGAAGATGCTGTGGAAACTGTGCATGCATGAGCCTTGTGACAAGACAGAAATAACCTGTGTGTGTTTTTATATACCATGCATTGGAATATCTGACAGTTTTGACTTTGTTGGGACATTTGGCTAGTTCGCATGAGAAACCTGCTTTTATACAAGTTTTATTTTTTATTTTTTTATTTTATGAAACTACAAGAGCCACAAGGTTTCCTTCCACTTACTGGAGTTACGAATCCGATTAGATTTAAGTACAGTGTAGCATTAATGATCTGCATTCATTTTTATGTCAGACAAATGTATGTACTGAACAGTTAATATGCATCAAGTCTGAATGGATATGTGTGAAGGTTCGGTCATTGCACATTTTGCCAAAATGTATGTGTGTGTGCATGTTTTCACATTTTTTTGTATAACTTTTGTTTGTGTGCCCCTGTATTGCACATAAAAGCCTTGGGCTCATTCTGCTTTTATAAAGCACCACAGACCTCTGCCATGCATGTCAATGATGCTGCCATTGTGCACAGCGCAAGTGATATGTGTGTGAAGCTGCTCGAGTTAAGACAATACCCTCTACACAGCAGAGGCACCACTGTTTGTCGACTACTGCGTTTAATGTCCTAGCTGTAATTTAAGTTATGGCCGGTGGGTTGGCAGTCTCCAGAGCATAATAAACATTATATTTTACTTTAAATTCCACTGCTGTCACCGTAGCAACATTTGTCAGTCTGTTACCATTCAAGGCTTTAGTGTTAGATTGTGATATTGCTCTGGTTTTCTCTGAGCCTCTTTCTTCTTGACATTTTAACAGTTTTGTTCTGAAATGTGTTTTTTCAAATTGCATCTGATTTGTTAGTGGTGAAGCGATTTATTCTTTCAGTGGTTTATGGAACTTTTTTTTTCTCCCCTCTTAACTCTCTTCTCAGATGTAATACATTACCCAGCAGAAGAACGCTGAAGAATTCAAGATTGCTGTGTAAGAAAGACGACGTTCACGTCTGCATTATGTGCCTACGAGCCATTATGAACTATCAGGTGAACACCATACACAGTAGAGTACATACTGTATAATTTGCTGATGAACGCTTTATTTTCTCTTGTTTACACTTTGACAGGTCATTTTTCAAATTTTCAGTTTGGGTGTTTAATTCAATTTAAGGCATCCTTCTGTGCTCATTAATGCATCACTCCCTTTTTTTCCCCCTTTCTTTGTTTTTTTGTTAGTATGGCTTCAACATGGTTATGTCCCACCCTCATGCTGTGAATGAAATTGCACTAAGTCTGAACAACAGGAACCCCAGGTAAAGCATTGTAAATGGTGTGTGGTTGTGTGTATGTCTGTGCTGGAGGGAGAAAAGGAGAAAGTGTTTTAGAGAGGGAGATTGAAAACACCTGCTTTGTAATGGAGTTTTCCCAGCATGTGCCATGCTCTCATTCAGGCAGGTTGCAAGTCCTCTGGCAGGGTCATAAATATCAGCAGCTGCAACAGGACAGTCTCCTAATCTGTGTATGTGGGTGTGCCCAGTTTTGCATGTGCATAACTACCTGACTTATTTTGTGTTTGTGCATTTCACATTGCTACCACAATAGTAGTCATGCCAGTTTAAAATCCCTGTTGTGTTTATTGTTTAATGGTATATAATTTCAGTCACCAACACAAAATGATGAAATATAGCACTGATATCTTTTCCTCTGTGTGTGTGTGCGTGCGTGTGTGTTTTGCAGGACGAAAGCGCTAGTATTGGAGCTACTGGCTGCTGTTTGTCTAGTCCGAGGGGGGCATGAGATCATTCTCGCTGCTTTTGATAACTTTAAAGAGGTACAGCACTGCAATGTTCCTAAATCATTGTTTTTCCTGTTATCCTATGCAATATTTTATTTAGAACTTTTCTTTCTCTTCATTTCACTTTTTTCTTTTCCTTTCACATTTTATTTCTTTGCAAATCTTTGACTTCATCATGACCTTTGCTATTTACTTAAGATGCACTTAAGATGCATGCATAGTTTGTATGAATAGGTGGAGTCAGATGTAGGGGAAAGGCTTTCACTGTCTTTCAGTGTTATTATTGCAAATTCAAATTTAAACACTAGGTATTAGATGTATTAACGGATGAAATGGCTGTAATTGTCAGCTTCTTTATTGGTGTCAGTGATGGCATTTGATTATTAGAAGTACATTCTAATGTTAATGTTAACCCGTTGAAATACCAGTGCTGTAAGGTAATAGGGAATGCGTAAACAGCTAACATGGATGCATGCAAATCATCTGTTTTATTTATTTTCGCAAGGACCATTGTGTTTGAATAAATTCTTAATCACATGTGCATGATTTATAGCAGTTAGCTTTGATAGGTCTCTGTTTTTAAGTGCTCAAACTCTGTTTTCTTCCTTCTATTCCTCTGTATCTGTGTAACACAGTAATCTCAACCTGGGTCCCTGGGTAATTTTTACATTTGTGTTATCTTCTTGTGTGTTATAGAATATGTATGTTTTCATCTTTTTGCAAGCATGTCACATACGAATTCTTGTGTAACTAAAGAAAATGCAAATGTGTGCTTTGTTTTAAAAGGTTCGTTCAGAAAACCAACGCTTTGAGAAGCTGATGGAGCACTTCAAGAATGAGGACAATAACATCGACTTCATGGTACTTATCCAAACCCATATCAGGCAGCTGCTGGTGGCTTCTTTTCATCCTTAACTACCATTCAGTTTGTAATAGTAGATTATTACCGCACAGTGACTACACTTGTAGTTTCTGCTGCATTGTGCCACTTAAATAAATCATAAAGTACAGGTCATCTGATTCATCATAACTTAGGCACAGAGGAACATGCTTGTGTGTATTTAGTGCTTGTGTGTTAAATTCACAAGTCTGTGTCAGCTCACTGTCATGTAATCCTTCATGAGTGAGAAACGCTCTCTAAAAACAACAAACAATTCAATTTTATTTGTATAGCGCTTTTAACAAAGAGCATTGTCTCAAAGCAGCTTTACAGAACATAAGAAACAATAAACATACAAACAAACAGTCCTAGATGTTAGACAAAATTTTCCCTAGTGAGCGAGCCTGAGGTGACTCAGGCGACTGTGGCACGGAAAAACTCCCTTAGATGGTATTAGGAAGAAACCTTGAGAGGAACCAGACTCAAAAGGGAACCCATCCTCATCTGGGTGACACCGGAGAGTGTGATATGAACAATGTCCTTTCTGCATTAGTTGTGTGATGCAGATACAGCATGTGTAGGATGTTATGTGTAAAATGTCCACATAGGGTTGGCAGTGCTGCTTTGATTACTCCAGTCCTCAAAAAGCAGAACCCGGCTGGAGCTGGTCCATCTCTGGATGCCACCGGAGCTGGCACAATCTCTGTGTGACTCGGGGATGGGTAGAAGAAGGGAAACAAATGGAAAGGAATTAGCGTAGCTGCTATTCATAATATTAGCAGGCACTAGATGATGATGTGCATTTAATCGGATGTATTGGAGCACAAAGTTATGGGATTTATTAGGTGTATGCCTGGCTAAAGAGATATGTCTTTAGTCTACGTTTGAACCTGGAGACTGTGTCTGAGCCCCGAACACTGTCAGGAAGACTGTTCCAAAGTTTAGGAGCTAAATACGAAAAAGCTCTACCCCCTTTTGTAGACTTTGATATTCTGGGAACTACCAGAAGTCCATTTGCACCTTGCTTCAAGTCACTTTTTTATTAGTCTGTGTTAATGTAGAATTTTGATGAAAACGCATCACAGATTTAGCTCTGTATTAGCCATTTTTATTAGTTTTCCTTATTAGATGAGAAACTACAGCATTGTATGAGCAGTTAGCCAGTGAAATCTGATTGCCCTTTTTCTCCTGTCAAATTTCCTCAGCGTGTTATGTCTAAACTATATGGCTTAAAGTATTTGGACCCCTGATGCTCACACACCTGTGTGCTTCTTGAAAATCTCATTCCATTGGGCAATCATATGGAGTTGGTCCTCCTTGTGTAGGCATAATGGCCTCCTTTCTTCTGGGAAGGCTTTCTACTAGATTTTGTCTGTGAGGATTTGCCTATTCAGCCACAAGAGCACTAGTAAGGTCACAGTCGGTATTCCAGATCATCCCAAAGGTGTTCAGTGGAGTTGAGGTCAGGGCTCTGTGCAGGACACTTGAGTTCTTTCACGCCAACCTTAAAAAAACATGTCTTCATGGGCATCGCTCTGTGTATAGAGGCATTGTAATTCTGGAATAGGTTTGGATAGGACCCTTAGTTCCAGTGAAGGGAAAGTGTTAAAGTTTAATGTTAAAGCATACATCCTAGAGAGTGGTAACAGTGTGGAATACCCATATACCAGTGCAATGGTCAGTTGTCCACATATTATGGCCATGTGGTGTCTGTTTCCAAATGTACACTTATTTCTCATGTCTTAATTCCTTCTTAATTGGAAGGTTGCATTTTCCAAATACACATTGCTGGCAATAAATTTTCAAAGCATTTCTTTTTATGTGATAAGTTTTGGTTGCTTCAGTTTTATCATGGTGCTATGACTGTATCTCCAACATACATCAACTCCTTCATACAGTAATGTTCTTTCTTTATAACTTTACTCTAATAAGCACATTTTACCCTACATATACCTGATAAAGGGAAATGATTTTGGTAGGCATCATCATGCACACTATTTCTAGCTAACTAGTGCTATATTGCAGTATAGCAATTTAACAGTTTTTTTCTAGGGTAAACATTGGCACTGTAAAAGGTTAAACAAAGTAGAAAATCCAACTGCATATTTCTGCAATCACAAGTTAGTTAGTTAGTTAGTTAGTTAGTTAGTTAGTTAGTTAGTTAGTTATTAAGTATACAATACATGTAAATCAGTGCAGTCAGGCCAGGAGTCTATCTAGTAGTGAGTACAACTACAGAGAGTAGCAAGCAGCAGGCTGCAGTTCATTTGTTTGTGTAATGACCTTTAACAGGTCAACATGTTACTAACATTTTTGTTTTGTCATTACATTTTATCTGTGAGCTTGATTACATTTTTTTCTTTCCTTTATTGTTTATGTAATTATTGTTAGTGTGAAACAAATGGGGAAAAGTATCTTAGTTTTCATCAACTAAACAGGCATTGTTTTGCAGACTGCTGAATGTGCTTTGCATGCTTTGCTATCCTGGGCATTGTAACTAGACACACCCTATGGGTTCACCATTTAGTATTTGCTTTTCTTTTTCTTTTTTTTTTATAATTCTACTTATTAACTTTCAGCTTTTCACTACCTTTCAGGTGGCGTGTATGCAGTTCATAAACATTGTGGTCCACTCAGTAGAAGATATGAATTTCAGAGTGCACCTACAGTATGACTTCACTAAACTATGTTTGGATGAGTACCTGGATGTGAGTATACATTAGTTCAGTGGTATAAAGACCAGGTTTATTTAGCTGTTTTGTTGGGAAAAAACAATTTTTTAAGCATTACTCACTCACTATTTTTGTAGATACACTCATCCCCTGGTTGCTTTTTCCCTTTTTTCTTGTCTCTGTGCTCTGAGTAGAAGCTGAAGCACACTGAGAGTGATAAATTGCAGGTGCAAATCCAGGCCTACCTGGATAACGTGTTCGATGTGGGAGCGCTATTGGAGGATGCTGAGACAAAGAATGCAGCACTAGAACGAGTGGAGGAGCTGGAGGAGAGCATGTCTCATGTGAGTGCCATGTTTAAATACCCGTCACATTTCCCTTCCCAGTGACCATGAGGGCAAAAATAAGCAAAGTTTCTTACATGTAAATGTGTTTGACTCATCAGCCTCTCCCTTAAAACCTCTCCCTTTGGAAAGAGTTTAACTAACACTGCCCTCATCTATAGAATAGATGTGGAGATATTTATGTGTTCTGTTAACTGTCTTTCATTGATAGATAATAAGCTGAACATAGAACGTTAGGATAGGAAAAAAAAAACATTCAGGCCTTTGGGGCTCTTGGCCTGAATTTTAAATTCCCCTAATGGTTCTGGATACAAACCAGAGGTTTTTTCCCTCCAGCCAAGGAATGGACTTTATTAAACAAATTAGATTAATGAAGAATGTTCCTCAATTCATCAGATGACAAAGGAAGTGACATGAATAGTGCCCCAGATACTTGATAATTAGCATGTCAAAGCTTTGAAGTCATTTCAGTGTAAGCATCAAGTATTGTTGAACACTTTTTTCTTTAGTTAGTTGCTCCCTTCCTATTTAATCCATTTCAATAGACTTGACCCTGCTAATGCTGAAATGTGGTTTCTTGGAATTGAATTTTTTTTATTTAAGGCCATAACCATGACTGGATTAGCAGTTTCCAGTTGTGCTGTTTGGTGTTTATCTCTGTTGTTGATGCACCAATTTACCACAAGAATATTAGTCATATTCATTTGAACTCTGAAGACATTTTTTTTTTATTTTAAATGTAAATTTTTATCTATTATTTTAGGATTGCTATTAAATTATCTTGATCTAAGGCTCTATTAATTTCCACAAAAAAACATTTCTGTTTGTGAACATGTCCTTAAACTCTCAATGCAGATGACAGAGAAGTTACAGGACACAGAAAATGAAGCCATGGCAAAGATTGTAGAACTGGAGAAGCAGCTAATGCATAGAAACAAGGAACTGGACTCTATACGGGTGAGTTTCCCTGCTTCTCTATCCATGTTTGCTTTGCTACAGGCAAATCTTATTTTTATATATAAAAATTGTAAATAGAAATATAAGCAAACCGTTTGTAGGATGAACAGAGAAAAATCAGTATGAATGCTGTTATTCTTTAGGAAGTCTACAAGGATGTTAGCTCGCAGGTACACACGCTTAGGAGGGTGGTGAAGGAGAAGGATGAGGCCATTCAGAGGCAGTGCAATCTGGAGAAGAAGATTCATGAACTGGAAAAGCAAGGAACCATCAAAATCCAGAAGAAAGGAGACGGGGATATTGCCATCCTGACCTCTGCACCATCCACGAACGGCCTGCTGGCGGGCACCGAGGGTGTGATGGGGGTACCCAAGGGCGCCTTGGTGGGTCCTGTGGGACCAAGTAACGGTGTAGAACCGGGCATGTCCATGCCACCACCTCCCCCTCCACCCCCACCCATGCCTGCAATGTGTGAGTAACTTAGATGCACTTCTGTGCTTAGTCAGGTAGTTAGATTGTATACTAATGCATCAATACTCAGTTATCCTGACAAGTGCTCTGATGTTTGAACTGTAGTAAACTTCTTTTGAAATACTTAGTGTTTGTATTTGCCTCTACAGCATTTTATAAGCTTTCAAATGATAATGATAACAGAGGCATGGCAGCCTCCAGCTCCAGCAGTTCTCTTTTGTATCACACAGCAAGTAGATTAGAAACAGCAAATGACTTTATATTTGGTCTTGCTAATTGAGTCTCTGTGGGAGAAATATCTTCTGGCAAGTGTAGCCTGTCTCTCTCTCTCTCTCTCAATGTGGCTCTTTTACATTTTGTGTTGTTTTTCCTCTTATGTCATTCTTTGGTGGTCACAGCTTTTTATTGTTGCTTCTTATTTGCATTCTTTCTTATCTCTTTGTTTACTTTCATTCTCTGACTCTTTTCTCCACCGTCTTTTAATGTTTCAGTACTTAACGGTCCATCCACTGTCCTTGAGCCACCCCCTCCTCCTCCACCACCACCACCTCCCCCTCTTCCAGGCTCTGGCGACACTGTAGAAGAATCTTCCCCCATGCCCCCACCTCCACCGCCCATGGCACCACCTTTACCTGGCTGTGGATCCCCCACTGTAATCTTCAACTCCGGTCTCGCAGGTAAGATGATCACCCCCCTTTATCTCCTCAAGCATCGGCAGAAGGCATGACACGAAACTAATAGGGGTAGCCACTTACTGTAAACTTTTATTTTTATTGTTGTATTCAATTGAACATTTTGAAAATATACATGTTCATCAGAATTGTTATCGTAAGCAAAGGAGATGGCTTTGTAGATGTTCAATAATAAAGCTGTAACTCACTATAGCAGCAAGAGCCACAGTGTCCAGAATAAACCCTCTTTTTAATAGTATATTTTTAATAGTAACAAAAATAATTTCTTGCAAATCTTCTTTTACACGTTTAAATTAGTATACTTGACTCAAAACACAAACGGCTGCTGTCCTGGTGATCACATAGCCCTATGTTTATATTATAGAGAGCCAGATTTTAGAATCCTTTAGCTCTTCACAATACATTTCCTTTTTTTTTTTTCTTTTAAACTTCACAGTCTGGTTGTGCGTTACAGTTTACAAGGTTCTGAGATACTGTCTGTAAGTTGAGCCTTACTCCTCTTCTCAGCAGTGCTTGATAATGATCACCAAGTCTGTGAGTGTTTACTCACTGCTCCTTAGCACTGTTTAACTTTCTAGCCAGGCTTTTTGGTCAGATGTAACTGATTCACACTTAGTCAAATTAAGACAAAATCCCACTTAGAGTGTTTCCTTTGTGAGGGATAAATGCCACCATTTCCAAACTAGACTAAATAAAGATATAATAAGTATCAATGATTAAGTGTGAATTCTCAGCGTATTATGGACCAATGAGCATGTTAATCTTTAAAAAGATTATTCAGTGTGAACAAGCATTCTCTACTATAAATACTAAGGCTGTATTGTAGGTATTATGATTATTGGAAATCTGGGGAAAGCTGATCAGACCTTGCAGGCTATTTTTGTGTTGTTATTACTGATCCATTGCTTTTTGTTTCTCTTCTATCTTTGTGCCAACGTAGACGGACCCATCAAGCTGTTCTGTAGGTTTTGTGTTTGTGCTCTTACTATTTCATCTTTGTATGTAGAATTTGATGAGATGGCATTTTTAGTCCCAAGCGGCATAATAATCAACAGAATTCCCATCAGTTTCTGGTGCACCAAGGCAGCTTACGCCTATTGTTCCGCCCGAAACCAGGCATAAAATTAAATGCTCTCCTGCAAGACTTTTCCTTCACTCTGATCACTGTTCAGTCCAAATAAGGAACGTTTTCTAGACTTCACTTTGCACAGTTCAGCAAATGACAGTACACAGATGCCAAAGTATGAAACCACATGTTCCATGAGACCCAAGGCCTTTCTACTTTTGCTTGTTCATTACAGCCGAAATCCATGACACTATTCGGAAATTGTGGGATCCACAGGCAGACCTAACCACAATTCCAATTCTATAGTATTCTCTCAGTCTATTTTATTACGTTGTCAGATTTTGATGGAGAATTTTATGGCCCTAGCAAGTCTCATTAACTTTAGAGGCTAAAAATTTCACTCAGTGTGTTCTTTTTTTTTTTAAAGTGTGTGTTGTGTGCTCCATGTTAAAATATAGCAGCATGTCAGTACAAGTGAATTGTTGCGCAAATGTAAAATTGCACCCTGCTACACATACACAGCATGACCACTGCATCACATATCTGATAGCCTGCAGATAAGGTACAGGAAGTGAGCTAGATTTCTTACTTTACTCAATCCATCCATATCATCATTTTGGCACCTCTCTGGGTAAGCGCAGCCTAGAGAATAGTAAGGGCCTTTATACTTGCCCATACAGTGAGGGAGTCCAATAGCTGTGGATGGTATATGGGTTGGATCTTCTTTAAGGGAAGGATCATGACCAATCAAGTTCTTCTGAGGAAAGAACCACAAGCAAACATTTCTATCCCGATAGGATGTGTCTCTTCCAGGATAATAAGACCTTCATCCACAGGCTTACTGAATGGTTTGATGAGGATGGAAATGAAGTAAATCAGTAAATCTTAACCCAAGCCAGTAGATCTAACCCAACTGATGTGTTAGACAGAGCTCTCCATCATTATCAAAACTACAGTTAATGGAAAATCTTTTAGAAGAATGGTGTTTGTCTCTCTAGCAGAGATCCAGAGATGTGTAGAATACATTTCAGTGTCTGGTGGCTCATGGTAGCCCAACACCTTCCTGAGACATTGTTGATTTGTCCTTTGTCACTCGTCTGTATATGCACTGTATAAGGTGGATTCTCTGTTGCATCATGTCCTCTGGTCTGTACTATAGGGCACAGCTGCAGCAGTGCTGAATTCTCCCCACAATAAGGCTACTCAGTCCAATAATAGAATCTGTACCAAGGGTTGGTGGCGAGAAAGTGAGCCACTCTTATTCACTCATTGTCACCTCACTATGACTGAATGCAGCTCTACACAGTCTGTTTCTCCATACTGCTCCGATTTCTCATTGTTGCCATGGAACTTCAGTGACAATATGAAGGATTCATGCTTTTCTTTTGTTTCCCACAGTGACTCTGCTCCACGTTATGTTTGTCACCACTTCTATATCACTCATTCTAATTGTTTTCGTTGACCGAATTGCAACTGGTGAACATACGCTGTATAAAATATGTATGCTTTTTGTGATGTTTTGCATAGCTGTGAAGATTAAGAAGCCAATCAAAACGAAATTCCGATTGCCAGTGTTTAACTGGGTGGCACTGAAGCCCAACCAAATCAATGGCACAGTCTTCAATGAGATCGATGATGAGAAGATACTGGAGGTAAAACTTCTCACACTACACAGATTTATCCCACAGTTTGAATGTGTTATTGCACACTCAAGTGAAAACCTTGTAGAATTTATTTGCAAGAATATTATATTGTGTATATTTTTTGCACCTGTTGTTTAGCACTTGGTGCTGTATTCGCAGAAACCAAACTGTGCAACTGTAATGCCCTGTTTCCTTTCTTTCCTTTAGGATCTGAATGTAGATGAGTTTGAGGAGATATTCAAGACAAGAGCTCAGGGTCCTGCTGTTGATGTCACGTCTAGCAAGCAGAAGACCATCCAGAAGGTCCAGAATAAAGTTTCACTACTGGACTCTAACAGGGCCAAAAATCTGGCCATTACACTCCGGAAAGTGGGCAAGACTCCCGAGGAAATCTGCAAAGCAATTCAGATGTAAGTTATATTAAGCTGAAGACACATTTTTATAAAATACTTTTTTTTCTTTTTTTTTTTTTTTTAGGTTTTATTCACTGTTACTCTTACTACACAGGAGAGTTTGTATCCAGTACAAACAGTGTGAAGGTCATTTTCATTAGAGCATTATTATTCTCCCTGTCTTAGCTTCAGCCACACTTTGATTTAAAGGAGGCACTGGGTAAAGCATGCATTAAATTGTTTCTTCTTTCTCTCCTTGCCTCTCTCAGGTTTGACCTGCGCATGTTGCCTGTGGACTTTGTGGAGTGTCTGCTGCGTTTTATCCCCACAGAGGCCGAGGTAAAAATGTTACGGCAGTATGAGAAAGAGAGAAAGCCACTGGAAAACATCACGTATGAGGACCGCTTCATGATGCAGTTCAGCAAAATCGAACGCCTCATGCAGAAGATGACAATCATGGCATTTGTCGGGAACTTTAATGAAAGTGTTCAAATGCTCACTCCGGTAAGTAGTAAGCATGTCACATGTTACTTTTATTACATTTACATTTCTGGCTTTTGGCAGACACCCTTATCCAGAGCGAATTACATTTTTATCTCGTTTTATACAACTGAGCAATTGAGGGTTAAGGGCCTTGCTCAGGGGCCCAGCAGTGGCAGCTTAGTGGATCTGGGATATAAATGCCTGTTGTTAGGGTTAGGGTTGTGTCTGTATTGTCTGTAATCTTTATGTCTGTATTTACTGTATTGCCTTAATTCTTCCCCAGTCAGTATCATCCATGTTTTTATTATTAATTATAGTTTACAGCTAATTTCCAAATAATCTATAATTTTGTATCATTTTCTTTTTAGCTGTGCATGCTTATAAAACATTTTTTGTTTGAAGAGCTGTGATGTTTTTTTTTTCCTGACAACAGCAACTACATGCCATTATCGCAGCATCTGTGTCCATCAAGTCTTCACAGAAACTCAAGAAAATCCTGGAGGTTAGTGTGTTATATTCATATAGCATGACATCTTTCATTTCTTTTTGTACACTCTTAATGAAACGCTCCCATTCTTCTCCACTTTCAGATTATACTGGCGCTTGGGAACTACATGAACAGTAGTAAAAGAGGGGCAGTGTATGGCTTTAAACTCCAAAGTTTAGACTTGGTAAGACTCGCTTACTCTGTTATACTGGTTATAAGTTCTTTCTTTCTCAGTATTAAATAAACTAACCTGGTTTTGTGCTTTTAGTTAATAGACACCAAATCAACAGACAGAAAGATCACACTATTGCACTACATTGCAAATGTAGTGAAGGAGAAGTACCAGCAGGTGGCATTGTTCTACAACGAGCTCCATTATGTGGAAAAAGCAGCAGCAGGTACAGTATATAGGGGAAAAAAGTGAAATAAATGTCATGTCACACATATTATATAACGTCTTTCTAATTTGTTAGAGTATACTGTGAAAGATTTGTGTCTTTTCTGAGTATTTTCGTTCTTTGTGTTGTAGTTTCTTTAGAGAATGTGCTACTGGATGTGAAGGAGCTCCAGAGAGGACTGGATCTAACTAGGAGAGAGTATAGCATGCATGGCCACAACACACTGCTCAAAGACTTCATACACCTCAATGAGAGCAAGCTCAAGAAATTACAGGATGATGCCAAGATTGCACAGGTACTTATCATTCATTATCCATCCACATCCATCGTTATTTGTTCTAGTTTTTGTCCTGTAATTATAGTGAGTGCAGATATGTATTGTGTTGTATGTTGTCTTGTGTATTCTGTTCTTTGACACTGTTGTTTCCTTTCAGGATGCTTTTGATGAGGTGGTAAAGTTTTTCGGGGAGAGCTCCAAAACCATGCCTCCATCAGTGTTCTTCCCTGTGTTTGTGCGCTTTGTGAAGGCATACAGGGTAAATCCGCCAGTCAGACACCTTCTAAATGACACAACAGAAATGTAACACAGTGCATGACACAGAAGTCATGCACACGATTTACTGCATGCTGTTCTCTTTATCTCAGCAAGCAGAGGAGGAAAACGAGCAGAGGAAAAGGCAGGAGCAGCTGTTGATGGAAAAGCTGCTAGAGCAGGAGGCCATGGAGCAGGAAGATCAAAAGGTACTACTTGCTGTGTGTGTGTCTGTGTATGTTTACATATGCTACGTGTATTTTTTTTTAGACGCAATGCCTTTTCACATGTTGGACCAAGAAAGTCCAAGAAACACTGGTACACTAATGTAGTTAAAGTTTAGAAATGGGGACAAGTGGAAACAGAGACTGTCACTGGACAGTTATTTATCAAAAGCAAAGCCTTGGTCTGTTACAGAAAACAGCAAGCTACTGCTAAAATAAACACGTATAAAGCCACTGCTGATGGAAAATATAAAATTAAATAACTAATATTTTTTTAATAATAGTTAGTTCAATAGAGAGATAGAGGGTTCTCCTCAAGCATCACTTTTACACTCACTAACTGTTTTTTTTGCACGCGTGTGTATGCTCAGTCTCCCTCGCATAAGAATAAACGACAGCAGCAGGAGCTGATAGCTGAGCTGAAGAAGAAGCAAGTGAAGGACAGTCGGCATGTTTACGAGGGAAAAGACGGAACCATCGAGGACATTATCACTGGTAACACACACAGCTTTCTTTACACACACGTTCACAGGATGAACAGCGGTACTCCTCACACATTTGCACATACACACACTCCTTATCTTCTGTCCTGAGCTGGGATTGTCTGCAGTGCTCCAGATAGGTGTGCATGAAGCATTGCTTTGTAATAGTGTCCGAACAACCACGGCAACCTTAAAGCACTAACAGTCAGTAACCTAGCTAAAGCTTCTTAGCTTAACCACCTCGATAATGTTAAATAACATTCCGATAACTAATCCAGTACAAGAGTGATAAAATGTGTGTTACATGTGAATAATCTGATCTGTAGTAGGTCACTTTAGGTGGCCCCTCATTGATCTCTTTCACTCAGAAACATTCCTCAATAGCAAAGCAGGGCTTGAGCTGACAAGCTTGAGTGTGTGTTGAATAGATGTGGAATGTTGGCTGAAGTAGGCTCTTGTGCTGCCCTATCACATCTCTTACATCTTATTTTATTTAAGGACAGTAGAACATGTTATTAACCCATTAGACTGTGTTTATTGTGCCGTGCTGCTGAAGATGCAGTAGCTGTGCTAACATCCTAGCTGCTGTGCTGGCTGGTTAACTTTTTATGTTGTGTGTATGTGTGTTTGTGTGTGTGTGTGTGTGCGCGTGTGTGTGGCTGTTTTGTCCGAACGCAGTGCTGAAGACTGTACCCTTTACGGCGCGCACGGCCAAACGGGGCTCGCGCTTCTTCAATGAGGAACTCCATTGTTAAAGTTTACACTCTTTCTCTTAAAGGTTGCTAGAAATAGCATGCTTTCTCTTTCTCTCTTTAAACCTGTGTGTTCCTTTCACACCTCACATGTTTTACATTCTGGGCGGGAGTACAGCTCTCCATTTTGGTTCACTCACTCACTCCTTTGGATGTGGTCCAAGCATATGTGTGTGTTCCATTTTCTGGGTGTGTCCATAATCACCATGTCTACCATTTCCCTCACTCCAAAACCCTGCATGAAGAGGGGTGGTTTGGGGGGTGAGAGTGATCCCATCACAACTTCCTCTGCATGGAGTGTATCATCACAAATCCATATTTATTAGTGTAACCATCATCACCAATCAGAGCAAGGTGAACGCCATAATGAGTCAATAATTCCCGGAGAAATAGACACTGTTTTTAACATTTAAAAGACTGAAATGTCACTTTCAGGAAATCATTTGCACTGATTACGTTCAAAGAATAAGGTTAGTTTTGTATTGGGTGTGTTAAAGCGCTGTGCTTAGAACTCCCTCTGCTGGCAGCGATCACTCATCTCACTCACTGTGCTGTTCAAAAGGCAATAAAAATCAACTCGAGGCATTATGGGTGAATATTTCAAAAGTATTGTCTTTAAAACCAAAAAAACAGTTTATGTGCCTCTCCAGGCATTTTGACTCATTTCATGGCCTTATGACTTGCTTGAGTGTTTCATCAGTCCATCATGATGTGTGTATGATATCATTGTTGTTGTTTTTGCATTGCTTGCATGATATTGCCTTGCTCCATCTCATTTCCCTTCCAGGGGTACTTTACTTTCTAGCTGAGCTTGGATTAACAGGAAGTGCTTATGTAATTTCCTGTTCCAGCTAGGCTACTCTGGTGTCATATTAATCACCTGTCGCATGAGCCGTAAAAATATTTTTGGAATGTTGGCGCTTTTTTTTTTTGCCTTTTTTTAATTTATTTTAAACTCTTGTGCTTTGCCTAACTCAGATTTCTAAACCGCTCGATGGTTTGCTTTTATTTGAATGTCTTTATTTGCCTGCACGCATGGTCATTTTATTTATTTTGAATACAGACATGCACCTCAATTAATCCTACTCTGCATTACAGTTTCTTTTTCTTTATCAGAGGGTTTTCGTGCATTTTTTGGTATTCGCTCAGTGGTGTGATGTTGGAGGTCAACGTGCAAAGCAGCTTGAGTGTTGACAGTTAAAGTAATTCTTCTAATTCCTGCTCCATGACAGCTTGCGCTCTTCACGAAGCAACAGAGTGCTTCTTCACACAGCTTCACAAAGACTGTCTTGCAGCTTTACCCTCTGATCTCTTACCCCTGGGCAGCTTGGCTTGGTGTGCTTGGCGACCTCTCTGTCCGGTCACCTCTACCTTATTTTAACCTCAGTTTTTGTCTCCTCTCCTCTCAGCCTTAAAGAAGAATAATATTACTAAATTTCCAAATGTGCACTCGAGGGTAAGGAACTCGTCCAGTAGCACCCCAGTGGTGATGGATGGTACTCAGACCTGGCAAGCATCCCTTTCTATTTATCCCTTTATTTTACCTAACCTCAACCTCACTGTTCTGATTATGATGTTCTCTTTCTCCCTCATCTCTCCCTCTCCATCATTCTTTAAACATGTCAGGGCTAATCAAGATTTAACTGTTGGGAACGGCAAAGTCTGCAGATAGTTGCTCCAGCGAACAGCCCTGCTAGCCTTTTCATTTGATGTGTGAAGTTATAAATGAATAAAGTCTACATCCATGTAACCTTGAGTAGTATCTCTCTTGATGGAAAACGTCTACGGGTGTGCTCAGCATTTTTTTATTATTATTAATGAGAAAGTTATTTAAGTGAGAAGACAGACACTCTGTTCTAAATTTATCTGGATTTTTATGACGTAATTTTCTGTTAAGCTCAAGCTGCATTGTCTGATTTCCAGCACACCCAGCCTCTGTAAGAATATTCTGACATGATGACTGACGAGTCTTTTCCTCCATCAGATCTAAGAAACCAGCCTTACCGGCGCGCTGACGCAGTGAGGAGGAGTGTGCGGAGACGTTTCGATGATCAGAGCTTACGGCCAATCAACAATGCAGAGCTGGTGATGTAACGAAAGCAGAGTGGATGTGATTGGTTGAGATTAAGATGGGATTGAAGGAGAGGTTGTCAGCCTCTCTGTGTGTGTGAGAAAAGGACTGATGAAGGATTGTAACAGAGGACATTCGTCTTAAGAGGCCAAAAGCTCAAGCTATTTCAACCAAGTGCCTGAATTTAACATTTGTGCGATATCGTCTTTATACTTTTTATTACGTATTGTTTTGTTTCAAGCAATAGGAATTTGTGCTCATTTACCACAGTGTGACTTGTAAAACTGGATATGAACATATCATACTGAAAATCCACGGAAATCCATCATGAACTCGTACATTCCAGTGGGAAATACCGTATTGCTTTTACTGCACAATGCTGTTCGAAAACACTAAACGTGTACAAGGGCTAGGTGTATTCTTAAAGATTACAGGCATGTTGAGCTTCAGAAAGGGCGGAAAGGCTATGTAGTATTTTTGAATGACAACATGGCAGGTTTTATGAAGACAATTAAAACGGTTAGAGGGTTTATGAAGAGGTGTTCATGGAAAAGTGAAAGGTTGTGTAAAGTAGATGGTTCCAAGTTAATGTGAAATGTATATAACGTAAGCATCGTCACTTAGCAGTGTTAGCAGACCAAAATCTTCTCAGCTCTCAATTACATTTTAGTGTCATGCCATGAAATGGACCGTCTCCAAACTGCATCACAGTGAAGTTTGACTAAAGTTGTGCCCAAGCGCCCCTCGGCTTTTACTGAGTCTCTGACCTTCAGTGGGAAGACCCAACATCTGTAGCAGAACGACTGCCTGCAATATTCAGGACTGTTTTAGTACAATTACAGTACAAGCCAAAGAAAAAAAAGAGCACCACCTCAGATACCTGATTCACCTTTTGTAAACATTTTTTGAAAAGTAATGCAGAGGCACTTGCACTGTCTCCACTAACACATTCGAAGTAGATTATTCAACCACTGAAGCCAGGCTTTTCCATGTGGCTTATGCAGACCACTTCCTTTTACAGCTTCCAGTTAAGAAAAAAAATCTAGAAATGCTTTTAAATTGTACAGATATTATGCAACAAAAAGGTTGCCTTTAAATAAAATTTGATAACTTCATTATCATAAGGTTAATATTGTACATATTGATTTCATCATGTTACTCCATTTGAATGTTATTTTAACTTATAGGTTTTTTTTTTTTGTTTCATTTTGTATATTTAAACAAAAACATGAATTTAATGTATCTTTAAGTACATAGCACAGGTCTCAGATTTTACGCTTGCCTGGCAGTATTAAGGCAATAGAATAACTGGCACAATCTGACGCCACATAACCCATCACTAAGTAATACTGACATGTCTCTCTGTACACTGCCATCATCCCGTCCTTAACGCATTCCATTCCTTCTATAGACCTGGATCAAACTGGCATGTCTTCTTGTCCTCTACTCAAAAAATGTATCTTTTGGCATTGTGTTGTAATAGCTGAATTTGATTTCAATAACACTTTGTGTTAGAGCCACAGTTTTTCAATGCTGATGATTGAATAAACTATTTACATAACTATAACTTTTCTGCGTTACAGCTCACTGATTTGGAACAGATGGATGAGAGAGAACATTGGCAAGGCTGAAGAGCCACGCTTCTGTGTTCTGTTGAATGTGCTTTTAAATGCATTTTTAAAATTTTATTTATTTATTTTGTAAGAATGAAAATCATGCAGTATAAATGACAGATTGGGGAAATCATGTGATAGTGTACATAGAGGGGTGTGGCTCGTGATTGTTACACAGCTCAACCCCTTTGTGGAGGGATAAAGGGGGGAAAATGATATATACAAACAGGAAATTGTCTTATTAAGGAGTTATCTGTAGCAATAAAAAGAGTCTCTTTACTATTGTGACTGGCTATAACAGCTATGCAAAACTTGCAGTATGACGGTGACATGAATCTGACAGTATGGCTGATACACTGCACATGCTAGCAGTGGACCAGAAGTCAGTCTATATGTATGCTTTAGATGCTATAGACAACACACAAAACACTGAATGAGTGAAACAGTACATCCAGCAGCCTCATTTCCTGAATGATCTACTGTGTAATGAGAGATGACAGGACAGGAGGTTTCTGGCTTCTGAGCGGAGACTGTTTTCTCTGTACACCAGAGAGAGCATGTTCCAAGATTTTCTACATAACATGGTCAAGTGCAGCAGGACAGTGTATTTCAGCATTTCTCTCTCTGAATCTATTATTTGAAGCCTAGAGCCATTGCTGTCCCAGTATATTGAGTGTATACCTACTACAGAAGTGCAGTACGAGTTATCAAAATACATGAGAATAATGTTCAAAAAGCTTGAATATGAACACAATATTTGGCTTGAACAGATGTAGTAGTAGTAGTTGTTGCTTTCGGCTGCTCCTTGTTGGGGGTCGCCACAGCGGACCAACTGGTCCGCACAACAACTTGGCAAATGTTTTACGCCGGATGCCCTTCCTGACGCAACCCTCCCATTTTTCCAGGCTTGGGACCGGCACTGCGTCCAGTGGCCGGGGTTGAGGCATTGGCTGGGAATCGAACCCGGGCCTTCCGCATGATAGGCAAGAAACCTACCACTGAGCCACCAATGCCCCTGGCTTGAACAGAATGTGTACTAATTAGATACATATAACTATAATGAAATAGGTCAGGGTTTGAAGTAGCCTAGTTTGTTTAAATTTTGATAAATAAGAGACTAAATCTGCATCTATAAACAAAAACAGTAACTGCAAGATTGAGATTTTTTAAAATGGCACATCCTTAGCTGAGAACAATTAAACTGGGGCATGGTTGGGGGGTGGAATGAAATCCTGAGCCATTGTCACACCCCGGGTTCCTCCTGTTGCATGTCTTTACCCAGCCTCATGTGGCCAGTGTGCACAGGCAGTTTCTGGATGATGAAGGCACTGATAACATTAAAAAGGCCCTCATGTTACCCAGACCTGAATCTAGTCCTGAGAGCACCGGAAGCCTCCAAGTAGCACCACAGACTGTCCATGGAGCTCACACAGAGCCCACACATTGTTGGGAGAGCATAACTGCCTTACATTACGAGTTTCTGTGATGAAATTCATGCATGTTGGATCAGCCTGTTATTTAACATTTTTTGGTGATTTTTGGTGTGATTTTGAATCCATTGAAGAATTTTCTATGCCATGAAAACTTGTCACAGACTTCTAGAAAGCACACACTGGAGACTCCTTCCAAAAACAAACCATAGATGTCTCCTTACAGAATTTCATGAATCAACAATTAGATGTTTGTCTGTCAAATAATTTTTTAAATAAATTAAGTGGATTGTCTCCCATAGAAATCCCTGTGAATTAGCTGGTTACTATAGAAATGATATGAGAAGGAATGCATTAATATAAACCTGTGATTTAAATTACAGCCTGCAGGATCTGCTGCTATAGAAAATTAATCAAGTCCTGAGCTATCAGTTTTGAGAATTCAACACGGCTGTGGTATAACACCGTTTATTGTGTGAGTACTGCATGATTAAAATAGCTTTGAAAATAGTTCTTTTCACAGACTGTCTGGTAAAACATGTTCATTTTTGATCGATTTTTGAAAAGTCCCATGGGTTTTATTTCGCCTGTAAACAATAATTTTAAGACAAACTATTAGCAATTACAAAATAAATGTACAACTACCTAAAACAATTGTTACGTTGGGGATAAAGCGAACAAAACAGTATAAGGAAAATAGGAACATATGAACTGCAGTCACCAGAAATGACCACTTTGTACACTGACTCAGGTTTGCACCCTGACAGTGTTCTCCTGAGAAACTACAGAAAAAGATGGAGATGATTTCCAATAATCAGTGAGCACGTCCTCTAAAGTGAGAGAAGTGTTGTCCATGCACAGTATCAGTGTACTGTGTGTTGTCATATAAACCAAGAGTGTCCAGTCTTATCCGCAAAGGGCCAGTTGGAGGAGCAGGTTTTCATACCAATCAAGCAGAAGCTACATCTCATTCCACCTGTTTAATCAGTTGATCTTGGCTTGCCATAGACTCAGGTGTGGTTTCTGTTTGGTTGGAATGAAAACCTGCATCCACACACTGCCCCTTTCCGGATAAGACTGGACACCCCTGATATAAACATTATGAGGAATGCAGGTTTTACTGTGTGAAGTGGATGGACACAGACAGGACATCTAAGGTGCATCTAACTGCTCCAAAAGAGTTCTTCTCCTCTTCTCCAGCTCTCCTTCACTCAGTTCACTGCCTGACGTATCCCATCCTCCCTGAGAGAGAACAATCGGTCAGCTATTCTAGACTTTTGAGACTGAGAAATGCGGAACACCAAACAGTTATTCAACTGAGATCCTGTGAAAGTCACTTAAATGAAGCCTCACCTCTTCTTTAGGTGCTTTCCTCTTGGGAGATTTCTGTTTGGATTCACTACGATTTTTCCCTCTAGACTTATCGTTCTCTTTATCCTTGTCTTTATCTCGGCCCTTTCTGTCCTTTTCTCCTTCAGACTCTGGGGAAGCCTGGAAACAGAACAGGTTGGTCAGTACAAACTGATTAAAAATGTGGAAATAAGTAGATATAAACTTGAACTTATGAGTAACTTGTTTGACACAAAATGATACACTATATTGGCAAAAGTTTTGGGACACCCCTCCAAATCATTGAATTCAGGGGTTGGGCTTGGCCCTAGTTCCAGTGAAAGGAACTCTCAATGCTTCAGCATACCAAGACATTTTGGACAATTTCATGCTCCCAACTTTGTGGGAACAGTTTGGGGATGTCCCTTCCTGTTCCAACTTGACTGCACACCAGTGCACAAAGCAAGGTCCATAAAGACATGGATGAGCAAGTTTGGTGTGGAGGAACTTCACAGAGTCCTGACCTCAACCTGATAGGATGAATTATAGCAGAGACTGCGATCCAAACCTTCTCGTCCAACACCAGTGCCTGACCTCACAAATGTGCTTCTGGAGGAATGGTCAAAAATTCCCATATACACACTCCTAAACCTTGTGGAAAGCCTTCCCAGAAGTTGTATAGCTGAAGCTGTAAAGGGTGGGCCAATTCCATATTACATTCATGTGCATGTAAAGGCAGATGTCCCAAAACATTTGAAAATATAGTGTAACTCAGAGAAATGACAAAAAAAAAAACTCCAGATAACTCAATTACATATTCAAATTGGTGGATAACTAGAAATAAAGACATCTTGAAATAACATGATATCTTCTATTTGGAAATGACTTTGAATAATGACATACAATATTGTGAAATACAAGTTGATATTGCGAAGTAAAAGGAAATAACGAGACATTAATCTGAGAAAAAGAGGAGAATCTGAGAGACCGAGATGTCTGGATTTTATTGCACTAGTCTCTGCAGAACTTACAGACTTGTGTCTTCTCTTCTTTCCCTTCTTCTTGTGTTTCTTGGATTTTTTATAGCTTCTCTCTGTAAAAAAAAAAAATCAATACACGAGGTGATACAAGTGTCCTGTCTCTACAGAGTGGAGTAAAAGTGGAATGTGATTTTCAAGACAGTGTGTTGCGCAGTGATGTTATTGATTAATGCTAAGCAGGATAGTTTATTAAAGGACACACTGACCAGATTCCCCTGAGGAAGAGTGCTCTGAGGGAGATTTCGATGTTGAGCGTTTCTTCTTTTTTGAGTGATACTCATCGTCCTCAGATTCGGAACCCTGCAAAAGGAAACACGATGGGTTGGCAGGGGCTGAATTTGTGTTTGTAGTTGCTGCATCTAAGGGAAAAAATTGTGGTGTGCTTACTGAGCGAGATCGAGATCGTTTCCTGTGATGCTTTTTGGATTTCTTCGAGTGTTTCTTGGTTTTGGAGTGATGGTGCTGACACTCGTGCTGCAAGATGGAGAAAACTCTCAAATATTAAAATACATTAAACAGCAGTAGTTCTGGGGCTAATCAACATGGCTTAATGTGCATTCTCTAAGCCCTGATGAATTGATAACCAAAGTCATTTTGATTACTTGCATGAGAAGCTGAAAAACATAAGGACATTACCTCTAGTACATGCATAAAATCTTTGAATATCCTCTTTCTTTCTGACTCCAGAGTGATGTCCTCAAACGCAGGCTCCTTTAGGAATCTTTCTCTTACCTGAAACAGAGCAAAGTTTATTACATAAGCTGTAAAATTAATACAACATCTACTTAAAACAGTTCAAGACATCAACCCAACTTATTCCAGCCCTTACCCCTTCCCATGTAGTATCAGGCTCCAGTGAGGGTGTGGCCTGCTTCAGCATGCTCTTGAAGGCTGCCTCTTTCCTCTTCATCTTTCTGGCTTCTTCCTTTTCTCGCTCTCGCTCTCGTGCCTCTGCCTTCTCCAGAAGCTTCACACAGAAAACAGAGGACACATTAACCTCCTTTTGTATTGCACATTTTTGTGCCAATTAATATAACCTGCATTTTCTGTGCAAGACAAAAGGCGTGCTTACACTGTTGAAGGCTAGTTTGATGTTGCCTGCATCCAGAGTGGTGGCCCTTTTGTCAGAGCTGATAACTGAACCAAAGTCTTCAAAGCTGCTGCTGATCTCCACCAGGAATCCCT
Source organism: Hemibagrus guttatus (assembly GCA_033459395.1). Lineage (NCBI taxonomy): Eukaryota > Metazoa > Chordata > Actinopteri > Siluriformes > Bagridae > Hemibagrus > Hemibagrus guttatus. The sequence goes on from JAUCMX010000006.1 coordinate 15,942,858, forward strand.
TATCCTGCGGACACAATACATTTACAAAATTTACACACACTGAACACTGAAAATGTACATAATGTACACACACAGCGACGCCATGGTTTCTGCCATGAACCAAAGTACCCCAAAAACATAAGATCATACTAGTAAAAATACATCAAGTATAAATCACAGAAGTGCAAGTGAAGGGGAGGATGTTGCTTGCCAAGTTAGCTTGTTCACACAGCAGATAAATTAATGCTTTAAAGTAATGCAATCCTGATAAGTCATACTTTTTGTAAACGCTATGGATGTTCACACATGTACTACACCATGTAACTACAAGAGCTCTAATTTCACCAATTGCCCATTTAAAACTAAACAATCTGAAAAGCAGATAAGTCATAAATTAGGTGGTTTTTAGCCTTTACCATACATGGGATAATATACAGCTCTTTAAACTGTGATAAAACTGTGCTGAAAATAGAATAATAATAAAGCCCCACCTTTAAGATGTCTTTTATGATTCTCTTCTCATCGTGATAACGAGCCTTGAGATCTTCCACATAGAACTTGAACAAGTCCAGAGGTGTAGAGCCTGAGAAATGGACATGAGGACATCTTCCATCAACCATATTCAGAAGATCAGGACAGATCTTTGTCAAAAAACACTGAGCATTCATGCTGTTGTTAAGTGCTGACAGTCCTGAAAGCGTTATCATTTGAACCAGACTGAGTGAAATTTGAGGCGCAGGAGTAGAAATGTGATGTTTAATTAGCTGGTTAAAATAAACCAGATTAACCCTGAGGTTTGAACAGCACAGTTACCAACACAACAAAAAAAGGGGAACCTGAGCAAGGACCCATGTCATTTGCGGTTTCTGCATCACCATTTGATTTCTCACTATTGCATTTATTCTCTTACACACACTTCTGTTTGTGTATTTATTGGAAATCAAAAAGGAGGGAAAATAGCATCTTGCTTTTCAGGCAAATGTAAATTATTAAAGATCCACAAGAAACTATTACTGATACCTCAGTGTGTGTGTGTTTCCTGAACTGGTTAGTGTCAGAGTAAAGCAGGGCGTGAAAGTGTGTGCATCATGCATGTGTCTCTGTGTCTCACCCGGTTGTCCTAACATGCTAGTGAAGCGGATGTCTGAGCTGATGGTTGGATACATCTCCATCCATGCTGACATGGAGTGCAGCTGGCCGTGGTCATGCAACTCATCCAGAAATTTCTAAACCACATCCAAAGAACAGGATACAAGACAGTGAGGACAGTCATACTGCTTTACGTTAGAAACAAGAAATCTCAGCAATCAGCTCAAATCATGGATTTCTTTTGTGATTTATATTCTTTGTAATGTATAGTTTTAATCTTTTCGAAGTATAATAAAACATTACTGGAGAAATAACATATTTGAGACCAGTATATGGTGTAGGTCAGTCACCTGGAAAGACTCCCTGTTTTTGCGCTGTCTGCGTCTCTCTCTCAGCAGAGATTTCTGTTTCTCCTCTTCTTCTTCCTTCTCCAGAGCACGAATGTGTTCCTCGAAGCAGATCAGCGCGTCCTCCTTATCCATGTCTGCCACAGACACAAACAGCTTTACACCACTGCACATTTCCCAGAAGGGTTTATACTTTATTAGCTCAGTTTAGAGTTGGAGATAGTGAGACTTCAGCCTTTATTTTTATACCAGACATCAACCCAAAAATCATGTAGTGCTATAACATCAGGGCTGCCATTCATTCTAAACACCACTATGCCTCCAAAATGCTCAAGTCATCTCAATACCTCTGAATGAGTCGAACATAAGGATCGGGAGACCACTTAATTAAAGTCAGAGTTTTACTTTTAAACATAGGTGGGTAACAAGTACCACAATTTAATACAATGGACTAATCAGAGAAAAAAAAGGGTGCCAATATATCAATTTATACAAGCTGCTATTCACTGAAGCAATAAAACATGCGCTCTACATCGAAGAACTCATTTGTCACAGTACTACATTCAGCAGTTTTATTTATTTTAGCTCCATTTTAATATGGTTAAATATAATGCTTTGAACTTGACCTACATTTCTAGGTAAGCTCTCCTGTTTCTTTCAACATAACGCCAGCTCAAATGTTCTGAACATACACAAGTGTCTTGAAGGGCCCGTCAAAATAAATGCTTTACACTTCTGTTTGTGTGTGTATGAGTTTGTGTGTGTGTGTGGGTTCATACTCTGTAGCTCTTCGTCCTCAGCAAATGTGGGGTTATCTAGCAGGTACTGCTGAGCCTCAGACCAGGTGGTGCGGTATGTGACATTAGCCATGTTATCCAAGATATTTTTCAGTGCCTCCCAGTTCCTCTTCCTCAGTTGCTTGGCTTGTTCCTACAGCATGGAGAGACTGGGCTAAAGAGCAGCATACTGAGAGCATATGATTGTCACCAATATCCAGCAAGATACACACACAAACATTCTGTCAGGTGTTGCTATTAGCTGCTTTTTTTTTTTTTTTTGTAAATTATCATAATTTCTCTGCTTTGGACACATTTAAAATTACTGACAATTTAGAACAAGATTTGTTATTGCCATGTACAATAAGTCTAAATCATGTTTTATAAAATATTAGCTGAACATACACAGTTAAAGATACAGTGCAACATTGCTACGGTTGCTACACTCTGTCTGAACACAATAGCTTAGGAGAACGAGACGTTTATATTAATTCAGTCCTATTGAACTGGTTCAGATTTCACGCCTCAGAAAAAAAGACAATCACAACTAAATGCGCCAGCACAAGTGATGATATGAAATGGCATGATGGAATAGTCAGATCAATTTTTTCTTTCTAAAGAAAGCTTGATTTTAAATGTCTTTTTTTACTCGAATAGATACAAACAAGCAAAAGGAAATTATTTTCCCCTGTAATCACCCAGACACAATCAAGAAATCATGGTAAAAATAGCACACCTTCTCTTTCTTGGCCAAGTAGAAGAGTACATCATCATAAATCTCCAGTCTGTCTCTCTCTGGAACACAGCTCCACACTTCCAGATCACCAAACATCTGCTCTGCTTTCCTGGCGCGCACACACACACGGTTACATGCTTATCACCCGAGGAACACTGCTGCAGTGCTTTTCTTTGCCAAAAGGAGGAAGCAGTGTACCATGAACTGAACTCATTAATGAGTTCATCTACTTCTAGTCTCAGTCACTTCTCTCTCAGGTTATCTGATTTCTGTTCAAAATTTTGAATTCAGAATAAACTAATTTTGAATAAAATTACAAAAGCAAGATAGAGTCATAGGATTGAAAAAAAGTGTCAGATGCACAGGATCCCATCTTTAAATGCACTTAGTGGTCTGCAGAATGGGATTTCCTCGTGTGTTTTGATGCATGTAAGCCTGCTAAATTACTAGCCCTGTAAACACAAATGCTTTTCTCACCAAGTTGTCGTGCAAAATATCTAGAGTTCCAGTCTCTCTGATAAATACCACTGTATATGTACATTTTGAATAAATGAAAAAAAATTAAGGTAAAAGTAATAGTATAACTACCAGCATGTAACGCTAGAAAAGAAAATTTCTACGTAAACTCTACTCATCAATTTGTACAGACAAGCAGGAGGGAAACAAGAAACAAGTGTTTCTTTGCAGTCAGTAATAGCGTTCTACATGAAATGTGCTTCCGGCTGTCTGAATTCTATCACATTTATTTCCTTTTAAAAATTATTTAGATCATCGCGAACAAAGTGCCCCTGAGAAAACAATCCTTACTTGTATCTGGTGGTGGAAGTCATTTTATCGTGATTCTCCAGGAAGCGCTGGAATGTCTCTTTGGATTCTTTGTATTTGATCCTAGCCTCCTCTTTCTCCTCCTTCTCTGTCTGAACCTTGTAGGCATTAAAGGCCTGCTTCTTCTCACTCAGCTTGGGCAGGGCACTGCCAACACACACACACACACAGCACTTAAAGTAAGAAGACAAAGCAATAAAGGTAGCATTATCAAGCCAAGAAATATCTAGGTTTTTGGATTAAATTTAGTTATTAATGTCTGCAGTACCTGTAACGAGGGTCATTAATGATCATCTTCATGGCCTGCTCCCAGGATGCATTTGACGCAACACCCTGGACACAAACACACAGAGCAGTTCACAATAAATACAGCAGAGCTACACAGTACTGTGGACAGTATCACCATCCCTGTCAGTGCCACTGAGCTCATATCTGATCTGCCAAATTCAGTTTAACATACTTTCAGGTATTACTGTAGGCGTAGAAAAAAGGACTGCTAGTGTCCTCAATTCTTTTGACAGTTTGAACATTAGGTGGATAGAAGAAAACCAAACATAACAGTTAAAACAGTCAAATCCTATAGATGTGGTAGGTAGAGTTTAGGTGAAAATACTATTTAAAAGAATCCACTTATAAATCGCACATGAGAGAGTGTGTGTGTAATAATGGAAATGCCAGAAGCTCCTCTGTGGCTGTAAGGAGGTCAGGTGATGTGTTCTCTTAATTGCGCAGCAGGCTTGTATGACACTAACATAATTTTTAGAAATGCCAGTGCATTACATAAGTCACCTTTTCAATTCCCTCCCCATGCCTCATGAGATGAGACAGGACAGAGACAGAGCACTGGGGACAGAGACGAAGAGAATGGCGAGGAGGAAGTGACAGGTTCAAAGACGAAGCGAGACAAATTCAGTCCTCCATTTATATACCTTCATTATAAGTGCTGCTCACTGGAGCGTCCCACTGTGTGGTCACCCCCGAGTCTCAAGCCCCTAATCATACAGTCAGAGTAATTAGAGAGCCCTTAGGAAAAGCAGACAGGGGCCTATGAACACAGCTTTGTGCATCAAATTAAAACACACTAAATATAGAAGCACATCCAAGTGCCCATCACTCAAATGAGTGCAATATCTGTAGCGGTGCAAGAATGATGCGAGAAAGACTTCATGTGTGTCTGGGAGAGTGGTGCAACAGGAATTTCTGGAATATAATAGTGTTGCATGTTCCTGCATCAAAGAAAAGAGGGAAAAACACAAATAGCATGAGCACTACCTTCTCCTTGAGTAGTTCTTTGAAAGCCTGCTTCGCTTCCTCTTTGGTGTTCCACTTGTACACCTTCTTCACAAGCTCCGGCCTTTCTTCTTTAGATGTGTCGTTACTATAGAGAGAGAGAGAGAGAGAGAGAGAGAGAGAGAGAGAGAGAGAGAGAGAGAGAGAGAGAGAGAGAGAGAGATAAGATTAATATTAGATTATAAAACAGTAGTATTCATTAACATTAGAATCAGCTCTGCTGTATTATTCAACAGTACAAAAGCACTCTTATTTAAGCAATTAAGGGCCATTTGTAGAACTTGGCCAACAGTAAGTAGGTTAGGTGAGAAACTTTTCATACATGACAGGGTTTGAATTTTATATGCAGTTCATATGAGTACAAAGAAAGTTCATGCCAGGGCCATACTGGAAAGATTGCTATCAGTTTACAGTACCACAATGCAAAAGCTTGCCAGGAATAAGCCATTAGCCAAATTGTAGATTACCGCTGGGTCATATTCAGAGTTTCATGTGGTTAATTGGCTCAATGCATCTTTTTAAAACTTTCCCACACCTGCCTCTCCATTCTCTGGGTACACAATGTACTGCCTACTTCTGTGTGTATGTGTATACCTGGCCTGTGTCTCTGTTGTGGGCGTCTCCTTGGGTGATGTCACGGTTGCTTCACTGCCACCCTCGCCCACTTGCACAGGCACTTGCACTGGCTGTTCTTCGGCAACGCTTGTTGCTATGATAGACACAGCCTCCGGAACAGCAGCTACAGTGAGCGCTGTATCTGTGTGAGCTGTGACAGTGGGAGTAGTGCCAGGAGCTACAACATCCACCGTCCTAAAAAACAAAATGAATCTTTACCTTGAAGTAAACTTTAAATATGATTTTATTTGAAATTCAAGTGTCAGTTCCTATCATAGTAACAAACTTACCCATTCTCCTCAGCCTTTATCATGGCTGAAAGAAAAAAGAGAGACAAAAAGGTTTTTAAAAGGCACTCTATATACAAAGTCATTCATTAGCCCAGCTAATTATATTTTTATAATACATAACTTCAGAGAATTCTTTTAGGCCATTTAATTTAACTTCACTACATTCACTTTCATATTAAATCATAGAACACTAATCTTCCATGAATCATTTCATTGATTCAATTCAGTTCAATTTTTTTTATTTGTATAGCACTTTTAACGATGGACATTGTCTCAAAGCAGCTTTACAGAACATAAGAAACATAGTAAAAAAAAGTCTTAGATGTTAGACAAAATCATCCCTAGTGAGCAAAACTGTGGCGACTGTGGCAAGGAAAAAACTCCCTTAGATGGTATGAGGAAGAAACCTTGAGAGGAACCAGACTCAAAAGGGAACCCATCCTCATTCAGGTGACACTGAAGAGTGTGATTATGAACATGTCCTTTCAAGGACATGATTGTGTTCTTTCTACAGTCATGTACAGTCAGTACATTGATCTTTCTTTTAAGCATCTCTGTGCAGACAGTCATGCTGGCACAACCAACATAACCATAAGCATCAAATGTACACAAAACCTACTAAAATACACTATTTGAGCCTGGGTAGTGTCTTGGTTTTTCTTGTATTCTTTTATATGCTCAGTTGATGGTACCTTGTGTGATAATTTAATTCATTCATTCATTGTCTACCGCTTATCCGAACTATTCTCGGGTCACGGGGAGCCTGTGCCTATCTCAGGCGTCATTGGGCATCAAGGCAGGATACACCCTGGACGGAGTGCCAACCCATCGCAGGGCACACACACTCATTCACTCACGCAATCACACACTACGGACAATTTAGAGATGCCAATCAACCTACAATGCATGTCTTTGGATTGGGGGAGGAAACCGGAGTACCCGGAGGAAACCCCCGAGGCACGGGGAGAACATGCAAACTCCACACACACATGGCGGAGGCGGGAATCGAGCCCCCAACCCTGGAGGTTTGAGGCAAACGTGCTAACCACTAAGCCACCGTGCCCCCCTGATAATTTAATTATTACAGCTTTACACTTTTTCCATACATAGTGGTTTTGAATTTTGCTCAGTTTGTTGCTTCTGGTGCTGCATGATTTAAAGCTTGGCCTAGTACAACTCCTAGTAGGCTCCAGTCACTGACTGTGAAACGATTAGCAATTCCAAACCAAATCATCTAATAAAGTAATTATAAAAAGACATTAACAGCTCATCCATGCATTGCTTGGTAATAATTCACCATTTCTTAAACCATTATTTATAACCGATTTTAAATTGTGTAGTTTTGTGGATCATATCTGTATGTGACATTTTTGATTCTGTTCAATAAAAAAGCAGTGAGGAGTCTACCTGTACTCTCCAACTTTACTGTGCACAGATTCCTCAAAACAAACAACAGATTTGAAATACATACCTTCTAGGTCTTCGAGTTCTTTAGGCTTTGTCCAACGCGACTCTTTAGTCTGAGAGTTGTAGTAATAAGGCTTCCCAGTGTCAGACTTGTACTCTTTCCATGGGCACTTAGAGAGCATTTGCTGCAACACAATACCACAATACCATTAATATATACCAAGTCTAAACCAGTAAAATCTGCATTTGAATACAAATGATCTAGTTTGTCTTTAAAGTATCTTTAGAACATGAAAGATCAATACATTTTATCCTAATAGATGAAGAACATCAAAAACAAACAGAGTGGCACAGTTTGGGATTTGGACTGTCTTTACCTCTGCAGGTGATTTGAGTTCATCCGGCTTCTCCCAGGTGGACTGCTTGGTCTCTGTGTTGTAGTAATAGGTTTTGCCATCCACAGACTTGTGCTCTGTCCACACTGATTTCTGCTGGAGTCCATACACATTATTAGTGTCACTAGTGACTGCAACAGCTGTCAGCTTGTAATTAAAGGGTTCCAGGAATCTTTTTGCTTAATTGATTTTTTTTTTAGATTTGAAGAAGAGTGCATTTTTATTTCAGATAATTGTGTGTGTGTAGATGCTCGGTGTACTGACCTTTTTAGGCTGGTCATCTTGGGGAGAGTCATTTGTGGTTGTGCTCTACAAAAAACAGAAACCCAAAGAAGTGTAAAGGACAAAATGTTAATTTGCCAATCACAACAAGATAATTCTGCATTACTGACTTTTTTTTTGGATTTATTTATGTAATTAATGCCAACATGCTTTAGTGCTTACAGTAGTTCCAGGTGCAGCAGTAGCTAAAATGGCAAATTGAGAAAGAATAATTACAATAAATCTGTTAAATATAGTAAGTATTCAGTATAAAATATTCAGCTTTTATTTACAGCTTAGTTGACTTACCAGCTGTATCTACAGGACTAACGCCAGGCTGTAAGAAACAAAACATTTAAAATCATTTTTAACGAACTATAATAATAATAAAAAACTGAAACCGAAATTTCCGAACCAAAATTTCTAAAACACTGCTAAAAAACATGACATGATCAAACGCAACATCAGTTCACACAGTATCTAAAATTAAAAAGTGTATGTAATTGCTTAAAATAATGTGTTGAGCCATATAACTACATGTGAGAAACATTTCTGTCTAAAAGTGCTCCTAAAATGATAACTGAAACCATCTGCCTGAGACTGAAAGTTAAAGTGGTGCAACTCGTGCTGGAATCACTGCACTAAAAAGGAAAAAAAAAGATAATTCTGCACCAGAGTAAAAATAGGCACTGTACATATTGCACATTTGTTTCACAGTGAATTATAGAAAGCTTTTATTCTGTGAAATTGGATGACTGGTTTTAATGCTATACCATATAGTAATATGTGAGAAAGATCACAACTACGTACTTGGTTATAAATATTTAAGCCAACCTCAAATAAAGATTAGCAATCAAAATGCAGATACTATTGGTTTAAACATGGCATATATTGGTGTTAATTTGTTTCAGGAAATGCTAAGTGCACAGGGAAAGAGTACAAAGTCTCACACTGGGAGAAGTGTAAAATGTCACACCTCACAGTATATAAAGCACAGCTATGTTTAAAAAAAGACTAGCAAATCTTAATGGGTACATTTCCCCTCCACACCCTGCATTCATTATGCTAATCCCAACACCACTGGTAGTTGTGAGGATCTATTTTTAACCAGAGAGACGGGTTGGGAAAGCACTATGGGGCTACTTTACCGGTCCTGTCGGCTGCATCGTCGCTGCTGGCATGCGTGGTGGCATCATTGGCGGCATCATCGGTGGCATCATGCCTGGCATCTAATAAAAGATTCATGAAAAATTCATCTAAGCTGCTAATTTCTCTCTAGTGTGGCTCAGGCTGGTGTGTGGTATTAATACACAGTGTCAGACGCAAGAGAGTACGCGTAAGTGTGTGAGTTTTTAAGCCACTTTTTTTTTTAAAGGTTGAAGCTACAGCTTGGTCCTTGGGAAGAGAGAAATGGGCTTTTGATACAAAGAACAGGAGGTGGCAGGGAGATGAACACTTACAACCAACATTTAACACATTCTAGTTGAAATTTACATGACATGCAGGAGGAGACATAAGCTTCAGTCATGTATTTGGAAAGCAGTGGTACTGAAATACATTAATATAAGAGCAGCACAGCCATTATTAAATTATATGCATCGTTAAAAGCATGGAAAGTACACTGATGCCAGTGCTCATGAACAATGAATCGCATAAAATGATCTGCACAGAGCAGAGATAAATAGAAAGTTAAACATTAATAATATAGGAGAATGAGGTATGAGAAAAATTTACTAACAGTTTTTTTTAACTAATTTGTAATGACAAATGTTATTACTAAACAATTTTATTCACCTGTCCCATTGGAGGAGCCCCCATTGGGGGCATCATGGGTGGTGGAATAATCCCTCCAGGCATGGGAGCCATGTTTGGTGGCCTCTGACCCATCGGTGGCATTCCCATAGGCGGGAAGTGAGGCGGTATTCCAGGTGGCCCCATCTTTGAAAAGACAAAAACACAAAACAATCTGATATGTTAAAAAACAAAACACACATATACACACACACCGACACACAAAAGGCAATAGCAGCTATAAAGGCTAAAATCAATGCCAGCTTACGAAAGGAGGGGGTATTGCTGATGGAGGGACTCCAGGAAAAGGTGGCGCTTGGCTTGGAGCATTATTCCCATCAGTAGAGGACTGTCATGAACAAAAGTTCAAACTATTAATTACTATAGTTCACCTGTGCAAAAGGTGCTCTACACTGGCAAGTGCGCTATTCTTGTTTAAGGCTAGACAAAAGGCAGAAAGGACAATCACAGTCAAAGGCGTTTGTCTCACAGTCAGCACGTTATCTGAAACTGATACAGGATTTTAATTTCCATTCTGCACAATCACATCATGTAATATGTGCCTGAAAACCTCTTTCCTGATGTACATGTCAATTTGTCTTGTTACGATGTACATCTGAATTTCCTTTATAAACCTTATAAACCACACATACTAAAACAGAAGCGCAGTTTGAACTGTTAAAATCATTTATTTTCCATATTCAAATCCAAAATCTGTTTTGTTCTGCAGTAATGATTTTCCCCCATATGCACATTTCTATATCACTATATGGCAAAATGTTGAATTTGTGGCAAAGATGGCAAAAAATTATTATTGCATTATATTGAAATGGTGTTTTACAGATTAAACAATAAAGAGATCATTTTCCAACAATGTTTTGTAAGTGTTTCTCATGAGAATACATTGAAATTGACATAAATACTTGCATACACCAAGTTTTAAGCAAACATGTGTCTATACTTAATTAAACTAAGGTTCTCGCTTCCAATGCATAATAAACCTTCGTGATATAAGCAATCAACGGATGTAATGTTTTTATTACACCATTCACATGTAGTATCTTGTCTTACAGAAGGAATTTGCTGGAAACGAAGTGAAGCTTTTCTTTCCTATGAAAAAGCTAAACTTCAACCAAGTTAGCTTGCTAGCTAGCTGTAGTTAGCCGAACCTGCAGCTCATTATTCAGCTAGCTGTGAATATTAGCTATAGATTTAGATTTGTAAAATTAATATAAAGGTCGGTTATATTTAGCTCAGATGTCCAATTTTGGTTTAGAGATTTTTATATCTAAAGTTATTAGTGTTTTCTCTCACACAGCCTTTTACTACAGTAAGACTCCGGTTCCTGTAGCTAACACTGTAGGCTAACTAGCGCCTTTTAAACTGTTTAGCTGCGGTCGAGTAATGAATCGAAAATAAATGAAACTTATAACAAAGATATGAATTTGTTTACAAGTTGTTTACATTCTGAAACAAACATTCAGGATGACAACAGTGCCCGCGCACAGCACTCATTCATTCAGCACGCCGCGGCGCCTAGCTACACCGCTAACACTTCTAAACAAGCACGCGCTCACTATTCAATATACATTCATTATTTTAACTACTCGGGTATTAAATCGGCCTCTATAATACATAGCCATACTGTTTTACAGCTAAAACCTACAACGATTCTGCGTTCTTTTAAAAGGTCGGCAACATATAACTCACCATGTTGACTTAGCATTTAGCAGCCGAACTTCTCCTGCACGTCCCAACAAGCTGCAATCTGATTGGATAATCAGGTAAGGTTCAAAGTTCAGGAAGGAAACGGCGTCGCTCGAGCAGTGAGCATAATAGAGCAGAAAATTAACAGAGTAAGCTAACAATATTTTTTTGTAAAATACAGAAACTAATTTAGTGAACTCGAAAAAAGCTCAAACTACAGTGATTCGTAATTTTTTTGTCTATTTTTTATTATTGTGAGCTTTTTGGACAATGAAAAATAGCAACCCAGGAGAGAACTAGGTTAGAGCATATTTAGATTTTTCCACTATATGATCTAAAATGCTTCACCATTAAACTATACAAAGAAGCATACATTTTTAGGTGTGATAGAGTATTGCGCATGCGCAGAAGCTTTTTGTGGGACGCCTCCATCTCTTTTTCTCAGACACTAAACAGTTTGGGGATGTCCCTTCCTGTTCCAACATGACTGTACACCAGTGCACAAAGCAAGGTCCATAAAGACATGGATGAGTGAGTTTGGTGTTGAGGAACTTGACTGGCCTGCACAGAGTCCTGACCTCAACCTTATAGAACACCTTTGGGATGAATTAGAGTGGAGCCTGTAAGCCAGGCCAAAACTGGGACGTCTGCCTTTACATGCACATGAATGTAATATGGAGTTGGCCTGCCCTTTGCAGCTATCAACTTAACAGCTTCAACTCTTCTGGGAAGGCTTTCCACAAGGTTTAGAAGTGTATTTATGGGAATTTTTTTGACTATTCCCCTGAAAGTGCATTTGTGAGGTCAGGCACTGATGTTGGATGGGAAGGTCTGGCTCACAGTCTCCACTCTAATTCATCCCAAAACTGTTCCCACAAAGTTGGGAGCATGAAATTGTCCAAAATGACTTGGTATTCTGAAGCATTAAGAGTTGCTTTCACTGGAACTAAGGGGTGCAAATTGCAAATTTACATGTGTGAGGCCTTGTGCTCTTTTTTTAGTCTTGATCATTCCTGGAATGTTTCCCTGCAATATTTCTCTTGATGGTTTATTGATATCCATGTGCTTGACCTCACTCCATCTTAAGCCATGGGCATTCAACAGACCTGAAATCAGTGAGCTTTTTATTTTCAAATGTTTTTTTTTTTTTTGATGATGATTGTCTTGTTGAAAGAACATCTGGTAAAACATTCTCCCAGATGTTACAGATTTGACCAAAACATCCTGGTACGTTTGGGAATTCATGATGCTACGGAAGAGCAGTAAAGCAACTACAAAGCATCAAAGATCTATATTTGGTATATATAAACTATATTATAATAACTATATTTGACTATATAATAACTATATTTCACAGTAGGTGTAATAATCTCTGCAGTGTATGGCAGGCAGGTTTAGCCTAAAATCCCTCCAATGTGACAAGGCTTTTTTTCTTTTTGACTAGTATCAGTATAATGTTACTAGCTGACTATTTGAAATATAATGCAGTCTGTTTAGAATTGGAATTGTAAATATTTTTAATTAGTTTTCACTAGTTGTCGTTGTATTTTCGTTAGCAAAAACTGTATTTGTACATGTAAAATGTAAATTCCAGATCTTTTTTTTAATCTACAGATCTCAGCAAATGCTTTTCTACTAATTACATTCTATATACTATATGTTCATTATATAACGTGGGACTTATGCACCAGATTCTAAAATTACCTTCTGTATAATTAATCTGTCCTTACATGCTGTATCAGAAGCCAGATATACTCTCATAAACCATAATAATTTAGGGGATTATTAGCACATTAAAGTATAAGCCGTACAAGCAAATATTAGCACTTTAAAGTAAGTTAACATTGACAGTATTATTGTTGCAATATTGTCCAACTTGTAGAACAGCACAGCCATCAATGAAGCAGTACACAGCTGACAGTGGGATGGTGAAAACAGTATTGTGTCTGACAAGGGATCTATTTATAAATTGTCCACAGGTAGCCAGGAACAGCTGTCAGTCGCCATCTTGCCACTGCCATCCGTCATGCTCTTTTAATTGGCCGCATGTTCCTGTTTACCTCTAAAATGCACTTCTTTCGCTGCATGAGGAGTGACATGTATTTTTGTAGTTGAATCATTACACCCTGACAGCACCACCCATTTCTCTTTCACAGCAAGCCTCTGCAGCTTTGATCTCACGGCTGATGTTGTAGGTACTGGAAACGATGAGAACCGAAAGAAAGGGGAAAAAATGATGTAAACCATTATGGTCTTTAACATTATATTGTTTTATGCTCACTGATGTTGTCAGGAACAACTTCAGATTATTATTCGAACTTTCTCGGTTTTAAATTACAAGCCATTACTAGGTGTAATGGTAGAAAATAAGGTGCTCTTTCACATTTGGTGAGGAGACGGAGGAGAATGACATGACAAAAGAATCATCTGAAGAAGAGAGAACAATTTTCATGTAATTGGCTGCCATCCCTGAGTTTTTTTGTGCTAGGCCCAGTGTTAGCTTCAAAGCCTTTCAAAAATGGTCTGAGACTTACAGGCACACAGTGGTCTTGTGAGGTCTATTGCTTTGCCAGATGCTTTGAACATTTTCAACAAAGGATAATATGAGACACTGGTACATGGGCACATAAACAGTGCAAAAAATTACCAAGCGGTAAAGAACACCGAGCACTTGAAAGTAGAAGTGCTATTAGGGAAGCTCATTTCTCATTTTCAGATATGGTTAGCAGTACATGACATTATCCATGTTCACACATGAGATCATGATAAATATATTATCTACAGCCAGACGGAGTTCTTGAAGTCTTGGGTTTATTCCACATGGGATCATTTCATTTAAAACAACAGACACTTCATTGTATCATAAAAGAGCTGGGACCATCTTCAAATTACTTTAAGAATTTGGAAAGAATAATGAAGAATAAAGAATAATGACTAATACATAATGTCTAAAAAATATTTATATTGCTCTTCCATGTATGTTAATGAAATAAAAGTATGAACAAATGCCATATATTTGGTTATGATCTTTGAAGCAATAATTCTCAGTTGCATGACATTAAGTTTTTTACCTTTAGGAAAGTAGAAAGGGAGCATGAATATCACAGTATACTCTAGTAGTTGTCCTGAGTGGGATTTTTGAAAAAACAACCTTCTTATAAAAAAAAAAAATAGAGATTTGCTAAACAAAATTTTCCATGTAAATAAATCTTGCATACTACCATGTGCGATTCCTCTGAGATTACTCTATGTGAACTGGCGGCTTTAAATTAATGAATGAATTAATGAATGTATTATGCTAGGCAAGGACTGGCCTCCATTTCAGGGTGTATTCATGCTCCTACCCAGTGTTCCCAGGATAAGCTCCAAATGAACTGTTTCCCTGAGCATGAGCAGCATCTAAACTCTAAAATCGACATTACATCTGCAGAACAAACACATTGCTGGAAGTGTTACTGTAAAAATATTTACACAAAAAAGACCTTTTTATACAGCCTGTGTTAAGCATATGACTACAGGAAACAACTGTTAACTCAGAAAAATCTGTAATCAACAGAAAAAAGAAAAGAAAAAAAAAAGCACTAATCTGTACCTTACCTTGTTGCAGTTTTTTCCACCCTGATTCTCTATTGTTTATACCTTTAATATGTATCTTTTATCTGGAAAGGTGGATATAATATAATTGTTTAATAGTGCATAAATGGACTGTAAGTCGTTTTCAGAATAAAGCCTTATAGTACACAATATACACTATATAATGTTAAAAGGTTTATACAGAAGATATCCCAGTGACAAGGAACTGTACGGTTCAGTCCTATTTTCTCCTGAGAGTGTAGCATGACACACGTGAAGGACTTCAAATTCACATGAACTAATTTCCTACATGAAGCACTGCTGTATAAATCAAACAACCCTCCAAATTAGGCTAATTGTTGTACAGGGAATAAAAGTAAATAACTGATATTTTCGGAGCTTTTATTTTTGTTTGATGAGCTCTTTCTTAACTCATAATATTGTCACGTGAAGACCTACATTAGGATTTCCTGTTGTGAAGAGATTATCTAGAGCAAACCATTAAGGCACAATTTAAAACATATTTTTTTACATTACTCTGTATCTTTCTACAACCAGAGAGGGAACAAGTCAGACTCCAACTTGAATTAATAAAACATTTAGCTTTTTAGAGAATATCTATGTACATTGTACACCTGATTGTTAATTTCCTCCTCTCTCTCTTTCTCGCCCTCTCTTTTTTATGCACAGATGTGAAAACTTGTGAGCTACCATATAAATAGTGAGTGCTCTTCTTGCTCCGCTCTCATTTTTTTTCATTATTTCTTGTAAACAGCAGCATTTGTCACTGCTAGAGTCTGAGCGAGAAAACCAGTGAAGTGGATTATCTGTTGAGCAATTTACTCAGACATAAAAAGCAGGTAAATGAGCCGAATAATGGGAGGATTCAGGTATCATTCCCAACTCGATAGTGCTTCATCATTACAAAAAAGTGAGGAAATATAGTCTCTTAAAAAATGCTTGCAATTATATTCTAGTTGATTTGTAAGTGCATATGCATATGATTGTGCAGAGAAAAGGAAAAAACAAAGAAACAAAAACAAAACAAAACAACAACTCCCAGGCACTGAGAATGATGTGGCTCTGTAATGGGTGTGTTACTCTAAATGGGTATTTGTCCTGTGGCAAAATATTGACCACATCCAAACACAGCTCATTGATCCTTGCTGTGTTCCTATTGTTACTGATTCAATCCTGTCTCTGTCTCATACATTCAGTAGATTTAGCTAGAAAGTGTTCATTCTGGGATGAGGATGTTACTTCATAAATTAGATCCAGTTCACAAAATATAATTACTCCATCATCTTCCTGCCGGTTCCTTTTGAAATAATGTATTGTATGTATTATAGACTAACCCGAGTGTAGTTCGGATAAGCGGCAGACAATGAATGAATGTATTATAGACTATTTACAGGCTGTTGTGATCACTATTATTAACAATAAGGAATCTTTTTATATAATAGCAATCAATACATTTCATGCTTACCCTACTGGTATATATGTGTATAAAACTATGACTGTAGATTCATTAGTGTAGTAATGTTTAATAACTGTATATAACACCGCAATGAGCAAACATACTGTATTACCATAATGAAATTACTTTCAGACAACATGTTCATATATTCCCTGTATCACAAACGTGCAAAGGTGGCTGAATGTGTCTAAATATGTCTTTCAGTGGGCTTTGATTTTTGGCACAAAGCCACTGATTGCTGGAGAGAGGAGTGATAGCCTCCCTGGGTCTCACTTCCTCAAGGCACCTGATTATATGAATATCAATCGGGGAACTCTAACCCCCCCCTCTCTCTCTCTCTCTCTCTCTCTCTCTCTCTCTCTCTCTCTCTCTTCTCTCTCTCTCTCTCTCTCTCTCTCTCTCTCTCTCTCTCTCTCTCTCTCTCTCTCTTTCTTTCTCATCTAATGGGATCACAGTCTGGTGCCAGCCTCCTGTGTTTATATCCAGATGCTGTTCCTGAAAGCTTCTGTTGTGGGTATTGATTTTATTTTAATCTAAATTCGTATCAGATCAAAAATGTCCTAAAAGTTCAATCTTTTCAATGCTTTTACTACTAAAAGAGAAAATGTGTACACTCATTTATGCACTCCTGTGCTCTGAGCGCTCTAGACTGGTGTCACTCTATGTCCCCTCCCATGTCCATATCCATGTCCATGCTCTCTGATCTGTGTTTTTCTGAAACTGGGACACATGATTGTGGGATGGACATAAGAATAAATGGCCTCTCTATGCCAATCTGACATGTAGGATGCTATTTTCTTAATCACTTCACTTGAAGGAAAGGAAATGAGTAAGAATCTAGATCAATTGAAAATGTCAAGAGGCAGTTATATGGCCTGCAATTTTGCAATTTTGTATAATACTCATAGATGTGAGTGAAAGATAAAATCTGCGTGATTTGTGATGCTGGCTGGTACAGTTTGAAACCTCTAACTGTTGTTATCTTAAACAGATATTATAGTTATTTAGTGCATGCAGTTCTAGTTGTCAGACAGGGCATAATAAAGCAGATTTTGTTTTCCACATTACGGGAGATTATAGTGCACTTCTACAGGAATATGAACATGTTTATCATGCTTTAACATGCTATGTATACTGTATACTCATATTTAACTCTTGCGTATGTTCTGCATCCAACACTGATGCTGATTTAATAGGAACACAATCAATATCCTTCTAGGCAAATTGACATTTGCTGCTGCCCTGACACTTTTAGTGAAAAATGAATGGACTAAAGACAGACAGCTGTAATTAGTCACGATTCGATGTGTGCTAAACTATTATTAGTATCATGGTGTCTGCAGACATTTCTGCAGAGTTCTCAGTTATAATTAGTAATGTTAATATTATGAGGTTTGCTGAAAACAGAGAACATTCCACTTGTCAGGTTGGAAAATCCATCAGAGCAGCCGCAGTTTTTAAATGCTTCCTGTCTCCCCATGGGAAGATGGACTGAGGAACCATAAAACCATTCACTTTGTCATCAGAGCCATTAACTCTAATGGGCAAATACACACACAAACCTTATATCACTCTCTACAAGCCCCAATAACCTGCACACACATACACACACACACACACACACACACACACACTAGCTGAGATCAATGTGTTCTGCTTTTAGTTGAATGTCATCTAATTTTTTTTATTACCATAACTCTTCTGTTAGTGAGTAATATAGGGGAGAAAGACAGACAGAGAGAGAGAGAGAGAGAGAGAGAGAGAGAGAGAGAGAGAGAGAGAGAGAGAGGGGGTTTGACTGCTGATATCCAGAATATATGCCTGTCAGCCTCAAGCATCTGTAATATGAAGAGCCTGTCCTTATGAATTATTTCAAAGTACTTTTCATAAATATTTTTATTACATGGAGCTCACTCTCAATTAACTTTACTGTCTACATTTCTAGCTGTAAGGAAAGATTTAAGGATTAAAAATGTAATAGAATCTTGCTGTTCAGGGTTCTCTTGAGATTTCTGTACTGTAGTCATGGAGAAGATGGATGACTTTTGGTAGTTGGACTCAGGGGATGGAGGCATGATGGCATGGGGCTGTAACACTCCCACACCTCCAGCTTCTAACTTCAGCCTGCAGGGTGCTCTGGGACTGACGCTGCACTGGAATATTCACACCTGCTCCCTAGCACGCACCTCCGACCTAGAGCAAAGCACATGCTAAAACCCCTGATGGGACAGTAAGTAATAATCACACACTCATTTACTCACACACACACTCTCTCACACACACATACACACCCAGATGTACCTATTTCTATCTCATAATTCATCTCACCTCTGATCTGTACAGCTTTATGAACTCTTTAACCTAGGTTAAGCTCTTTCACACTCAATAACTTAGTCCTTTAGCTCAATATGCAAACTGTTCCCAGGTCTTGCCTATGACATTAATCTGTTAAATGATGTTTGTATTAAGTAAAGACACTTGCACCAGAGCATGTAGATGGCATTAATATAGCTAGTGCTCCCTTTTGTTATTAATTGGTTTTAATAAAAGGAGAGCAGTGTGCAGAATGAGGTAACTACTTCCTAGAAAATTGTGCAATTTAACTATATTCAATTGACCCAATGGCTGATTATGGCCTCTATAAGTTCTGGAAAATTGACAAGCAGTTTCTGTGTTCAATTTCTTTGCTTTATATGACAGATATAAGATCCTACTTCCAGACATATTTAACTGTTTGTTTTTATTGGAAGATAATTTTGCTTCTTTCTAGAAATAAAAACCTGAAATAAGTAAAAAAAAAAAAAAATCTGTAATTTGAAGCTTGAAATGAATAAGAGTATCTACAAATAGATTGAATAATGTTGTATATTCTTGTAAAACAATCGAATAAAGAGAAACATTTTACTTGCCTAAGATATATATTTTTTATATTTGACAAAAGCAGCCAAATAACAAGCAGCATTAATGGATGACAATTATTTAGGTAAGGTCCTTAAATGGTATTATATTAACACAAATCTTATAATAAAAATTCTGTAAGAAAGGATTTAAAAAATAGTACATTGAACACGATATGTAGCCTAATTAGCCTAATTTTTTTTATTCTCCCCACCCTTTTTGCACAATCCTGCATCAAATGCATATTTATCATGGAGGAGAAGTGAGATTCTTCAATGGCTCATTTAAACTTTTATATAATTACATTTTAAAACAGGTGCTAAAAGCTTAGTAGGCTACATCTGGTCTTATATCTCAATGTTCCCTTTACTGTCATTCACTATTCTCTTGATCCTTTTAAGCAGTAGAACAGGAAAACATAGTTAATAAATAATGCAATAATGCAACACCACTTTAGTTTGGAAGTGCAATTAAATGGGCATATAACATGCCAGTGGGTGGATTGAATATAATAAATTACATCTAGGAGTGAGTGTGTGTGTGTGTTCAGGGTGAATTCCTGCCTAGCTCCAAGCATTCCTTGCAAAGGGTCTGGGTCCACTGCAAGCCTGACCAGGATAAAGCAGTTATGGAAGAATAAATAAAGATTTCATACCTGCTGATTACTACCGTGCTCAGAGATTAATTGTCACAATGCTAGTTTTTAGTTTTCTATATGTTTGCAAACATGATTGACGCATTGTTTTGAATTCATGTATTTTGAATCCTTACACACAGACTGAAAGTCAAATGACTCGAAAGGCACAAGAAAACAGTGTGGTGGTGTGAGATAAAGTGCTCTGCTTTATCTTTAAAAAACTGCTGCAAGACAGTTTTCCTCTAGCTTGTTATTTCTATACCTTAGACAAAACTCACAAATCTTCAGCCATGTCATGTCATTTGTTAGAAAACTTCTTTTTGGCAAGGGTGGTGACTTCAGATCCAAGATTATTAATTTGATAGCATGCAGAAGTTTCTTCCACATGTCTCTTTCCTCACAGATATCTCCCTGAAACAGATCACCACTGCCAGAGCTGGTCTGGCTGTCAATTAAGGCTGGATCTGATCCCTGTGTGTGTGTGTGTGTGTGTGTGTGTGTGTGTGTGGTCCAATACACTACTCTCCGGCTTCACATGTACAGTTGGAGGTTTCACTATAGCTTAACAGATATCAGGTGTCTATTCAGCACCATGGCAGAACTGACGTTCATTAGCACTCAGCCCCCATGGTGCTGTTTTTCCACTTTCTCTGCCACAGCATCAAGGCCAGTTTGATGAAAGAGAGGAGCAGCTACAATACTGATGAAACAAAAAAATTCGGAAATCCTGTAACTAGGCTTTTGAAGCTTCTGTCAAATGTAGGTTTGTACACGGATGTTTGTGAATTTCTGAACACATTTTTTAATAACACATTTTCCTGTTTTAAAGATGTGAAATCTTTCGTTGTAACAAAATACACAATTATTCACTGTATTATGCGGTTTTATGGCATTTTATTATGACTCCTAGAAGTCCCAGATTATATTCCCACGTACCTATTCTTCCCAATGTGTCCTTCTGCATGTTTTTTCTAATGTGCTAAAACTTGTGTTAGTCTGAGTAGATAAAGCTAGCATCCTTTATTTTACACAATAAGGATTCATAGAGCTTTGAGGTGAAGCTGAGGTCTGAAATGTGTAAATAAAAAAGGAAATGTAAGGTATAATGGTGATAATACTTATTATATATTATATATGAATACACTGTATTACAATTTCTCTCTGCTTCAAATTTGTAAAATGTATGCTGTAACAGTTGTGTATAGTATATGTGTACATTTGATAATGTAATTTATTCAATCAGTTTAAAGGCTTACTCTGCCTACTATATTTGCCAGAATAGATCCAGAATCATAATTCTGAACTCATCTCGATGCTAATAATATAGAAACAGATACACAAGATGGCCAAAAGTTTGTGGACACCTGACCATCATACCCACATGTACTTTTTAACAGCCCAGTTCAGCTTTTTTCCCCCCTTTACTGTTATAGTAACCCCTGCTCTGGGAATCCTGGAAACATACAAATTGTAGTTAGTGCAGCCCTTAATATAGAAACAGATCCACTAGATGGCCAGAAGTTTGTCCTTCACATCCACATATACTTTTTAACATCCCAGTCCACTCCTTTGCTTTTATAATAACCTCCAGTCTTCTGGGAAGGTTTACTGCTAACTTTTGAATTGTGGCTGTGGGGATTTGCCCATTCAGCCACAAGAGCATTAGTGAGATCAGGCACTGAAATCAGCATCCAGCTCATTCCAAAGACGTTCAGTGAGGTTTTTTGGTTCCCCTCAAGTTCTTTCACTTCAACCTTGACAAACCACGTATTCATAGAGATCGCGTTGTGCACAGGGACACTGTCATACCTCAGGTTTGGGCTGATTACTTCCAGTGAGGGGAAAATTGTAATGCAACAGCATAAAAGACATATTGTTGTGTGCTTCTAACTTTGTGGCAACAGATTGGGGAAGAACCACATATAAGTGTGATGGTCAGGTGTCCAAAAAACATATCAAATTAGTGGATGGGCATTAAATGTTATAAAATAACAGGCAGAATGTAAATCTTTTTAGTCAGGACTGAGAAAGTAGTGGATGCAAATCATAAAAGTCCCAACTCCACACTGAAAAAAAGGTGAAAAAGAAGCAATACTAAGAATTTTTTCTCATGATTTTGTGATAATGGAAGTTGTTTTCTGAAGCTGACACCTTTTTCTCATATCCTGAAATGCATTATGCAAGGCAATTTTTGCTATCTCAAGATCACAAGGAAAAAAAAATTGAAATGATATAACACATATCTTTTCTGGATGTCTGTACAATACTAATACTGCAAGCTCCCAGGTTTTTTCCAGTTCAGTGCATAGTATTTTTTATATATGGATGTAGTAATTTAATGAAGCAATTTTGGTTGTGGCTATTTTAAGTCTGAGATGGCAATATTCACTCCTGACACCTATTTCTTTTCCACTTCAGTCACCCCTTTCATGCACAGTGAACATGGAGACACCGGGATTTAGATCGATGACATTTGAATGAAAGTTCCAAAATTCCATAAAAACCACATTGAGATATGAATGCGTATTTATTCATATTTCCAGACACAGACAAAGCCTCCAAAAGTTGAAATACCTGCACTTGTCATTCCATGAAAAACAAAAGGGCCAATTTAAACAGGCTGCTTGTTATCCTTAGTTTCTGACCTGTGAAATATAAAGTACAGGTCCTTTTAGATTTCAAGAACTCACTTAACAGGTGACAGATTATGATTCCTGGCTGAAAATGAGAGAAGGAAGGTAAAGAAATGGAGAGGAGCTTGTGTGAATGATTTGGGAACAGATTTCTTTTTTTCTCCTTTAGTTTTTGTGAGCGAGAAGTCAGAAAGACTTCCTCTGTCTCAGCTACTAGTCTGAACTTGCTTTTTCATATAGCATGTGTTCTAATTGGTGCTGACAGTCTGTCAGAATGAATCTATGTCCAGATATGCTATAACAACAAATGTTTAACAGGAGAAAACTGAAAATATTTATTGTGTAGTGTTACTTCAGTTAGTGTGTCATGGTGAGTCTTGGAGATGAAAGAAGACCAAGACATGTCAGAACACATATCTTATCACGATCACAATTCACATGTTAGAGTCTCACAAATGTAACACACCTCTGTGCTTTGATTGTTCTTTGCCTTATTTGAAAGTCTTTTTAAATTAAAAGCAATTTAATAAATTATTATTAGTGTATTAATCATATTTTAATTACGCCATGCTTCCTGTTCGAGTTTCTATTTCATTACCCTGTGAGAAACAGTAATAAATAATAAAACGTTATCGCAGCGTAATTGCATTAGGAGCAAACTGTAGGGTGGCAATATTTGGAAGGCAATATAATGAGTGCTTTCTTGAGAGGGGGTTGTCCTGTTGATCCTCATAATAACTGATCATCTCAAAGATTGTCTCTCCAGGGAATTATCATGCCATTTCCACTAAAGAAGTGTCTGGATATTTTTTTCTCTTTGTTTGAAGACACTTAGCATAGACAGTAGGTGATCAGAGAAAAGTGCAGATTTAGATGATGTTTGCGCATGAAACATGAAATAATTATAATAATGTGTGTTATTGTAATTGCTTCGACACAATATGCAAATGAAACCAAACAGTTACTTTCACTCTGCACTGAGAGAGATAAGATAAACTCCCTTCCTCTAAATGTTTATATTTTGTCAGCCTTTCTAGTGGAGTGCTCCGTTATCTCTGATTTGTCTCGCCTGCTATTTGGTAGATTTCTCAGTGGAAAACAATGCTTGCCTGCAACTCGAACTTAGACTCTCAGGTGAAAAAAAGTAAAAATAGTTGCAGGAAATAAAATCTAGTTGCAGGTTGTTCCCTCTATTTAGAAGTCTAAAACACTGTTTGGATTTTAGAAAGGGTTTCGTAAGCCAAGAACATATTTAATTATGATTTAAATTATTAATAACCCTTCTCTCTTAATTCTTATTGTTGTTGTTCTTTTCTAAGTGATTGCCACTTCTGGGTGAGTGTACAATGTGTTGTTTTTTGTTTTTTTTTATTTTATATATATATATATATATATATATATATATATATATATATATATATATATATATATATATATATATATATATATATATATATGAAATGTAATGTAGTGATATTGATCCACTTTCAATTATATTGTAATTTGATTTCATTGATATGATATTTGTGTGTAACCCACACTAGCTATACTGCTGCCTCTCTTGGCCAGGACACTCATTCAGAATGCTTTTCCTATAAAAAATAAAGGCTAAAAAATCGAAAGGTAGTCTGTGCCGTACTTTCATTAAATTTGGTCACATTCACCTTTTTTTCTCGCAGCTTCAGCAGCAGCTGCTTCTTATTATAACAACTTATTGAACTCCCTGCTCACTACGCCACAGCATCTGCTGCACCACCTAACGCACTGATTTCCATACAGACAGGCTGGCTACATCACTCACTGGCACTCACTAACTCACACACTTTTAAGATCCACATTTATCTTACATTTCATTCCTTCTGTCAAACATCCAAATTGCCGAACGGTACAGATGATCTCATACTACAGTCAGAAAATGATTTGGAAATTGTGATAATCATCAGATTGTTCTACAAGTGATATGAACAGCTTTAAAAACGTCTGTTTGACGTATGTGCTTCATTTGTATTTGATTTGATATTCTTTCATCTCTTTCTCTCTTGTGTCTGTCTCCAGTGTTTTGGTGACAGCTGCTTTCTCTGAGTGGTTTGCGGCAGGGATGAGCCAGAGTTCAAATGAATATTTAATATCCAGCCTCCTGATTTCAGTCCAGTATCGGTCTCATGTAGGGCTGTGCACGGATGAGAGGAGAGTCCATGCCCTCCTGCTGTATCTCTGTCTTTTTAGGAACAGCTGTC
Organism: Hemibagrus guttatus; assembly: GCA_033459395.1. Taxonomy (NCBI): domain Eukaryota; kingdom Metazoa; phylum Chordata; class Actinopteri; order Siluriformes; family Bagridae; genus Hemibagrus; species Hemibagrus guttatus. The sequence goes on from JAUCMX010000006.1 coordinate 15,967,821, forward strand.
ACATTCTGGTGGAGGGACAGCCACTGTAACAGAAGGTGACAGCTTCAGCAGCCCTGCTGTGCCCTGCTCGCCACACACATCCATCATAACACACTGCATAACCGCAAAAGCTCCACTTTAACCCATCCTATTACAAAAAAAACTGTAAAAAAGTTTAACAGTAGCTACTACATTTACAATAATACTGAGCAGATCTGAAAATGTGACTGGAGTAATTTATCATTAAGAGATGTCTAAATCCTCATTTATCTATCTTAATATATATCAAAATATTAATATTAATATTAATATTAATGCCTCAAACATGCATGAACGTAGGAAGAGCCAGGCTTATTCCTTAGCTACATTGTTTTTTCCAAGTATAGGATTTTCTACCACTTAACCACACCGAAGTGATGGAAACTTATGACCTTGTTATTCAAAATTTTTGCTGTAATTGTGTTGAAATTTTGTAATTATGGCACTGCAGCGTTTTGCCTATTTGTTCATAAGCAAGTTTGTTATTAATAGGTTCTGATTTAAGATGTCAGTAACACATTGAGGTTTCTTGACGAACATGAGTTAATGTTTTAGTGCTTTAGCCCTTGCATTAACCAATAGTTATTTCATCCATCACAGAACTAAATCTACTTAAATTTGCCTGTATTTATTTACAGCATGCTTCATTTGTGCCGGTGTGAATGCTGAAAACATTTAGAGTCACTTACGAATTTTGCTAATTAACCACTAAAACACATCAGTTAAGGCACTATTTTATTAGTTATTGTGGGCTTTGTTTTGCTGATGAATAAGATAAACATTGACTAGTGCAAGTGCCCTTGTTGTATTGATAGGATGTGAAATATAAATTTGATCAATGAGAGATCTGAAGAGAGAATAGAAAATAACATTATAGTGGCTAATGCATTAATTTCACTGTAGTTACTAATAATTGTCAGTGAATGCTAAATAATGTAAATATTTGAAGATTAATAATTACATTTCAGTCGATGTGTTCATAGTATAAATACTGTTTATTTATGTTAAATAGTGCTATAATTGTATTATAAATGATAACATTCATTCATTGTCTACCGCTTATTTGATCTACACTCAGGTCACGGGGAGCCTGTGCCTATCACAGGCGTCATTGGGCATCAAGGCAGGATACACCCTGGACGGAGTACCAACCCATCGCAGGGCACACACACTCTCATTCACACACTACGGACAATTTAGAGATGCCAATCAACCTACAATGCATGTCTTTGGACTGGGGGAACGGGGAGAATATGCAAACTCCACACACACGGCGGAGGCGAGAATCGAACCTCCAACCCTGGAGGTGTGAGGCAAACATGCTAACCACTAAGCCACCATGCACCCTAAATGATAACAATGTTAGTTAATTATGCTAATTATAACTATGTGATTATAATAGCATCATTACAGTAATTCACCTACATTCATATAAAATTTAAACAATAGCCTATTATACATTTTCTGACAAACACAGATGCTCTTAAACAGTGATCTGAACTTGTGATGCTCTTGTTTGTTTGTTGCAGTTGTATAACTGTGGGTAATTAAGCCACATCTCTTAGTACTGAACCATCTACTTCACTGATTCTCCTCTCCCTAACTTCCATTTGTGTTTTTTTTCTGCCACAGTCACTTTGTTTTCTCCTCTCTACTTACTTTTTATTGACTCTTTTCTCATTACATGCTGTTGAAGGCAGAGGCAATCATGTCATTTCAATCCATTGTCCCTGTCCTCTTCTCCTAGCTCGGATTCTGAGTCAGTGGTTTGTTTGGAACCCTGCTGAGGAGTAATTCAGGAAAGCTTTAGGGTTTACACAAGTGAGAAAAAAAATGATAAACCTTGCTCAGGCCTGTGGCACTCTTTGTCTCATTAACAATCCCATGTGGGGCAAAACAACTTCAGTTAGTGCATAATTGAGCTTCACAGTCTGGCTTTAGGGAGGAAATTAATGTCATGTTGGGGTTTCTAGGCACATGTTAACACAGAACACTCCAGCAACAGGATAAAATGGCTATAGGGAATAAAAACATTTCACAATTATGTGAAGTACATCAATATAAAAATGTATGTTTGATCTGTGTAGACACGTGTGTGAGCATGGCCTAGAGGGTGAGCCTGAGTGGGATCCTGGCTATGGTTTGGAGCCTGCTGTGGGTGTCTAGACTTGGTCAAGGACAATCTTACACTGACCTTGGTAGCCATGGAGTACACACACAGTACAACACATGATCAAATAGCTTTCTCCTGTTATCCACAACCTGCTAGTCTGGCACTAAGGGCAGACATTTAACAGCAAGACAACTGTGCACCCTCTCAAAAAAAAAAGTACCATTTCTGAAAATAAATAGGTTCAAACACATCACCAGAAATAGTGATATGATATCTACTGGAAAATTGGAGGTCATGGCACTATGAACATTTATTTGATTTGTTTATTAAACCTATCTGCCTCTGTGTTAGTCACTGAGTACAAGGAAGCGCTTCTCAAAGAGAACATAAATACAACATTGGCTAAGCTCTTTAATATCCCATTACCCATTACTGGATCTGAATCACTGGCCTGCAGACTATCAGCAGTGTGCTTCTGCTCAATTTCCCCCTCCAAATAAAGTGAGAACTGCAAAGCCAAGAATGCTTTCAACACCAAAAAGCAGACATAATTTGCTATTTCTGCAACTTTAGACCCTCTAAGCATGCCCCTAAATGTCAGGCATAATTATTTTCTCTGGAAACTGAGTTGATCTATGAGATCATCAGCACACAAAGGCCTGCTCTTCACACTGTGCTCATTAAAGTCATGTAATCAGTAGATGTGAGGCAGACTGCTCCTCTGGTCCTATAACCACTCTTCCACTAGGAGAGAGAGAGAGAGAGAGAGAGAGAGAGAGAGAGAGAGAGAGAGAGAGAGAGAGAGAGAGAGAGAGAGAGAGAGAGAGAGAGAGAGAGAGAGAGAGAGAGAGAGAGAGAGAGAGAGAGAGAGAGAGGGGCAGTCTGAGTTCTGCAGGTGGTAGTGAGTAGGAAACAGGGAAGTGAAAACATGATGGTTTATTAGATTAATGTCTGTGTATGTCTGTATATACTGTAGATCCTGTAGTGCTTGGAAGCTTCAGATTCTGATTGGTCTTCTAGCCTAACGTCATGTCTGACCGTTCCTCACCTTGTATATGGATGTGTAAATGTCTCATAGATCTTCATAGAACTTTCATAGATCAGTTGCTTGTAACTACAGAAAACTCCATAAGTCCACAAGGATGCTTGTTTTTCTTTTGCTAATGTTTTCGTCATTAGCAGAATATATCAAGGTGCTGTAATTATGTGGAAAATATTGTAATGATGCCACTGCATGGTTTTTTGTATGTGTTCATATGCAGGTTTATTATTAATAGATTCTGATTTAAGGTTTCTTGACAAATAGTATTTACTGTTTTAGTGCTTTAGTTTAGCCCTTGCAATAACCAATAGTTATTTCATCCATCACAGAAATAAACCTACTTAAATTTGCCTGCATTTATTTACAGCATGCTTCATTTCTGCAGGTGTGAATGCTGAAAACATTTAGTCACTTATGAATTTTGCTAATTAACCACTAAAACACATCAATTAAGGCATTAGTTTTGCTGATGAATAGGATAAACATTCACTATTCCCAGTGAATTTCCTTGTTTTGTTCACTATTAGCAAAAAAAAAGTTAATAATATGATATGATTTACATCTGTGCTATAACATTGTTATAATGTATTAATGTTTATGTTGAGACTTTGCTCAATATAATATTAACAAATGCTGTAAACAAGAAGAAGAAGTAGAGGGCATGAAGCCTTTATTATCGCCACACATACATTACAGCACTGTGGAATTCTTTTCTTCGCATATCCCAGCTGAGGAAGTTGGGGTCAGAGCGCAGGGGCAGCTATGATACAGCACCCCTGGAGCAGAGAGGGTTAAGGGCCTTGCTCAATTGCCCAACAGTGGAGCTTGGTGGTACTGGGGCTTGAACCCTGATCCTCGGATTAACGACCCAGAGCCTTAACCACTTGAGCCACCACTGCCCCCCCAACAGTATTTCAGTTATTTTTAATGATGTTTCCAACATTACATTGCAGCTATATGGGTCAAAACTGTGTGAAGAGCATTCTAGGGATGAAGGAGTTTGTTGATTGCATGAGTGATTGATACAGTAAGCGGATTTTTCTTTACCATGCTCCAAAAAAGAGCTCAAATACACATTTGAACAACATGGTCATGGGAAATAAAACAAGCATTTACTCTGTAGTGGTGCAGAGATGACATATTTTTCTAGGCCAAGCTTTAAGTGATCATCACCATGGTACCCTTAACAAAAAGCCAATTGGATTTTTCCATTACTGTTTGAATGATTGTAGATAATAAACTCTTTGGCTTACAAAGGTTTATGATTCTTGCATGAATTGTTCAAGATAATCTTGACAAATGAACACGAGTTTATAAACGATCTACACCACAGTCACATTCAGCGTCACTAAAAGCTTCTGGCAACTCTTTTAATCCTTTTTTTTTTTTTTTTTTTTTTTAAAACATGTTTCCTGATAAGGATCCACTCTGATCTTTTAGTGGATGAATCTGAATGGGAAAGTTTGAGTTGAAATAGTTTGCAATATAAACACAACAAGGCTGTAGTTTTGATCATGTTTAACATCCCCGACTACCTTGCTACTTGCTAGCAACCATCAAGACATGTAAAATCTTCAAGACATTTTTTTAAGACATGTAAAATCTTAAAAATCACTAGTGAGGTATTACTGGTGTATATGACGCAGAGTAAAACAGGAAATATCTTCAGCTTGTGTAAACCACAGGCCTTATATCAGGCATTTAACCAAAAAACCCATTGAGTTCAGAATGATGGAATCTGGAAAAGCAAAAAATGCTAAAAAAATTTCCATATTTTAGGACTCATTCATATAGCACTCTATTATGTTGTTCTGTAATTATATGTAAAAATAACCATCACTATCAGGGAAAGAGTCAGTTGAAATATTTATTTCATGCTGTCCAGCTGACAGTGTGAGTAACCTGGAGGTAATAATGCTGACATTCAAACTCCCTGCTTATGCTTAATGAGAAGAAATTTAATAACGAAATTTATTGGTTTTAGACCAGCAGCAAGCAGAATTCAGAGGTTTATGGAAACGTCAGATAGTTTGAATAGGGTAACTTCAGGTAAATGGCATGACCTCTGGTTTCTGTGTGTGGATACAAGAAAGCCATTTACTCAACAGCCAATTAAACATCGCAAAATAGTCCATTCTTTCACACTGTCAATAACCCACTTCTCAAAATTCCAGTTTCCTCTGTTGTGCAATTACAAATCCTAGGTGCATGCATCTTTATTTCTTGCAACAGATCTTGAGCTATTAAAATGAGGTGTGTAGAACGACCCCTGTGCAGATGCCGGCTGGATGATGGCTATGAACAGATGCTGCAGGAAAGGCTCTGCTGCCCAGCCTGTGACAGCCAGGACAGCGTACAGGCATCATCCCAAGCCAGCTTAGATGAAAGTCAAATTCTTCTTACACTGATGTTTCATTGGTGTTACTTCATTCATTTCAGTAGGCTGAATTTTAGCGTTGTCTTGTTTCTCATTTTGATTGTAAGCTTTGAGTTATCAGTTTAATTCTGCTGCCAGCTGCCTGCATGTCAGTGTGCAACCAAACTAAACAAAAAGGTTCAGTACTCGTAGTGTCAGTCGAACAGATACAGGATCTCAATGAGTGAAGTGTGTGTGTGTGTGTGTGTGTGTGTGTGTGTGTGTGAGAGAGAGAGAGAGAGAGAGAGAGAGAGAGAGAGAGAGAGAAAACAAACAAAGAGATGACATTGACAAATCACTGTAGTCCTCCCTATCCCTGCAAGTCTCCTCTGTGATGCTGTGCTATCTGTGCTATCTCACCTGACAACAGCTTTAACCAACTCTGCTCTGTCACACAAACAATTCCTCTGCCTCTCTTGCTTCAGCTTCCTTTTTACTTTGTGTCAGATATTTGCCTTAGCTTCGAAATGCTCATCATCACAATTGCAGGGCTCTTTCACTGGAGTGAGAGAGCGAGAGAGAGGGAGAGACAGACAGAGAGGGAGAGAGAGGGAGACATAGCAACCATTACAAAGGTCCAAATGAGAAGATAAAGATCAAAGCTTTCAGCCCTCTGCCAGGTGCAGCACACACACACACACACACACACACACACACACACACACACACACACACACACACACACACACACACACACACACACTCACACTCACAGAGCGTTCTCTGCTTGTTCATCCTGCATGAACAGATTTAGTCATAAGCATATTCATGGAGCCGGATAAAATGGAATAAAATGGATGAGTGGACGTACATTCCCTGTTTATTGTTTACATATTTTATGATTAATAAGTTCCACAGCGCTAAGCACAATGTTTGATGACATAATAAAAAATACAATGTGTCTGACATGTGAACACTTATTACTGATAATAAATGTGCTTAACCAGATCAGCTAACTTCACCTACAGTGCACTTTTCTAAAACATAAACATGATGACATTATATCAGTCCCTAGATCAAATCTGGAGCTCATGGTTATTGACCCAAATTTGGAGATGTGCAGAATGTTTTTAAGCCACATATGAAAAGTGTGGCAACTGCAAATTGAAAGTAAGGCACGATTTTTTCAGACTCCTTCCTTGGGGTGGAAAACACATGAAACTCTACTTAAGATTTGTGCTCTACTCAAGTATTATTTAAATTCAACACTATTTCTCTTAATCAAGTCAATTAAACAAGAGAAAGAACATTTTTATACCATACATTTTTATTTGGCTGACATCATATAAAGTTAAGCTTCAAGTGTGTTAAAAAAGCCAAACAGTTTAATAAATGTAGTAAAAAAAAAACATAAATAAATACAAATGCAAGGAGTGTGATGGGGTTTTTGAATCCTGTCTCTCCTTGTGTGTGTGTTGAGTTTGAATGTTCTCCCTGTGCTTCAGGGGTTTCCTCTGGGTATTGAAGTTTCTTCTCCTGTCTAAAGATGTGTTGTAGGATGAGTGGCATCTCTAAATTGACCATAGTGTATGAATGGGTGTCTGTGTGTGTGTGTGTGTACCCTGTGATTGGTTGGTACCTTGTCCAGGGTGTACCCTGGCTTATGCCCCGAGTTCCCTGAGATAGGCATCAGGTTCCCCATGACCCTGTATAGGATTAGCTGTACAGAAAATGGATGGTTGGATTTTTATTTAGATCTTCAGCGTACTTCTTACAAATCTTGAATGGTTCCCCTGTACATGTGATTAGCATTTTATTAGCATTTCATTTACACTTCACTTTAAATCAGCCATGAAAATCATCAATGTGGATGGATAAATGGATGGATGGATGGATGGATGGATGGATGGATGGATGGATGGATGGATGGATGGATAATTCCAAATGTTAAATGTCTAGATTGCTAATTTTTTAAACAGATAAAATATTTACCTTTATTCTTCAATATTTAACTGTGTTACATAGATACTCTGACTTTATGACATAAGTATATTTTTGGTTCCATGTGTACTTCAGGGCTACTTTTGAATAAGATTTTGATGCAATCAAAATTTACTTAAAGTATAGTTTCTACACCGATCAGGCATAACATTATGAGCAGTGACAGGTGAAGTGAATAACACTGATTATCTCCTCATCATGGCACCTGTTAGTGGGTGGGATATATTAGGCAGCAAGTGAACATTTTATCCTCAAAGTTGATGTGTTAGAAGCAGGAAAAATGGGCAAGCGTAAGGATTTGAGCGAGTTTGACAAGGGCCAAATTGTGATGGCTAGACAACTGGATCAGGGCATTTCCAAACTGCAGCTCTTGTGGGGTGTTCCCGGTCTGCAGTGGTCAGTATCTATCAAAAGTGGTCCAAGGAAGGAACAGTGGTGAACCAGCGACAGGGACATGGGTGGCCAAGGCTCACTGATGCACGGGGAGAGTGAGATTGTTAATGCTGGTTCTGATAGAAAAGTGTCAGTATACACAGTGCATGATGGGTCAGGGCTGTTTTAGCAGCAGAAGGGGGACCAACACAATATTAGGCAGTTGGTCATAATGTTATGCCTGATCAGTGTATGGTGTATACTGACACGTATTGTACAAATGTTGTATGTATTGTACAAATGTCTGGTACACAAGTAAGTGATCAAAGCTGTCTACTAGAAAGGCTGCATTGTTGTATGTATACTGGTGTATACTTTTTCCCTCTCTTGCTCCCTTCTCAGCAAGTTAATTTTTGACATGATGTAATGAGATCTGCAGTTTTTTCCTGAAAGACAGAGACAATATGAACAATCAACATGTTCCCAATATATTATTTTTTCCCAGAATGTGCTGCATCTGATTTCTTCTGTGCTGTGTGGTTGAAATAATTTAGATTTGTGGTTCCAGACTTGACCTGATACTTTTTAGAAAAGTATTTTTCATCCCACTTCACTGTGTATGCACATGTTAATGCTGGCTCCACTCCTACACCACAGAAGTGACAGTAATAGTTGCAAAAACAGCAAAAGCTCTACATCTGGCCTTTTTTGCATTCTTGCCTTTATGAGTAGCTGACGAGCTGTCAACTGTCCCCAACAGCAAAAAATCTTTGTGATGAAGGTTCCTGCTGACAATGTTGTATTTTTTTTTCTTTTAATTGCTTCTGCAGTGATTGACAGTCTCACATATACACTGTTGTTTTCTGTTGTTCTTGACTCATGTAGATCATACATGTTGTAATTATTTATATAAAAATTGTGCAGATGTCAGAAGTTAGAATTAGAACAGAGCACAAACGTGCATAGAGCTTTGTTAATGTGATGATTTGTTCAGAGCTATGCAACCAAACTAAACACTTTTTTAGTGGCACATTGTTGCAATTTATTGTATAGTTATGAATATATTCGCATAAAAGCTTATGTATATCACTTTCCAATCATCTAATAGCAGAACTTCAGAACAATGCATAAAAACTTGCAGAACTTCAGTTTTTTTGTTCACATCAAGTAGCAGAATCGGGAAAGACAATGGCTGAGTTTCACACAAAACTTGAGTGAATTTAACTTAAAACCTTGTAAGAGCTAGAATTGTTATTTTAAGTTCAATACACTAAATGCCAAGTTTATTTAAGTTAAAATATTTTAAATGATCAATCTCTTTGCCCAATTATTCACTTCATATCTTATGTAAAAGTAAAAAATAAAAATGCAAAATATAATAGTATATACTTTTGGTCTTTTATTTCAATGTAAAACATGAAATTCAAGAACATTAATTTCTCTTACCTAAACATCATCTCTAAATTGTCCGTAGTGTGTGATTGCGTGAGTGAATGAGAGTGTGTGTGTGTGCCCTGCGATGGGTTGGCACTCCATCCAGGGTGTATCCTGCCTTGATGCCCAATGACGCCTGAGATAGGCACAGGCTCCCCGTGACCCGAGAGTAGATCGGATAAGCGGCAGACAATGAATGAACACTTTTTACTTCTCAAACTCAGCCCATGGAGTGATAAGGTAGCTTAGTAAGCTAACAGGAAGCTAAAGTTAAACACACTCAGGTCCCTGCTTCTCGCAAATAGCACTCACCAGATTCAGTAGACTGCTACAATACTGTTGCCCTCCTCTCTCCTCCTCCTCTCTCTTACTCCTCTCTTCTCCTCCTCTTCTATCCTCCTACTCTTTCCTCCTACTCTCTCCTCCTCCTCCTTCTCTCTCCTACTTCTCTCTCCTTCTCCCCTCTCCTCCTCCTCCTCCTCCTCCTCCTCCTCCTCCTCCTCCTCCTCCTCATTCTCCTCCTCCTCCTTCTCTCTCCTACTTCTCTCTCCTTCTCCCCTCTCCTCCTCCTCCTCCTACTCTCTCCTCCTACTCTCTCCTCCTCCTCCTTCTCTCTCCTACTTCTCTCTCCTTCTCCCCTCTCCTCCTCCTCCTCCTCCTCCTCCTCCTCCTCTCTCCTCCTACTCTCTCCTCCTCCTCCTTCTCTCTCCTACTTCTCTCTCCTTCTCCCCTCTCCTCCTCCTCCTCCTCCTCCTCCTCCTCCTCCTCCTACTCTCTCCTCCTCCTCCTCTCTCCTACTTCTCTCTCCTTCTCCCCTCTCCTCCTCCTCCTCCTCCTCCTCCTCCTCTCTACTACTTTTCTATCTTACTCATCTCTCCTACTCCTCTTTTCCTCATCTCCCATACTTCTCTCTTATACTCCACTCTCCTCTGCTCGAAGTAGGTTTCGTGCCTCGTCCATCTCCTGGCAGGGGTTCAATGCATGGTGGTGTTAGCCGATAGTGCCCATAAAACGGGCTTCATTCACATGAGTGAGAAAAGTAGCTAACGGGTAGCTGACAGGTAAAAAAAAATGTCCCGTCGAACTGATGTTTGAGCGGCTCACAAACAACCTGCCAGGTAAACAAAAATAATAAAACAACAATAAAAGAGGTAAAGATCTACAGAAGTCAACCAGGGCAGCAGGCTGGAGAAATAACGTTAATGCAGTGCTTAAGTTCACGTGTTTCAAGCTGAAAGGAAGACTATGATAACTCAAGTAAGGACTCTTACCACCACAGTGAACATAAAAGCTCCTCAGAATGCACAACACATCAAACCTTGAGGTGGACTAGGTTCGTGTCAGTCAGGTACAGAAACCTGAGGCAGCATTTAGCAAAGGAGTGAAACTGGAACAAGATCAGACAATTCTGTTTTGGTGAACCTGTTTCCTCTGTAAATTCGAATTTCTTATATAATAAAGAAATATTTTCCTAATAAAGTGTACAGTGAGTATAGTTAAATATTTCAATTTTGAACCACAATGTGACACAGTGATTTGTTTATTAATCACATCTCTCTTTGTCTCTGTTAGTCTCTCTAAACACACATTTCAGCGTGACACAATAAGTCATGACCCACAGAAGGCTCTCAGAGAAAGCTTAGTGTGCTGTGACAGAGAAAAGCAGTGCACCATTAAACAAAGAGTCCCAAAGGTGCAGCAAGCAGTATCTCAGAGACTCTGCAATCAGCACGGAGAATCATATTAGAGCTTTTGTGTGTGGGTTATAATTAATATGTCTCATTTAGAAACAGAAGCTTTATTCTGGACTAATGTTGCACGGTGTTTGAGAGGTCTTTCCAGTGAGAATAGCTGTTTACTTTTTTGCAAACCGAATTCAAATGAGCCAAATAACAGTAGGGATGTCAGTAACATATGTCTGTTTGGACAAAACAATGAAGCCTGCAGAGTTCTAGATGGAGCTTTTTTTATTCAGAGCCAAAGAGGCTTAATCATTTATACTGTGAAGCCTATAAATTCATTAAGACTGCATGTGTCCCTCTTAAAGTAGTTAGAAATGGCAGAACCAAATTTATTTTGTGGACCTCTTTAATTTTTTTCTTTTATTATGTAGCTACACTTTATTGCCAAAAGTTTTGTAACACCCCTCCAAATCACTGAATTCAGGTGCTGGACTCTGTCAGGGCTCTATGCAGGCCAGTCAAGTTCCTCCACACCAAACTCGCTCATCCATGTTTTTATGGACCTTGCTTTGTGCACTGGTGCGCAGTCATGTTGGAACAGGAAGGGTCATCCCCAAACTGTTCCCACAAAGTTGGGAGCATGAAATTGTCCAAAATGTCTTGGTATACTGAAGCATTAAGAGTTCATTTCACTGGAACTAAGGGGCCAAGCCCAACTCCTGAAAAACAACAACTGAATTCAATGATTTGGAGGGGTGTCCCAAAACCTTTGGCAATATAGCATATATACTAAGGACTCCCTAATACATGCTATCATGGGAGTTCAGTCTAAATCCACATGCAGTATTTCTGTATTTAACCTCTGGAGGTAATTACTGTCTTGCCACAGATGATGATGACAATTTGATGGTTTTGCTTGACATGTCATCAAATGAAAAAGTAATAACAGGTTTTAGGAGTTGATCTGGGAGTGATTCAGCAGGTTATAGGAAGCCAGTCTGAGTCATTATCAGGCAGAAGAGGCATGATGCATTTCAGTACAAGGAGAGACCCTGTCCACCTTGTCATCACTGTCACTCTACCACTGACAAATGTGTTTCATAACGCATGAGTTGATGCACAACAGTCAAAAGTTTGGAAAGACTTTTTGAATGTTTCGAACCAAAACAAACATAGACATCTAAAGCCATTACGAGTAAATGGGTCTATATATCTTATAGAGGGACATGATAATGTTATAGAACTTCTAGCACCCTATCAGAGAGAGAGAGCGAGAGAGAGAGAGAGAGAGAGAGAGAGAGAGAGAGAGAGAGAGTGTGTGCGTGCGTGCGTGTGTGTGTGTGTGTGTGTGTAGGAAGACAGAGTAACTGCCTCAGGCAAACAGACTGTTCAAACGGTTGTTTTGTAAAAAATGCATGGCTGATGCTCTTGCACAGAGTAGCCAAGTTTCAGCTTTTCCTGAAGTTAGAGATAACAAAACGAGAGCAATCTGTTGCTTTTTGCTCCCAACAGACACACCATGACGGACTGGCCTATAAATGCCATGAGGTGAAAATGTGTTAATAGCTAGCTGGTTGAACTTTGTTAACCTCAGATACTCACACTATAGTAGCCTGGAGATGTTTTCTTTCTGCCACACAATTTTGAAATGTGTTAATCAGATCCCTGGAGACTTATGGAGATTGGAGATTAAATGAAATCTTATCAGGTATGTAGACTTTTTGTACTCAGAATTTTTCAGAAATTTGTTAAAAAAGTATTTTTAGAATGTGATTTAAATGATATTTTAATATTTAGAATATTTGTGTCTGCTTTTCTCATCAGTCTCTGACGCCAGCTGTAGAATGGTGCTGCACATTTTCCAGACACACTTATTGGCCATTGGGGTCTGGCTCATTTTTACCAGGATCATATCTGTCGCGTTGCCATGACAATATGACAGGTCACTTACAAAGAACACACACTTTTTCTGTGTGTTTCATAGAATAGTTTCCCACGGGAATACCTTTAATCTCCAGAGCCATCAGCTGTGTCTGTTCCCAAAGTCCCACATGCGCCACATTCAGCCGGACTATTATATCTGATCTGGGCCATAGCACAGAGGTGCTGCACTACACAGACACTCTGAAATATAGATGAGCTAAAGCATAAACAGGGTAGAGAAAAAAGTGATGCACACCCAGACAAGTAGTGGCTAAATAATTCATCCTTATATTGAACACTAATGCGTACGATGCACTCTCTTCTTAAACATGTCTTCCATAATTCAAGCTGATATAATATAACATATTGTTATTATAACAGTCAAATTTATTGAATTATATAGTACATAATGTACTATTGTTTCTAGCAATCATAGAGGATGTTAATTAGATGAATTGCAATCCGAAACTAACAGGGTTATAATGATATAATGCTTATTATTGCACGCTGACTTCAGATATCATTACCTCCAAGATGCCAGGACTCATCATGGTGTTTGCTCAGCTGTAAACCTGTATCTCCACAAGCAGAGAAAAGCAGATTCATCACACTGAGAGGACTGCATTAGTGCCAGAAGCTATTAAATGTTTTTAATCACCACTTATTAGGAAGCCAGAATGTCACGTAATATATCTTAAATAATAAGACATGGGATTGTGCAGAGTAGCTATGCTCTATGTGGAGCTCTCCATGTTCTCACAGCCAGACTGCAATTAATTTCATGATCAATATTGCAGCGTCTGGAATTTTTTTGCACAATTAATCAGAAGAGTGTCAGCAGACTGTGGCTCTGACACAACTCTCTAAGGTTAATACATTTTAACTGATCTACTGACAACAAGGGGAAAAAAAAGATGGGCTTTACAAGATTAAATCTGGTAATTACTTATGTCCAGGCTGTACTCCAGCCTTGTGCCAGCACTGTTATGGCTCCAAATTAGATAAGCAGTTACAGACAATGAATGAATGCAATTAGGGAACCACTCCACTTTTTTTTTCAGCTGAAGAAGCTCGCAAAACATGGCTTCCATTCATCAGCTTTCATCACTGTGTTTATTTTTCTCCCTCTTAGATTTCTATGATGATGTAATGGCACACATAATCTGTATTTATTGTTTTTCATTTCATGAAATCTTGTTTCAGCTCACAAAACCTTATTGACAGTATGGTGAAGAAGCTATCTAGACTGAAATATTACCCCAATAAAGTTACAGAAAGCACAAAAATACTGCACATTATCTATATTTATAGGAAAAGCAGACAGGCATAAGAGTGGACTGATGCTGGTTATTACATGTGCATTTATATTTAAGGATTAGATATTTAAATTAGTCCTGTATTTCTAGGCAAAACCCCTGTTTTTCAACACAAAACTGAGACCTATACCCCTGATCGGCTCTAACATGATACAATCTGGAGCTGTCAGTCAAAATTACACTTATTGACCAGCCAATCTGTTCAGCCAATCGGGTGTGAGATGGGCCTGAGCCCAACGAGCTTTTCAGCTCTAATCAACACCCATGGGAGGAGCTGCTGCTGATGTCCTGAATAAACGAACCACATACAGCAACAGCCGTGTATGATACACTAAATTCGGGGTGTGCCAATCACTTGAATGGAAAGAATGTTGATGGATGCTCTTTTAAATACAGGAAAATAAAGTAGTGAATAAATGATTAAACTGATTTTGGTTTATTTTATGTAATTCAGAGCTTTAATGCACATTAATAATCTACTTTTCTTATTCAGAAAGTTCTTAAAGGTATAAGATGTCAATTTCTGTTAGGTAGGTTCAGGGTTTTACATAATCCATCTTCAGTCTTCTTTCTACATGTACTCTTTAAAGCCTTGGGTTATTTCTGAGTTATACATATTAAAGCATATTACTCCGTAACTATTATGAATTATTCAGGAACAACAGTAAAAGGAAAGTTATGTAGTTACATAAGACTGGACCTACTGACAGGTCTTGGGAGTGCAATAGATTACCTTTTCTCCTCGCAGCTGACATAAACTCAATCTGCTATATTGGTCCTTGTAAACAAATCTGTATGAAAATGCATTTAGCAACTATAGTGTACATGTGCATTCACGACCAATGACTCAGGAGATTCTGATAACAACTGACAGGATTCTCACTCAGACTCTTTCTCTTTCAAAGGTAAAGGTCAGAAAATGACCCTGCTGAACATGCATTAGATCTAAAAAAAAAAAAAAAAAAAAAAAAAAGGTACTACATTAATAATGGGCATGAAGAGTGTGCGTGCTTGCAGGGTATTTTTGAGGGCATTTTAGTGTTGATGTGTCCAGAAACTCATTTAGAGCTGTATGAGCTGTTTCTGTGCACTGTCAATGGATTGTCAATAGCCCACCAGACCACCCTAATGTGGTGTGTCCACAATCTCAATTTAAACTCTATTATAAACCTTACTTAGACTGATATTTAACATATGTCTGTAATGGAAATTAACAAAAGGCTACATTACAATAGCAAACTGAATAATCTCTGTAGCACTTAAAATGCTAATACACAAAATATGCCAAAAATAATGTTTTTGGAGTCAGAAACATATAATAACCACAAACAAATGATGGTAGGCACTGCTTGGTTTTTCTTCATTATAACATGCATTTATTGATGTGCATCATTAAGCTCAAATATACACTGGTCCAAATCATATAATAGGGAGTAGCTGCTTTGGTAGAACTTTGAGGGTGAACAACATCTACATAACTAGCTCCTTTTACTTTAAATAGCAATAATGTAATTGTGATCTAGCTAGGATCTATATAAGTTTGCCTTTTCCCATTATTATTCACTGTGAAATTAGCAAGCTCACAGCTCTCTCACACATTTATAAATAGGCCTAGCTTACAGCTGGCACATGTAGTTAATCACTGACATTCTACCTAGTGTGGTAAACACATTTAGAAAAGATTTACAAGCATTCACCTGTTTATTAGAAGCTGTAATATATTATCATGACCACCATGAAGGGAAAAAACTGCTATTAGGCCACAGGAGGTGAGCATTTGATAAACTATTGACAAATTGAACTTGTGAATTGGAGTTAGTTTACTCCTGAACTCAAACAGATGACTTATTCATAGTAATTCAATCAGGCAAATCTGAGCAACAAAACATTTACTTATGCAAGGGAACTCTTCAAGCTACTCAGTTTCATCAGTAACTTGCTCTTGTACGCTACACAAGCCATCAGTCAAATGATCACCTCAAGAATGTTCCATTAATTATTTAATCCAGTGTAATGATATATGCTTGTTGTGACATGGCATGAACTGACTCAGCTGTTGATAATGTTTTTCACCTTCATTTAAAAATGTGAGTTAGATTATTTAAAGAGGGATTAATATAGACAGGCAGAGCTGATGGTTCACTTGTTGAATAAATTACCACGAATACAACTGCATGCATGTAATTTAGAATTAAAGACCATATAAAAAGCAAAAGCTTAAGCCAGACTCCACTAAACGGCAGAAAATCCCGTGATGCAACAGTAACGAATGATAAAACCACGCACATGCTCTAATGATGGAGATAGGCTATTCCCTACTGATATCCCATTTAAACACTAACTCTCCCTATAGGGAGAGTTTTATATATATATATATATATATATATATATATATATATATATATATATATATATATATATATATATTTATATTTATATATATATATATATATATATATACATACATATATACATGTATGTGTATGTATGCATGCATGTATGTATGTATATGTACATTATATGATACAATAATACTATAATGTATTTCGCAACGCAACGTACACAAACACACTACACATAGTATTATGAAGTTTTATCTGGATTCAAAAATAATTGATGAATGAAGAAGAAATTATATTTTTAATAATAATTATAAACAAGTCTTGTTGAAGTCCACGCTTGAAGTAAAAAAGTCTTATAACGCAACAGTAGATTGTAACCCATGACATTACTACAACTCATTCACGCATCTGTAGGTACAACATAAATCATAAAAAAATCGTAAGGAAACATTTTTCTGTACGTTATTCAATTTTTTATTTCATTAAACGGGAAACATTATATGTAGCCTATCAATTTAAACAAACGCACATCCGTGCAGTTTACAAAAATGTAATATAGACTGTTCATACAAAATAAACTCAGTGCGCAAGGCTTGCTGTAGACGACATGTATCCCAACACACATTCGTGCGCAAAAAATACTTTCGGTAAATAAATGTGACTTAAACATGAATATAACTGCTCATGTGGTTAGGTTCATAAGTCCGACCTTCTTGTACGCACATGGAATCTGCAGTATGTTCAGGTAACATATACTTTGGCTGAAGACGAACCTGGAAAGCCCGTTTTTTTTTTTTTCTTCCCCGCCATCAAAAGAAACGTATGCATGTGAAAGCGCATAATAACCAATTAACGTGTTAGTATGCGTTTTGGACGCAACTTCACTTGAAAGAGAACCAGGTGCGTCCAGATTTCAAGTTTTCACTTTTGTAAGCATAAAGCGCGCTAATACACGCTCACTATAACCGCTTCCACTTCTTTGCTCGGTCGCCGATCCGTCACCAAAAAGTTAATCATCCCCTCGGACTTGATGAGGAGGTTGCAGCCGAGAAAGAAGATGCCGAACACCACGGTGAGAGATAACACGCACATCACGGCGATCTGCACGGCTCTCATGATGAAGAGGCTGCGCTCATCGTCGGGTGCCGCCGACGCGAAGCCGTCGTCCGTCACCACCGACGAGAAGTTACAACACGACAAGATCTCCTCAGTCCGGTTGGCAAAAATACCGCCGTCCGTTTGATTGAACGTTGTACCGTTCATTTTCATTTCCGGTCTTCGGTACGAAGGTGCACACTCATAAAAAAAAAGTATATTTAAAGAGTCTTATTTAAATTCTTTATGTACGAAACCGGATGAGAAGTCGTAAGAAGTGTGCTGCGAGAGGAGCTCCATAGACGTTGCCACTTTGCACGCAGCATCCCGTGATTGCGTGTCAAAGACGGAAGTAATGAAGCCCGGTGCACACAGGGAATGGGATATTGTACCTGCTGGGGAGAGCCATTTATGGTGGAGATGAGAGGCGCGCTCACACACACACACTCACACACACACACACACACACTCACACACACACACACACACACACACACACACACACACACACACACACACACACACACACTCTGGGACTCGTGCCACATGGCGCCACCTAGAGCGAAATCACGACTTACAGGTGGGTCCCAGTTTTCCATCTCATCACACTCGACAGGATGACATCAAATTGGATCCATTCGCGTAAAGTCCATAGCAATAACTAAAAAATGCAAAACGCCGTTACTGTAAAATTGGAATGTTAAAAGCATACCTCCGACACAACATTTTTGTCAATGTCAATGTCTGATGGGATGCTGCAACAGAACTTCTGCATTTTCATATTCTACTGAAGAAATACCTAGTGCCCCGCCTAGTCAACTTTTCCATATTTGCAACCTGAAAATGAAATGAAACTTAATTAGGGTTATACACCGATCAGGCTTAACATTATGACCACCTGCTTAATATTGTGTTGGTCCCCTTTTGCTGCTCCCCTTTTTTTTATACATACAACAATGCAGCCTTTCTAGTAAACAGCTTTGATCACTTTCTTGTGTACCAGACGTTTGTACCATACATACAACATTTGTACAATACGTGTCAGTATACACCATACACTGATCAGGTGTAACATTATGACCACCTGCCTAATATTGTGTTGGTCCCCCTTTTGCTGCCAAAACAGCCCTGACCCGTCATGCACTGTGTATTCTGACACCTTTCTATCAGAACCAGCATTAACTTATTCAGCAATTTGAGCAACAGTAGCTCATCTGTTGGATCATACCACACAGGCCAGCCTTTACTCCCACTGTTCCTTCCTTGGACCACTTTTGATAGATATTGACCACTGCAGACCGGGAACACCCCACAAGAGCTGCAGTTTTGGAGATGTTCTGATCCAGTGGTCTAGCCATCACAAATTCACTTGCTGCCTAATATATACCACCCACTAACAGGTGCTATGATGAGGAGATAATCAGTGTTATTCACTTCACCTGTCAGTGCTCATAATGTTATGCCTGTTCGGTTTATGTCATGAATCTGCACAAAATAACCCAGAAAACTGTAGTGGGAGGAAATGTCAGTATGGTTAGCAAAATTATTCACAGATGAAAAACAATGCACAAATTATGATTGGATAAGCTGTCCACCAAATATTAAGGACCAGGGAAGGAAGGAATTAGTTAAAGAAGCAACCATAAAGCCAATGGTATAGCGTAGCTAGTGAGATATAGCCTAAAGCTGAAAAGGACAACTATAACTAAAAACATCTAAAAATCTGGACTTCATGGAAGAGTGGTGAACAAATAATTTTCTATCACAAAGCCATTGTTGAAAAAATCCATAAGAAATTTCATTTGGAGTTTGCCATGAAACCCAAGATGTGGACAAAGGTGCACTGGTCTGATAAAACTAAAATCAGACATTTTGGCATGTTTGAAACCCAACATGGCTCTTCACCCTGAGAACACCTTCACCACAGTGAAACATGGTGATGGGAGCACAGTGAGGTGGGAATGTGTCTCATATGCAGCGGCTGGTAAATTGGTTAGGGTTGAGGGAAAGATGGATGGGACCAGATACAGGACAATCCTAGAAGAATGCCTGGTCAAACCTGCAAGAAACTTGAGAATGGGGAGGATGTCCACCTCCCAACAGGATAATGACCCAAAATACTGCCAAAATGTGCTCACTGGCTGTGAATCATTTTCAGAGTTTGGAAAATGTTATATCAGCTGTAAAATATACTGCAGTTCAAATGATAATGTCAAATATATTAATATCCTATATCTGACATTTGTATTGTTGTAAAAATGTCAAATGTTGTGTGTATGGATGGAGAGACAGATAGATAAATCAAGTACTCAACATTGTGATAGTGGCAAGGAAAAAATCCCACAAACAGTATAAATAGCAACACTTATAAGGGAATGTATCCTCTGTTTGACACCTGACAGTTCTACAGAAAAAGAAAACAACTGTGAAACATACAACGATGAGGCATAACATTAATATTGTGTTGGCCCTGCGTTTGCTGCCAAAACAGCCCTGACCCATCATGCACTGTGTATTCTGACACCTTTCTATCAGAACCAGCATTCACTTCTTCAGCAATTTGAGCTACAGTAGCTCGTCTGTTGGATCGGATCACACGGGCCAGCCTTCACTCCCCACATGCATCAGTGCGCCTTGGCTGCCCATGACCCTGTCGCCGGTTCACCACTGTTCCTTCCATGGACCACTTTTGATAGATACTGACCACTACAGACCGGGAACACCCCACAAGAGCTGCAGTTTTAGAGATGTTCTGATCCAGTCGTCTAGCCATCACAATTCGGCCCTTGTCAAACTCGCTCAAATCCTTACGCTTGCCCATTTTTCCTGCTTCTAACACATCAGCTTTGAGGACAAAATGTTTACTTGCTGCCTAATATATCCCACCCACTAACAGGTGCCATGATGAGGAGATAATCAGTGTTATTCACTTCACCTGTCTGTGCTCATAATCTTATGCCTGATCGGTGTAATGATACATACAAGATGTTAAAAATGAACACACTATGAACAGGAGTTCTGCTAAAGGTTTGATTTAGATGTAGTGAAACATCTTAGAATCACGACAGCAGTTCTTTTGGAAGTGCAAGTCTCTGGGGCATCCAAGTGAGATTATTCACTGGAGCTGGAAGGTGAATCATAAATGTTAATTGCTCTAAGATGAATAAGTAGAAGGTGACGTGGCAGCACGGCAGGTAGCATGGCTGTTTTACGATTCCAGGGTACTGGAAGCATCACAGAAATCAAATAAGCAAATTCTAACAAAACATGAAATTTGTATTAGTCATGAAGTTCTTGATTTAAATGTCAAACATAATTTTCTTTCAATAGCGCAAAGTTTAAGCACACAATTTAAAATTCACTTATTACACAAAGAGGACAGAAGTCATCTAAAGATACTTTTGAGACGTAGCCTGCAGACCTGCTAGCTGCAATAGCTATAATGTGACTGGGTAGCATGTATTTTAGACAAATTACGTTGAATTTAAGTATTTGTTTGTCCGACATTGGCTAACATTATTGTCAGCTCTTTGTGGAATATTGTGTTGTGGAGTATTTTTCTACCTGTTTTGAACGTCTGTCAATTTAGATAGCAACGCTATTTGCTATTTAGAAAGCTAACGCTAGGTAATTATTATGAAACTTTATAGACTGGTGCCTGAATCTCCCGTATAGTTAATTTTCCCAGTAAATCTTTCTTGCTTTATTGCAACATTGTCTTATTGTAAGCGATTTCCCTCCCGAAATTTTCAGTTTTTTGCTTTCTTTCAAAACTGAATTTCTGTCTTTATTTGCGTTGTGGAGAGACTATTTCTGTTCTTAAACGCCAGCCTTAGTGTTATTACAAGCCAGCCAAAAATAGTGTTATTAAAAGCCTAATGCCGACAGTAAAAACAAATGTTTTTTTTTTTTAAATCAGAATCAGAATCAGAAAGAGCTTTATTGCCAAGTATGTTTGCACATACAAGGAATTTGTTTTAGTGTAACAGGCTCCAGTGCACAGAGATAACAATAACAGTACAAATAACAACAGAAAATAGAATGAGAAATAAAAAATAAAAAATACACATATTTAAATAAGAAAATAAAGTATTTGTATATACAGAATAGAATAGAATGAGTTGAGATGTAGGGATGTGGGTGTGGTAATAAATATGAGGTTATTGCACTTTTAATTTTTATTTTTATTATTGCCCAATGCTGGGAACATTCAACTGTTCAAAAGATAGATTGCTTGGGGGAAGAAACTGTTCTTGTGCCTGGCTGTCCTGGTATTTGCTGCTCTGTAGCGTCGGCCAGATGGCAAAAGGTCAAAAAGGATATGGCCTGGATGTGAGGGGTCCAGAGTGATTTTCAGAGCCCTTTTCCTCACTCTGGATGTATACAGTTCCTGAAGGGTGGGCAGGGGAGCACCAATAATCCTTTCAGCAGTTCGAACCATTCTCTGTAGTCTTCTCATGTCTGATTTTGTAGCTGAGCCAAACCAAACAGTTATAGACGTGCACAGAACAGACTCGATGACGGCTGAGTAGAAATGTATTAGCAGCTCCTGTGGCAGGTTGAACTTCCTCAGCTGCCGAAGGAAGTACAGTCTTTGTTGGGCCTTTTTGATAGTGGCGTCTATGTGAGTGTCCCACTTCAGGTCTTGAGAGATGGTGGTGCCCAGGAACCTGAATGACGCCACTGTTGGTACAGTGCTGTTCATGATGGTGAGTGGGGGGAGTGCAGGGGTGTTCCTCCTGAAGTCCACTATCATCTCCACTGTTTTGAGCGTGTTGAGCTCCAGATTGTTACGACTACACCAGGCAGCCAGCTGCTCAATCTCCTGTCTGTAAGCAGACTCATCACCGTCCTGGATGAGGCCGATGACTGTAGTGTCGTCCGCGAACTTCAGGAGCTTGATAGATGGATCAGTGGAGGTGCAGTCATTGGTGTAAAGGGAGAAGAGCAGTGGGGAGAGGACGCAACCCTGGGGGGCGCCAGTGCTGGTGGTGCGGCTGTTTGACTTGAACAATTAATTGGTTTAAATCACCAATTAATACATATTCAGTGGTGTTCGTGAACAATTATTGCCAATCAAACTAACTAGTAATATAAATGTAACGTTTGCCATTCACTTATGATGAGAGTGTTTATATCTGGACCACATGGTTTATTATAGAAATTTAGAAACACACCGCTGCATGACCACTGGATGTCACTATCACCTAAAACGGAATCTAAGACGGATCACATTATAGTATTTTCTGACTACTCTTTAAAATATGCCTTAATTAATGCTATAATGCTCATTTAAAATAGTTTGCACTATTAAAATGTTTACACCATATTTATTTCTTAAAGCCATTGGAATTTCTTAGCCCTTTATTCCACAAATAGAACCCAAACCTACAGTGTGTCAAAAAACATTATGTGTAATATAAACAGCACTCTTTAAAATAAATAAATAAATAAATTAAACTCATAAATATATTTCGGTTGCAAATATATTCACGCACGTTTTCGGTTTTCTATAATCATCCTATAAAACACATTAATGTGCCTCTTAAACTTAATTAGTCAATTTAAACCCAAGTAATCAGTATTGCTATGCACTTTAATAAATAAACAACAACAACTACTACTACTACTAGTAGTAGTAGTAATAATAATAATAATAATAATAATAATAATAACTAAAGCAATGGGATTGTGTTACGGCTATGTGTAGGAACAAACCAGAAAATGCCAGAAAACTTAACGATCATGTAATGTAATGTGGATATTAGGCTACATGTAGCTCAGAGAATCTAGCTTGTGTTAATATATTCCTATTTGACCCACAGCGACAAAGTTTGTACACCCCCAATTTAAACCATCTCTACACGTGCAGAATAGAGCCGATAAATAGTGCGCATCTCTGCTGCGCATGCGCGCTAGCCTCATGACGGGCACGCCTTTTCTCCAATGAGAGAAACTGTGCCAGTTTGTAAGCGTTTCACTCAAATCAAACCTATTATGTTAGGAACCTGTTTCCTAACTCACAAATCTAATGCAAGGGTATATCCTGCGATCCAGGTGCGCATATAGAGTCCGTGGGTGACGGTTGTCTCTGCGGCTGTTACTCGGGTTGTCATCATTATGGAAATGTAAGAGTTATGAAGAGGAATGATAGAGCTGAAGCGTCGGAGGAGAGCCGTGCATAGGGCATGGATGCAGCTAGCACTACCGAGCATCCGAGTCATGGAATGATGAAGCTAGCCACTTAACCGGAGCTGCCACTGCATTAGCAAGCCATATCTTAACCCGAGGTATATCTTAGACATGACGTTATTTGTTTATGCGTATAGCCATCAGTGTTATATAGCAGTGTATCTGTGACCCAAGCAATGTTTTCTGTTGGGATTTTTATTTTTATTTTTACAGGAAATCTAAAGATATCCAGTCGTAAACAGAGGGCAGATGCAACACGTTGCTGGTTGACTGTCGGCTTCTGCGGGTGTCATTCATCCGGATAAAGATTTAACCTATTCAGTAAGTGTCTGTCATCTTCCCTGAGCAAAGTGTTTGTTTCTAGAAATGTATTTATCTTGCTTAATAACCTAATGCAGTAAAATGTTAGTGTTTAAACAAATTGGAAGAATTGTTTTATATAACTGGAGGAATACAGATCTTAACACAAACACTACATGTAAGATAAGTAACAAAATATTAAGTACTTTATGCATATAAAACAAATTGTAGTAATATATGACCAAGATCCAATGCAATGGCATTTCAGTTTGGGCAATACCTATCTCCTGACTATTACACTATTGTTTTTAAAACATGTTTCTTTGCTAGTAACTCTTAGACTACGTTTGTTGTATACCTGGGTTTGTTAAATGTGACCCATGATATGATCAAGATATACCCAGTGGAGCTGGAGGTCTAAGTACACCAACCAGACATAATATAATGACCACCTGCCTAATATTGTGTTGGTCCCCCTTTTGCTGCCAAAACAGCCCTGGCCCATCATGCACTGTGTATACTGACACCTTTCTATCAGAACCAGCATTCACTTCTTCAGCAGTTTGAGCAACAGTAGCTCGTCTGTTGGATCGGATCACACGGGCCAGCCTTCGCTCCACACGTGAATCAGTGCGCCTTTGGGCCCTGCCCATGACCCTTGGTGGTCGTCGGTTCACCACTGTTCCTTCCATGGACCACTTTTGATAGATACTGACCACTGCAGACTGGGAACACCCCACAAGAGCTGCAGTTTTGGAGATGCTCTGATCCAGTCGTCTAGCCATCACAATTTGGCCCTTGTCAAACTCGCTCAAATCTTTACACCTGCTCATTTTTCCTGCTTCTAACACATCAACTTTGAGGACAAAATGTTCACTTGCTGCCTAATATATCCCACCCACTAATAGGTGCCATGATGAGGAGATAATCAGTGTTATTTACTTCATCTGACAGTGCTCGTAATGTTATGCCTGATTGGTGTACAATGTGTTTGTTATGCAACAAACTGGTAAAAATACTTTAAAATAGTACATAGTGCATGGTATGAGTTGTCAAACCCTTGTACGGAAAATCCACAACAGTCCAAACTTTTTAAAGTGTCCCTTTCACCTCATCAACTAATTATCATGTTTTTCATTAACAGAACAAGTTCTTACCTAGCAGGTAATAATTAATAATAAC
The DNA here is from genome assembly GCA_033459395.1 of Hemibagrus guttatus. Lineage (NCBI taxonomy): Eukaryota > Metazoa > Chordata > Actinopteri > Siluriformes > Bagridae > Hemibagrus > Hemibagrus guttatus. Next base: position 15,993,189 of record JAUCMX010000006.1, read on the forward strand.
TAATAATTAAAATTTGGCTTTTTAGTGCCAAAAGTATCAAGACAATGTTTTTGTATCCCTGTAGGCTGTGGTCTCTTCCTGGTATAGAAGCTCTAATTACAGTTGTGTTGGACTATATTACTAACAGTCCAGTTCATTGTGACATTGCGTTGCTTGCAAATTAAAAAGGTCTTGTTGACTGTAGAGCAGTGAATCATGCTAGGCATCTGCGTTGAGCAGTGTTTAATTAAGATGCACTCAGTGGTGTTTTCAGGTTTTGGGTTACAGGAAACTAATGATAATGGCTACAGGGTCTCAAAAACAAGGTAATACTACACCAGCAGTTTGTTCATTAAATGATTGGCATTGAAGATCATGAGGATAAGACCTCTGTGCTGTGTTGTGTGCATCAACATTTCTGTGTCGGAGTTAATACATAAACCTAAGACTAAGAAGCATTGTCGCCTGACTATAATAATAATAATAAAAATAATAATATTAAAAGGTTACAGTGTAGTTTTTATTATTTTGTATTAAGGTTTTAAGGTCTTTGTCTTCAGGTGTTTTTGTTTGAAGGACAAGATGTGTGATTTATTTTTTATATATTAGTTTTTATATGTGATATTTGTGAATCAGGTTTCGGTTGGTTTGACAGTAAGATATGTACAAGCATTTCTGTTCAATTGTCAGAAAGATGCTGCAGATCATAGGTGCTGTTAAACCTTTTAGGATTGGCATTTGCTGCACGTTCTTCAAATCTTGTGCTGAGTGAAGAGAAGATCAAGGACAAAGCCCCTTAAGCTTTACTGTGCAGAGTACTCTGAAAAGATGTTCTAAGTAGCAAAAACTATCAAGCCCAAGGCTGAATTTTTATACCTACTATGTCCCTTAGAATACTCTTACAGAGACTCGAACTTACCTTATTTTTCATATTAATTGACAGGTTTTTAAAAATTAAATTAAATTAAATTAAATTAAATAGCAAAGCTTTTTTTTTTAAATAGCAAAGTTTCTCATCTCTATGCATTTTTGAGCAGTCATTCACAATCCTTGACATATTTCATTACATGATGAAGGTGAATGTCTTCGAGCCCTTTATTAATGCTCTGAAAGCCTTGATATTTAGAGTGATCTGTAATTGTAATGCAGGTCAGTCTTGTTTTGCTTGTATGCCTTGTTCAGTGGACAGTGAAGGCCCATCCATGCAGATGGCTGCTCTAATAACTGTGCCTTTCCAGCAGAGACTCAGGAGTACAGCCCTGGCCTGTGGCATGACTGGTGGAAATGTACCCATAAAACAGAGCTGGTCAACCAAGCAGATGGCGAGAAAAGAGTCACGGTCCAATTTGAGGTTTCATTCTGGAGTGTGTGAGAAAATGAGAGAAAAAGGTCTGCTTGAGCTGATAGGTTCAGTGTTGTGCATGTTTTTAAATGTGTTTAGGAAAGAGAGTCTGCTGCAATTAGCATTCACTGCTTGAATCAACCTATCTCGTTTCTTCAGAGAGAATAGTGAGGTAACACACGAGAAGTGTTGGATAGATGGAAATGAGATTATTTGAATTCCCTCCAGGGGAATCTGGAGAGGTATGGGGGAAAAAAAGTCCATTCTGACAAGCTCTATCATGCACATATTTCTGAATTTTCTTCTTTTGACTAATGCAGCATCAAAACCTTTTGTTCAAGATGCTTACACTTGCCCAGGCAGATATGATATGATATGATATGATATGATATGATATGATCAGTGTGTCTAGAGTAGGACAGCTTATTCGTGTTATGTGGTCTCTTGTTTGTCTTCAGTCGGAACTTTATCCTGGTCATGTAGATCCATCGTCTTACTTGGGAATACTGGATGTGAGGTGGGAATGCACTGTGGATAGGACACCAGTCAATTACAGGGCACCATGCACATACATTTCCATCTATGAGCATGTTTTTGCGAGGTGGCAGAAAACTTGACTATTAAATGCATTACTCTATTCATCCATCCATCCATCCATGCATTCTCTACAACTCTTATCCTAGTTGGTTGTGGGGACCCTGGAGTTTCGGGGCACACAAGGCAGAGTACACCCTGAACAGGTTGCCAGTCTATCATGCACACAACCGTGCACACCTTCACATACCCATTCACACATTACAGACAATTAAGGGATGCCAATCAGCCTACAACACATGTCTTTGGACTGGGGAGGAAACCAGAGTACCCAGAGGAAACCCCTGAGGCACAGGGAGAACATGCAAACTACATTCCCACATGGTAGAGGTGGGAATCGAACCCCCATCCGTGGAGATGTGAGCCAGACATGCTGACCAACAAGCCACCATGCCCCCATTTATTTATTTATTTTACCTAATCAAGCTCTAATACACTAGTAGTTTTCATTCCTACTCTTTTCAGATGCAATTCACCAAGACTTCACAACCCCATCCCGCTCTCTCTGGACTACTAAATCATACCTCTGTTTCTCCCTGCAGGCACTGGCTATGTCACCCAGTCCAGGTGTAAACATGTTACATTGCTTTCTCTGCTGCCAGTTCTCGAATGTTTGGAAATGTATCACACACGACAACTATAAAAAGCACATTACAAGAAGAACATTACGTTTCTGCAGAAAGTCATCTAGAGAACGACTATATATTTTGGCTAAGCTTCACTGTACACTCCCACACTGGTCTAGTTAGAGTGATTTTTTCTTTGTTTAACATGCCACTTTTCCACACATCCACTCTCTCTTTCAGCTTATAATGCGATTAATAGCGACAATTTAGAGAGACATTTTATGGAGAAAAATTTCTTTCAATATTTCTCAAAAACATCTTACTAAGAAAGAAAAACAAGTTTGATCTTTTTGTTTCCTTTCGGCTTGTGTTTTTAAAAGGTTGATTAATGGTCAATTGTCATTATACTAGATAATCATATAAAAATTTTCAAAACCTAACACCCCTTGTTGATAATTAAATGATGAGCTACTCCTTAAAACAAAAACAAACAAAAGCATACTAGCTGCACCAGTGAGGATTTGCTACTAACCAGCATTGCTATGAGCAACAAAACCTCATTAACTGGTTTATGCTGTTATTTTTTTTTTAAATGCTGTGTGTCTGAGCCAGATTCTCTAATGCATTTAAATACATCAACTTGCTTAAATGTTTGTACTTCTCTGCTTCCAGTATATCTATAATTGCTGTGCTTTTGTCCTCCTAGTGGGATGACGGCGTCCTTTGTGTTTTGCTGCATTGCTGCTGTGCTCGTACGACCTGGCCTCTCATCTCTCCCAGCATCTGGTCTCATACTGGCTTCCTGACATCTGTAGGGCTCATGCGGCGTTTTGTTTACTGTAAGGTGGTGCTTACCACCTCACTGGTCTGGGTGCTGGTAGATGTCTTCCTGCTGCTGTACTTCAGCGAGTGTAACAAATGTGACAACAGGAAGGAACACTCTCTCCTGCCCGCTCTCAGAGGTGAGTCCGACATCGCGGCTCAAGTGTTTTAAACTTGTTTCAAGAAAAGTTGAAATTATGGATGAAATCAATGGATGGAACAGCTTTAAAAGCAGCACGGAAATGGTGATCTAGCACAACAACCCAAAGTTTAATGGCAGCATTTTTGCTTTGGATGTAGAACGGGGAAAATATATAGAGCTTGAGAAGCCTTTAAATTCCCATCATCCTTTTCCCATCATCATTCCCTCTTCTCATCAATTATAGGTTAAATCTGACACTGACAGGTAGTTAACCCCGTGATGTGAGTTATCCTAAACAAGCATGAGTGCTCACTATAGCTTATACTTTTTCATCTGCTGTTCTGTCTGATAAATGGACATATATATTTTTGTTTTTATTATTATTATTTTTGTATCTGTTGTTATTTGTACCATTTTTTTTTATTTTTGAGTTAATATCAATATCGGTTTGTAGCACTACCTATCCACTGATAAGCTAATCATTTTTCAAAGCTGGAGCATGATGGAAACAAATGCATGTAATTTCTTGGTGGAGGCTGAAACCTGTTCATGAAATTCATATACCTGTGTGTGCAGATTGGGAAAACCCTTCCAACATTGCTGGAGCTAAATTCTTTCCATCAGACGAAAAAAGTTAAAAATAAAGGTTTTGGCAACAATAATGTGCAGTATTTGTTTTGCATACTTTGACACCTCAACTTTAAGAACCAAAAAATTTGTTTCACCAAAGTGATGTATCATTTGTGTGTTTGGATTTGCTTTTAATCTGACCAAGAGTTTCTGTAAAGGCTATGTTGAATAAGGAACCAGTTTAAAAACCTTTGCTACTTAAGCTTCCACGCACCTGGATGTCTTATTATTATTATTATTATTATTATTATTATTATTATTATTATTAAGTTGTCTTATATATCTATGTAAAATATTAAATGATTCTATCTATAGATTCCAGCTGTCAAAATGCCAAAAAGGCTTCTTTAGAATGAAACCTTTAAACACAGTTTTTTTCTTCTATTATGTTTCAGGGTAAGCAGACATTAAACTGAGATGGGGGAAATTGAAAATGCCAGTTGAAAAGTTGAAAATGTCAATTTCACCATGTGAAAACCTTTCCCAGGCAGTGAGACACATGCAGTTATTAACCACCCAATTTAGCAGAAAACTGCATACACTCAGTAATTACCTGGGTTTACTGAAAGTCAAGATCAGCTGATGAAACAGCTGGAATCAGGTGTGGCATCTTGTTGATTAGAATGAAAACACGTAGCTCTAGACTGAACAGCCCTGTGTTATTGAAAATGCTGATGGCCAAATTCAGGTTAGAAAACAACTAGCCACAGTGTCTGAAGAGCCGCTAACTTATTATCAGGCTGAGGTGATGGGAAGATGACAAGCAACACAGTGTCCCACATCCAGACTGAAGCTTGTCTAGAACACATCCAGCATCTGTGATTTCTGTAGTCAGGTCACTATTTTTCCCACTTACTGTTCAGGCATGTGTTAGGTTAGGCTTGTTGAACAGTTTGCATAGCGCACACACAGTAAGCTACGAGGCCATGTGCTTACTAAGTGTCCAAAAGACGTTTACAAATTGCGAGGTTTGCCTTTGTTCACTTTCAAGTTTTAAACAAGTTTTCATCCACTCCTGGCTGTAAAACCTCTCCAAACAATTCTCTGGCAATGTGACTTGATAGCTTTGCTAATGGATTTTGCTGTGATGAATGAGCCTCCCCACTGCCAGTTCCTCGCTGGATAATCCCCAACATCATTGCTTCCTTGTGTTTACTTGGATGCTGTCCCTAATAAATAGGTTTACGACTGTGAGATAAGCAGCTTTTCTGGTTCAAATGAGGAACTGTCGCAGCTGTTTGGGAAAAGAGCATTTTTTTGCTCGACTCGGTACAGAAACATTACATGTCCTATGTGCTTGTAACTTGACTGTATTTGGGATAGCGCAGAAAGCTCGGTATATGAACAGAAGAAAAGGATGTTTATGTATGACGAAATCATCAGAAAGCTGTTTGGGAATTAAATAGGCAAATGAGGTCTAAGCAGCCTTGTGCCAAGAAGAGCAGGGCTTATAGCAGCACCAGTCTGTTAGCCATTCAGGTTTCCACTGTTACTGAATTGTGCCAGGTGGAAGGTTTCGTGCTATTTAGGTCATTTAGGATTTTGCTTGTAGGCACTGATGGAAACAGGAGACTTATGAAGCCTCCTAATATGAGGTTTTGAATTGAGTGTGAAATTTGTGTAATTTATTTCATTTTTCTAATTGATGTGTGTTGTGTTGAATGATCTCCGATTCTTTCATTTCAAGAACTTTAAATTACGTCTTTAATGTGATCAGACTAAAATGGCATGGAAATATGTGCGATAACATAACATAAATGCAGTGAATGTTTTGAAGACAAAGGAAATGATCCGTTTTTAATGGGAAAGAATTAATGGAGCAAGGTGCCTGAATGATGCCCTGCAGGATGGAGGCTAATCATTAGCAGGCTATTTTAACAATATATTTCTTAATGTTTTTTTTTTTTGATAAATACAACAATGCAGCCTTTCTAGTAGACAGTTTTGATCACTTGTATACCAGACTTTCTGTCTTACTGACTGACTCTCCATAGGTGAAGCAGCTTTGAGCAAGCGTCATATACAACAATTGTACAATACATATCAGTATACACCATACACTGATCAGACATAACATTATGCCAAATATTGTGTTGGTCCCCCTTTTCCTGCCAAAACAGCCCTGACTCATCATGCGCTGTGTATTCTGACACCTTTCTATCAGAACCAGCATTAACTTCTTCAACAATTTGAGCAACACTACTGTTGCTCAACAATTTGAGCAACGTCTGTTGGATCGGACCACATGGGCCAGCCTTCACTCCCCACGTGCATCAATGAGCTTTGGCCGCCCATGACCTTGTTTAGTGCCCACCCACTAACAGTTGCCATGATGAGGACATAATCAGTGTTATTCACTTAACCTGTCATTGCTCATAATGTGATGCCCGATCAGTGTATTTCTAGGCAGTGTGACATGCCAAGGAGTGCACTATAAGCTTGTGGGATGTGATAGCTTTGTGATTAAGGTGTTGGGCTACTGATCGGAAAGGTTGTGAGTTCGAATCCCAGGTCCACCCAAGCTGCCACGGCTGCGCCCTTGAGCAAGGCCCTTAACCCTCAATTGCTCAGTTGTATAAAAATGAGATAAAATATAAGTCGCTCTGGATAAGAGCATCTGCCAAATTCCATAAATGTAAATGTAAGATGGTGATGTAATTAAGTCACAAGGTTTGCTGTTTGTTTAAGCTTGGGACTTTGTGTGTGAATTTTACTTGGTTACATCGTTTGACAGCTAAGCTGCATGCTATAAGACATCCCTACATTTTGCTGTATGTAGCTAGTTTCCTCAAAAGCACCTCACTTTCCTCTGTAATGGAAACCACTCTGATGCGAGTAATTTCTCAGTGTTTAGTTCACTGCTTCAGACTGCTTGTAGGCAAGATCTACTAGCTAAACACAAAGTCAGAGATGTGATTTGCAGGAATAACAAAGCTGCAATGATTAGTCAACATAACTGAAAATTATTTGATGTGGATTTTTATAGTTGACGTGTTAGTTAACAGACATAAAAACAATATCATAATGTAAGAGCACGTGTAAGTCTCTATATCTGGGAGAATATAATACATTACTGCAGTGCTGCTTCTGTGGTTTCTTTTTCCTGGAGTGTCCAGTTATCTCACACATAAAGAAACACTGTTAATATGGTTTTATTGTTTGTTTTATTTCAGCGAAAGCACTATTTTAATTCTTAAAAGTAAAAAAAAATGAAAAGTTAAATGTGGAATGTTAAGTTTATATATTTATTGCTTCTACGCTACTGAATAGTTTAGTCTGTGTGTTGTATTTTTAATTTCTAGTGAATTTATTATCCTGCACGTGACTCACACACTGAACAACAGGAAGATGTCAGATTTAGGAAAAAATATTACCTATCTTTTTTTTTTATATTACTTTTCTCAACAAAATGTTATTTCATTGCTCATACAGAACAAGTTTCCAATTTCTAGATTGAATGATGTAGAGTAAGTATAATCAGTTTATGCAGTATTAATTATCCCAATTACATTGTGAAATCTCACACAGATGTTGGCTCTGATGAATTAGGCACTTGAAATAGGTGTGCAGAATAGTGCAAAGCTAACATGTCTGTTGCAAAACACCTGCATCGTGGGTTTGATTCTCAGCTCAGGTGTGAGTTTTATGGGGTCTGTTTTATTGAAGGCTTTGAAAATACACAATTAAATCATATTGGATGTACGGAAATGTGTTGTGTTATGCCACTCAATTCATTCATTCATTGTCTGCCGCTTATCCGATCTATTCTCGGGTCACGGGGAGCCTGTGCCTCTCTGCGTCATCGGGCATCAAGGCAGGATACACCCTGGACGGAGTGCCAACCCATTGCAGGGCACACACACACACTCTCATTCACTCACACAATTACACACTATGGACAATTTAGAGATGCCAATCAACCTACAATGCATGTCTTTGGACTGGGGGAGGAAACCGGAGTACCTGGAGGAAACCCCAGAGGCACAGGGGGAACATGCAATCTTCACACACACGGCGGAGGCAGGATTTGAATTTTTACTTCTTGTACGTATTTTACTTAAGTAAACTCTCAGTGCACTGTTTTGTATTTGTTTACTTGTGCACTATGATCCTTGAGAAATTGCATTTTGTCCCAATATATACAAGTTATTTAGAGGACTGACAATTAAAAACCCATTTGATTTGACACTTGACTTAGCTGTAAGGTAATATATGTGCAGGCTGCTGATTTACTACTGTTTAGATAAAGAGATATCTTGTATATACATGATCTTATATGCAGTTCCTTTTGTTGAGGTTTAATTTAGTTATTGTAATAGGAGCATGAGATCCGATCAGTAGATTATAAAATGTATAATGTGACAAAGCTTGGTGTTCTATTAGATATATTAAGGGAAGTTAGAATTGCATTCTCTAAGCTTGCTCGCTTGTTCTCAACAGTAATATACTGAAGGTGACGCAAATGATGCTTCAAATTAATGCTTGTTAACAAGGATTAGACAGATTGCTCACTACAAAATAAATTCACCCTTAAAGGCTAAACAGTAATAAGCTGTTCAATTTGAATCAGTTTTTTTTATTTAGTCTTAGTCTTTATCTTCAGACGAAAATGGCTATTAGTCTTAGTCACATTTTAGTCTTTCATAGTTTTAGTCTAGTTTTAGTCGACGAAAAGTCATTGCATTTTTGTCAAGTTTTAGTCATTAGTTTTAGTCAAACTGCAGTTACCAGCTTTAATTTTGTTCATATTCTATGTAGTATTTAGACAAAAATAGTCATTATAATTTTTCTCTCTTTAGACCAATTAAGCTTTTGAGAAATTTGAATCAAGAAAACAAGCTATATTGACGCTGCACTCCTAGCACTTGTGCAACTCTACATATCTCTTTTTCTTAGCTGGAGATCAGCCTGCTGTGCTGCCCTTGCTCATTTATAATGTAGGATCATACATTAAGGATAGGTAAAAGTGCTCTATAGTTCAAGTATCAAGTAAAAACCAAAAATGTTTTCTTTAGCTGTTGTGGAAAAACAGCATTTATTTTCTGAAACTTCAAATAAATGTGCAATAAACAGACAGATGTTCAAAAGCAGCTGAACATATATTACTAACATACCTTTGTCTGCCAACAGTATTTACTGTATGATAACCTTTACAAACATTTGGAAGCAAAATAACATTTTTTTTAAAATCATGGAGTCATTTTAGAAACAGCTTGCTATCTGCATGCTATTAAGTTAGTACAACAAATAGGCTATGGCCTAAATAATCTTGTTACAGCACGATACAGATTTCATTAGAAACAGAGCTGAATGCTGTAGAAAAGCCGAACTGTTGTACAATATATAATGAAGCATTGTACATTTATGAAAGTCTGGCTCAGAACTATGCAGTAAGGCTAGCTAACTGGCATTAATTGATAGAAAGCTAAAACATAAAACTTACTAGTGAATTTCCCTGTGGACACATCCAGTAACACTGACCTAATGTTAAGAAAAAGTATTTAAATAAGACTAAATAGTTGACTTTCCGTGGTAGAAGCTGCATAAATAGCAGGGTGATGCTCCTTCAGATGCCTCTTAAGGTTCGTGGTATTATTTTCTGCCTATTTTATAGTCACAGGGCTTCTCTCCGTTTTCTGTGACAGTGCACAATGTTTTTTTTTTCTTTTCCCAGAGGAATTATAACAGAAATGCTTCCATTTATCAAGTTCTTCGTTTCCTTCTTAAAGCTTAAGGTGCTGAAGTCACTGCAGCTCGCCAGGCCAGTTGGAGTTTATTTATTCTAGCCGCTAACTGTCTGAGATGGACACGCCCCTTATCCAGTCCAGTGACAGGGACGCACATTTTTAAAGACAGTGAGCTGATACATTCATTCATTGTCTACCGCTTATCCGATCTATACTCGGGTCACGGGGAGCCTGTGCCAATCTCAGGCGTCATTGAGCATCAAGGCAGGATACACCCTGGACGGAGTGCCAACCCATCGCAGGGTACACACACACACTACGGACAATTTAGAGATGCCAATCAACCTGCATGCATGTCTTTGGACCGGGGGAGGAAACCGGAGTACCTGGAGGAAACCCCCGAGGCACGGGGAGAACTTGCAAACTCCACACACACGGCGGAGGCGGGAATCGAACCCCCAACCCTGGAGGTGTGAGGCAAACGTGCTAACCACTAAGCCACCGTGACCCCCTTGAGCTGATACAAAGAGATCATTTATTTTGAATGTCCAATACTCCTTAAAAAAACCATTTTAGTCCAGTCTTGTCTTGTTAACAAAGAAACGTCTTAAATTTCGTCATAGTTTTTATCATCAGATGTTAGTTTCGTTTTAGTCTCGTCTCATCTTAGTTACAGAAAAAATGGTAGTTAACGAATATTTTTCGTCATCGCCTTCGTTAACAAAATTAAAACTGTTTTGAATGCATTATTTGTCCAAATATGAAGAAAACTGTGGGAACTTTTTTGTGTATCTGTATAAAAATCCTAGCAAACATTTCAGGCCACATAATGGTCATTTCTTTAAATGCATCACCCAGAATTCAGTGCAATGCTCTGGCTCTCTGTTATCCTGATATGAGTAATAAAGGCACCAAGCAGTGAAGCACAACCTGAAAAAAACTATTTACACTTTTTTGTTTCCTCAAAAAAAACTGCACTGTTATTTCGAGTGTTTATGTTTTGTTCAGTATAGGTTTTCTATAAGACATGTATTTTACTCAGTGATTTACGTGGGAAATATTTCATTCCTCTCAATGACAGGTGTATTGAAGATCAGCTAATATGGAGGGCACTAGCCTGGGTTTGCTGTGTAATTTCTAGAATAATCTGACCTACAGACACACAGACGCTCAGGTTAATCCTAACCCGTTAACATTGAAAGCCGGGGAATCATTCGAGGTCTTATCGATGCAGCCTTGTGGAATCCTCTTAACTGCCCTGGTGCAGATGGGCTTCCAGTTATTTTGCAAGATTGTATGATAAGCCTCAAGCACAAAGCTCTCCATAGCTATTGAAATACAACACTTGGTTAGCATGCGTTACCACCCTGAAATTGCTTATTTTCCAGTAACAGTCTTCCAGCATGCAAGTGTTTTATTCCACTTACACCTCAGCAACTTGCCAATGATTAATTAAAAATTTAATTGCTACCATTTTATTGTTTTATTTCATTACGGTCCTGATATCTCTTATTTTGTAACAGCTTTAAATAGTTATTCCCAAACCTGCCTTGGTGTTCCTTTTTACTCTGTCTTAATAAGACAAAAAAAATTCAGCTTGTCTTGTTACAGTGAAAAGAGAATACACAGACTCCTTTGTTGTGAAGACTGATACAAAGCACCGACATCTCAAAGAATCAGAGTTAAATAAAAGCCCTCTTTGAGAAATCTATATACACAACATCAACAAATTCCATGTTTTTTATAATGAATTTATTTATTAGATGTGAATAATCATGTGAATTAGATATTTGAATTAGATCTTTACAGACGTGAATGAGTACTATAGAAATAATATAAACCTGTGTTTTTGCCAATGTTACAGGTCAGTACTGACCAATCAAATGAAAGAACATTTTAACTATTAATAGAACACACTGTGGTCTATTGTGGGAATATAACGCTGAGCATAATGTAACTAACAGATAGTTTAGAAATGAAATATTGTGTAGCTATTGACACACAGCAAAATCCAGAAAGTAGACAGGAATTTTTTTTTTTACTGCAAATTGAAAAGTAAGCAAAAAAAATTAAATTTACTTTTTGATTATGCCCCACATTATGTATTCAGCATGGTTCATTGAATAATGTTATTGCCCTTTTTAAACTAATATTATACACACTTCTGCCAGCGAACACACTCTAACCCTATACACTGATATATTTGTGATTATTATAGTGCAGTGCTGCTCAAAAGATTTGCTATGTAGCAAAGTGGCAAGTCCAAGGACAACCTTGCAAACACAGCTGACATATTCTATAACATGGATCAGTGAGTCAGGAAAGCTGCTCACTGCAACTCTCTTCTGCAAAGACATTTCAAACTCAGCTTCCTGCCTACACTCCATTACTAAAAGTTCAGTGGTAATCACAGTGCACACAGCCTAATGTAGCTTCCATTCCACTAAGTGTATTGAACCGAGTGCTTAGTGTAACCTTTACCTTTGTTGTTGCACAGCCGTGATGTCCCGAACTCATGAGGGTCCAGGAGAGATGGGGAAGGCCGTGATCGTCCCAAAAGAGGACCAGGAAAAGATGAAGGAACTCTTTAAAATCAACCAGTTCAATCTGATGGCCAGCGACATGATGGCACTCAACAGAAGTCTGCCTGATGTTCGATTGGACGGGTGAGCATTTTGGATAATTGGGTTAATGGTGTTTGGGTGTAAATCTTTGTGTGCATGTACATGTCGCCTGAACCACTTTTAATCATACTGATAGCAACCATAAAGTAGATTCTTTTCTCATTTACCCCATCTTGTTTTCCAGCTACACATTAGGAAGGAATTCTATAAGGATAGAAATAATACAGAAAACCATTTTTTAAAAATATTGTGGCATTACATGCATCAAATATAGCTCCCCTTTCCATCTAAAGGCAAGGTACAAGGTAAAATAAATAGACAAAATATGAAGAACATGAAGGAGAAGGTAAACTAGCAAACTGTGATTGTTTTCTCTCCTGCCAGCTACAAATAGATAGGAAAGGTCTTTGTTTGTTGAAACCCAAATCCCATTTGTGGCATATGAAATCCCACAGAGCTGTTAGAGCGAAACATGGCTGCATTCATCTCGGGTTGCTGTTTTTGTCACACTAAGAGGCGAGCGTTCATTGATGTTACGTCCATTTGTTAACACCCTGTTCTCTCTAGACACTTTTATCTCAGTTTTCCAAAAATATGGTCAACACTTCACATTTTTCTTCTTTAAAGCATATTTTTTCCATCCGCCAGACCTCGCTGGAAAACAAAGGTCTAGCGTTATGGCTTAAGGGATGATGACGAGGAACAAGGAACCATACAGTCGGCTTTACAATCAAGCATTCAAAACATGTCAATGATATCTATCACTCAGATCAAAAATACACAATACAGAGGTTCATCTGGAATACACAAGGGTGTTGTGGTTTATTAAAAGCAAGCCTGCAGATGCAAACTGTGCTGCCATGTAACTTATTCTTATACCGTCTTACTGTGTCATGTCTTTGACATCATAGAGAGATAGAGAGGAGGAACCCTGCTGTAATTACTCCTCATGTCCCCCTTCTCTTCATCTGAGCTCAGTTGTCTTCAGTCTGTTTTTCTCTCTCCGTTGTTGAGCCATGTCTAATGTAGTCTTTTTTTAAGGTCTAAGAGTGGAAAAACCTCACTAGTCTCTGTATCTGCTAGAGATTAGGAGTTGGGCTAAGGAGACTCTGTTCTTGCCATCAGCACTTTATATAAAGTTTTTGTGGGGTGGAAGTTTGAATTTATGCATTCTGTACCACAAATGAATGCACACAGTGATTTAGAATAAGCTGTTCTATTCAATATATGCATTGTGCTGACTTTTGCTCCTTGACTTATTAATATAACATGAATGTGTCAGCTGAGGTTAGGCTATTATATATTACCTGCAGAATTGTCATGCAATTAAGGGTCTCTGTGACTCATCAGATTTGACCATCTAGCTGGAACCCAAGACTAATAATAATAAGTAGTAGAGATCAAATAATAGTGAAAGAACAGGCATGTCATCGTCTGAAGGAAACAGCACATTCACTTTTCTTCTCTCATTAAGGTGTAAAACAAAGGTGTACCCCGACGACCTGCCCAACACTAGCATTGTGATTGTTTTCCACAATGAGGCCTGGAGCACTCTCTTGCGTACTGTGCATAGCGTCATCAACCGCTCACCGAAGCACCTGCTGGTGGAGATCCTACTGGTGGATGATGCCAGTGAAAGAGGTAATCTGAATTATATGAAATTATAAGATGCATCTAAAATGTCATAATTATGTACCATTTTGTAGCATAGTGTTCACACAATGAAAATTCACAATGAAGTGCACTTCATGTACCCGAATCATGCCCTTATTCAATAAAAAAAATGTGGTGTATAATGTTCGACACTTCATACACTCAGCTTCACATCTTGGTCACAGCTTACGTAGCGGAAGAGGGGCGGGGCTACCAGGTACTGACAATGGATAAGGAAAAAAGTCAAGAACACAAATTTCAACAACAACTTTGGTTTACACAACATCCATTTGAGATGATGCAGCCCTTTTAAAATGTATACACTAGACAGTAGAATACATAGTGTGTAGTGAAAATGGACATTGTGTAGTACATCATTTGGCACATAGCTTTAGTCACACTCTTGAGAATGGACATACTTCACAATATGGTATATTTCCATGCCAACTTTAAGCTTCAGAATATAGAAGCGCTCAAACACAGTAAAAGTAATATAATTTAAAAGTTCATTTCATTACTTTGTCTTACATCATTTTTAGATTTCCTAAAAAAGAAGCTGGAGGACTATGTGAAGACACTGGAGGTACCAGTGCGGATCTTGAGGATGGAGCAGCGTTCTGGGCTGATCCGGGCGAGGCTGAGAGGAGCGGCTGCTACCAGAGGTCAGGTTATCACCTTCCTGGATGCTCACTGTGAGTGCACTGTGGGCTGGTTGGAACCACTGCTCGCCCGCATTAAAGAAGACCGGTGAGTGTATCAAGAGAAAACTAAGATTTTAAAGGGTACAATAGCAAAGAGAAATTATTTTTGGAATAAGTGAGCCTATGCAAAAATGGGCAGTTTACAGTTACAGTTGGAAAATTTGTAAATCCTTTAGAATGACCAGAATTTCTTTATTAATCACAATTTTAAACTAATACAATCTACTGACGGTAGTGACATGAAAAGTGTTTAGAAACTATGTGAGCCTTTGAATTGCATACATTCCTATGGGAAAAACGCATCCAGCTGGGAAAACTGTTTATGCTGACTTCAGATTGGGAAATTCCAGTTGGACTTTTGGGAGCTTTCTGACAGCTCAATTTAGGCCTATAAGTGAGGCAGTCGATGACATAAACATACCATTCATCTAATGCAATAACATCTTCAAAAGTTTTGTTTTAATGTAAGTTTTTAATGAAATGCATCTGATAAATTGCACCACTCACTTTAGTGATCATGTCTCCTTGGTTTTAAGAAGTCACAAAGCTTTTATTATAATTTCTACCATGTATAGCGTATGCAGTACATTGTGAAATAAAACAGTGTTCATCCTGGACACTGGTACTACATAAAGACATAGAGCTACATAAGACAACACAGAACTAAGGGCTAAAAAGTTAAAATTAACCTTTTCACATAAAGTGCAACCTTGTACAAGACAAAAGACAGTGTAAGACAAGAGACAATGCAAAGAGACAAAACAGTACACTGCAGGACAGATTCATACAATAGCACTGACCAGTATACAGTCTCTGTGGTTCTGTGTGCATAAGGATGCATTGTTTTAACATACAGCTATATTCTAATGCTAGCGAATGTTACACAAAAACGATAAGTGCAATTATTATCCAATAAATGTAGCTGTAAAATGTGACTGCGTTCAGGTTACAATAACAGGAATGTTTCTCATCCTCTTGAATTCTTTCCACATGATGTGAATGAAGACTTCTCCAAATGTGAATTGCAGTCACATGTTCTAATAATGAACCAAGGTAATAGGTGTGGTTTAGAGAGGTCACTTATTTTATAAAAAGAATGTCAGGAAAAGATCTCTTCATGTGTTGCCTTGAGCACAACAAATTTTCAAAGACCTTAGAATAGGGATTGTAAAAAAGCTTGAAGGAATAGAGGAAGTTCAGTACTGTTGCTGCACTCTGTAGAAGTGGGTGTCCTGTAAAGATCACACCAAGAGCACAATGTGCAGTGCTGAAGGAGGTGGAAAAGCATAACAGCAAAAGATCTGCAGAAATCTCTAGAACATGTTAAAATCTCTAGAACATGTTAAAATCTCTGTTCTTATGATTTAGATGGAGATTGGACTACATTTTGATTCACATGAGTGATTAATTCAGAAATCCCCAAATGGCTCAACAGTGATTTAGTGCATCTGTAAATGGAGAAGCAATAAAGTTAAGAGCTTTTGTGTTTATGCGCTGTTTAAAGACTTGAACGCATTATTAATAGAGATTTATACAAGGAAAGACATTCATTCATTCATTCATTGTCTACCGCTTATCTGATCTATTCTCGGGTCACGGGGAGCCTGTGCCTCTCTGCGTCATCGGGCATCAAGGCAGGATACACCTTGGACGGAGTGCCAACCCATTGCAGGGCACACACACACTCTCATTCACTCACACAATCACACACTATGGACAATTTAGAGATGCCAATCAACCTACAATGCATTTCTTTGGACCGGGGGAGGAAACCGGAGTACCCGGAGGAAACCCTGAGGCATGGGCAGAACATGCAAACTCCACACACACGGCGGAGACGGGAATCAAACCCCCAATCCTGGAGGTGTGAGACAAACGTGCTAGCCACCGACATGGGGTTGAATTTGTCTTTTTTTTTTTTCTCCGTGTCCATGTATGTGAAATAAACGACAGTGCATAATCTGTAGCTACGTTCCTGCTAATGGCTCATAGTAGAAGATAATGATTCTGCCCTAGTTTAGGTCAGTACATTATAGATAATTTGAGCTTTTATTTGAAGTCTTGATGCCAATTTTCATTTCAATGCAGTTCTCTAGTATTGGAGAGTTTCCTCTCTGTGCCTTTTACCTTTTAACTGTATCAGACATATGATTTTCTCCAGGTCTAATCCATTTCCCCATTAGAAAGTGTGATGCGCTGTCTTTAAGTGCTCCACAGTTGCCTCCATTCCCTTCTTTATTGCATTTTACACACCAAGGAAAGACCTTAATGCCGAGCACACAGCATTAGAATTACATTAAATGTGAATACCTTGTTATATACCCGACTAGCTGGTGTACTTCACCCTGCACTCAGGTAGTCTAATTTCTAACAGAACATTCCAGAGGTCACACTTTGTGTGTGAAAGAGAATAAAACAGTTTGACATTTCATTTTTGTAAATCATAAATATAAGACCAAGTCTGTTAGTTGGCAAAGAGGAGGCTCAATGTTTATGGCTCTGGACTACTGATGGGAAGATTATTAGCCTATATCCTGGTCCATTCAAGGTCTTATACATAGACTTAACTCTGCAATAGTAAGTTGTTTTGAATACAATCATCTGCTAAAAGAATAAATGGAAATGTTCTGTAATGTCAGGTGTGATGCTGTCGCTGCAGTACGATTTGAAGTTATCATAATCTGTTCTTTTGGGGGTATAACTCACAGCAGCTGGCATTTTCTGGGCATGGTGTTGTATGGACAGTTGTGACTGGAGGATTGTGGGTATTTTTTGGAGCATGTAAAAAAGCAAGAAAGAAAATGAAACAACTCAGGACTAGGTAACTCCTCCTAAAATAAGTTGGTCATCGTAGGAAAGCTGTGGTCTGCCCCATCATTGATGTCATCAGTGACGAGACTTTTGAGTACATGGCGGGTTCGGACATGACATACGGTGGCTTTAACTGGAAGCTGAACTTCAGGTGGTATCCTGTTCCTCAGAGAGAGATGGACCGACGCAAAGGAGATCGCACCTTACCCGTCAGGTGAGTAGTGAACTCGTGAGCTTTGCCCACACCAATTTCTCTTACTACTCTCATCACCAATGTAGATGTTTCACTTTACTCAGGAGAACATTTCTAGTGCTATCTTTGGTTCAGAAGTGTCAAACACATGAGAACACTGAGAGAGCTGACATCACTGCAACAGCAGTTTGTCATGTTGATCATCAGCTAATCTCAGTACAAGGCAGCTGCTGCAGTAGCTCCTAAAATTAGTTTATTTGAAGTTATAGAACAATGACTCATGAAGTGCTATTTTGACTTCTCTACAGAAAGAGGTGGGGCTGATGTCCAATCCAAAAATAGATTTCTTCTGTCTTAGCAGAGAAATAGGCTCATGATTTTCTTTTACCAAGTTATTTACCAAGTTATTTTCTACTACTAAGAGAGGTAGAAAGATCTGGCTAGAGAATATCCAGTGATATAGAGTCTCACAGAAAAGCCTTACCCTAACCCCAGATTAATACAAATAAATTCTGTCTGTCTTCAGGGTAGAATGTGCCAGATTTGCAAACACATATTTCCTGACAGAAAGATTGTGATGGTGTATTGTAATGGCGATCTGAGATTATGTTCCTCAAAACACTCGAGCTTGTTCAAGCTTGATTACTTCAAGTGACATGATTGCACAGTGTGATTTAGAAATTGAATAGTTCAGCCAGTTAATAGCAAAGGACGACTCCAATAGTGAAGGTTTATTTTTATACTTCAAAGCATTTAAGCACATCTCATCCTCAGCATGCTCTTAGCTTTCAGGTAATTTACTCATTTGAGTGATTAATGAGGGTGGAGGATGGCTGGAAGGAACAGTGAGTCACAGGCTTCAGGAAGGTTGAGTGTTTTCACTAATGGCGAGTCCAACCTTTCTCATGTAGCTGTCCATTTCTGCCCTTTTCTTCTAACAGACAGTTCGCCCTTTCAACCTCTTACTTCTCAGGAAATGTGTGTTCTTTTCCTACCTGTCTTTTTGAGACAGGTCTTTTTAATTGCTCGTATTTTGGTACGTGTCTGTCTGAGGCACAGTGATGCTTCAGACAATTAAGGAATCGAGTTACCAAATGAAAGAAGAATTTTCAAAAAGCAATTTAGCCTCAGCTAATGCAATAATCATTAGAGCTGCAATAATTTTACTATTGTAACATCATTTAAAAGCCTGAAAGAGAATAGACACATTTTCATTTGTAAGCGATGGGGAGAGGTGATATGAATAGCACGCTATGATTAGCCTTTCGGTGCTTTGGCTTTTAGCTCATATTTCATGTGGCACCTTGGGGAGTCGCTTTCTCTTCTCCACCATCTGTAATCACTGCAAATCTTCTCCATTTCAAGACAAAGTGCTCCCATGCTTGAAGTGGATGGAAACACGGCACTGAGCCAGTGGCTTTCCTCTGAGAAATTAGTCAGACCCTATTAAAGGCTTTTAAATGGGAAACCTGGAAAATCAGCTGCAATTAGCTTTTTTTTTTATCCTTCAGACAGGCAATAGCTAGATTCCTATCCAAATCTTTTGGGATACAATGCTGCCAATAAAAAGGCTTTTTATAGCAAAGTAATGTGTGTTTATATTAAATTGATTGAGTCTGTTTAAAGATGAATGATTTCCCTGTGTGTGTTTGTGTCTTAGGACTCCCACAATGGCTGGCGGTTTGTTTTCCATTGACCGAACCTATTTTGAGGAGATTGGCACCTATGATCCCGGGATGGACATATGGGGAGGAGAGAACTTAGAAATATCTTTCAGGGTATGCCCCTTATTACACGCTTGATGGTAGTGTACACTATTATTACGTTTAATAAGTCACCATGAGTGACAGCTCATGACTGTGAAATTGACTCTGCGAGCCAAATTCTATTATACTGCCATTGCACTGATAAAACTCTGAGCTTGTCACTTATAATGAAGTATGATTTAATCAGGATAGCAGTGGTAATTATTGTTTTATAGTACTGGTAATCACTAATCATTTGTGACTGTGCTGTGTAGATCTGGCAGTGCGGCGGCTCTCTGGAGATCATCACATGTTCCCACGTAGGCCATGTGTTTCGGAAGGCAACGCCTTATAGTTTCCCTGGAGGTACTGGCCAAGTGATCAACAAGAACAACAGACGACTGGCTGAAGTCTGGATGGATGAATTCAAAGACTTCTTTTACATCATATCACCAGGTAGCCTATGGCTTTTCACTGGGTAATAATAATAGCTAACAAATATGCTGCACCCTGTGAATTTCCTGTCTCTTGCCTTTTGCTTACTTATATTCAAATGCTGCTTTGTGTTATCTAAATAGCATGGCTGACCAATTTGCATCTGTTGAAGTGCTCTGGAGGAAGAGGATAATTATGTTAGTCTTTTACTTCTTCGACCAATGCAAATCTGCATCATGAGACTCCAGTCTGTTTGTTATTCTCGATTAGCATTAATGTTGATGTTTCTCTTTTATATCAATAACCATGATTTAAGCACAGTGGATATGTGGTTTGTTTAGTTGATATATTTAGCTTTTTGGTGTCACTTTCATATGCAGACCTAGAAAGGAAGACCATACTGACCATTTTTTTAACAGTGTTATAAAACAGTGTTATAGATCCTTTGTTTCAGTTTATTTTATCATATGCATTTATATAAATTATTTTCCTAAATGTGGTTCATTGGACCAGAGACTAGCTATAGGATTAGAGACATTAAGTCAGAAAGGGAAGAGTTTATACAGATTTCATTTATTTATTTATTATTTTTCATTTAATTTCTCTCCCTGCTCTGATAATTGAGGACATGGCTTGTACAGAAAATAAGAAATATCGACAACAGTAACAGAATGTTTATATATGACTGTGTTTATTCTTCTTGCTTCAAAACCGATGTACTGTACTGTGCAGAACAAATGCTGTAAAGTGAGGATGTTTTTGAATGTAAGATTGTTTGTATTTATCAATTAATAACATACCAGCTGTCTAAACAGGACAAAAATATTAATCAATATTTTTTACAGGACTCAGTAGGTATGTTGTTCCAATATTTTGGAGAATTGACCACAGCTCCTCTGGACATGTAGGCTGCTTCTGTCTCTTCATGTAATCCCACACTGACTGGAAGATGTTGAGATCAGGGCTCTAGTCTCTTCTATGGACTCCTTGTTCTTTTATCTTTTGCAGAAGAAGAAGTTCTTTTGATTTTGGTTGTATGCTTGGGGTTGTTGTCGTGCTGCAGAATACATTAGTGATCAACCAGACACATTCCTGCTTCACTTTCCTGCATGGTTGACAAGCAGAGGAAAAAGCCTTTATTACAGCACAGTGAATTATCTACTTATACTTCTCTGCATTGAGAAGACCATTAATTATTAATTCTGACCAAATCCCCAACTTTTGCATTTACATTTAGGGAAATTGGCAGACACTCTTATCCAGAGCGACTTACAGAAGTGCTTTTGAAGTGTCTATCAATGAATATATCAATACCAGTTCACTAGGTCACAGACTACAAATACCATCAGTCTGAAATGTCTGTTGGAAGGTAATAGAGCAAGATAAGCACAGACATTTTACTTTTCTTTTCTTTTTTTTTTTTAAATGTAAGTGCTTCAGGAAAGAGGTAGGTCTTTAGACATTGTCAGTGACTCAGCTTGACGTCTAGGGGAAGTTCATTCTACCACCTAGAACAGAGAAGACTTTAAAGCAACTTCATTTGCACAAATACAGCTTCGCAAGGATCCTCCAATATGCCTCACTGTTGCCTGTAGACATTCATCCTTGTACAGCTCTCCAGCTCTTTGTTCGGCGTACAAACTCTCTTCTGTTCGAATTTTTATCTTATTAGGCCAGAGCACCTGCTACCATTGTTCAGCACCCCAGTTCTTATGCTTTGGTGCATAGCTGATTCATTTGGCCTTATTTTCATATCAGTGCTAGGGCTTTTTGGCTGCAAGTCTTCCACTTCTGATCAAACTTCTCTGGACTGTAGATGAGTGTATCAGGGTCTCACTGGTTTCTGCCAGGTCTGAGCTGACAACGCTGCTGTGCATCTTCATCAAGACCTCTTCCAGTCTTATTTATAGACATGGAATAATCACTAATACTGAAGAATTAAAATTTTCTTTCCATTCAGTAAAACTATTAGTTGATAGCCCTTTGCAAATAAAATTCTACTGCACATTCATAAATTTTAGTGAAATGCCCCTGACCCACACAGCAACCTTTTAATAAGCAAGTGCAGTTAGTATGACTCGGTGGGTCTGTGGCTGTGTGAGCTGATGTAGCACATCTTTGTGTTGGCCTTGATAAATTGGAGCACTTTATCAGCTAAGCCTCCCACAGTGTCCCTCTGGTGGTTTTTTTTGTTACTCAGCATGTTTCAGTAGTACATCAGCCCAAATATTTTCACTTAAACATCGCACCCATCAATCACAGAAAGATCTGCTGACACGGGCCTGTCAGGGACCTGCAGGATGTCACCCAGATGCTGTATCTGCCATCTTTTATTCATTCCCGCTTTTGTACAGAGTGTCACTCAACATTCAAAGAATCGCTCAGTTCTGCTCTGTTGCTCTGATATTCATGAGCAGTGCACTTCCTGTTCCCACGAGACACGCGGGTAATGTAGTTGTCCAGTAATCAGCTCGTGCTGCATTGTTTTGTAACAAGCAAGTAATGTGATTTGTTTATGATTGCTGCGTCTTCTGCCGCTAGTGCAGTCGGAGCAAGGAGGTGTTTAGAGTATGCTGAGAGTGAAGTGTGGTATCGCTGGTGGTCTAAGAAAGGATGGAAAGGAATGTGGGCTGGTGAGAGGAGGAGGGATTACTGTAAATGTATCCCTTCGGAGGAGTACTCTGTGCAGATTTGATAAATGAGCTTCAAGGTTGAGGGCAGCAGGAAAGTCCTTTGTGGCAAAGCCGGTGTAGAGTTACAGCTGTTGCAGAAAGAACAGAAGAAAGTTAGTGAGATGTTGGCAGGTTGTCATCTTGAATAAAAGAAAAATCTATTTGAAGCAGCCTGACAAAAATCTCAGGTTATAAATATAGAATAAGTCTTGTTATAAAGACTTAGAGAATATGAAGCAAGCGCCATGCTCATATAAGAATAAGTCTTATATGAGGTCTTAGAGAATATGAAGCAAGCTCCATACTCCATAGCATGAAGAAGCAAAGCATGGCTGAAAAGAGCGCTATGCAGTTACATGATGTCAAACATCAGGCAGAGATGTCCTTGTCTAGGAGAAAGTAGTCTAGAGTACCCAGGACTTGCAGAAGGTCTGGAGTCCATAGCAATTTTTATTAGCCATGGAGCACCCAAGAGGGAGTCAGCCTGACATGTGAGGCAACCAATCACAGTTCGCTTTGTTCAGCATCATGTTTAGGGGCATGAAAACGTAAAGTGGATGTCCCTACAAAAACAGACTGGTGTGCAATCATGGGTCGTTTTGTTTTATGTAAGTAAGTTAATGAGTCTATACCGTGAACTTAACATAATTTGGAAAATCTAGCATTTAACTAATCCTCATAAGCACTCATTGTGACAGTTGTGAACACAGCAGCTTTCTTCCTCCATGAGGGAAGCAGAGCATCACAACGGCTTTGTTTCCAGTCAGACCATTAAAAACGTGACATGTGTCTCCCAGAAATCCTGTAGAATCAGATAACGACTTTGAAACTCTTGAAGTGTTTCCAATTTTGTGTACCATATGCATCAGACATTCAGCCAATGGTTTGTTGGCCTGATATCTGAGGTTGAGACTAAGGAGATGTAAACAGCTATAACAATCAATAGACACTGCCTTAAACTATTAAAAATGCAGCTTATTTTTTGAGCTATTCATCATAAGAACTACTATGCTGCAGCCCATGCAGTTTACTCAGGGCTTGTAATCTAGGTGGCTCTGAGCTGCTGATATGTCTGCGTGGCTAATTGCTTCCTGTGAACTGTAGATGCACTACCCTGCAGTGAAATGCCTCCATTTAACTACTCTAGCTTGTGACTTCCACCTTTTAGTAGTAGACATTGAACTGTAAATAAATCTAATCCATGTTTACAGTTTTGTTACTATTATATTACTGCATTAAACCTTTATTTTCAAAGTAAGACCTTTTTCTTAACAAAATATTGGATTATTTTTCTGCTTATCTTGTGGATTTTGAAAGGTAATCCATGGTTTCCCCTGCTCTGTAGCGAGGTCAGGGAAATGTGAAATATATCTAACATGATGTGTCTAATTTCATCAGCCAACCAGCCCTGCTGGCAAAAATCAATACAAAAATCAGAATTACTTTCGATTATAAGCATAAAAATGGAATTCAAAATCAAAGCAAGAGGAAAGAGGAGGAAGCTCAAGCGCTGATAGATGCATGTTTACATCTGATCCCTGGTAATCTATTATAACTCGGTTAGCAAAGACTGATGGCTTGGTAGCCACTGATAATATTTTATAGCTGAATGATGCATCATATTGATCTTATTGTCTTGTTCTAGCATATGTAACTACCACTATTTGCTCAGCAAGGTCACTCATTGCTCAATTAGGACTAGTATTACAGTATTGCATTTTCAAATGCCTTGTAAATTTTGTAGCCAGATAGATTAGTAATATTGTGTTCCTAGCTTCAGCCAATTTCATTGATGCTAGGTGCATTTCTGTGGCAACTAAAGTAAGGTCACAGTGTTCCAGTGATAAAATAGTGCAACGA
This sequence comes from Hemibagrus guttatus, assembly GCA_033459395.1. Classification (NCBI taxonomy): domain Eukaryota; kingdom Metazoa; phylum Chordata; class Actinopteri; order Siluriformes; family Bagridae; genus Hemibagrus; species Hemibagrus guttatus. The sequence goes on from JAUCMX010000006.1 coordinate 16,017,645, forward strand.
GTGCAAATGCCATTATTTGTGTCTGGTTGAATAACTTGTTGCTTAGTAGCCGTGCTTGTTTGTGCTTTGATTTAATGGTGTTGGGTCATGTGTAAGCAGATGTAGGCAGAACTTCATAACAAGGCTAGCACGGCACTAAAATATTTAGAATGTAAAAGTATGCATGTACAAATAATTTATTTGGAAAGGTAGTGCTTAAAGACTTGGAAAGGTCTGGGAAAGCAATTTGATGAGAAAGCTTTGAGTCTTACAGTACAAGGAATATGGTACTGAATCTCCCCCTAGTGGTTCAGGGAAACTAGTGCATTTTATTTTGTAGCGTGAAGAAACCGATTATTTATTAGATTTTGAGATTATATATTAATTTCAAATAAAAAATATTAACTAGGAGCAGATTCTCTTTGAGGAAATAACTGCAATAATTCAGACGCAAAACCTAATTGTTGGTTATCGCCTGATTGTCTGTGGACGTGAATTAAGAGGATCTAAAAGACTTAACACTATATTAGCTTCAGTTACACCACAGTGCTGTTAAATTCTCAAATCTGATTGGCCAGCTGGCATTACATAATATTAATATCACATCAAAAAATGTTGATAAGTTTTCTATAACAGCAGCTCTGACATTTGTTTGTACTGTAATTGAAGTCAGAGGTTTAAATGAATGCACTCATTCTAATACTAATATGACAATCATCATATTATTTTGTAAAATGTAGCCTCCTGGTGGTCCAGCAGCGGGATCCCGTGCTCTAGATGCTGCAGCCTGGGTTCGATTCCCAGACTGGGAGATAACCCAGCCACTGAAGAGTTAACTCTCACTGCCAGCACCAAGCCAGTTATTTTGTAAAATGTGAGGGAACATGGTCTAAAATCTGATGCATGCATTCCAGAACTTTCAACTAATATCATTGCTCTTTTAGATCTTTAGAGTAAATTCTTCAGAATACCCATTACAAACTAACTCTCTCACACACACAATGTATAATATCTATGGGTTTTTTATTTTTTTATTTTATTATTTTTTTTATATATGTGCAGGTGTGGTGCGAGTGGACTACGGAGACGTATCTGCTCGCAAGGCTCTGAGAGAAGCTCTGCAGTGTAAACCTTTCTCCTGGTATCTGGAGAACATCTACCCTGACTCACAGATACCCCGCAGATACTACTCACTTGGAGAGGTATACAGCATTCTGCTCACTGTTTCTTTATTTCAGTATTCCCTATTAGGCCTGGTGCTTTTTAGGATTTACATTTTTATTATTTATTTTATAATACTTTTATCTAATATTGTGAAGAATGAAGCCGTCTTTTATCTATAGACGTACACAAACATCACCCCATTGTTTGCAAAGTCAAGGCACATATTGTGAATGGCAATGCCTTCAGCTGCCAGACAGCTCAACTGATCATTTGTCTCCTTTTTATTGCATCACCCCAGAAAAGCGCAGTGTGGAAAATGGCATCTCACCAAAGTAGACTGATAGAAATGTCATCTGTCACACAAATTGTGGTCTGTAGGAAGGTAGTTTGTCATCTTCCAGATTACAGGGGTGCAAAACTGCATCACCTGGTTTCATACCAAACAGTGCTGAAAAGCATCATTTTCACTATGTTGCCATGTGAATGATTGCATCAACATGGTGCAAACTGCAGTGAATCTAATAATGGATTTTTTAAATTGAAAGTGTGTTGTTTTTGAGCCAGAACACTTTTTGTAATATTTGGTTAGTTCTCCTCATGTTCAGGTAGCCGTCAATAAAAGATCTGCTCAGAGATGAAAGCCCTGCACCTGTAAATGGGGGGAAAAATTGATGTGGAGCTCCAGATTTAGTCAGTCGGGACAGCGAGACATCTCTATTTGTCAGGTCAGTCATGTTGCTTGTAATTTAGAAAACTTCATGCCTTCAAACCTTATAAACCACTGTGATTTGCTAGATTTACTTTTCTTGTTAAAAAATTTTTTTTAAATTATGTTTCTGAAATGCTTATAGTTATGTTTAATGTTGTGGAAGTTAGTTATTCAACTAGATTAAGCAGAGTAAGTTAGTCACTATATACATAATAGCTTCTAATATGAAGTTAATAAGACAAAAATATTCAGCTTGTTATGTTATAAGAAACCAGAAAGCACGTGTCAGCTGTCCCGAAGACTCTCCCGTAAACAAAAGCTTACTTACTAAATATTAAATAAGCATCTCCTCGCAGAAAGCTTCATTAAAGCTTTATCTTTCTTTGTTAAATAGTTTTATTCTATCCTTACTTTGTTAAATGTTTTTATTCTATCCTTTTTTTTGTTGTATATTTTTATTCTATCCTTTTTCATTGTTAAATATTTTTTCCCACTTTCCCACTATTATTAGCTATAGTTTATGTTGCAGTCCCAATGAATGAAGCTACGTATTAGATTGTACAAATGAATACAAACATCTAGAAATCATTTGGATTACAGCAGGCACTACTATCAAAGTGGTGCTGCTGCAGAGATTTAATCAACACCCTTTGATTTGAGCATTTGACAGCACTTATAACTGTCCAATAAAGCTTTCTCTTCATCTGCCCCTGTGTGATCATGGTGGCATTTATTGTGCTGTTGACAATCTGACACTGATGATAAATGGACATGAGTAACAAGACTGTATGAATCAGGGAGAGGGTGCAGAGTGCCCTGATAGGGCACTGATGGGGAGTGTCTGAGAGAGGTGTGTGATTGCCAGCTGATGGGCCATGGCATGATGAGTGGCTAATAGCTTTCTGAGCTTTCAGAAAGTTGAACGTATCAACTCAGTGAACTACTACTTCATGCTTACATTAGCTAACATTCAAGACAAAAGAAAACCCAGCTCGTCCCGCTTAGTATGCAGAAAGCTGAACGAGAATTTATAAAGTGCAGTCATAACGTATCAGAATTTGCCATTTGATTCTCACCACTCAGTGGACCGAGTGGAGTACAGAGCACCACACCACTAGGCGGAACATGCCAGCTCTGAGCTTAAGGGCAAGGAGTGCAACCATCCGAGAACTTTAGATTATTTAAATGATCCTTTTTGTAAAGTTTCTCCACTCAGTGGCTATCTTTGCAATGCTCACAGCCTTTCTTAGTTCTTATAAGCCCAGACTACTATCTACTAGGAAACATGTATAACATGTATAATTGATATTTTTTCAGGTTGCTCCAGCTGCAGCACATGCACACTTCTTTATAACTAACAGGGTAAAGCGTGCAACATGATGTGCTTCAGTATAAGAATCCGAGGCACCTTCTAACCAATATGTTAAGCTACATTTAAGGTGGGACTTGTGATATATAGCTAACATATATAGCAACTGTTTCGACTCCGGTCATCTCAGGCTCATGCTACACTCACACAGTGAGTGGCAGTGACAAAGCAACCAGAGACCATTTATTTTTAATAAGAACTGGTGACTTCTGGTGACATGAGCAACAGTAACATTTTGCGACTAGACCTAGGCGTATCCAGCAATGCAACAAAGGTGAGAATAGTTTAACTTGGAATATTTGGAACAACTTGATGCAGCTACTATCAATGGGAGTGAAGACAATAGAGAGCACCTGATCCATGGCAAAGAGCACACCCTGATTCTCCTTTATCTCATATGATCGGATGCATAAATACACTGGTGAATTTTATATACAAACACCAAATCTCCCTACAGAATACTTGAATTTAGTGGGAAGAAAACAAAAAAAACCCCACCCAGTGTTCCCAGGATAGACTTCAGATCCACTGTTACACTGACCAGGATAAAAGTGTTATAAGGTTAATATCTGGTGTATTACTGTTGCACCTTATTGGCAGGAATAAATAAACCATCAGCTGATGAATCTGTAGTAACTCAGGCTACACAGTTGACTTAAGAGCTATAGTTGAGAGAGAAATCTGATTAAAATCCTCAGTTATATACAGCCATGAATGCAGCAGAACTTGGCAACAGTCAGCATCTTGCAACAAAATGAATTATGAGTATTTATCTTGGCATTCATATATAATGCCCTTGGCAAGAGAGATGTACTTGACATATTTTAGTACATCTCATATCAGAGTAAAGCTGTTAAAGAGCACACATGTTAGTTTTAAGCTCAGGTTCAGTTCTATTAAGCTAATAGTCTCCAGGGAGTAAGGGATGGCTGCCAGCTTGAGCTGATGATTTATAATGGGCTTCTGAGCAGAGTGTGAGATGCTGTTTGGACACATTGTGTGTGTATTTGTGTGATATAGATGTTATGCTGAGGCTTGAAAATTTGCAGTACAGCTTGCCCGTTACACCTCTGCTGCTGGTTCAGCTTCCTGACAGCTCTTCAGTTCTATAAGCTTTATTCCACTTTTCATGCAGACACATATTAGGTTTTATGTTATTTAATTATAAACGACATTCCTGACTACTTATTGTGTTAAGGTGGCATTATAAATAGACTCTGCTCGAATGAATAGCATATATCTAAATAGATAGCAGACTTGTTTATTATCACAACCATTAAAGTAGAGCTTAAAACAATCTGCAGTCCGTGATCGTCAGTGATTCGTGTTACTCAGCCAGCCTCATAGCGCTGCACAAAGTGTATATCATGAATGAACTATAATTACTTGTTTCAGTGTTGTTTAATTATGTTGCCAGGCACATGGGCAAATCAAGGCCATGTGTTATTAATTACAAGAGCAGGAAATGATTGCTGCAGACTTGTTGGAGACTGAGTGACAGCACAACATGCAATGACTTATTCATTCATTTCAGGATCTTTCTTTCTCAGCTCCTTCACAAGACTGAAAGCAGCATCAGGAACAATTTCAGCTCTCAGAAATGAGACAGCTCAATTTTTAACTCTTAACAGTAGCAGGGTTAGGTACTGTCAGTTCTCACACTCTCCAATTTGCACATTGTTCACATTGCTCTTGCTCCACTGTTCAAGTCTGAAAGCAGTGGTGTACAATCATGAGTAAATTTACACCATGAAATCTGTTTGAAAGCTCATGCAGGGAGTCTTTTGTGATAACTGTTCCAACATAGAGAACAGTAATCAGGTGCTATGTATAGTATACATGTAACAAGTTCTTCTTCCGTGCATAGGGCTTTTCGGGCACACAAATATACATGTGTGGGATACATCATTTACTTATCTCTGACTTAATTTGGTATGTACTGTCTTGTATTAAACTTAAGTGTTTTTGTTTTAGATTGGTAAATACACAGGGCTTGTAATCAGTCCAGTTCCCACAGTTTGGTTTGTGGATTTCAGCTAAAAATGTTTATTTAAAATTATTTGCATTGTTTACTTGTGACATGTGCTACATTCTTCCACATATTGGATAATAGATACTTCCAGATCATGGAATTATATGCTGTATCTGACCTTTTTTCTCCAAATATTATTTAATGCGCTAAATATGTTCTTAATGTGCTTGTTCTTAAAGAACAGTATATGGCCAAAGGTTTGTGAACACCTGACCATTGCACCCAGATGTACATTTTGAACGACCCAATCAAGATTTATTCCCCTTATGGTTTTACAATAACCTCCACTCTTCTGTGAAGAATTGCAGTTCATTAGTGAGGTTAGGCAGTGACGTTGAATATGGCGGCCAGGTGCACAGTTGGTGTTCCAGTTCATCCTAAATATGAATGTTCAGTGGGGTTAAGGTCAGGGCTCAGTGCAGGACACTCCAGTTTTTATACTTCAGCCTTGGCAAACCATATCTTCATGGAGCTTGTTTTGTGAACAAGGGCATTGTCATTGAGGCCCTTAGTTCCAGTGAATGGAAATCTTAAAGCTACAGCAGACATTATATACAATTGTGTGCTACCTACTTTGTGGCAACAGTTTGGAGAAGACACAAACTTTTGGCCATATAGTGTATATGTGTTGAGTTTTAACACAGCTTACAATAGAATTCAGTGATAACTTTATAATTCCAAGGTATTAAGTTGTTGATTTTGTAAACAGAAATGTGTGCAGTTTTGTAATATGATTTGTAACTGGAGTTCTATAGTGTCCTTTACCTATATGGTAAATACTCTTGGTCTTGCTTCATCCACAGATCAGAAACGTGGAGACCAACCAGTGTGTAGACAACATGGGAAGGAAAGAGAATGAGAAAGTCGGTTTCTTTAACTGCCACGGCATGGGTGGGAACCAGGTGAGAGAACGCTAACAGTCTTTCAGAACTATTTTCCACAGCCTGCTTAAATCTACACCAGAGAATGTGTTAAGTGTAATAACATATCTGTTTGTGTGTGTGTGTGTGTGTGTGTAGGTGTTTTCCTACACAGCAGATAAAGAAATCCGGACTGATGACCTGTGTCTCGACGTGTCTCGTCTGAATGGCCCCGTCATCATGCTGAAGTGCCACCACATGAAGGGCAACCAGATGTTTGAGTATGATGCTGAGGTATGTGTTAAAGATTTTGACAGTAAGATTTAAATATTGACTTCCTTAATAATATACCATATAGACATTGATTTCAAACAAGTGCATTTAAGTATAGCTTTTACCACCAGATGGTGCCACAAACCATACATTTTACTCTGTATCTCAAGTCCATTGACTACCTACCAGGATCTACAAGTTACTTAAAACATCCTTATTCTTGTTGCTTAGTATGTTGGCAAGTGGGAATATGATTTTCAGGTAAGAAAAGCTGTTTCGCTGGATGTTGTGTTAGTTTAGTATTGTGTGGGTATTCCAGAGTGCTGTATTAGTTTTGAGCAGATTAGAATGTGGCATGCAAGTCTTTGTGAATTGGGTTTATAAATTCTTTATACTGACATAGCAATATTTAATCATAGCAGCACTGATAACATAAGAAAAACATAACTTTACCACAAAATCCATGAGCAGATGGCCATGCTAATAGAATTTAACTGCATTCTGGAGATATGTTTGGAGTTATAAGAAATGACCTGAGTGTGCAAGCTTATTTTATACAGTTTTGACAAAATTTCCTGTCACGTTCATTAAAGACGTTGAAAGTAATAATGAAGTATATAATGTAATTTGCATGCATTATATACAGACATAAGAAATAGTTTTAGCACCGACAACACAGTTCATCCTGTGCTTTGATTGACCTGTTGATCAATACAGCAATACAAACTGCTCAGCTTTTTGTTTACTTTTTTGCACAAGATGGAGGTTTGTGAGTTTCCAGGTTGAAGTTCATCCAAATAAAGCCAGCACAAGTAAACAGTTTTTCTTCCAGGCAAATTTGATTCATGTTTGAACGACCACAGCAATACCCGGAAAAGTCCAGTTTATATGTGTCTTAAAGCAAAATGGTTCAAAGTTGTATGGTTAAGCCATAAATTTTGGCACCTTTGCATTATCTGTGCATTTCTAATTATAATGCAGTAATAATGCATAACAGAAACTGTAACTCTGTTTTATTTAAAGTGTAGCTACTTGATTTGTAAGTTTCAGTCTTGTAAATTTCTTGTACATATCTAGAAGTCCTGGTTGTCCTCTTATTAACTGTAAATGACCCTATACTAAATAGAAACAAAAATAAAAATATATTGTGATGGTTGTGATGGTTACTGTACTTGTAACATGTGAGTAAAATCATATTGATTGAATGGTCTACTTTTGGAAGTATTAAGGCATGTTATAAGAAAGAGGACATCACCATGAGAGACCTATTTTAGCCTCTTTAGCACTATCTGTAGAGAATTAGGCTATGGTGTTGGCCCTATCCATGTGCCCAATTGTGTTTTCACCTCCAAATTATTTAGTCCTCCTCACCAAATCTACTGAAAGCCCCTGTAGACCAGTTTATTTATATATTGGCCTAGACTGCTGAAAAATCATTTTGATGAGTAATTTATGCGGCATAAAATATTCACTGGTTTGGGTTTTGAGAAATGTCACAGTCTGTCAATGCAGCCCATCTTTAAACTATTTTTAAAAGCTGTTGCTGACTCCAAAATTCCAGATCATGAAAGTTTAATAGGTTGTTTTTTCTTTTTTTGCTGAACATTTCACTGTCAGTAAACCAGGTTTTCACATATACCAGTTGATGACAGAGGGAGTAGATGACAAGCTTAAAAATAGCTGTTTAGTTATTCATACATCACATTAATTCTTAATCCTGATGATTCTGCCAATATCGCTTTTAATTTGGGGAAAATAGTAGAGACCTTATTGCACTGCAAGGCCAGCAGTTCTCTTATAGTATATCCATGCATCATTCCCTTCACTCATCGTCTCTCACTCAGTCTTTTAGTCATTGTATTAATGACATCATATTTTCAGGACATCTCAGAACAGAAAAAAATGGCTTCTTTTAATCTTGCCACATGTATTTGCATTGTGTTATGAAATAGCGTTAAGGCAGTGTTGTGCTCTAGACTAGATCCTGGTGTGTCCATGTTGTGCTGTATACCATTCATGCTCATTCGTGCTGCTCTGTGTGGTGTGTAATGATGGCTATCAGAAGGGCACGCTCCTGCACATTATCACACAGTCATGCCTCACCATCAGTCGGCTGGAGGATGGGACGTATGGCCCGACAGTGGAGTACTGTGACGATAGTCCGCTTCAGTCTTGGGTCCTCAGGAACTACACAACACTGGAGGTGGTTAGGAAGGTCTACTACAGCGCCACTGATTACTTTCTGTAACAGGCGAGCCCAGATCATAGCAGGTTAGTGCTGGAAGGTTTAGTGGCCCAGTCCTCTGTACTCAGCGTTTAGTCAGACATTAGAAGCTCTACTCAATGAGTGCTATATTCAGCCTCTAACCCTGGGCATGATTCATCCTCGCTTGTATATACATATACATTTATTACAGTTTGTCTCATCTTTTCACCAGTTTTTGAATATATTAGCTAATATTAGTTAATTGATTATACATGCTATGAATAAATAACCAGCAGTTTGTCTAATTTTTGGCCTGCCGGATATTAGGCAGTAACCTTAATCACCTCACAGTGCGTTATTCCAATAAAAATATGTTCCGTAATGAACAACCTTAATAAAAACAGAAGACATAGCAAAGCAAATGTGCCTCTATCTAATGTTTTATCAAAGATTCTCTCCAGAGAAAAATAATACAATATTAAGTAAGGAATAAAACACAGCAGGACATGTATAGGAAAATAACCTTGGTGTATTGGTGTGATCCCCTTATCACCCTAAAGTTGATTTGTATTCATATTACAGTACATCTGGAATTTTTTCTTCCTCTTATAAAACAGCAGTTTGCTAACATTAATAAAGTGTTATTTGTTAAAGGATGGCACATTGTATGTTTTATTTGTTTAAAGTTCCATTTAATGTTGTAATCCATCAAAGATACAAGTTAGTTTCTAATGTTCCTTATAACACCAGACTCTTATTGAAATAGAACACAAAATAGGCAACGGAGAAACCTCAAAGCCGTATGTCCTAACCACTTTCCCAGGAAGGAAAACTTTAAAAGAACAGCTTTACCTCTGACTTTTATAAAGCTGTGATGCTTGTCATGTCTCTTGACAGAAAACCTGTCAGTGATCATTTTAATTGGTTTATATGGATCTTCCACCATACAAGTTCCCATGAATTCAGTTGTTACATTAGATGTGACAGTATATAAGACTGAGCGTACTGATTAAAACCTCACAGCTGTCACTACTGTCAGAACTGCTGTTAAAATGACCAGAAAATGAGCCATTACATTCGAGAACTGAGCAGTGCTGTGGTACCAAAAAAAATGAGAATAAAGTTAATATTTTCATACATGTTTATTGTACATTTATATTATTAAAGTATCCACAAATTCTAACATTGTTTTGTAGGTGTTTAGGTGATCAACTCCTCTCAGAAAATGGGGTGAATCTTAATGGGAATAATTGATGATAAAAAGTCAAATGTAAGTTAAATTGCAGTAAATCAGCGTGTTATGTCTTGCCTGCAGTTAATGGCATAGCCTATTAGCTGAAATAACTGCCTTATTGATTATATTTCTTGCAACTCAGTTGTAAACTAGAGGTATAATATATGATGAAAAAACAGACAGAGGTATAATATATGATGAAAAAAGGCCGTATTTGAGGACTGGGCCTGTTTACACACTTAGATGTTTTTAAAGTAGATTAGCTTGATGTTGGTTTTGATCGTGTAGGTAGAAATGTAGATGTGTTTGCTAGTTTTAGTGAGCATTTGTTTCTGTGTGTGACGTTTTGAACCAAAGGCATGTCTTGTCAGGTCCAAAAGAATGAAGACTTAGCACTTAGCACAAACATGCGCTCGTATTCAAGACAGATTCCAGAGTGTTTAGGATCTATTACTGCTGACCATGTTAGTGGTATATGAGAGGCCAGGAGCTCATCCAAAGCAATAACAGACATCAGAAGCACTGCAGTACACACACCACCATCACCAGGACCTTTTCAGCACCACTGCATCAAATTAAATCTTATTTGACACTTATGTTCCTTACATAAATATTTTATATTTATATGAAAATTTGGTAGTCGCTGCTTCACTTTACATATGCCAGCCCTCACCGAGGCAACGCTATTCCATAATACAACCTGATTATCTGTGCGCAGAGCTCTGAAATAGGTTTGTCTTTGTTTGCGAGTTCTTTTGAAGTGATCGCTTATTGTGAAAGACCTCTTTCATGGCCCTGGCCTCTCAGAGAGCATGGCTGCATCAGAGCACTCACAGACAGCCATGCCACAGCTGTGCTCAGCACAAACAGGGTGTGTGGTTCTTTTAAATATATATTTATTATCAGAATCCTGCATTGTAATGGTCTCTCTGTCGCTTTTTATGCTGGAAGTGCTCTGTTGCTTTTCAGGTCATTAATCTTTATGGGTTATCATTTGTGTGTGTTTGTTTTTGTTTTTTTCATAGTTGGATCTCATATTCTTGTTCATCTGTCAAACTAAAAAAATCAATGTTAGTACGTCTTTACCTTGTGATTTATCTTAGTGCGATGTGTCCACCTCAAGACGTTGCTCGTAACAACGACATAAAATATCTTGGATACAACCGTGACTGAAACATGATCGAGGGATAAGCATTTTTAAATATACATTCCCATATATTTTTAGTAACACTTTCTGTCATTGATTTCCGTAAATACAAAGATATAATATGTTAGTTGTTAATGTTTTTTAATAATGCCTCATAAACGTCTAATAACATTCAATAAATCATGTCATGGCAATTAGAAGTTAATTAATTATTGATACAATTATTGAACAATTCTATAAACATTTGAAACGTAACCTAGCTTCTTGTTACTCCATGTTTAAGTAAATGCTAGATATGTTTGCTCTTGGCAAACTTGCCAACTTTTGCGATGTAATGTGTCTGTGTGTTTTATTTAATTAATCTGTAAATGGGAGTATCTACATTACATAACAAATCTAAAGTTAATAGGGTTTCACAGCTTAATGAAGAAAGATTTAACATCTCGTTCAATTTACACACGGCACTCAGTGATGAGGTGTTTATTAATTTGAAAGGCTGTGCAGTATGCATTGCCTCGTGGCATTGCAGTGAATAGTGGAGCTTGTATTACGAGTCATCAAGGCATTATTTATATAATACATTACACCACACCACACTGACACTCTGAAATCTCTGACAACAGTTCTAGCTGTAACATAACTGATGACTGGTTACTATTACGGCACTTGCTCTAATCTATAGTAAGAGCTCATTATCAAGGACTTGTATTGTGGATGCTTCACATAATCTGAGGCTAATAATAAACAGAGTGATTAACAAAGAAAAATGTAGAATTGTTGACTTGGTGAAGTTTCCGTTTTGATTGATATGGTGACACTTTCTATGATGTTTATGTAGCATTTATGGAGGGAAGCTGAAGTGTCAGTGGTATGTAATGGTCAGTAACTATTCTGCCATGGGAAAGTCTTCAGGACAGACTAGAATCTGGTTTGTTAGTGACTGTGGCATTTTGGGGCGTGGTCAGCATCGTCCGCAGAGAGGAGGCATATTAAACCCGCAGGTAACGTGTTACAATTCACACCTGCCTGTGATTAGACAGTTTATTCGTGCTTTCGGCAAAGCCGTGAATCAGAGACAGAGAGGGAAGAGGGAGATAGAGCTGACTAAGCTGACACAACACACAACACATGCTTGCCTGAGACTTAAAAGGTGTGTGTGAAGGTAACAAACTGTGAGCTGCGTAGTGTTTGATTTTTTTGACAGTTATTTATTAAGAGGTAGAGGCATGTGCTGAAAAGCGCTTGTGGAAAAATGAAAGGCCAGAAAAATAAACGGAAAAAGCACTATAAAAAGTTGCCTGAGCCCTTGTTTTCACACACACACACACACACACACACATATATACATACACACACACACACACTGCGGGTTCTACAGTAACATGTAACTTTGTGGGTTTTTTTTTAATTGTGTGTGTGTGGTGGAGTTTATATTTAAAATAAAAGAGGCTGGGGAGGGACTGTTTATTACTGTTAAAATGCAAGTGATCACATGAACCAGCTTGTATATGTGCATAAGAATGAGAAGTGGAAAAAAATGCATTGTGTCCAGGGACAAATTTTAATCTTTTGGCAAATCGTTGTGGTTTTAGAAGAATAACTATTTTAAGAACATACTCTTAAAGCAAATTTAGGCTGGTGTTCGCTTTACATAGTGTCGGTGTGAGGTATATTCCTGTAACAGTACAGCCTGTAGTGTGTTATTCCATACTTACTAAAGCTTTATGAGGCATTATTTTTGTTAAATTACACAATTTTATAAAATGTCTAACATCACTTATTACCACTGTACAAAGAACTATGAGCACAGTTATAATTATTACTGAAGATGGGCTTCATAGATAGTCTTACCAAAGTTTCCTTGATGCTGAAGAACTTTGTAGCAAAATTGAATTTTGACTTTTTCTTGAGAATTCTCTCTGGTGGTGTGTGTGTGTGTGTGTGTGTGTGTGTGTGTGTGTGTGAATGTTCTTGAGTATGTGACTGTGTAGGAGCGTTGTGACCAAAAACAGTCATTAGAGTAGCAGAACATCAGCATGCTCCCTGTACTCTGCTGCTGCTGTCACACTGAGACATGTGCATGATGGGTATTCTTCAGCAGGGCCACATTCAGTCACATATAATGACCTGGTCTTCAAGCCTTCTGAGGAGTTACACATTTTCTCTCAGTTAATACCCTGCATTGTCCTTCTGTTTCTCTCATTAGAAAAAGAGGATTTTACTAAAACATATATGGCATTTTGTTAGACTTGACAAAGAGTGAACTCAGAAATATTGGCACCCTCCCGTGGCACAAATATCTAGATATATAAAATAATCGTCAAACAGAATCATTTGAACCTTTCACTTAAACAGTGGCAGAAAAAATTTACGTTTTCTTCATGCAAAATACAGTTGACATATTATCTACATTCCTACAATATTTATTGCTGTCTTTGAAAAATGTGACATAAATGTAGAATCCCTTTATTATTCATCATCTTGGAGAAATCCAGAGGGCAGAAAAAGCCAGTTCACATAAATAAACCTAAGAATATAAAGAAGCTTGAAATGTTTCAGAGGGACGATTGGTATAAGTTTCCTCTACATGTCTAAATCTTTGTTAGACGTTACAGGAGGAGGCTCAGTGCTGTTATTTTCTCCACAGGAGGCTTCCACAAATATTTATTCATTGCTGGATGCTAATTTTGTAGGAAATGTGTTCAAATAAAACTACAGGGTGTTCCCGTAATGAAGCCCAAAACGTCACTTGTATGTGTTATTCGTTTTGTAGATTCCTTTTTTTGCACATTTTCACGAAGGCTGAAAATACTTCTGGTGTTGATTTAAATGTAATATTATTGTTTAATGAGCACAGATTTCTTCATGACCTATTTTTTATGTTGAAATCCATCCATGTGCCCTGTTTAAAGAGACGCTGAAGCTCATCTCATTCACATATTCTTTTGTCCCAAAGGAATTCAGTGTACTCTAATTAAATCATTTCTATCTCTTTGGTTAAATGCACCTAAGATCTGTTGTGCTTATTTTAGATTTTTGCTCATTTAAATATTATAAATATTATTGTCTACACTGCACTTATCACTAAAAGCAAAACCACAAGCAACATCTCTTGTATTATTTTCTATTCTTTTTTCCCCTCTGTATCAGTCGAATCATTTGAGGTTTCCATCGTACTTCTCTTGCATCTTATCATTACAGCAATGTAAACAAACTCCATTTAAACATTAATGTCATAACGTACATTTCACATGCTCACTTTGTTCAGCTGTTCGCTAGCAGCTGTTCAATAGGGCAGTGTTTAATTATGAAGCCCAGAGTGCTGATTAGCACTGAATCTGAAACCACAGGCCAGTCACACTCATTAGTTTCTCGTGCTGCTACTTGAACACTGTAAAAAGAGTCTATAAACACGTCCAACACGTCCGCATTACCACACAAAGACTATTATCAAGGGCACTACGATAGGCTAGGCTAGGTGTTGAGTTTTTTGGAAACATGCATTTTCACAGCATGGCTTGGTTTTGTTTTATTTTGTTTTGTTTTGTTTTGTTTTTTATTTTGTTTTATTTTTTATTTTATTTTTTTTGTTATTTATTTATTTATTTATTTATTTATTTATTTATTTATTTATTTATTTATTTATTTATCTATCTATCTATTTATTTATTTATTTATTTATTTAATTCAGTGTGAGTTATTAAATGGTTAGAGCTGCATGATATTATGTGTAAATAGGATCTCTTTTGGTTGTGAATGAAATTAAAATGTTTAAATAGAACTTCTTGCAAATAATTGTGGATAATAATTGATAATCACAACAATATGATCCATTTTCACAGACATACAAATGGATATGAGTAAAAACTGCAGTTGATTTTTTTAAAACTGTGTGCGAGATATCCTGAAAGCTGAATTGAAGCAGATGTATGATGTACATTTTTTCTCTTACTGTATTTCTGAACACTTATTCAAACTTAGGGTGTATTCAGTGTGTTTAGAGAACACAGCAATCACACTAGAGCACAGACCAAAACAACCAGTCTGAAACCTCTTGAGCGAGGTGGTCTCTAAGTGAACTCTAGTGCAGTTTGATTGCTGTCTGAAAGCGTTTCAACCCTGAATCGACCCTACAGCAGGAAGTGCACCAAACACGGCTTATATTCACGGTTGTGTGCAACAATTTTTTTTACCTGTGAGCAGCACAACTGACCCCTGAGCCACAAATTGAGCTAAAGAACAGATCTGTAGCGCTGCAGAAAATGATGTTCTGGATACTTGGGCCAAAGGACAAAAAGAGCAAATAAATGCTGAATGCAATCCTTTACACATTTAAAATTAGTCTTATTTAGAACAATCTAATCTGTGTATGTAGTGCCAAATCTGTGCTTGGGTGATTTTTGTGATTTCTACACACAAAGGATTGTTGAGCATATTTCTGACCAGTGAAATAAAGGCCGAAATTTATGAAATTTATGTAGGTGTTTTCAGCCCTACATGTCGCTCATTTTCAAGGTTGTTAAGGCTTTTTTTTTTTTTTCTTCAGTTATGTGCAGTATGAAATTAAACCAAACAAAATAGCAAATCCAACACCAGAAGACTCAGCCTTAAAAATCTTATAAAAGTCTCTCCATCTACCCATGCGTCTGGTTTTCTACATGTACTATTGCAGAGATATTTGATTGCTCTCCAAAGCTGAAGGCAACAGACATTTTATAACATTCCATCTACCACTGCATACATAGCAAAACAGGTTTACTGCAAAATCAGTTATTACTCCAGTAATTTACTGTCAGTTTATCTATCTTGTACTGTATATTTACAATAACTGATAATAACTTTAGACATTATTGATGAATGGAAGATCCCAGTTTCTCTTATGTACATCATTAACTGTATATTTTATCAGTGCTCGGAATGTGAGATCCCAGTTTCTCTTATGTACATCATTAACTGTATATTTTATCAGTGCTCGGAATGTGAGATCCCAGTTTCTCTTATGTACATCATTAACTGTATATTTTATCAGTGATTGGAAGGTAAATAATAAAATGACTGGGGTTTTATTCACCAACATGAGTTATATACCGATTAATATTTGCAATGCCGGCTGCCGTTTCAATGTTTTATGTTTTTTTTTCCCCCTCCAGCGCCTGACCCTGTTGCATGTGAACAGTAATCAGTGTTTGGACATGCCCTCGGAGGAGGATAAAATGGTTCCCACACTGAGAGACTGCAATGGGAGCCGCTCGCAGCAGTGGCTCCTCAGAAACATGACCTTAAGCATGTGAAGTGGATGATATAAAAGAGCCAAGCTAAAGTCACAGGATCTCACACGGTCATTACTGAAGTGTGATCTGGCCTTTAACCTGCACTTTGGATCTTTACATGCCTGTTGGATGCTATCAGACTTTCAGCATCTCAGATGTGTTGAACTCTTCATATCGCAGATCATTTACCATTATCATTGTGTTGTCCTGTCGTCGTAGCTGTGCACACACGTGATACAGTATGTCACCTGGAGGGCTTCCAGATAAAGTGCTCTCAGAATGGAGCTGGAGCGATTGAGTCTAGTTGTTTTAATACTGACATGAAGAAAACGAAAGAAGAGAACTTTTTAGACACTTGTGGTGGTAGTGGGGAAGTTTTTTTTCGCACTTTACATCAAACAAGTTCGTAATCATGCAGAGCTTTATCGTCTGAAACTTTAGGGTCCTCATCATGTCATGCCAATAAAAAATAATATTACAGTACATTTATAGCTACAGGTGGCCATGTTGCCAACTTCTGGGTTCATACAGTGTGGATTACACCATGATCATTGTTTTCTGATTTTTCCACCACATCTGGTGAGAGTTTTCTCTCATGCTGTAATTGGCTATTGCTGTTTGTGGTTTTTTACAGCGTTTTGTATCTTCTCACTCTACTTGATTTTTCACTTTTAACCCTTAGGATATGTGGGGTCACTCTTAGACTGGGCAGAATGATCTGCTGTAGATCCAAAAATGTCAAGTACAAAGTAGTTTATAAAGAGCATTGTAAAGATCTCCAGACTTTAGAGATCTTGGCTTCTATAAAAAAAAATATCCCAGAACCACCCAGAATTTAATACATCATTTTCTAAGCTGAATCTGTATCTCTGGTCTCCACTGGATTCCTGTCGCCATTCAGTTACCCAACAACTTTCAGCTGAAATGCAAATATACCTCCTGCTTTGGGAACAATTCAGCACCAGCGATGGGCCAACGTTTTATCCACAAGGTATTAGATATCATAAAATCTGAGGGAGTTAAAGCCATAATCCAGTAGCGTCTGTTCCACCGGCCACTGTGGCTGCACTCAAACTGGTCTCTGTCTGGAATTACGCTAGAGACTGATCTTCAGGATAGTGATTGGAAGCTCCTGCGTTCTTTAGTACCAACACTTTTTTTTTTTTTTTTTTTTTTTTTACATCCCATGACACATTTTCCATATATGATTACAGAGTGATTGGCAAATATGTAATATAATAATAATAATAATAATAATAATAATAATAATAATAATAATAATAATGTAGAATGGATAAGTAAGTATCTCTGAAGCAAGCTTTAATGGTTATCTAGTTGTATCATGCTGTAGAAGAAAGATTCACTCAGCACTTAAGGAAGCATTCAAATGAGATGCATCTGAAGTGGTGAAATTCTGCTAATTGATATGTAAAATTAATAATTACTGATGCATTTCATAAAAGCACAACTTCACAAAATGCATCCTGGTTGAAAATACTCAATCCTCTCACAGATCCTTCATTCTCCAAATGCAGTTTTACATTTTTTTTTTTTTTTAAGAAATACAGCATTGATAGAACCAATATTATTTGGGTTTGTTTAAAATGACCGGTATATGCTGCAACTTGCTTAATGTAGCATATGATACTTTAATTCTGAAACATTGTTGTCGTGTTAGTGTTTTTATTTGCCTGTTCAGTTTAGTATTTGAACCCATGTATTGCAACTAGTATAATCTACATCATGTTACTCATGTGGAGCAGCTGTCCTGTTGTAAATATTCACTATTTTTGAGCATTGTTGTACATAGAAAATCAAATATTTTTTTAAGATGACATTTGAAAGCCCTATTTAACTCTAAGCAGTGTGTTGATGTGTGTCATCATTTCTGGATGTATAGTATACTTTTGAGAAACTCAAAGCAGAAAGTTTATTGGCTATCGCCAGTCCAAGGCTCTTTACTACGTCATTCAAAGATATTGACATTGTTTATCACTGACAAAACTTTTCAAATAGTTTACTACATTAAATCTCTAATTCAGAATAATTTCAATGATTGGATTTAAAATCCAGTCAAATCCAGTGTGCGTCATCCATTTAAGATCGATTTCATAATGGATTGTGTGCAGACTACATTCAGGCTTGAATGATTATTCTTGCACATAAATTTAATGGAAACAAGTCATGTCATAATTTGTCATGCTCCCATAAAAACTTAAATGTCATTGGGCTTTTATGAGATTACAAGTGCATGAAATAAATACAGTATAGATTGCTTCTCAACTTGAACAACTCTGAAATGTGTACCTTTGTATCTGTCTTGAGTAATATTCAACGTTTGTTCATTTTTTTTTTTAAAGTAAGAAATGTTGGAATTATATGGATTTACCATTACATACTTAATAAATGAATATCAGAGACTGTGAAGCATAATAAACAACTTGTGCTTAATGTAGCTTCTAAGTTTGCGTTAGGAATAATGCAACATTCTTATATTCAGTGTGTCAGCATGTTAATATGCTAAATGATATTTTAAAGGAGTCTAAACACAGATACACTCCAATATACACATGTAACCATTCAGGGAAAAACCTGCCACAGTTCTGCAGATTTTCAGTGTCTCACTGCAGCGTTTCTTCGTCTTACTGCAGAATTTTGCTGTCTCACTGCTGATTTTAAGTGTCCCACTTCAGATTTTTAGTGTCTCACTGCTGATTTTCCCTGTCTCTTTGCAGATTTTAAGTGTGTCTCTGCAGATTTTAGCTGTCTCATTGCAGATTTTTAGTGTCTCATGTCAGATTTTTGGTGTCTTACTTCAGAATTTAAGTGTCTCATTGCAGATTTTAAGTCTCACTTCAGATTTTGTGTCTCACTTCAGATTTCCCCTGTCTCATTGCAGATTTTTAGTGTCCCACTGCTGAATTTAAGTGTCTCATTGCAGATTTTCAGTGTCTCTCTGCAGATTTTCCATGTCTCACTGCAGACTTTCTGTATCTCACTGCAGATTTTAAGTGTTTCACTGCAGACTTTCCGTGTCTCAATGCAGATTTTCAGTGTCTGCAGATTTTCTGTGTCTAACTGCAGATTTTAAGTGTCTCACTTCAGATTTTCTGTGTCTAACTGCAGATTTTCAGCGTCTCTAATTATGTCTCTGTGCAGATTTTCAGTGACCTATAGTAGATTTTCCATGTCTCACTTGATTCTATCTCCACAGGTCCCGGATAGCCTCAACGATATTTAGCTTAATTGCTTAATATATTATTTTCTTTACCAGATTATGAACATTTTAGCCTGTTTTCTCCTTCGTTTGTTCACTGCTCACTCCCTCTAGTTAGCTCTTTCTATCACATGACAACCACCAACTAGGGAGGGTAATGGCGAGCACACACAGCCTTTTGCATCTTATCCAATTCCTGCCAATATATCATCACAGGAGCATGAAGCTAATTGCTTGCTTTTTCCACATACATTCTTTTAATTGGTTAGGGCCACTCAGATTGACAAGGAAGACAATACCACCATCTCTCCCACCCATTTATATGCTCTTGGACTCCTGGCAACAGATGGCTGCAGCATCATTAAGATTCCTACTCACGATCTTCCTACAGTAGGAGAATATACAGTATAGCAAAAACTATACTGATGTACCAGCTATGAACACAGCTGTAAATGTAACATTCATTTTTGTGGGAAATAAAAGACTGAAAGTCCAAAATGTTTACAAAAATTCTCAAACTTTAATGTAGATTGTAATTTAATTTTATTTTATTGGGTAACATATTTCTAAAAACAAACGTTGAAACAATTTTATTAAAAATGAAATATGTTGAGATGTTGATCTTAAATTAAGAATTATTTTAAAGTTGCCACCAGGAATTGAAGAAACAGACTCAAGGCTTTAGCAAGAGAAGACAGAAATGGTGACTTTGCATTTTTATTTTTAAATGATTATGGGATTTACAGTTTATGTAACCACATATTGTGTATCAAAGCTTTCCTGTGCGCTCTCTCACTATAGTGATAGGTCTGGAGCTCTTCTAAAAAATTATGTTAAATCCTTCTAATTAATGGATTGTTAATCAGATGCTTACTTTAATGTGCAGTGAATTTATATTTCTTATAATATAGAATATTTCTTATAGGGGTTTTATGGTATTGTAAGCATTGTAAGCATAGATATTGTGATGGTATCTGTAGTCATGGTAACCCCTGGCACATAATTGGTAAGAACACTGTGTGTAACTGTCACTGTGTCTATTTCCAATGTGAGACTTTTAAGTGTTTAGTTTTTATGAATGATTTATAAGCTTTGTGTCTTATGTCCTCATGGTGTATTTGATATGCTACCTAAACCTGTAGCTAAGTTATAGGTACAGGTGAAGTGAACAGTTGATAACTTAAACAAGATAGATTTAATGTTATAACTAGAATATAATTTCCTGGTTATGCAATTGCACTTTTTGAGCATATAGTACACAGTAATCGAAGGGAAATCATTTGTAATCACATTATCTGTGTCACCCAGATGAGGATGGCTTCCCTTTTAAGTCTGGTTGTTCTCAAGGTTTGCAAGCACTACCTCTTACTTGCTCATTAGGAATAAATATAAATTTAAAATGTATAATTTATATCATCAATTTATATATTTCAGAATTTTTTTAATTGAATTGAGTTACACCACTAGATGCACACTCGTGCACTCCTTATAGCATTTATATAGTAATATTTCTCTTCCCTGATGACCTAAACCATCTAAAAGTCACTGAAGAAGTGATGTGTGTAGTATAACACCCTAGAGCTCTGCTTATCTGATGATGTACACATGATCAGTTTTGTGTCTTCATTATTAAACACCTGTGTACAGAAACCTGTTCCTCAAGCAAAACAGCATTGAGAGCTGTCCGTATCATGAAGTAAATAATTTCTTTTTGAAAAATCAGATGAGATCATTTTTTGTAAGAAATTGCAATGGCTACCAACTAAGCCTCCAGAGTAGATACAGTGTCCTGACCTCCAGCACTCTTAAAAAAATTCTAATCTGAATAGGTCTGTGATTAAAATAATGCAAAAGGAGGTGTAAGGTAGATAATAGCACTCAACTTGCTTTAGGCAATTAATGTCTTGCTCTTCATGTTTGGACTTGATCTGTGTTTATTTGAATATCAGCTTTAAATAACTGCACTAATCATTTTTAGTCCTCCAGAGACAAGAGAATGTGAGAATGATAAAATACAAACAAGAGGAAACTGGAGGGATCTCTCTGGAGTCTCCTCTGTTCTTCGCTCTTTTAGTGATTTTCTGTGTGTTTGTTTGAGATTAACTGCACGCCTGGTGGTACATTTATGCGATCACATTTAAAATATTAAAACAGGTTCTGGGGGAAAAAAAATTATATTAGTCAATTTTTCAATTTACTGACCCCAACAGTGCCATAATTTAATTCTTTTCAGATACGGTTATTTATTCTTATTCTCATATATAATGTAAGTTTGATATAATCTGTCAGGACATGACCTCTTTTCTGTAGCATTATTACCCACACTGTTTGACTAAACTTCATTATTATTAGATAGTATACGCCAGTAATAAACCCCTGGAGTTCATTAAATATACTGAACCTGAATTCTTAATGGTTTAAAGTCAAAAGCTCACTTACTTTTGGGTCTTTTGATGAATTTAGACAACAAGGTTAGACATAACCAGGTGCATTAAAGGAATAGGGACAAATTTCCACTGCTTATATCCTTAAACTATGACTTTTAAATATATAAATCCAGAATATACGATAAACAATATAACTTTTTTTATTTGATTTGTACCGCATAAGATTTATTAAGGCTATTTCTGGACATATTTTACTATTTCTAAGCTTTGGATTTTCTAATTCTATTGCCGGATAATTTTGCCTCTTTCAAGAAATTAATGCTCAAAATGGGCAAAAACAAAGTTTAAGCCTTAAAAATAGTCAAATATGTTGACACAATCTTAGACTTGCTTCCATGTAATCTTTTAATAGGAAATGCTAGATCTTTTTTTTTACTAGATTCAAGATATTTTCACTTGCTAGGATGGCAATTTTGGGAATCTGGTTTATTTATTTTATAACACTCTGCATTATTAAACTAGATGCGTATTATGCTCAGTAAAACATTAAATAAAATACAAATTTTAAATGCCTTAAGAACAGCTTGAGGGTGGTGTTGGATTAGGGGTTAAACAGTTTTACTTGTACAGGTTCTCTATTGTGTTATTATTAGACTACACCATATAGAAGATTAGACTTCTTTGCATCTTTTTGCATTCACTGAGTTGGAAGGAATGCAATAATGGAAACAGAGGCAGGGATAATTAGGCTTCCCGTGTTCTCTTGCTGCCTTTCCCTCGTTTTTCCCCTCCTCTCCTCTACCTCCCCTCCTCCATCTCTACTCCACTCTTGGAGGAAGTGCTGTTGGTAATTGTAGAGGGAGGTTTGATAGTCACTGAAATGCAAATCAGCTTTAATTAGTGACCAGTACCAGTGTGACTCTCCCTCCGACCACCTGACTGGCGCATTCTGTGAAGTGGGCTTCCGACTGGAAATTGCATTCTTCAAATATAGATCTAAAATTATACCGTATTCAGACAGAAATAGGACCTCACACTACTGAATCAAAATAGCGCCGTGTCTGTGTTTGTTCAGGGAGAGAGGCGCTGACATAAAAACTTGATCACTGAAAGTTATGATTAATGTACAACAAATTTCCAGCTCCATATCCACTCTAAATAAACAACATTTAGATATTAGAATAGCTCGGAAATTGCCTTATAGTCTAATTTAATGCTAATTTTGGTGTGTATTTCATACTGAGTTTGCAAACTTCTATTAGATGAAGTATAATATGCTATGATTTAAAATTCATTGAGTATAGAGATGTTTCTGCTCTACACATCACTGTAGAGCCCAGTATACGCATCTTCTTCACAATTATTGTCTTTGTTTCTGAAATTATAAAGACATAATGTATGTACTAGCCATAATCACTTTTTATTGTGAAAATGGGTTAAATAGGTTTTCAATAAAATGCTTGGTGTATAGATTATTTTTCCCAATCTGTAAAGAAGTGTGTTTGTATAAATGAGTGGAGAAGGCATATGCTCCCAGACCTGTTTACTGCTTGATATAGTTCAACAATTAACATCGTACCATACATTAGAGAATGCATAAAATGCCAGGCAGACTCAGCTGACCTCAATTTTGAATCAAGATAGAAAGAGGAAAAGATCGAAGTGACTTTGAAATCAGGTTTATTATTGGCGCTCTGGTGCAGGAGCTTCGCTCACAAAGCATGCACAACTGGCTGTTTTAATACGGGCAATAACATTTGGATTTAGAAAGATATCAGTAACTGGTTCTGGAAACTGTGGCTGACAGCATACACTCAGAGACCACGCTGCTTATGTATTAATGTAATATTTAAGGAAAAACTGAACCTGACAGTTTTATTCAAGATCTCTGGTTTATGGGTATGTCAAATCAACTGATTATGCTGACTACTAAAAATTTTGTTTCAAAGATATAAATAAAATGCTTCTCTTTTATTCTGTTTTTTCAGTCCAAAGAAAGATTCACAGTAGATATGCCCAACAGATGAAAAGGATAGACACCATCAATTACCAAGCCTGACTAGCTCCATATGCCGTAATGTTATTATGCTCACTCACCAGAAAGGCGAGAAAAACAAGGGAGCTGTAAGCAGAAATCATCAAAATGATATTGCTGTGGATATTGCCAGAACATCTTCTGCCTGTCCAGCTGGCTATGAGGTGATATTTGATAGATTTGCTTGTCAATGACTAATCATTATCCAGCTCTCCTCTGCTGTGTTACTGAACAGATGGGTTTTCTCTTCTGCGTTTACTCACATGGGAAAATCACTCAGCGCAGAAAAACAAAACACATTTCAGCAAAATTGACAGAATTAAGTTTTTTTTGTTGTTGTTTTGTTGTTGTATTTCACTTCAGAAGAGGGAAATCATCAGTATCTCCTGTAAGCTGTTATTGGTAATCAATACTTCTGCAGCAAAACACTGGATCCTAACACCTCTTCAATAGCCAGTGTCTCAAATAAACAAATCAACTTTAGAGAGTCAGCTAAAGGGACTGTAATAGACCTTTTTGAACCTTATTATGAAGGTGTTTGAACTCATGCAATAACTCTAATGAGAGTGATTAAGGATTGCGGATTCAATGGGAAGGACAATACTCACAAGTGATGGGCTTTCTGACCATTTATGACATTTCTATACAATTACAGCTAAATGACTGAATATCATTGCTTCCGTGTCTCTCTGAGTAAATCAACTCAAGACCACCAATCAAATGCCATACACTATTTTTGTCAAATAGGTTACACGTTGCCACGTTGCGTGTATGTTATCATTGCCTAAACAGCACATCATACAGGAAGCAGAGTTATTTGGGAATGCTGTAAAATTGTTGTTCGATGAATGGAAAAATGAAGCTCTGAGAATGCCAAATATTTTCATATCATTTCTGCTCAGAAAAATCTATTCCTTTCGAATGAATCCCTGTAGCGCAACACAGTCTTTACTTACAGACTCTAATAGGTTCTTTTTTTACATTCATTATTATTGATGGGCAAAGCAAAGTAATTTCTGTGCTAAGTAAATATCCATCCATCTATTCTCTGTGACACTGATCCTACACTGGGGGCCTGGACCATATCCCAGGGGACTTGGGGAACGAGGTGTGGGATACCCTGGACAAAGTGTTAACCCATCACAGGGTACAACAGCACACATCCATTCACACACCACTGACAATTTAGAGATGCCAGTCAGCCTACAGTGTATATGTCTGGGGGACTGGGCAAGGAAACCAGAGCTCCCAGAGGAAACCCCATGGGACAGGGAGAACATGCAAATACCACACACACAGGGCAGAAATGGGAATCGAATCCCTTACCCTAAAGATATGAGTTAAACATTCTAGCCACTAAACCACCATGCACCCCTCTAAGTAATATATATATATATACCCTCTAAAAACATATATAACCTTCCCCCAAGCATTCTTATAGAGACATTGAAGTTATATTCTAAATTCATGAATTGGTTCAATGATTTTCAGAGAAGAAACAGTTCACAATTCAGATCAGTGCTCTGTGGGAACTCTGGCTGAAGGGTCAGTTATCATGGCTCTTGCTGGAGGCTGATCATAAATAACTAGGTCTTCTACAACATATTCCACTGCTTAGAAACACACTCCATTTATCTATTCTCAGGTGCTACCCAGGACCAATGCAGTGAGATCAGTGAGCTCAGGGCACTTCCCCATAAAATCCACTATTAAACACAATCAAGGCCTGGGAAGGTACATGTTACTAAACAGGGAATATATCCAGTAATGTACATCAATTTTGACTGAAAACACACAATGACATTCCAGTGAGAAATGTTTTCATATCTGCATGTAAAAGAATTTGTTCCTTAAATCAGGGGGTCTCAAATAATTAAAAATAATTCTATATTAGTAGCCAGGAGCCCTTTAACTATAAAATAAATTCCATAGACTCCATCTGCACAGATTTTATTTAGGAGCCTGTGCCTATCTCAGGCATCAAGGCAGGATACACCCTGGACGGAGTGCCAACCCATCGCAGGGTACACACACACACTACAGGCAATTTAGAGATTCCAATCAGCCTAGAAGCATGTCTTTGGACTGTGGGAGGAAACCCACCAAGCACAGGGCGAACATGCAAACTCCACACACACAGAGAGACTCGAACCCAAAACACTGGAGGTGTGTGGCAAATGTGCTAACCACTAAGCCATAGTGCCACCACAATAGCATTTCATATATCTATTTAATCCATAGTTTACTCAACCTATATTTATACAAGACACACTGTATTTTAACATTTAAATCAAATTTAAGCTATCTGTTCTTGAACTTTCCACTGGCAGAACATATACGTCCTAGCTGAGATATTTATACTTGTTTTTGAGTTCTTGAGTTTGGACTCAATTTAAATGACCAGCCAAATGGCTGCTAACTATAAGAACTAAATAATATAACTTCGATATTATTGGGAAAATTAAAATTACCACCACATGAATAAAAAAAAAAATCACAAACCACTTTGGTTATACTTCACAGAACCCTGGGGGTCCCTAGACTCCACTTTGACGATAACTACCTTAAGATATTTCGCTGTCTCGTTATGAACCTAAGTTTATCTAAAGTCATTCGGCTGAGTCTGCAGCAAGCAGAAAGTGTTCTTTAGCGCTCGCCATTAACCGAGACTCTGAAGCAAACATCAGAGCTTTGTGCCTTCGTTAATGAGCATGAGAGCACCAGTAAAAGTGACCCTGTCTCACCCGACACTCATTAATCCAACAATGAGGGTTTCTCAAGACCTGGCCAGCCTACTGGGAAAATAGTATGACTTTAAATAGCAAAGATTGGTGAATCTGTAAAGCTCTTAATTGGATGCTTCTGCAAAGTCAGTCATTTACAGCATGACCCGGTGTCATGTTTCTGAAACAAGAAGACAGAACTTATGACTGGTTGTCTGAATTTACATCATATGTAATACAACTCTGAACATAACAAAAGCAAGATTCTACAAGACTGTAAACAATTAGAGACAACAGCTCTCTTATGAGAGCAAGAAGCAGAACAGCTGTGAATCAATTCATATTTAAGTAACTGTTGTGAAACACATAAATCAGTTATGTTTAAACTAACAATTTTGTGTCCTAACAAGTGTGTTGCATATTTCTCTTATGTACCTGAAGGCCAGGCTGTTAAGTCAACATTTCTGATGACAAATTTATAGACCAAATGCTATTTTGTAGGTTCAGTATTCTGTTCACTATTCTCACTGGAGCTGTTTTATTGCCATGGTCTTATACTTCTGCACACTGGAGAGCAAGTTTGTGGAAAGGAGATGTAGCCCCATAATGACTGAAAAGGACCTCGGGTGGGCCATAGTCACAGCAGCAGTTGAAATGGAGAGTGATGTAAAGCTGCCTGCTGCCTCTTATTGATCTGCCTAAGGCCAGACTGAGTAAACATTTGCCAAATTGGGTGGAAAATATCTCTGCCAAGACATATTTTTTCAGCAAATAATGATCTGTGTACAGGTTTTATATCAAGAATATTAAATACTCTTGTTGAAAAATTCCTCTGTGTGTTTATTTTACCTACTACAGTTCAATGATCATGTTTTATTAATTATGCTGACACATTACATTTTATTTATTAAATAATCAGTGAAACCTTGATTAGCACACTGTGACCCATTATGTGTGATTTAAAAAATTATGGACCATAAATTGTTGAATATTTTCTGTTTTGTTTAATGGGCTTTCAGCTAAGTGTTTTTTTTTAGATCCTGAGGATCTAAAAAAAATTCATCATGCTGGCTGCATGATGATATGCTGAGATTTTTCAGTGGAAACCACAAAGCACTTCTGTATGTCATGCTTGATGAGGCTGCCTGCAAATGCTGTACCTGTAAAGGTATCTGCCACAATGCTTGATCAAATAAGATACTCATAGCAGAGAATCCAATATCTTCACAAACCATTAAATGTCATTTGCAGTGCAATATAATATTTTAATGCACTCGCTTTATAGACTACTGCAGATGTACTTTAAGGCTATGGAGTGATGTAAGTATGCCTGCTCATTTGTGTCTCTAGACTAGACTTGTTACCAGAATAAGAGTGCCCAGATAAAACCTGTTACCATGCAAATTCTAAGAGTTATTCTTTATAACAAAGGAGATAAAAGCAGCCTTCCTTTAAGACAGAGTAACCAGGGGAGACACAAAAAGGGCAGAAATCACTCCATCTTTCCAAGTCCTTAGACACAAAGACATCTCACTGATTAGCTGTTAAACGTCTGCAGGAAGAGGCCCTGGTGTGTCATCTCCATGCTCCAATTCTTTTGTGGCTTTTTGTTTCGTAGTGGCTTTCAAGATAGAGCTACACTACTAGTTTCTTTTTTTATATATATATATATATATATATATATATATATATATATATATATATATATATATATATATATATATATATATATATATATATATATATGTATGTATTTATGTGTGTGTGTGTGTGTGTGTGTGTGTACACATAGGCTACACTACTGGTTTCTTTTACCATGTGTGTGTGTGTGTGTGTGTGTGTGTGTGTGTGTGTGTGTGTGTGTGTGTGTGGTTACGCACACACAGAGACAAACACACCAAAATTCTGAGGTACTGCGGACATATGTACGTACATCAAGCATTATGTGTTTAATGGAAGGCACAGCTACTCCTGATTGCTGGCTGCAATAAACATAGTCTGCATTTTTGCATTAGAAAGTCAGTCACAGACATAAGTAAGCCATTTATAAAGTCCATCAGTATATTTTATTGCCTATCTGTTCGGCTGAGATAAGAGCCAGAGGGCTTATCCGTTTACAGAAAGAGATTCTTCAAAGTGCACTTCTCCTCCCAAGGCCTTTGGTAAATCAAACTGTCAACACAAATCAAATTAGGCAGGTAAGGCAGGTGGCCGGTCATTCTTCTCCTTTGATGAGAAAATTACATTTGACGTTTGCAGCCGAGCTATAAATAGACTGTGTATGATGGAAAACTCTTACATGGTGTCAGGACATAAAAGTAAAATGATATTCTAAGCACTATAGATATTTACTTACCTATGTAAGATATGTGTTCAAAGCACCAGTGATCAACGCTCTTTATCTATTAGACCAAACAGAATACCTGTTTTTCCCCTAAAATTGCTCCCTACCGCAGCCAAACAGACACCACTCTAGGCAAAAGCCCATACACTGCAAGGTTGCCAGATAAGCTACTTTCTGCTCACTTGAGGTGATTTACAGCCTTTTATTTGGTACTCGAAATTAGCCTTGACAGGTTGAATTTTCGTGTACTGTGTTTTGTATAAAGAGGTAGAATACAGAATTAATTCATGTGTAAATTTCAGGGAATTATGCCACCCTAATGCAGGTAGCACAATCAATCTGGCAACCCGTCAACAGCGTGCGCACTGGGAAACGCACAAACTGCGGGAACAGGAGCGCGGGGAGAGAAATTGGCGGCACTAAGACCACGAAACTAAACGTTATGACTTGAGAGCAAGGCAAGAATGGGAGCTTCGGAAACTTATTATTATTGAGGGGGAAGGCAGCTGGCGGAGAGGACACCGCGCATCCCGCTTCACTCGCAATGACCAAAATGCGCATGAAGAGCCAGTCGAGACAAAGCCGAGATCCGAGTCACCAAGAGGCGACGCATTAAATCAGCAGGGTTCCTGCACAATTCCCCCGGAGTGGAAAACCTGCGGAAGGCGCATCTGTTGAGGAAACGCAACTCTCATCTCAACTTTGAGTATCCAGGACTGGATTAAAGCTCCTATGTGATCTGGCTGAGCAAATAAGCAACGCAGCGATATCATGGGCGAAACTGCGTCCAGCGCCTGGGGACAGTTGGTCATGCATTTTTGTCTTGGTTTTATTCTGTCCTGTTTTTTAAGTAAAGAGACATGCGCCGTGGTCACGCGATTTTGAGTTTATGTTTAGTTACCTGTACGCGCTGTATTGACTGACATGCACTAACGACACCTGCGGACGGAGAAGATCCGTATGGTAAAATATACGTAAGGTTTTATCTTTCTTTCCTCAACAACATTCAGTCGCTCTCTTTATAGAACATCACAATAAGAAAGAAAACACTGTGTGTAAAGTAATCTCACATTTTCCCTATTCATGGTTTGATAGTCTACCTTAATGGTGAATTAACTACAGCAGTCTGGTTCCTGCAAGTTTACTAGGTTAATGAAGTCATTCTGCTGTGTAGAAGTGTAACCCAGACATAAACCTCTCTTCCACAGGCTAGCATGTCCGCACTTCGGAAAAAATTTGGCGACGACTACCAGATAGTGACCACTTCATCCAGCGGCTCGGGCTTCGGCCAGGCCGGTACGGAGCGGAAGCGTAAACGGCAGCGCTTCGTGGACAAGAACGGCCGCTGTAACGTCCAGCACGGTAACCTGGGAGGAGAAACCAGTCGTTACCTGTCCGACTTGTTCACCACTCTAGTGGACCTGAAATGGCGCTGGAATCTGTTCATATTCATCCTGACCTACACGGTGGCTTGGCTCTTCATGGCCTTCATGTGGTGGCTGATCGCGTACGTGCGCGGAGACCTGAGCAGAACGCACGACGAAAAGTACACACCGTGCGTGGCCAACGTGTACAACTTCCCCTCAGCCTTCCTCTTCTTCATAGAGACCGAGGCCACTATCGGCTACGGCTACAGGTACATAACGGACAAGTGTCCCGAGGGCATCATTCTGTTCCTCTTTCAGTCCATCCTCGGCTCCATCGTGGACGCGTTTCTAATAGGCTGCATGTTCATTAAGATGTCCCAGCCTAAGAAAAGGGCCGAGACGCTGATGTTCAGCGAGTACGCAGTCATCTCCATGCGGGACGGAAAACTCACGCTCATGTTCAGGGTCGGAAACCTGCGCAACAGCCACATGGTCTCAGCGCAGATCCGCTGCAAACTGCTTAAAGTAAGTGCAAGCTATTAAAGTGAGCGATTACACAACATAAACACAAGATTCCTTCTCTCTGGAGTTCCCTCGCATTGTCTTAAAAGCAGCTTCAGGAATCATATGGCAAAAGTTCTCAAAACATAAATGGCGATGTTTGCAATTTTCTTTTATATTTCTCTCAATCTAATAACAATAGACTGATTAGCTTAAAGTCATTAAAGGCATATTTTGTTTGTGCTATAAACAAGCCTATTTAGCCTAATCACTCATTCTGAAAATACTCATTCATTCATTCATTCATTCATTCATTCATTCATTCATTCATTGTTAGTAACAGCATCATTTTGCTCACCCTTACATTGGGTCTAAAGCCTATCACAGAAACACTGGGTGTGAGTCCATTTCAGGGCAGTGTGCACACACACACACACACACACACACCTAGGGGCAATTTACTGCTGTTAATCTACTACCAGCATGTGTTGTGGGAGGTGAGAGGAAACTGGAGAATGCAGAGGCAGCTCACATGACTACAGGGAAAACATGTATCGAAGCACCATTCAGTGATCCTGGAGCTGTGAGAGAACAACACTACACACCCTAGTAATTCTACATGCCCTATTACCTTGCCATCTTAGACAGTTTTTTTTCTTTTACCGTTATTCTCTGATTGACATGAAATGTACATGAGATGTAACCACAGCAGACAAATCCACCAAAGTGGTACTGTGTCTCCCAACATCTCTCTCTCTCTCTCTCTCTCTCTCTCAGTCTCGGCAGACCCCCGAAGGTGAGTTCCTCCCTCTAGATCAGTTGGAGCTGGATGTGGGTTTCAGCACTGGGGCAGATCAGCTCTTCTTGGTCTCTCCGCTCACCATCTGTCATGTGATCGACAGTAAAAGCCCCTTTTATGAGCTCTCCCAGCGCTCCATGCAGACCGAGCAGTTTGAAATTGTGGTGATTCTGGAAGGAATTGTGGAAACTACAGGTAAGCAGTTTAAGTTCTTTGAGCTAGCATCTCTTCTTTTTTCATTCATTGTCTACCGCTTATCCAATCTACTCTCGGGTCACGGGGAGCCTGTGCCTATCTCAGGCATCATTGGGCATCAAGGCAGGATACACCCTGGACGGAGTGCCAACCCATCGCAGGGAACACACACTCTCATTCACTCACGCAATCACACACTACAGACTACAGACTACAGACAATTTAGAGATGCCAATCAACCTACAATGCATGTCTTTGGACCGGGGGAGGAAACCGGAGTACCCGGAGGAAACCCCCAAGGCACGGGGAGAACATGCAAACTCCACACACACATGGCGGAGGCGGGAATCGAACCCCCAACCCTGGAGGTGTGAGGCAAACGTGCTAACCACCAAGCCACCGCACCGTGCCCCCCCCATCTCTTCTTTTTATTCACGACTTTTCAATGAATTCAGTTTGGATACTGATTTACAATGAAAATTCTCCTGAGGTACATAGAAAAGTAAGTATTGGCAAAACTAATCAGTGATACAATAGCATTACTATTTGGTCTCTCATAATAAACTCCAAATGTGATGCATTTTCAAAATTCACTTCACTGAAACACTTACCATTTCTTTTTATTACCCTATATATACTGCACTAGGGGGCATAGTGGCTTAGTGGTTAGCATGTTTGCCTTGCACATTGGGGGTTTGTTTCCCACTCTGTGTACAGGGGGTTTGCATGTTCTTCCTGTGTTTTGGGGAGCTTTCCTCTGTTTCCTTTGGTTTTCTCCCCCAGCCCAGAGACATGTGTTGTAGGTTGGTTGGCATTTCTAAATGGTCCATAATGTGTGAATTGGTGTGTGTGATTGTGCCCTGTGATGTATTGGCATTGGGATAGGCTCTAGGTTCCCCTCTGTGTATGATGTGTTACAGAAGATAGAAGAATGGAGGTATACATCATAATGCCTTACAGCATATTTCCAGATTTGACATCTGAATGAAAAAGAAGTCATTTGTGTCTGCTGCTGTGTTTGTAGTTGATGTGTTACTTAAAGCACATCCATTGTCTTCTCAAAGCTGACAGATCTCATCACTACATGAATTATTGGACTGAATAGTATTCAGAGCTCTTATTATTAATTATGATAGTATCAGGATATATGTTTTATGTTTTTGATAAAGAGAACTGCTAGGGTATAGGATTATAGCTTTTTTCTTAGTTGAAATGTAAACCAGTTGCAGAAAGCTGTTCATAACTACAGCCACACTAATCAGGCCTGTGTCTGATTCATTTAATATGTCAATTTGAATGGATTGTTTTGGATATTAAGATTATATACTGTAGGTATACATTTTCCATTTAAAGCAGAGACTTTCTCAGTACTTCTTTGTACAAACGACTGAGGAGCTTTATGATTTTGATGATCACATTTATTCTCACCAAATCAAACAGCTTGTGAATTTTTCTAGCAGGTTTTCTTTCTTTCTTTAGAACACATTATTCATTGAATCAGAATAATTTATTTGTATTGTTTTATATCCCTAATTCAAAATATCACAGTTATAGAATAATTTTTACAAAGTCAATACATTATAAATATTTAGTGATGGAAATTTCATGCTAAGAGCTAACAGATTAGCTCAGTTCATATTAGTGATCAGTTATGATATAATTTATCCTCTTGCTATCTGTGATAGTGTTATATTCCATAGGTATCAGCATAGTATAAATACTGTATTAGAGGGGTGGGATTAGGATGGAAAGATATGCTTGAGCTTCTGATTTGCTTGTCCATGCATATTTATAGATTTCTGTATCTATCGATGAGGGGTAAAGGTGTAAAAATGCTCATGGGTACTTTAAATAGACCTAATGGATTGTGCTGTATTGATTCAGGGATAAAATGCTTGTGTAAACATGTTGTTTAGAGCTTGTGTTTAAACAGCTCTGGGTTGAAAGTGTTTTAAATGTTAAGGCTTGGACCTGTAGGCATACCTGGTTAACAGTCCAAGCTTTGTGCAACCTTTTTGTGTGTAATGTGTTGTGTTAGTTAATTATAATTGGTGTGAAATTAATGATCTCATGAGAAGAAGTGCACATGATTTTATATAGAACAGGATACCTCATTATTCTTCTCATTAGTGCATACAAACAAGAGCTTCACGGCTTGTGACATATGAGTGAAATTTGCAGCAGTATAAAGTAGTCTTTTTCACATTGCTGTGCACTGGCAGTGTGTCACAAGCCTCAAGAGAAGAATAAACATTACTGTTTGTGTGTGAGGTGCTCAAATATCCGTTATAGCCTGGCGCTTTGAATTAGTGTGCTCTTGCAGATAGATTTCAGCATTGCTGATATAGAAATCTAACAATATGAGCAAAGTTTGGCATTTGTAAGAAAATCACTTGAAAATCACAGTGGATTAAATCTGACATGAGAACTCCCAGTCCCAGTCGACAACTTGACTAATCAGTTGTGTTTTTTTCTACATTTTATTGGAGAAAGTGGACAAAGTTGACAAAAGTGTTCATGCGCCCATTGTTAGGTTTAAGCATCATCCTCATAATGTTTTCCTTAACATCATTTTCACTTCAGAAATCAGGTGGATTGTAACTCATGCAACAGTACAGTACAGCTTTAATATGATGATCCATATGGGTGTGCTGTATGCTGTCATGTTTAAATATAGCAGGTCATGCTTAGTTATAATTAAGCAGCAGGCTAGCCACATGCAAAAATGTCCACAGGATTCTATTTCTTGCTCATAATTGGAAAGGACTGAGACAAGATGAAGTTAGATTTAAAAATCTTTAATTCTGGAAAACAGTTGTTTGTACTGTCCATTGTACTGTGTTGGTGTTCAGAGTGCATGAATTCACCATTTTCTCTAATGTGTCATTTAATTTAACCCTGTTAATTTGTTAATTAAGAAATAGAAAAATCCTGACTCTGTTTCCACGGCAACATGGTCCGTCAACCCCGGCTGTGCGTTCATGAGGGTTTTGCACAGCCAGTGAAGTTCGGATTATTTCCAAACCCTAAAAGTGTGTGCGACACATGGATTTAGAGTGGACACACACTGTAGTACTGAGTGAGATGATTAAAATAAATAAATATTTACATATGTGAGTAAGAGCTACTGATTCTTCATGTATCCTTCTGGTTGATTATGTGATTGTAGCACAGTTATCAAAACACCATTATTATTTAGTGTCATGTTTTATTTGATCAAATAGAGGAG
The DNA here is from genome assembly GCA_033459395.1 of Hemibagrus guttatus. Lineage (NCBI taxonomy): Eukaryota > Metazoa > Chordata > Actinopteri > Siluriformes > Bagridae > Hemibagrus > Hemibagrus guttatus. Next base: position 16,052,685 of record JAUCMX010000006.1, read on the forward strand.
CTTCTACTTCCTCCATACATTGATTTATCTGTACTTGAACAGTATGGTCTGAGTGAAATAGTGACAATATATTCATTTCAGTCAATTTTTCGACTCTGCACAGTACCTCAGCTTGATCAGTAAATTTGCTGGCACTGTTTCCTCCCAAAGCTAGTAATTAACCACCAGTTTTACAGCATATTGTTTTGAAGTTTAGTGCCTGTGGACATCAGGGTCAGTTTAGGAACCACAGCTCTATCAAGAGACGCCCTCTATTGAATTATGTATATTATATAGTTAGATGAATGTGTCAGCTCTTGGAATGAATATTTCTTTGTGCACAAATATCTCATGTAGACACATTAGTGTGCTTCTCCTGGCAGCTTACAGTATGTGCAGCGTATGGAGGCATATCTTGATGCCTAAGTGCTGCAGGGGCGGAAACCAAATCAGTAAACTGTGATCATTCAGTTGATGAAACACTGTCAGCTGTGAAAACATGTAATGCAAAATTTGTGAGTCAATCTAATGAGGCTGTAATCATTTCTCATTTGGTTGATGTCATTTTGCCCACACTATAACGGACCTCTGCTGCAGTGCTAGTGATGATCTTCTGCCTCAGCAGTAATGATGTCGATGCATCGTGTAGTGTATCTCTTCCAACAGTGAGCAGTGAACCGTATTTTCGATACTGATAATACAAGCAACCAGACAGCTAGAATGATACATTTTATATATGTTAAAAAACTTGTCGTTAATATTTTTTTCAGCAGCTGCAAACATTTCTGACTCCTCACTTTTGGTACATTTCCTGTGAATGTGCATTGCTTCCACAGCACATGTATTGTGGTTGAAGAGCTATGACAGCATCAGCAGAAATGGAGGATGGTTATGGGACATGCATGGCCATATAAAAGTTTGTGATGATTGCAGTGTACTCTCAGCACTGTCTGAGATATTAACATAAAGCCACACCGACATTTTTTCCTTAGTCACACTGCATAAACCTAGCTAATTCACGCTCACATACAGTGCAGACTTGGATTTTGTGCCACATCCTGTGACTTAGTGTTATAGCTGTTATACTGAGTGTGCTCTGTGAAACTTTAGATCTCTTTGTGCAGCTTGTGGTGTAAAAGTACTAGTGTAATGCATGACAGTCATTTTCATGTAGTTTACCCAGTAACCACTGGAGGCTAAATTCTAGCCAATGCATGATGCATTGGCTAGACTATAGCCTCCACTGGTTACTGGGTAAACTACATGAAAATCAGAATGCCTTATTTACTCCTTGACCATAGCTTAATCCCATACCCATCACTGAGCACATCAAAACACAATGCACTTAACTTTGATCATATTGTTTTAAAACAACAAGAAGACTTATTCCACATTGAATTCTCCACTCTAATTGGTCAGACAGTGACAGATTAATATTTTATTATTGTCATCAAATTGCAGATTTATATGATTGACCTTGTTCTAATGTTATCGTGTCTATAGTAACAGCTCATTCACTGGGACTTGTGTACCTGATATAATCTCAATATAAAAATGGATCATAACGTTATTTTAATCAAGAAAAATGTTGATGTGGTGGAGATTTGGCATTAATGGAAGGAGTCTCCAGTGTCAGTGCTTTTAAACAATTGTAGATAAAGCTTTTTGAGACTTCAGGATTTTTGTGGTTACATGAATAGCTGCAATATTTTGTATTATTAACTAAGGAGAAAAAAGAACGAGCTAACTAACTAACTAACTAACTAACTAACTAAGAGGAATAAAACACTTTGGAATGTGTTGTTACAGGAAAATAATCATTGTCAAGGTAGTAAGAGTAGCTTTGTTTCACATTGGGCCCAATCGTTGATTATTTTTCTATAACAGCATACCCTGTTGAGATTTATTCCTAACTTTAATGAATACCTAGCAGCATAATTATGTGATATAACTTCATTACATACCCTGTAAATAAAAGCTTACTCCCAAAGCAGGTCGCTATTATTAAAGTAAAACTTATCTAGCCAGGCTTTGCCCAGATGGCAGGAACTCGGTAATGAGAAAGACACAGGCTAACAAGTTTTTACAGACTTACTGCAAAGGCTGTGGTGTATATTCGTGTGTAAAAGTCCATAATACTCTGAGGGCAGGATTTTCACATTGCCTTCATCTCTTCTTAATACTGAGCTCAGAGCTGTATTGCCTCATGTTCCTCTCTTACTTTATCCCTTGTTCTTTTATTTGTTTCCTCTCCCTGAATTCTCTCTCCTGAACCACTGGCCGTGTCGAAGAAAAATAGAAATCCTCTCGCCCTTTTGTGTGCAGCATGTCTGTATGTTTGCCTGCTGAGTGGAGTGTGGGTGGTGGAAAGCTATATATGGCCCACTGATGCTAAGAGATCTGTGTATGTGTCTGTGTGTGTTGAACCATTTTGCCTTAATTGTGAGGTTTTGAATAGTGATGCCTCAATACTATTTTTTTTCAGGTTATGAGTCTTGGTACTCACCTATACAGACAATAAAATGTGTAACCTTGTGTATCACCATCTGCTTGGCATTCTTAGCCAAATTGGTATACGAATAAGAGCTAAATATCTACAACAGACTTTTTTTTTGCTAATGATGATCATGCTAAGGTTAATGTCCACTCATTACCAATATTTAGCCAGAGCACTATGCTTAGTCTAGAGAATAAAAGTAAATTAATTCAGCCTACAATAAAAATAAAAAATGAGATAATTATTTAACATTTTATTTAGCTTGGAGCAGGTATCCATTTCTAAATGCTACTAGGTTTCTTCCTACTCAATTTAACTAGTTGATCTGAAAGGAAGCGCATTAGCTAGCTATACCAGTTAGCTTGGTTTGAGTAGATAGGCAGTGGAGCTGTAATACAGCTGTAAGTAAAGTAAGTTTCACTGTTTTGATCTGGTTCTGTGTAGCACAGTGACGGCAGGAACCATAGCCAAGGCTAATGGCTCACTTTTATTGAGGGCACCAGCATTGCCACTGCATTCTCGATTAGATTCTACTGATTAACAAGAAGGCTGTCGAGAAGCTTATACTGAAAATATTATGTACGCCTGTTCTGGCTTAATGAGGAAATGCAGCATGTGCTCTTCCGTTGCATCTCTATGTCCTGTTGAAGCAGCTAGTATTTGTATATGTCAGCTCTTAATTGCTGAGTTTTATGTTTCATTTTATAATGATGTATCGAGTTAATTTTGTAGGATGAAGCTATAATACCTTTCCCTTATTTGTCTTTGTTCCCTAAAGAGCACAACATGTGGAATTCTTTTAGATGTAAATATTAGCAGCACTACAAAAAACTATAAGTTGATGTCATGTAGTATCACATGGAAGTAGAGTTTGGTAAAAGTATGAGGAAATCAGCTTTGTAACAAACAGATAAACGATACCAGTGCCCGATAACTGTGCAAATCTAGCTGTGTAATAGTTGCATATTATTCCCATTGCTAATAAACTAGCATTGCTCGTTGCTCAAAAAAAATGAGCGAACATCATTCTGTGCTTGCTAATTACAGTTATAATTGTTCTTTTCTTAATTATCAATAATATACATTATATTCTACTGAGGTTTATAAAAGTAAAGTATGCACTTCTGTGTAGAGTTTAACAGTGACATATATTTACAGGGTTTACTGTTCTCTATAGAAAATAAAGCATTTCAGGGTAGTGCTGATTCTTTTCCCCAATAACAGCATGTCCCTTAACAGCTGGAAACAGTCATTCCCTCATAGCCTCTGTTCTCTCTCTCTCTCTCTCTCTCTCTCTCTCCCCAAAATACACCACAGAGAAAATGCACAACTCGCCATCCTAAAGTTACAGCTTGGACTATTACAAAGCACTGACACTGGAGGCTCCTTCCAAAAACATTTTTCCGAATTCTTAATCATACATTTTTAATCTATTTCTCTTCTGGGTGTTCAACATACTAGTCCCTGTTTGACTTGTTACTAGAATTGAGAATGTGTTACAATGAGCTCATTAATATAGACATGTGATTTGCCTTCAGCAAAATGAAGCAAAACCTTCTGACCAGTAAGATTTCAGAATTCAACAGCACTATACATATTCATATTTTGCACTGATATTAGAATTTTTCAGTTGTTTATTTTCAGAGAGAATATTGAACAAGCACGTAAACATCTTACCCTACACACTAGTAGTGAGTGTGAGTGAGTGTGAGTGTGTGTGTGTGAGTGTGTGTGTGTGAGAGAGAGAGATGAATTTCAAATTGCGGGTGCATAAGTAGACTGAGGCATGTGTCTGAGCAGCACTCACATGTGTGTGAGTTTAATTAGGGTTTCAGATATCTTTATATTTAATCATATTTTACCTTCATCCTCGGCAGAGTTTCCAGTTTTGAGTGATCACTTTGTTCTGTCTATTTGTTGCTGACTCCAAAGATGTTTACTGCTATATGTCATTTATATGTTTAGCACCTCCTCTGATACACCAAAGATTATTTGGCATCAGTAGCAGCAGCTGCTAAAGCAGTTAAGATTCTACTCCAGTGAACAGAAGGTTGTGAGTTTAAATCCCCAGATAAACAGCGAGCTATTGATGGACCATCGCACAGTCCAAGTCTCAACTGCTTGTAAATAGCTTTGGATGAAATCATCTGCAAGTGAATGTTAATCTGTGTGAAATGTGTTGGTCTGTTCTGAACATGTTGCATTTTAGCTTGTGGATTACTGATTGTGGACTTTTGATGAAGTAGTTCATATGAATTATCAGCTTTGTGAAATGGTGATACGTTTGATACAGTGTCCTGGCGTCAGGAGTCAGGAATATAAGAACAAGCACAGCACTCTGTTCTCAGTATTTTATTTTCATTTCTGATCAGCTGAACAGCACTGGTGTTTAATACACACTACCGCTCAAAAGTTTGGGATCACTCAAAAATGTTATTGTTTTAACATTTTTAAAACATGGAAACACACATGAAATTAGTCTGAATAGAAAATATAGCAAAAGAACAGGACATGCTGACATGTCAGAGTTAGAAATAATGATTTTGATGGAAATGATTAATGTTTTCTTCGAACTTTGTCTTGATAAAAAGATTAAAAAAAAACAAAAAAAAAAAACACCTTTTGCAGCAATTACAGTCTGGGCATTCTAGCTGTCAATTTTTCAAGATAATCTGATGAGATTTCACCCCATGCTTCCTGGAGCATCTCCCACAAGATGGATTGGCTTGATGGAGTCTTCCTCTGTAGCTGAAATCAAGCTGAAACATGCAAGTTATCCCAAACTTTTGAGTGGTAGTGTACCAGTCCAGCAGGTGTTTTAAAATGAATCAAATGAAGTTGGATGTATGAAAAACAGTAGAAGTAAAATAAGAAAAAGTGAGTGAGAGGGCAGTTAGACAGTATATCCACAGGCTATGAAGTGTCTGATGAGAGGAGCCTGGCTGCAGAAACAGGACATACTTTGCCAAGAAGTTAAATATTTTCTGTTTGCATTTACAGCATTTGTCAGGCACCTTCATCCAGAGTGATGCACATTTATCTCAAATGAGCAGTTGAGGGTCAAGGGATTTGAACTTATGACCCTCCAACCACTCAAACATCTAAACCACTGAGCTATCACTTCCCTGAAATGATTGCTGTTAAAAGTAATGCTGTGTGTCCAAAAGTATGTGTAAACCTGATCATGATATCTGTATGTGCTTGTTGAGCATCCTTTTCTAAAGACATGGCTTTAATTTTGAGTTAGTCTCTATTGTGTTGCTCTTGTTAGACGGCTGACCACTAGATTTTGGAATGTTGCTTTGGGATTTGAGCTCATTCAAATTAAAATTGTATTTGTCATATACAGAACTGTGCACAGTAAAACATGTACTGAAATGCTTTTTGACTGTTCATGTCACAAAAATAGAATCAGTGGGAATAAACATAGTAATACATATAAGTATATTAGAATTTCAGGAAAATTACAATGATAAAATAGAATTAGCGATTGAAATAGAATTAACTATACAGATGAGAAATGTGAAAATATAAAAATCTATCTATGAATGCAGATGGGTGGTAAAACACTATCACTATTGTGAGTAAAGTGCAGCTGTGCCAATGTGTGCAACTGTAGTGCAAAAAGTGTGCAGCACATGTAGTGCAAATGTAGTGCCAAAGAGCATTAGTCTGTCAGCCACAAGAGCATCAGACATGAGTGGTGATGTCAGATGAGAAGGCCTGGCTTGTAGTAAACGTTTATCCTACAGCGTGGTTGAGGTCAGGGTTCTGTGCAACCTACTAGTGTGCTTCCAAACCATGTCTTTATGGGCATTTTGTACACAGAAGTATTGCCATAATGGAACAGGTTTGGGCCCCTCCGTTCCAATGAAAGGAATTTGTAATGCTAGATAGAGACAGTCTACATAATCATGTGACTTCAACTTTGTGGCAAAAGTTTAAAAAAACCACCACATTTCATGGGGTCATGGCCGGGGTCCCCATACTTCTAGTAATAAAGTGTAGTGGGCCGCATGATTTTTAACATTTGTCAACTGTAATTCTTAGGCAATCTACTGATGTATCATATCTACAATTTACTGAGGTATCATATGCTATACATATTATACAAATATTACCGTTACTGTATGTATGGACAAACATTTGATGATCAGAGGTTGCATTTGATGCCTAAATTGGTTAGCTAAAAAGATTGATAGATAAATATATTTATATATAATTTAGCCAGAATGTCATTGCAGCAGTTATGAGTCTCAGAAAATACCAAAATTTAGACACAGATGTCCTATATTGTTTTTTCATGAGTTAGCTAACATTAGTTTATTTGTAATGTACAAAGTTACATTTTCATTATGATTGTCTGAAAACACACATTAAAAATCAAGCACTTGAAAACCTTCTATTCTAGCGAGTTTTATTGCCAAACTATTCTACGGAGGCTAATGTCAAATGAAGCTAGCTATCCATAAAATCCAGCTTAGTATTTTCCTGTGGATGACTCATGGCAAAGTGAAGGTTATCTTTATGATGTAATTGTAGCTTAGTGATGTAGAAATAGTTGAATTAATGGATATTATGGTGATTTATATAGTAGTTAGTATCATATAGTATCATACTGTATATGATAGTATACAGCAAACAGTAACTGACCCGTAAGCTGCTGTGGGACTCTCTGTCATAGCTAGAAGTCTGCTAAGTCTGATAGTTTCAAAGACTAGCAAGTATTTTGACATTTAGTCTTTGAGAGCAATTAGACTGCTTTCCCTCCATTGTGCTGCATGCCACATCGGTTTATAATCCGCAGGGTTAAAATGAGCTCCCAGCTGTGAGGAGTTTCTACTGAACAGGTGACAGCAGGAATGCCAATTAAGTCTGATGCGCTGTGGGTCAGAGCTCTGCAAAACCTGCTGTAACCCTCAGCCAAGATCCCCATGCCATCGGGGCGCTCAGTCTCAGGCCGCATATACACCAGATTACAATTACTGGCTCATCTCTTTCACTTTTTTTTAAGTAATATAATATTACTTAAAAGTACAATATGTAATGATCTGAAACAGTTTGTAATATTTGTTGAGTTTTTTTGTTTTTTTTTTAGATATTTAGTAACAAGACAGTACAGGCAACACTAGCAAAACTAAGTGACATTATTTAAAAAAAAACCTCACATCTTTTGGAAATCTGTTTCCAAATATTAAAAATATGCCATTAAACACTGAGAACAATTAACAATTCATAAACCCTGTGTAAAATAATCTAGTTGCATAATGCACTGGAATCCAGTCAGCTCCTTGTTATGCAGTTTGAGTTTAACAATGTGCAACAGTTTCCTTTGGTGTTATTATTAGGTTATCTACAACTATCTTTGTTTCTCCTTGTTCTTGAAAGAGTGTTATATTAATACTGCCAATATCAGCAATATACACAGAAAAGAGAAATGTGGCATAATTTCTCATAATAATCATAGATTGTTTGCATATAATTGATTGCTTTGAATGGCTGTGCAAAATTAATTCTGATGTTTTGTATCAATAATAAATTATTTGCTTAGATTCTCCTTTCCTTTATAGTCGCCTCCAAAACTATAGACATCCTTAGTAAAGATGGATAAAAAAAGAGGTTAAGTTAGTTTAACCCTAAACTGAAAATGTCTCCTGTGTGTTTAGGAACTTTTAAGAACCTTCTTGGCTTCCACTTGCCAGTAACAGACAATGTGTGTAAATTGTGCTCACACCTTGTTTTGTTGAGACTGTGAATAACTCAGTTGTCATGACCGGCCACCACTCCCACCCGATGCGGGGCTCGAACCCGGATCTCCGTGGTGCCGCGTGCTCCAGCACGCCGTGAAAACGCAGACCCAAACACAGGAGTCAGTAAAGCACTGTTTTATTAACACAAACATGATACAGGGGAAAGACAAACATAACACTAGACTCCGTGGTACATGAAACTTACTAACATAACCCCTAACATAACCCCTAACATAACCCCTAACATAACCCCTAACATAACCCCACACGGGACAGCTATACACAGAACATTGACCCACGCCACACATGCACACCAGGATCCCTTTTATAGGGAAACACATCAGGGTAATCAGGGACAGGTGACACAATCAGGGTGGAGAACAATGGGCAGGAAATCACACAGACAAACAGGCTTCCAGGATTCTCCTGCCAGCGCCCTCCCCGGGCCTGGCAGGGAACTGTCCAGCTACTCCTGACATCAGTGTTAATACTCTTCTTTAGACTATTGAGGATAAAATTCACACAAGGTGCTGATTTTGTACCCTTTTGTGGGTGAGAATCTAATCAGTCATAGAACCAGCAATATTTACATAACCTACTGTTGCAATATGAGGCAACAGTGAGAACAAATTCCCTTATTTATTAGTATAGTTAGTTATCAGTATGGGGAAAAAACTAAAAATAGACAAAATGAAATAGACAAGAGTGTGCTGAATGTATGAGTGTATGACAAAAATGTGTATGATGCATTGTGTGTATGTGCGTGTGGCTTTAAAAAAAATTACTTAGGATGATTATCCTTCAATTAATGGTTTTCTTTCATAGTTTCAGTGTGAGATTAAGCAAACCACCAGGACAATTTCCATAACCTTTTTTCCCCATCTTATGCCCATCAAACCAAATGTGCCGATAATTCTGGAAAAGACAATATGTATGAATATCATTTTCATTCCATGATAATATGTAGGTACAGGTTTCATAACTGACATTTGTCTGTAGTTTTTCATATATTCAATGAGGGCGAATTTTTCCCCCACTTATTTTCTGCTGTGCATCTGTGCTGTGTGTTCTGCAAGGATGCAGTTCACTGCAAAATCCCATTACAGGGACAGATAAAGATCCTCACAAACGCAAAGTTCAAATTTGGTGCTGCACCAAGATCAGTCTGGTAAAGGTGGAATTTTAAGTGTAGCTGTACTCTGCTGTCATCCATTCCGTTTTTTAATAAAGGTTTTCATAATGATACTGTTCCTGTACACAATATTGAAATATCCATCACGTAAGCCACTGATGTAGAGCTAAACTCATAAGGAACTGTGAACATTACAGTCTGGAGGTAACAAATAATCTTATTCTATGTTACATGATCAACAGTGAATTGATCCCTAAGAGAATATACTGTGTAAGTGGACATATATACAGCTGTGGTGATGTAAAGCTATGGAGTAGCTTATTAGAGCAGGCTAATTCACAACATTTATAATATTAGAGATCAGCTATACTGGTGTGCCAATTATTTCTCTCAATCTCTCTGTCTCCCTCTCTGTCTCCCTCTCTGTCTCCCTCTCTCTCTCTCTCTCTCTCTCGCTCTGTCTCTCGCACCAATTTTATTATATTGTTATTATGCATCTGAGGAAGGAGCTTCTTGTTGAAAAAAATGGATAAGACTTGGGCATAGTGGCAGGACGTGTGTAAGCTATGTGCCTGAACAGAGAGAAGTGGCTAATTGTATCTTCAGGGATTTGTCAGAGAAGTGGTGAATGGTGATAAATCAGGTAGAAGTGATACATGGAACCTCACATGAACCCTGCTTGATGGGGAAGGTTTATCATTTCTGGAAACTGCCATTACACAGCAATTGACAGTCTGGAGAGAGGGAGAGAGAGAGAGAGAGAGAGAGCTTACACACTTCCTGCCATCATGCCCATTTTCTGGCAAGGAACTTTTTCTTCAGATGTATAATAACAATGTAATTGGGGAGAGAGAGAGAGAGAGAGGGAGAGAGAGAGAGCGAGAGGGAGAGTAAAAATGGAAATAATTGGCACAGCAGTGCAGCTGATCTCAAAGTCTATGAATGTTGTGAATTAGCCTGTTCTAATGCTCCGCCCTATCTCTCTTTGAGCCCTGTCACTGTCTCGTGTTAACATTATTCTCTAACTTGCATGTAACACAAATGTTTGCAGCACCATATGAGAAGTTCCTTATTTAGTTCAGTTCTATAATACTGGTATACATTAAAATATATTATTTAATTGACCTTACTGTACCATCTTGTAAGATAATGTAGTAGAAAACTGAAAATCCTCGTTAACATGTCATCAAGACAAAGATTAGCCAGAAGCTTAATCCTTACATTTACAGTTGGTAGACGCTTTCAATCCAAAGTGCCATATAGTGTACAGTATATGTAGATGTAGAGGATTTTACTCAGGGGTGTTAGAGGTTAGAGGTAGGGTAGTATTGATCAATCATGGCTGAGTGTCTCTGGAGACCACCATTAATTGATTTGGACAAACACATGAAATTTTTGTTTGCTGGAGAGGGGATACATTGTGAGATTTTTTTTTCCTCTGCTATTTTTGTCTCATTGTTAATTCTACACCTGTTAAATATTTGAAAAAGCCTTTGTTTCTTTTTCTCTTTCTTTCCTCCTTTTTCCCGATCTGTACTGATCTGAAACCGAACACCAGGGAAGCCAATTTATTTTTGTAATTATAGAATAGAATAGAATGTTTATTGTCATTGTACCATGTTACATGTACAACGAAAATTTAAAAGTGTCGATCAGTCAAGTGCAGCAGTCATACATACAATCAACCTTCAACAATATAAAAATGAATAAGATATATTCATTTAATATATATATATATATATATATATATATATATATATATATATATATATATATATATATATATTAAATATAGTACAGACTAGTTTTATTCTGCATATGTTCAATGTAAATGAAAGATGTACATTTACAGGTGAATGTGAATCGTTAGGACAAGCAGCAATGGAAAATGCTAGATACTATAAGATATACTATTCTTTATTATTATTTGGTGTTGTTTTCCTTAGTTTTATTGATTGTATACTACACTTACTTAATCACTTTCTATTTGTTTACACCTTTAAAGCACTTACAAATGACAGGTCTTTTCTTCACTCATCCAGCCAATAACTGTATGCTATATGCTGTATATCAATTAAAGGGGCTTAATTTAACAGCCTATAAAGTTCATCAGTGTAGAAAAATCTATAAAGATTCATACCATTGCAGTATTTTAAGCTATAGGTATCTGTCTGCATTTAAAGAAGTTATCAAACTTTGCAAAACATTTTTTTCCACCCCTGATCAAAATAATACAAAACAACGAAGATGTAGAAATTGGTTTGAGTTATTAAAATGCATGTTACTGCTTGCACTCTGCAACTTTTTTATTACACTGTAGTAGCTGATATGACAAATAACATACTTGACCTGTTCTGGCATTGTGCAATTTCTGCATAATGCTTTGTTCTGAGGAGTTACAGTGTTGATAACCTTGCCTTCTTATCTTTACGCTTGTAATGCCCTCTAATCTCTCTCTCTCAACCCTTTGTCCTATAGCATGCCATTTCTCCAGCCTTTTCATTTATTCTCAGATGTCCTTCTGACCCTTTTTCCTTTCCACTCTACATGTGTTATGTGTATTCACTCAATCTCATCTTCCACTAACATATTGAACGTAAGTGCTTTTATTAGACCACAGACCACTTCTACGAATGACCTTAGAGGGACTAGCGACAGTATGAAATTCAATTTTTGCCTACCACTTAAAGATAATTTACTGTGCCAACGAAAGTGAATATTTAAAATAATCACATTATGTAGGTTTGTGAAACAACATCAGTTTGCTCTACAGACATAAATTAGATATCTGTGGCTAAAATTGCAATTATGGTTAAAGTGTTGGGTAAATTGTAGAACTGAGTCTGGCTGCTGATCAGAATGCGAGACTCAATGCTGTGTGCTTGTGCGTTTGGGGGAAAAAGGCTATGACGGCAATGTAGGGTTGCCAAGGTAGTCCTGAGTATGTGTGTCATTTCAATCCCAGCACTACTTCCTTTCAGCCACACAGGTGTCCAGTTTCCTTCTGCCTGTGTGTGAAGAGTCTGCTGATGATCTTACACTTATTATCTCCAGCACTTTCTGGTGTCATCTCAGTGAAGGACATACACGTATGAGCTCAATGTGAATGTTTTAAATGTGGAACAAAATGAGTGCAATTTTTACAGACTGCAGAAATGACTTAAAAATGTTCAGGTCACAGAAAGGTTTTCAGATTTTAAATACCTGCAGAAGCCATTAGTTTTAAGAAGGCAGATTGAAAGTGTGTGAATGGTTGCATTTATACATGTCACATTCAGTTGAATTACTTTGTTTTGTAATGAGCCATTTTCTCTGTTTTTCATGGTACATTAATAATGTGTTTGTGCCCAGTGATTGCCTCAATCTGGTGTTATATATATATATATATATATAGCCATAACCTGGGGCAGAGCAACAGCATAGATTAGCATTGATGCAAGTTTTTCTGAAAAATATCTAGACTGGCCAAGATATTTTTCCTTAATGATGATGCATCACACAGAACAGACGCAAAGCTATAATCAATTTACATACAGTGCTTTCTGATCCGTACCACATTCTATGATTTCATAATACATTCTTATACCAGAGGATGGACTAATTTGCAGTGAACACTCTAATTAAATAGCACTCATTGTTTTCTACATATTTAATGTCCTGGGGCTTTATTCACAAAAGAAGGCCATTTAGTGCTGAGTATTACATCCGCAGTGCTGTCTGCCCGGGTGTATAACACCTAGAGACTTCTATCCTCTACATCTCCTTCAGTCATGTGGAAATAAAACCAGGTGCTTTGTAATTGTAATAATAAGTGTAGAGGGTGAAGCACCAGCTCTAGGGAGAATCTTACTTGATTAATTTTCTCTCTGCTGTCATCAAGCTCTCTCTCAGACACTTTAACACTTTAAAGAGTTTGAGACAATGATCTGAGAGTATAGCAGAAGAGGAAGAAAGACAAAGACAGTGAAGGAGAGTGAGGGTAAGAAATATGAGGGACTTGCGGAGTCATTAAATTTAATGTCATACACTTTGAGAGATTTGATCGGTTTAGTTCTAAATTACTGCAGTATTGAATAACAGATTGTGTTGTGGCGCTTTGTGGGTGGGTGTAATGGTTTAAGGTCATAAAACAACAAAGAAGAAGTTGCTTTCAGCTGCTCCCTGTTTGGGGTCGCCACAGCAGACCAACTGGTTCGCACAACAACTTGGCACAGGTTTTTTACGCCGGATACCCTTCCTGACGCAACCCTCCAATATATATTTATATATATATATATTTCCGGGCTTGGGACCGGCACTGCATCCAGTGGCTGGGGTTTGGGCATTGGCCCAGGAAGGTCATAAAACAACAATCTGTATTAATAAAAGATCTGCGTTGTATTGTTATTGCGAAAAGACTGAAAACTTACACCAATCAGCCATGACATTAAAACCACTGACAGGTGAAGTGAATAACATTGATTATCTCATTACAGTGGCATCTGTGAAGGGGTGGGATATATCAGGCACCAAGTGAACAGTCAGCTGTCAGTGAACCCAAAAGTGATGGAAGCAGGAAAAATGGGCAAGCATAAAGATATGAGCAACTTTAACCAGAGCCAAGTTGGGACTGTTAGATGACTGGGTCATGGCATCTCCAAAACAGCAGGTGGGGTATTCCTGGTATTCAGTGGTTACTACCTACCAAAGGTGGTCTAAGGAAGGACAACTGGTGAACCAGTGACAGGGTCATAAGCACCATTGGCCCCTTATTGATGCACGTGGGGACTGAAGGCAAGACTATCTGGTCTGATCCCACAGATGAGCTATGCATGTATGTGTGTATATTTTAGCTCCAATGAGCTTGTGAATCCACATAAGAGCTCTTAATAAGAGCTTTTGATAAAAATTGATGCATTGTGGACCGTCCCAGTCAGATGATTTGCCGAGTTTAACTCATATATAATGTTTATGCATTTGGACAGCTATGTCATGCGGAAGATCTAGCTTCATTTGCAGTCATAATATCATCCTGCAGCACATTTGCTGCTGCTAAGCCACACACCTGCATTAGTAGACCATTCTGACAGCTTTCATTTTTGCTGCGAAAAATGCAATAAAGTACCTTACGTTTTTCTACTTAGAGTGCTCTGTAGCCTTGTGTTCTCTTTACTTCACTCCATGCTTTCATGCTGTGGCCACACAGAATCAGAGAAAAGGCAACTGAAAAATCAACAGTATCCGTATAACCTTTATATATATATCAGTTTTTCAAACATATATATATATATATAAACGTGTATGTTGCAAGGACAACCATAAATTTCATTATTATTCTTCATTTCACTGTCAGTCATTTTTGTTAACTCTGTGACCTTTAATCATTTAATCATTTAAGCAATTAGTTTTGTTCCATCCACCTCATTTATCATTCCAATATTTTTACTTTCACCTGAAGCCATTTTACCCTCGAAAACTGGCTCTAACAAAATAAGGTCGTAGCAGCTGCTTCTTCTTATCATCATACATTTAAATCAGGTCAACATGTGTGTTTAAAGACAGGGAAAGCAGATGCATTTAACACATTTTTGTCATGCAGTGGTTTCTGATTGGTTTGCTGTATTGGGTTGATTTCTGCCAGATTTGTGCTCATTTTAATGTTGGCAGTTTTATATTTGAATGATGGCACATTGGCAGCCCATACTGCATGCAGGTCGTGTTTCATCTCAGATGTCAGAATATTTTGAAATGTAATGCACAAAATAAATGTTTTGACCAATATTAGACTTTTCAATTGTAGAGATATGCTGCCATATCATCAATTGTCATGCTAAAAATCACAAAATCAGCTATATTGTGATACCATTCTTTAATAAAAGAGTTTTAAAAATAGTTAATGTGACTTCATTATATTATTTTCCACCCCTCTACAAATGTCAGATATTTAGCCTATTTCATCTTATAGAGTAAACTGTCATAATGGTCATATTCTCCTGAGTACATGAAAGTCTCCCTGTCTGAGTGTTTTTGATGAAAGCCACCTTCAAACATGAGAAGCTCCACCGATCGTAGCAGCTTTACATGTGCATGTTGGTAGGATTAGGTTTCCATAGAAACACACAGTTGTAGTCCTGATTACATAAGTTCTTTTTCCCCTGTGTGAAATAAATTGATGGGGTTTTAACTCTCTTCAACCACCTTTTACTCACAGGCCTGTAACACATGTCGGCTTGATCAGCTGTATAAAGCGAAATGAATTTGAGTGTTTGTATTATTACATTTTAATTCTAAGCTTGAAGGGTGAAAGGGGAGCTTGGCAATTAGTTTTTGATTTGTTCTAATTCGCAGCTGGAACTCGGCTGGTTTTGTTTTGTACAAGTCCATGACGCATCATGAATAATAAATATAATCAAGCTGTTCTGTGTTGTGGCAGAAAATGCATTCGGTTATGTATGCAGTAGGATATTAAAGTGATATAGCAGTCCTCCTGATTTGTTGTATTGATGCTTGATATTGACTGCCCCCTTTTGTCTACCTTGTTTTTGGTCTTCGTTGTTTTCTTCTTGTCCTCTCCTGCTGAGCTGAGTAATGCTGTTTTTTTTCTAGATGACAGGTGTTGCATATCAGAAGCAAAAGACAAATTGCCTCAGATGTGTCATATTCGCAGGCCTTGCAAGAAAGTAATCCCTAATAATCCTTGCCTTTCTCTGATAACAGCCGACCAAACAGCACAAATCGAATGGGGTTCTGCATCCCAGTGTTTAGACTCAGTTGGCATTTTTGCCTGCAGCTCCAGACAACATGCTGTCGTAGTGATTCTGGAATATTTCTGTCTGTCTTGCTATAGACTCTTGAGAAATCAGGTAGAAACAATGTACACACCCAAACGGAGCTGTGTGTTCACCATTACATACAGTGGTGTGAAAAAGTGTTGTCCCCCTTCCTGATTTCTTATTTTTTTGCATGTTTGTCACACTTTAATGTTTCAGATAATCAAACACATTTAAATATTAGTCAAAGATAACACAAGTAAACACATCATGCAGTTTTTAAATGAAGGTTTTTATTATTAAGGGAAAACAAATCCAAAACTACATGGCCCTGTGTGAAAAAGTATTTGCCCCCTAAGCCTAATAACTGGTTGGGCCACCCTTAGCAGCAACAACTGCAATCAAGTGTTTTCCATAACTTGCAATGAGTCTGTTACAGCGCTGTGGAGGAATTTTGACCCACTCATCTTTGCAGAATTGTTGTAATTCAGCCACATTGGAGGGTTTTGAGCATGAACCACCTTTTTAAGGTCATGCCACAGCATCTCAATCGGATCGAGGTCAGGACTTTGACTAGGCCACTCCAAAGTCTTCATTTTGTTTTTCTTCAGCCATTCAGAGGTGGACTTGCTGGTGTGTTTTGGATCATTGTCCTGCTGCAGAACTCAAGTTCGCTTCAGCCTGAGGTCACAAACAGATGGCCGGACATTCTCCTTCAGGATTTTTTGGTAGACAGCAGAATTCATGGTTCCATTTATCACAGCAAGTCTTCCAGGTCCTGCAGCAGCAAAACAGCCCCAGACCATCACACTACCACCACCATATTTTACTGTTGGTATGATGTTCTTTTTCTGAAATGCGGTGTTACTTTTACGCCAGACGTAATGGGACACAGACCTTCCAAAAAGTTCAATTTTTGTCTCGTCAGTCCACAGAGTATTTTCCCAAAAGTCTTGGGGCAATCATCAAGATGTTTTTTGGCAAAACTGAGACGAGCCTTTATGTTCTTTTTGCTCAGCAGCGGTTTTCATCTTGGAACTCTGCCATGCAAACCATTTTTGCCCAGTCTCTTTCTTATGGTGGAGTCATGAACACTCACCTTAACTGAGGCAAGTGAGGCCTGCAGTTCTTTGGATGTTGTTGTGGGGTATTTTGTGACCTCCTGGATGAGTTGTCGCTATGCTCTTGGGGTAATTTTGGTCGGCCGGCCACTCCTGGGAAGGTTCTCCACTGTTCCATGTTTTCGCCATTTGTAGATAATGGCTCTCATTGTGGTTCGCGGCAGTCCCGAAGCTTTAGAAATGGCTTTATAACCTTTTCCAGACTGATAGATCTCAATTACTTTCTCTCATATTTGTTTTTGTATTTCTTTGGATCTCGGCATGATGTATAGCTTTTGAGGATCTTTTGGTCTACTTCACTTTGTCAGGCAGGTCCTATTTAAATGAGTTCTTGATTGCGAACAGGTGTGGCAGTAATCAGGCCTGGGTGTGGCTAGAGAAATTGAACTCAGGTGTGATAAACCACAGGTAAGCTATGTTTTAACAGGGGGGGCAAACACTTTCACACAGGGCCATGTAGTTTTGGATTTTGTTTTCCCTTAATAATAAAAACCTTCATTTAAAAACTGCATGATGTGTTTACTTGTGTTATCTTTGACTAATATTTAAAAGTGTTTGATTATCTGAAACATTAAAGTGTGACAAACATGCAAAAAAATAAGAAATCAGGAAGGGGGACAACACTTTTTCACATGACTGTATCTGTGGCTTTGTGTGAACAGTGTAAGCCATACACTCATCCTTAAAAATACATCCATCATTTTGTAGGTGCTCTGTGGTGCTTTTTATTTTCTGATAGAAATTGTTACTGTTCAATGATTCCAAGGACATATAGAGCTACAGGAGCTTTTATACCAATATTTGCATTCATCCAGCATTTACCAGTGTTTTAGAATAGAATAAAGCCTAAAGCTATAATGGCTTCAGAATATGAGAGGTTATGCACTCAACAATAGCCAGTAAATCTGATGGCTGTGAGAAGTAGCATGGAGGATAAAATGCTGTTGTGTAAGCACTTTTGTTAGCATCATGTAATGTCTCATTTCCCAATTTGCTTAAATGAACAAGGGGGACACGGTGGCTTAGTGGTTAGCACATTTGCCTCACACCTCCAATGTTGGGGGTTCAATTCCTGCCTCCGCCATGTGTGTGTGGAGTTTGCATGTTCTCCCTGTGCCTCGGGGGTTTCCTCCCCCTGTCCAAAGACATGCATGGTAGGTTGATTGGCATCTCTAAATTGTCCGTAGTGAATGAGTGTGTGTGCGCCCTGTGATGAGTTGGCACTCCGTCCAGGGTGTATCCTGCCTTGATGCCCTATGACGCCTGAGATAGGCACAGGCTCCCCGTGACCCGAGTGTAGTTCGGATAAGCGGCAGACAATGAATGAATGAATGAACAAATGAATTGCCAAATGAATGGTCAACATAAAACACCTTGTATCAGCTCTCTCTCTCTCTCTCTTTTTTTCTTAAAATATTCCAGATGAGAGGGAAGAGCCATGATAGCAAAATGGATTATTGATGAGGATAGGTCTGCCCTCTCGGAAAGTAATTTTGTACTTTATGAAAGTGGCGGCGTTGTAACACCATACCCGTAAAAAGTCTCTAGGAATAAAGAAGCCTGTACTGTGCTGATAGCACATGGCCTTTGCAAGTCTTCATGTGAGGAAATGATTTACGTGATCCCTTCATATTACTTTCTCTATTTATAGCATTTTCCTTCTTTCCAAGCCTTTTGTGTTATTGTGTAGTGGTTCGAGACAAGCAAGTGAAACCTAGATGTAAAAAATATTGAATATTTGTCTTGCAGAAATTGTGCTTTATGAATGTCTTACTGAATGTTTGCATCTGAATGAATTTCACTGTGTCAGTTGTGTGTACTATACATTCAGGCTCCACATCTGTGGAATATGACTGATAATGTACTGTTTTTACTGAATCTCGTGAGGCCAGTTCCATGAGCCTTGGCCTCCCATCTGGTCTGTTGGCGTAAATCCGCTTAAGTAATTTGATTATCTTAACCTTCCATTTGTTTTTACGTGGCAATGCCACAATGGAGCTTGGATGGTTGTTATAGTGGAAGATTAAGAGGCAAAGATTAAGATTAAGCCACTGCTGCCCCTGGCTCCATTTACATTCATTGGCTGTTGTGACCTGAGCAATTATGAGTGAGAGGTTCAAGTAATTGAATTTGTTCTTTGGTGAAAGAGTGTGTGCAGAAATAGTTAGTGGAGAAATTGCAGTTTTACCTCAAAATGAAAGAAAAATTGTTTTTAAACCAATCACTTTAGTGACAATGAATGTCAGTAAAGCAAAAAGCACCATGTTTATGGGTTCCCACAAATTTGTACTGCTATATAAACCAGTATTTCCATTACAAACCTGAATTATACATGATGCTTTTTTTTTTTTAAACATATGACAGCCTTAACACCCCAGAACAGTCAATCTCATAGTTTTAGTTTTGAAATCCATGAATGACTGTTTTCGGGTGTTAAGGCTGTGATACTTTTAGAGTGAAGCCTGAATGAGCTAGATGTATTATTAGATCTACCATTCTAGCTCTTTTAAAATGTACCTCATAAAGAAAAAAATAAGCTTTTATGCCACAGCAGCTGGGACACAAAATCAAGAACGCACTGTTCTATGACCAACACCCTGTAGGATGCTGTTGCCCTGTCTGTCAGTCTCTGTGATTTATTTTTTTGTTATTGCGCTGTAAAATATGGAAGCCTTAAACTCCTACATTTCAGAGACACTGTGCTAGTTTATAAATGCAATTATGTGAGCATGTTCATGTCCTTATGTCCTTTTGTGTGTATTGTTGAACTTTGTTGAAATCGAAATAAAGCTGAGTTTGTCTTCAAGAAGTCCATCTTAGCCTATCAGGTGTAGTGCATCATCTCACTGTATCATCTTTATAGCATTTTGATGTCCAATAATATCTCGTGTAATATGATAGATGCCGTCTATCTCAATGGGAGTCTTTCATTTTTAAATAATGTAAATTCAGATTAGGTTAAATATGGGAAAATTTAACCATGGATGAGAATCAAATGATTCTCTCCTCTGTGCTCCTGATGGTGATAAGTGGTTCTTTTTAATTCTATTTTATATACATAATAATTTAATGGTGTTAATACTACAGTATATTTATTTGTGTAATTGCTATAATATATTTATGGCTGCATATTTTTGTAGAAATATCCTGAGACAGCTTTGAGGTACACTACTGTGTATCATGTCTGTGGCTTTATGGCATGAGTCCTATGGCAGGTTGCCAAATGAGTAATTGGATGTGTCTTTTGACTGATTTGACTAATGCTTTAACAATCACATTATTGCATATTCAAAATGCTTTTGTCTAGCATTGAGTGGATTTTTGTCACGTCATAGGTTTATAGCTTTGAAGTGATATGAACGTATGTGCAGTATGTATCATTTTTCATAGTGTTGCAGTAATTGATTAGTTGGATGAGTGAGCCCATGTGCATGTTATACATCCAAATTCATTGGCTTCATAAAGACACTGCTGTTTCATTGTGAATGTTTTGTTCATTAACCACTAAAAACGGTTTCAATCTATGCTTGATGAATTGGGTTAGTTATTGGTCGTAGGATGGCAGCTTCCACTAGGCTTTTGAATTATTATATTCTGCTGGGCTTTGATGAGGCGTTGGTCTTATTTCTGCTTGATTAATCTCTGTGATGTGTAAATTTCATTATCCCTTCATATCTTGTCTCGCAGGCATGACTTGCCAAGCGAGGACATCATACACAGAAGATGAGGTGCTATGGGGCCATCGGTTCTTCCCTGTCATCTCTCTGGAGGAGGGATTCTTCAAGGTGGACTACTCTCAGTTCCATGCCACATTTGAAGTCCCCACTCCGCCCTACAGCGTAAAAGAGCAGGACGAGGCCCTGCTCATGTCCTCGCCACTTACAGCTCCGTCATTGTGTAACAGTGGTGAGAAGACCAACTCTCTGGACTGCCTGGAGCTTTTGGAGGATGCGGAGACAACCACCAAGCTCCCAGCCAAGCTGCAGAAGATGACGGGACGGGACGGGATGCCAAGAAAGCTCCTCCGAATGAGTTCCACTACATCTGAGATGACCTACAGTTTGGCAGACCTGTCTACAAAGCTGCAGCGCATCAGCTCCGTGCCAGGTGTCTCTGAAGAAAAGAATGTATCTAAGATCTCCAAAATAAATGCTGAGCCCATCAGCCAATCAGTCGCAGATTTGCCTCCCAAGCTGCAACGATTGGCAGGGGGTGGGTGTGGAGGACGTATGGACGGACATTTGCCACCCAAATTACGAAAGATGAACTCTGAACGCTTCACGTAGGCGACACGAGCAACCATACACACATGTACTATACTTCTCCCTTAGGCTTGCTAGCATGGACAGAATCTTATGCCTAGTGAAACTATAAACAACAACTTGAATAAAGCACATTTGTGGAGGCTTGTGGGTAGACATGTAGCAAGCTAATTCTTTCAGGTTGTGATTTTTAAGCACAATCCGGCATGTATGGAAGACAAAGTGCATGTTAATGCAGTGTTTTGCTATCAGGCATGTTTTATTTAGGCACGTTTATTTGAAGAGCGAATCAAGTTTGCCAAGACAAGCTGGTCATCTGAGCATCAAGCCATATGATTGGACAATTCCACATACATGCCTGATGTTTATTTATTTTATTTGTTCTTTTGTTGTCGTGTAAAAGTGTTTCTTAGATTATGTTAAAATGCATGTTTACTTGGAGGAGTAATGTACTCTAATGTTAACCTAGAATATATTACCTTCTTTCACTTTTCTCAGCTTGTCTATAATTGTTTTTAAGATTTTAAGAGACAGGGTAAGCGTCATTCTTCCACAAATTGGGATCAAGGGCAGTTCATCAAAACAGTTTTGTAAAAGGAAAATTGAATAAGCTAAGTGGATCTTAATGGTTTTTAGAACTATCAGCCCTGCATTAAAGGAAAAAAACAACAAATTCACAAGATCATTATAAATCCCTGAGCTCGTTTAGAGTCTGGATGAAAATCACTGCACTAGCATCAATGCATTTTCCCCACTGCCTAAATTAAGCAATAACTAAACGCTGTACAAACACTGACCTCCATGTAGCTACTTTGACTAATATGTCTGTTGTATTGATCTCTGAGACACATGAACATGGCTAATTTGAACTCCTGTTTTACATTCCAGTACATGCCTTTTGTGGTAGACTGTTTAACAAGAACTATAATTAGCTTTTTTTTCAGCTTTAAATTCATTTGGCTAGTTTACACATATTATAGTCTGATTATACTGAGACTGTTGTATAATTATATAACTAAATACCATGAGAAATGGAGACATGGTTCAATGTTTAACCTTTGAGATAAGCATTAACTCACATTTACTACCTAACCACAAAGTTAATTCTCTCGTGCGCTGCTTGATTGAATGGCAAGGTAGATTCATGCATGCAAGTGCCTGATCCGATGAAGTGGTGTCTAAATCTTGTTAATACACCCTGACTGAGCAGCACTCTTTCCCCTGAGCCTCTGTCTTTATCACCATGGAGATCTCGGCACCTACTGCCATTTACTGTCCCGCTGTTAGCCTCACGGTGAGGAAATGACAGTGGAGATGGGCTTGGGTTATAGAATAGAAGCTTTTACTCTGCATCCAACGGAACACAGTGGCAATATCACCAATCATGACCTGCAGAAGGAAAGCTGCTATGGATGGTGGATATTGCACTGCACCACTAACTGGGCTGCATCCTTTATTAGCATAAATGCATCAAGGTCTTGCTTTGTCACTATATGATTTCTGCCTCACTCTCTCTCTTTGTGTTTGGTAAGTCACAATAATAGATAATAAGAGATGATGCCCAATGATTTTCTTACTCTTTTTTCTTACCTGTTATCCAGACAGATCAATTGAAAATGGAACCAAGACAATGGAACTAATCACCGATGTATCCAAATGTCAGGACTGCATCTTGGGTCTTTTTTGGGCCTTGATGATCTGATTATCAAGAACATACGTATGGAAAATGCCTGTTATTTATTGAGAAAGTCAATGTCACAGTTTCCTAGATTACCTCAATTAATACCTTATACATAATATCTTAAGCCTCAGTTTATTTATGTCTTTAAGTCTTAAATATACTGTATAAGACCCAATAAACCTTTCTACATATTTTGTTAGTAAAGTAAGGTTTCATGTGTTCTTTACATCATTCTAAATATACTGAGGGATAAGCATAAACCTTTAGGATTTGCAAACGTGTGACGTAGTTGGCCTTAGGATACACGTATAGACATATCCAGTCTTTCCTGTGGTGTACTGTAATATAGGTTAATAACTGCACACAAGTAAGGCACAATAAACTCTGAAATATTATACATTTAAGATGATTATTGATCAGTATAGCAAAAAGAAATTTCTAACTGTAATGATGGTACCTTAAATAAAACAATTTATTCTCTGTGTGTGTGACAACTGGAATTTTCTTGCATGATATTAGGTAAATGTTAATATTAGAATTTTTAGTTTAGTGCAATTATTGCTTAGTGCAATTCGCGAATAGAAAAAGATGCAAGATATAGCAGAAAAACAACATTTGAGCATAGATGCCAAGATGAGTTAATGTTTGTTTGTTGTTTGCTTCAAATGATCTTTGTACAGTTAAGCTTTTAAAATCGTTCTACCTAGAAACCACTCTGAAAGGTTACTATGAAAGGAGTCTACATAAAGTGTTAAAGTGTTGGGAACTGAAGATAATGACCCTCAAAATACAGCTAAACTTTATGAAATTGTCATTCTTTTAGATTTTAAATGATGGAGCTACCAACAAAAATACCTAATGATCTTGTCATGCTAACATTTTCTAAGCTTTTTATTTTCAGTCAGTTTTGCTTCTTGCATTGTTTTTGTTGTCTGCATAATTGATTCATTCTGCCGTTAAAGCAGCATGGCTGTAAGAGTGAGCTTAGCCATTTTTCATACCGAATGACTGCTTCACTCTGATACAAAATTGCTATCATTATCCCTTGATTACCTAATAAATTCAGATTTGAGCCACCATATGATGTGGTTAAATCACCTTAGACACAATTCAAATGGCTCATATGTTGCTACCAATCAGGATCCCCTTAAAAGGTTTAAATAGTCTCCCTTAAACAGGCTCAATGTTGTTTTGCTGAAATAAATGTAAAAATGCACTCAGTAGCACTTTGTAGTTACTGAAGCTTTGTTTTTCATCACAAAATGACAAAAAAAAATTAATGCTGGACTCTATAATTAGAGTGTCGGCTCTGTGGAGCTGCACTATTTGCCCACTCGCCCTACTGCTGACTGATGGCTAAACAGTCCTGGCACAAATTCTGAAACCATGCCACATCAGCAGTATAAACAACAAATAATCCAAATAACCAATTTTACGTGTTCAGGTGTTGTGGTTGGAAACTCGAGTTCTGATGTCCTGCAGCTGTGTTCTACTCTACTCTATGTCCTGTACTCTAATGTTTCAGGGAAATTTCACCATGACATTGGCAGTTTTAAAGTTGAAGTAGTAGTGAGAATGCCATTTGATGCATATAAATACATTTCAAGATCAATTATATACCACATATGCCAAACGTCTGTGAAATCCTCACCATCACAAGTGCTTTTTGAACATCCTATTCTGGATTTACTCCTGCTTTGCTGTTATTATAGCCTCCACTCTTCTAGGACGGCTTTTCACTAGATGTTGGAGCATGTCTGTGGGTTATT
Organism: Hemibagrus guttatus; assembly: GCA_033459395.1. NCBI lineage: Eukaryota > Metazoa > Chordata > Actinopteri > Siluriformes > Bagridae > Hemibagrus > Hemibagrus guttatus. Next base: position 16,077,625 of record JAUCMX010000006.1, read on the forward strand.
TGGACTCATTTAGTCACATGAGCATTAGTGAGGTCAGGCACTGATGTCAGCAAGATGGCCTGTCTGTGTTCCAGTTCATTTTAAAGGTGTTTAGTGGGGTTGGCTGTATAGTGAATTCTTTCCCTCATTATATAAAAAGTTTATCTTAACTACAATCAGAATCTATAAAGCGGTCGAGGAGCTCAATAAGCAAATGTGTAGCGGATGTTGGCTGGCTGTGTGCTGATGAAGAGGATGCAGATGTCAGAATGTTTGCTCTGCTGGTGTCCTTGTCCGCATTTGTGCAGCCTTTAATCTCAGCACATGCATCATTGGCTTAAAATAAACTCTAGAAATACTGAAGTATTTTGCTTTGATTAACATAGTAGTAGTAGTAGTAGTATATAATATACTATAGTGAACAGTACTTTACATTACAATATACACAACACTGTCCTGATTGTTCATTAGCTTTACAAATAAAGGCCATACTGGTAGATGGTGTTTCATAGTACAGAGACAAATCATGGGCTGGAAAAGGATAATCCTCAATAAAACTGTACTTAAACACTGTATTGATCAAAATAGTGGCACAGAGTAAATCAACAGTCTCTCAGTAACAAGCTGAATAAGGCTGAAGGACTTCGTATTGATCTTGATTTACTTGGAAATTTGAATGTTGGCAAGCTAAAATAGAATAAAAATAGACAATAACATCTTCTCACCATTTTCTCTCTCCTTTTCACTTCTAAGTTTGTATCACTTATGTTATTCCTGTATACCCATCTGGGGTGTGTTTACTCTGTGCCTCTATCTCCCTCTTCCATGCAGAGTGAGAGAGCACCTAATCATCAGTGCAGTGATGTTGATGGTATTAGTGGAGGTTTGCTCTCCATGCCAGACACATGGGGGAATATCACATCCACAACAGCTGCCTCTTCTTCTGAGGGGAGTGCAGATGGGGGTGCACCTGCGGCCCCATAACACACACACATACACACACACACACTCTCTCTCTACCTCAAAACAAAACTGTAATATTGCTAATTTTATGATGAGGCTTTTGTAACCAGTTGAAAAATGCACTTACATAAGTATTAAAAGCATTAGTCATTTGTGTGAATTTGTGAATTGACATTTTACATTTCTTGTCTATCCAGCCTTATCTGTACTCTATTCAATGATTTTTATTGGTTTTATATATATATATATATATATATATATATATATATATATATATATATATATATATATATATTTATTTATTTATTTATTTATTTATTTATTTTTTTTTTTTTTTGGTAAAATGCCACTTTATTCAGAATGCATAATATATAAGCCATGTGATGCTTGTGGAGTTACTTAAATGTCAAGACAACACCTTGATGCTCTCTTACAGAGCAAAATGAATGTCATGTCAGAAGTGGATATGAAAAAAAGAGGTAAAAACACAAGAACATAATCTGGAAGAAGACACAGATTGAAAGAAGACATAATTAGAAACCAGTCAAATCTAGACAGACATATCCATGACTACCAAAATACAAAAAACACCAAGAACAGTAGGCTGTCTACAACAGTATTATGTGTGTGTGTGTGTGTCTGTGTGTGTGTGTGTGTGTGTGTGTGTGTGTGTGTGTGTGTGTGTGTGTGATAAACACAGTATGTGAATGATGATTTAATATATCTCCCTAAAATGAAGAATATTAAATGTTTACCCAGACCTGCTCATATTTATACTGTATATTATAATCAGTATAGAAATGATAGAAAGCCAGCATTATTTGTCTCAGACTATGATTTAGAATACAGTCAGTCCATAACTGAATACATTACATCCATAATTGACATTTATCTTTAGTCATTGCAGATTGAGCCACATTGTGTGGGGTTTTTTACACCATTGTGCTATTTATGAGCATGGCATTAGATTATGCTCTCTTCTTATTTCCTGCAGCATGCAGAATGAGGATGAATTTATCATAAACTCAGCCTTGAGGAATATTTCTATGTTCCAGCCCCAAAAACATGACATCACATTTGCTCCCCCATCTGTTGGCTGTGTTTAGAGGACAGTCTCAGGAGAAGAGTGAGAGAGAGACAGAGAAAGAGGGAAAGAAAGAGCAAGAGAGCATGAACAAAAAATGCTTTGTAACTGCACTGTTTTAAAACCAGCAACTGAGATGGAAAAGAACAAAGCTTTTCTGCTCAAGTAATTCAGTTTCTAAAATTACGCGTCTTCTTAAAACACTCTTTACAAGACCACCAGTATCAGTGAGTGGCACATTTAGATCTAATTTATTCCATCACCCAAGAAATGGGCTATAATCATATAATAGAATAATCCCTTTGTCTCTGTTTCATTGCTTCAGGAAAATTAGGGTTAAAATTCTGAAAATCTTTAACAAAGTATGCACATGAATGCTGCATTCTGTGTGTATATAAACACATATGGTGTGGAAAATATCTGAATTTACTGCATGTCTCATTACTCTGTGACCTCTTCACTTATGTACCACAAACATTATAATACCACCTTCTCCAACTACCTACAATTACCCTACATGTTTCAGCTCTGCTCTTTTGTGCTGCTGCTCTACATGAACCTCCTGGGTTTTTTTTTTTTTTTTCCGGAGTGGAAATTGGTGCTTAATGATCTGCTCTAAATACTTCAAGAGCAGGGGTTTCTGCAGTAGTTACCTAGCAACTGCAAGCTGTCACTCTACTATAACGCTCCAGAGTTTTAGACCCCAGTTTGGATTTGATTAAGCCACACACACACACACACACACACACACACACACTCATTCTTTTACTGTCTATACTACATTATGGTATGTACTGTATCATTGGATGTATGACCTTTTCATTCATCCCTCTCACACCTCTCCAGCTTTTTTTTAACTCCAACTGCAAGTAGGCTTTATTGTCATTTCTCTCATCACACACAGATGTAATTTTAAGAATCATATATAGTTCCCTCAGAATCCCACTGCTACCCTTAACCTGATACAATGCCAAAGTAACAGTGACAGACAGTGGAAAATCAATAAATACAGACAATAAACTGTGCAATAAACTATAAAATAACAATACAATAACAAATAACCAGCACTAAACGTTACAGAAACCAAAAAGTGCACAGTAATGTTCTTCATAATATAAGATGTAAAGTGGCTTATAAATGCTTTCTCTTTTCTAAAGTGACTTAGTGCAGTAGGTATAGTAGGTAAGGCAGCAGAGAGAAGTTATAATAAAATGAGCTGAGGTGACCATCAGACAAATCTATTTACAAGTCTAATGGCCTGTAGGAAGTAACTGTTCATGAATCAGGTGGACCCGGCCCAGACGCTGCTCAGCCTTTCTCTCCGTCTAGTGTGAAAAGACTTCCCTCTGCTTCTCATTCCCATCCTGTATTACTACATAATACACATTAAGCTTCATTTAGGATAAAGAGCTGTGAGAGAAATGATACACTGATATGATGTTATGCCATATATGATGGGCAATAGTGTCTCAAGTGGTTAAGGCTCTGGGTTGTTGATGGGAAGATTGAGGTTTAAGTCCCAGCAACGCCAAGCTGCCACTGTTAGGTCATCATGTCACCAACCCCCCCTGCTCCAGGGGGTCATCATGTCTGACCCTCCGCTCTGACCCTAACCCTCCAAGGATATTCACTGTGTGACTGGAATTTCACTGTGCAATAATGTATATGTGACAAATACAGGCTATTTAACCATGATAAAGCAATCATAATAATTATATTGTTAAAACCAATTTCTACTAAATTATTTTTAGATACAGCTTGCTACAACATGCAGGGTTGGGTACTTTGGTTTCTATTAAAAGTAATCTTAAGCAGTTCACTAAAACATTTTCTAATGGCTTCCATAGCCAAATAGTTTAATGCTACAGGTTATATCACTTTTCTATATCAGATTTCTATATATAAATATCATATCATGGATTGTTTTATATACTGTACAGACATTAGTAAACGTCCACTTTTCTTTTTTAGCATGTGCCCAGACTGTTCAGCAGTGTTACCTCGTTAGCACATGACATGTCCTCCATAGTACTTTGCACACACACATGTAGCTGTGTGGACCATTATGTAGCCAGTACCTTTTTTTTACATCAGAGTGTAGACTGTAGAGCTTTTTTCAGGTAAGAGCTGTACACTGCAAAAGGCTACTAAAAGAATAAAAAACAATCATTGCCCTTATTGCCTGTCTATTGCCTCAGCACAAGGACTGAAACAGCCCTTCTGGATCAGTATGAGTCTGACAGCACTGCCTAAAATCACCTGAAACTGCAAGCTAAATATCCAGTAGGCTGTTGAGTATGCTTCAAAAATTTATAGCAACTGTTGTCTTAAAATCTTCAAGCCAAATTTTGAAAATTTTTTAATCTTTACCTAGTAGAGTTGAGGTGATCCCTTTGAAAACTATCTATCACACAGCACCATGCAACATACATTCACCCCTAGGGGCAATGTACCATAGTCAATACACCTACCTGCGTGTGTTTGTAAGGTGGAGAACCCAGAGGTAACCAACACAGACAACATATAAAACTCCTCACAGCACCCTGAGCTCAGGTCTGAAT